>CM029603.1:87124391-87770188 GCA_017311375.1 Mytilus coruscus
ATGAACTTCATTGGAAATTTGCCAATATAAAATATTGCTGATGAAGCTTTTTGTTTATCTCACCTAAACTGCTTTTATAAATTATGTATATTGAAATTTGCCAAAACTTTGTTATTAAATTTCTGATTTATATATAAAAGCAAATAATAATGATAAGGCAAGAGATACACACCAAACAGGATGTGTAAATTAATATATTAAGTATTGTGCAATAGCAAGAAATTTTCAATTGCACAGTATTGCGCAATAGCAAGAAATCTTCAATTGCACAGTATTGCGCAATAGCAAGAAATATCCAATAGCACAATATTGCGCAATAGCAAGAAATTGTCAATTGTACAGTATTGCGCAATAGCAAGAAATATTCAATTGCACAGTATTGCACAATTGCAAGAAATATTCAATTGCACAGTATTGTGCAAAAGAAGATACTTTGTATAAATTGCTTATTTCTTGACCAGTTTTAATGGGGTTTTATTCTTGAATTCTTGGGGTTCTTTAATATGCTGAATCTAACTGTGTATTAAGTTTTTGGATTTTGGTTCCCGTTTTTAAATTGGTCCACATTGAGGTCCAAAGGGTCCAAAATTAAACTTTGTTTGATTTCATCAAAATTGAATTATTGGGGTTCATTGATATGCCGAATCTAACCTTGTATTTAGATTCTTAATTTTGGTCCCATTTTCAAATTGGTCTACATTAAGGTCCAAAGGGTCCAAAATTAAACTTAGTTTGATTTTAACAAAATTGAATTCTTAGGGTTCTTTGATATGCTGAATCTAAACATGTATTTAGATTTTGATTAAGGGCCCAGTTTTCAAGTTGGTCAAAATCGGAGTCCAAAATTAAACTTTGTTTGATTTCAACAAAATAGAATATATAGGGTTCTTTGATATGCTGAATCTAACCATGTATTTAGATTTTTGATTTTGGGCCCGTTATCAACTTTGTCCACATTGAGGTCAAAAGGGTCCAAAATTAAACTTTGTTTCATTTCATCAAAATTGAAATATTAGGGTTCTTTGATATGCCGAATCTAACCGTGTATTTAGATTCTTAATTTTTGGTACCGTTTTCAAATTGGTCTACATTAAGGTCCAAAGGGTCCAAAATTAAACTTAGTTTGATTTTAACAAAATTGAATTCTTAGGGTTCTTTGATATGCTGAATCTAAACATGTATTTAGATTTTGATTATGGGCCCAGTTTTCAAGTTGGTCCAAATCGGGTCCAAAATTAAACTTTGTTTGATTTCAACAAAATTGAATATATGGGGTTCTTTGATATGCTGAATCTAACCATGTATTTAGATTTTTGATTTTTGGGCCCCGTTATCAACTTTGTCCACATTGAGGTCAAAAGGGTCCAAAATTAAACTTTGTTTGATTTCATCAAAAATTGAACTCTTGGGGTTCTTTGATATGCTGAATCTAACCATGTATTTAGATTTTGGATATTGGACCATTATAGGTGAATGTCCAATTTAAAATTTTAAGTTCTTAGACCACATTCATTCTGTGTCAGAAACCTATGCTGTGTCAAATATTTAATCACAATCCAAATTCAGAGCTGTATCAAGCTTGAATGTTGTGTCCATACTTGCCCCAACTGTTCAGGGTTCGACCTCTGCGGTCGTATCAAGCTGCGTCCTGCGGAGCATTTTATTATCTCTGTTATGTAGCTTGTACGACCTCGTATATATTGGAATCTTCCAAGAAAACTGGAAAACTTGAGCATATCTTCAAATATTTTATTTTTATAGAAATTAATTAAAGAAAAAAACGAATGTTTCATCGATGGTAATAATAAAATTTTATACTCCCAACTTCCCCGTTTCCGGGTTGTTGGCCCGTCTTATTCCGTCTTTGCTTTTCTCCGTCTTGTGCGTTTGTATTTTATCTCGGAAACTAAAAACAATCAACAACTATTTTTCATTTTGTTTTTATACGAAAAGTGCAGGTTGAAGATCAATGAGTACCTCTTAATTGCAGACATGTATAGATTCAGCAGATGTTGCAGTTTATAAAAAGTGCTGTTATAAATCAAAATAGCTGTGGATCATTTTTCTAGCGCCATCGGGAGGGTATTTTTTTGCCTTTTTATGCCATTTTACTCGTAAAAGTTGATCGATTTTCAGTTTAAAGGTAAATATTGAACTTGTAACAGCGGTTTTTATATAAAGTGTATCTAGTAGTGTCTAGAATTCCTTGGTTGGCGTTTGTACGTGGTTATCTTCAACCTGCACTTTTCACTTTTGTGATCGCTAAAGTTGGTTTTGGATTAGTGGTCACGTGACTACTTTCACTTTACTGCAAGACCTTACAATGTAATAAAAATGTTTACATGTATGTTTTTTTGGAAATAAAGACATTGGCATATACTTTTAACCAAGTTATAGGTGATAACAAGCGTGTTTTTTTGCAGATACAAATTATGGCCAAAATTAATTGATTTTCCTTCAATGTGCCTTAACCTCGCTGCGAAAACTTTGGTTTTAGTGAACATTATTTGTGCGTTTAGGGGTGTCATGACTTCCGTTCCCATGTTGAGCGATCGGTTGAAAAAAAATATGATACTATATTGCACGAATTAAATTCAAATAATTGATAATCAGTACTGCTGTCATTAGGGAAATATGATTAAGTACCTACGGAACAAACATTATTTATAGTTTATCCTGAATAATGACGATCACGAAGACGCTTGATGAACTTTAAGAGTGCAGGGATACAGGCGATCCCCTCTATCTGGTAAATGACGTCATACAGGCGCGCTTAAATGACGAGCTTTTTCGGTGAATGATATATAACTCGAATGTGGACTATTGATTTGTTATCTCAGGAAAGGTAAGTTTAAGGCAGCAATATGAGTGTAACTCTCGCTGTCTTCTACATCTTCCATAGGGCACGAGATAGACAAGGTTGGCATTTAACTTGAACATTTAATATTAAAACATTTGACTTTTCTACACTTTACACAAGTATTCCCCATTCCAAACTAAAAGACAAATTGAAAGAGTTGGTATTACTTTGTTTCATTAAAAAGAATGGCGAACGTAGATACAAGTATCTTGTCTTGGGGAGGGATAAATCCTACTTTGTAAAGAATCACTTTGATTCAAACAAAAAATTCTCTGAAACTGACATTATCAAGATCCTTGATTTCTTGATTAACAACATATATTTGTTTCGTTTGGAGGACGTGTTTTTCAACAGACTGTCGGAATTCCAATGGGAACCAATTGTGCCCCTCTTCTTGCCGACTTGTTTCTTTATTATTATGAGGCTGACTTCATACAGGAACTTCTTAGGAAGAAAGATAAGAAGTTAGCAATATCCTTAACTCTACGCTCCGCTATATAGATGATGTTCTCTCACTAAATAATACAAAATTTGGTGACTATGTTGAACGAATCTATCCCATCGAACTAGAGATAAAGGATACTACAGATACAGTTAAGTCGGCCTCATATCTTGACTTACATCTAGAAATTGACAATGAGGGTCGGTTGAAAACAAAACTTTACGACAAAAGAGATGATTTCAGCTTCCCAATTGTGAACTTTCCATTTCTATGTAGCAACATTCCAGCAGCGCCTGCATACGGAGTATATATCTCCCAATTGATACGATATTCCCGGGCTTGTGTTTCCTATCATGATTTCCTTGATAGAGGATTGCTGCTCACAAGGAAGCTATTAAACCAAGAGTTCCAAATGGTGAAGTTGAAATCATCCTTCGTAAATTTTACGGACGCCATCACGAGTTGGTTGACCGTTATGGAATAACCGTTTCACAGATGATATCGGATATGTTCCTTATGTCGTAACTACAATACCCTTCCCTTTTCACGAATGTGACTTACCGAATTGGACTATTTACCGGATTTGTAATAACATAAGCAACACGACGGGTGCCACATGTGGAGCAGGATCTGCTTACCCTTACGGAGCACCTGAGATCACCCCCAGTTTTTGGTGGGGTTCGTGTTGCTTAGTCTTTAGTTTTCTATGTTGTGTCATCTGTACTATTGTTTGTCTGTTTGTCTTTTTATTTTTGGCCATGGCGTTGTCAGTTTGTTTTCGATCTATGAGTTTGACTGTCCCTCTGGTATCTTTCGTCCCTCTTTTAAAAAAATCAATATCATTAGAGAAAGTCAATTTATTTCAGGATAAACAATGGGCTGTCAGTCTAACAAAATATATTCAAATCGAACCTTCTTAGCTCGATGAATACGTTGGTGGTTGTAACTATTTTAAGTTATATTCACAGTTCATACTCCGTGACCAACATAATGGGTATAAATCAATATAAAGATGGTGTGGTATGCTTCCCAATGAGACAAATACTCACATGACCCAGATGTCAATTTTGAGTCTCTAAGGTCGTAATTGTGTCATATTACAAATGATAGTTTACATGATAAAAATAAACTCTATATTAACAGAGAACTACCAATGTTCAAATCTCATAAATTGATTAAGAACAGACAAATCAGGGTAACAAATAAAACTTGAGGGAACTGCATGAACTCTACAAAGAGCGAGACCGAATAAGAAGATAGGGTTTATGACTGCTGCTATGTAAGCACCAACTGCCATGCGAATTTGAATTTGGATTGGTGATGGATTTGTTAAAAAAGAATAAATGATTAAAATACATAATTTTCTTGTGATTGATTTTATTTTACATGTTTTATTATCTTGCTTATTAAGTAATTTTAAAGTAGAAAAAAAAGAAAACCCCAAAGGAACAGTAAAAAATCTTCAAAAAGGGACAAAAAGACAAACGTACTAAAGATAAGAATCCACAATGAATTCCTAAAAAAAAAAGCATGAAGAATGAGCAACATGAATCCCACAAGTATTTGACATTATTATTTCTGTTATGGTATTTTCATATTTTCAGAATGTTGAATTCAGTTCTATCAACGTTAAATGTCCAGACAGTCCTAATTGGATTAGTAGTTGTACTTGTTGTATACAAACTCAGACAAAGATGGAAGTATAATCTTCCTCCAGGGCCATTTGGCTGGCCTTTGATTGGAAGTTATGAAGGTAATACCATTTTGCTGGCCTTTGATTGGTAGTGATGAAGGTCAGATATATGCTTTAAAATTATTAGATGGATGAAATATGTCTATGTCAGGTCTTTTCTGATATTTTAGGTCTTTCAACCAATACAAATGCTTCTGGTAACCCAAACGACCCTTTTCTACCATAAAGACTTTTCTTAATCTTTTTAACGAGAACTATTCAATCAGTCATCTCTGTTTAAACTAGTTCAAAACTTGTTATAAGCTATTTTTTTGGCTACCTGCAAACCTTATTGTTTTTGTTAGAGGACACATAGGTATTACAATCTGTCTTATCCAGTTCTTTGCTTCAGTTTTGATTTGAACTTCGTGAAATTGTGTCATTGCTCTAAAAAGTAAAATAACAAAAATACCAATCTCCAAGAGGAAAATTCAAAACGGAAAATGCCTTATCAAATGGCAAAATCAAAAGATCAAACACATCAAACGACTGGAAAACAACTGTCATATTCCTGACGTGGTACAGACATTTTCTTATGTAGAAAATGGTGGATTAAACCTGGTTTTATAAACGTAGGTTGTCACTCCCCGAAGCAGGTATATATTCAGGTAAAGCTGTTTTAAAAACAAAATCATATAAATAAAGTTACCCATGAAAATACAACTTATCCTCTATCAACAAACAATTTGTTAAGTATATGAATCAGAAGTAGTGTCTGTAATCAAATCTTTGCTCAAGCATTTTTATAAGCCAGTTTATGTACAACATATTTTAATTAATTCCAGCTGCCCAAGCTACGTTTCTACATGAAGTATTTGAAAAATATACAAAGAAATATGGACCCGTCTTCACTGTTAGTCTAGGTACGTAAAATGAAATATAAAGATGCCTGTAATAACAAGAGCTTGGAATGAAGGGCTAAAGCCAATGTCATTTATGAAGCACCTGTTTAGAGCGAACATTTGAAATGTATATATACGTTTAAAATATGGAGATCTGATATGATTGCAAATGAAACTACTACCCCCATAGTCCAAATGACGGGTATTAAATCAGAAATAGATCACCTTCAGCAATGATCAAAACCCATACCGTGTATTCAGCTTATATAAGCCCTAACTATGACAAAATATGAGATAATTGAAACGAAAGAACCAACGCCCTGGTTTATGACAAAAAATAATAAATGAAATATCATGTGACAGACACAATCAAGGACAACCACTGAATAAAGGCTCTTGACTTTGGAAATTAAGAATATGGCAGGATTACCCATATTTGTGGGATCAACCCTCGCTTGGGACAGTGGTGTAACATTTAATGTTTACTTTATTCCATTCTTCTCTATATGTATATTACATCATATATGATTAAAGCTATTTTCAATGGGTTTAATGGGTAAGGCTGTTAGGATTGAGCACATCTGTTCATTGTTGAAGACTTACAACCTGTTTCAAAGTCAGAGAAAATTACGACAGCGCTTTCACTGAAATAAAAGAATCCACAATAATTATATCTATTATTGTTTTTTCCCCAATAGAAAAGAAAAACAAAATGAAACCAAAATTCAAATATTAAGCAGAAAAAATGGCAAACATTGCATTACATTAAAAAAAAAGAAATTTAAATTCTTAGTACAATCCACAACAATATCTCTCCATTTAAAAAAGAATAAATGGATATACTGATAAACTGTGTAGTTTGTTTGTGAAATAGTTAAAGTAAACTCAAATGTTATTTTAATCTGTTGTTGCATTTTCTTCTGTCGATAATGACTCCATTCAACAAAATGATTATACTGTCATGATTTTGGTGACCTTATGGACCCTTCCTGCTACCCTCAAATGTTATAATTTAGATAAGCTTCATCACCGAGGCTTTGATAGTCTCGACGGATGATGCTTATACACTCCAGTATGGTGAGCGTTGGAATACCTGTTATGTTGTGGGAAAATGAAAATTTGCGATTTCACTTGAATTCCCTAGATTGCTACTCTATCATTTTCTAATTTATATTTGAATGATCGTAATGGTTATAGGTAACATATAACGATGTTCGTTCTCAACCTTCTCGAGTCGGTGAATTTATGTTGTAAAGGCTTGGTCGCATACTGGTCTTTTGTGTCCTGCAATCCACAAAAAGAGGCAGAGGCGCTACATACTGATAGAACAATCAAAAGTCGAGAGAAACTGACAATGCCATTGCAAAGTTCTAGAGACGTCGAAAAGACAATGAAGATCACATTAACATTTGACGACATAAATGTATTGCACTAGATGTGCATTTAGACAATTAAGGTCTCTTCAGTCAAGCTAAAGGACAAAATATTTGGAAGTCAAAAACCCAATACAAACGTCGGAGAACTGACAAAACTAAAGAGGACCAAAAGTAGCACCAAACCCGGACAAGGACAAACACAAATTAGAAAACTAAAAACTTAGCAGTGTTAACACGAACACCACTAAAAAATGTTAATCTCATGTGCTCCGAAAGGGTAAGTAGATCCTAGTGGCAGCCATCATGTTACTCTTGGTAAGTAGACATACGGTCATCAGTCTCATTCGTTGAAATCAAAACAGAGAAAAAGAGGACGGGATTGTGGTAACGAAATTAGAGCATATTCGTGGTCATCTCTGACACAGAAATTTCACAACGGTCAACCAACTCGCGATTGTCTCCGTAAACCTTTCAGGAATAACTTCAACTTAACTACTTGAAACCATATTTTAAATAGCATTGTTGATGATGTCATTCACAAAACTCGATTAGTTTGCTTTGTCATGATCGTTGTCTACGAAAGCAGTGTTACATTGGGTACAAAAGTTGGTACCTTTTTGTATGTTTCATGATGGGGCTTGTATCTATGTGGTGTATGAGTCTACAACAAATAAAAGTCAGAACAATTGGTCGATAGTTCTCATGCTTTGTATCTCTAAACTTTCCTGAAAACTTGCCTATCATTGGCATACCTCCATTTTACTGAATGCGAGTGTAATAATCTCTCACCATGCAGTGGTACCACTCTGATTCTTCCAGTTTTATCTATGTTTTAGGTATGGCAAGAACTGTTTCATATATCTATGTTGTTTGTATTCATGTTTTACTTTGTTGTCAATATACATTGTATGCACGACAGACATTCTATCTATACCATTTACTTAAAAGGCTTGCTTTTTCTTTCCTTTGCACAATCTGTCACGACGACGTATTGATTAGGTCTGAACACATTTATGCACAGAACCTTGTTTTATTTACAGGACCTTTTCAGATGGTTGTTTTAAATGATATCAACAGTGTCACAGAAGCATTGGTCAAAAGTAAAGCTGATTTTGCCAATAGACCATTTTTTCATTCAGGTATGAAAATACTAGATAATGTTACATGCAAATATTTTTTAATTGAGGATGTCATTCAGTTTTAAGTAGCATAATTCTGTAAAAATTCAAATATAATTTATAATAAAAAGTTGTCTTCTGCTAGTGTTTCGGTAAATCTTTGTAGATGTATCTCAAACTTTGTAAACTTTATGAATTTGAAAAATATGTATATACCTATTCATAATACAAAGTTGCATGGAAGCGATTAATAATAAATGTGTTTTAAAAGAAATTACAATTTGTGAACACTGAATGATATATTTATTTAACAAAGTTCTACGTACACCTTTATACTATTCAATTTTCAAATGACAGTTTGTGCTACCTAATCCCTTACCCATTTTTGCAAACAGCTATATTGGAATAACAATCGGTAATAGAAAATCGATTATTTATGTGTAAGATAAGAATTGACAAGTGAATTACACACTGTATAAATGTTAATATTTAACAGTTTAATTTTTTCCCACTTTGCCGGAACCAATTAAAGATGCAACTATATAATCATGATAATGTATCTTAAAAGATATTTCTTTTTTGCGATATAATTATTTTGTATAAAATCAAATATTTACATTGAAGTTGACAGGTTCACCGAGGGAGGTAAAAATATTGCTTTTGCGAATTATACACCAACATGGAAACTGCACAGAAAAATTGCGGGAAAGGCATTAAGGTAACAGTATGATTTATTCTCTCTTGTCAAATAGTTGTTTAATGATCCCTGTCTTAGAGATATTATCTCAATTGTAGTTTAACGTAGAATGAATTGGTTCACGGAATAAGAAATGTTTCATAATCTTTATATAAATAAAAAATATAAAAATTGAAATAGCAACTGCTTTCATAAACGAATAGAAAGCAAAGGAAGAAATATTCATAATTCAGTCCAAAAATCTTGTATAAAAGTGGAAGACAATGGACATTCAAACTCATAAGTCAAAACTGATAACGCCAAGAAAAAAAAGAAGAATGGAGAAAAGAAAAACATCAGTCTACTAAAGACTGAGCACCATGAACCCCATTAAAACTCTGGATGATCCAGGAGCTTTCGGAGGGTACGGTACTTATTTATTTTGCACAAATAGCAGACTTCCCAGAGAGTTATGAAAATTGTTATCACAAAACAGATTAAGTATCCGTCTTTTATTCGTCTTGTCAAAGAAGTAGTTAACAGGTTTAATTCATTGTTATGGACTGTACCTGTACATTCATTTCACGTGGTGAAATTAGTAATGTATTGTCCATTGTCAAGACCATTTTGTGTTCTTTAAAAGTAATGACAACCTTTAAAGCAATTGGTTACATTATATTATATGATCTATGAATTGTCGTATTGTGTATTCTTATGCCTTTCCAAATCAATACACTTTCATCAATCACAGAGAGCTAGGTACAGAAATCCCTCTGGATTTCAAGCGTTGCAAACAGCAAAAACATGGGTATAAGGACAAACTCAGAAGTTATCTCCACTGGTTGTGCTGACTCTTTGCTTTTACCGGCTACCAAAGGAATTACATTAGAATTAGTCTTATTCAGCATTCTGAATAATTTATCATACAAATAGACTAGGAAACCGGTCTGTTGATGAATAATTTATCATACAAATAGACTGGGATACCGGTCTGTTCATGAATAATTCATGCTGTCCCACCCCAAGTACACCCCCATTTACCTTTTGTTTTCATCTATCTATACTCGCACACGTCTAATTAGCAATAGTTAAGGAAAATATTGATAGTGGTGTATAAGGTCATGACACAAAAAACCACACACAAAAGAAATAAAAAAGAGAAGAACAGAAAATACGCTTGTATCATAGATATTCATTTGAAGTCACAGTTGTTCCTTTGCAAACATGTTGTAAGCCTAGGACTAGAAAATACAAAAGTTGAGGATGTATGAAATTATATTCTCATAAACTAATTACACAATCACAGAGATAATAATTATTTACACTAAAATAAGTATAGCGCAATGATAAAATTGAGAATGTAAATGGGGAATATGTCAAAGAGATAACAACCCGACCAAAGAGCAGACAACAGCCGAAGGCCACCAATGGGTCTCCAATGCAGCGAGAAAATCCCGTACCCGGAGGTGGTCCTCAGCTGGCCCCTTTATAAAATTGTATTCTAGTTCAGTGAAAATGGACGTCACGCTAAACTCCAAAACATATAAATGAAATAAAATTAAAAAACATACAAGACTAACAAAGGCCGGAGGCTCCTGACTTGGGACAGGCGCAAAAATGCGGCGGGGTTAAACATGTTTTGTGAAATCTCAACCCTCCCCCTATACCTCTAGCCAATGTAGAATAAAGAAACACATAGCAATACGCACAGTAAAACTCAGTTTAAAAGAAGTCCGAGTCCGATGTCAGAACAGGTAACAAAAGAAACTAAGCAAAATAACAATTATACATACATTAACAAAGGACTACTGGCAGTTACTGACATGCCAGCTCAAGACCACAATTAAACTGATTGAAAGATTATGTCTTCATCATCATCTTCATGATCACTGCATGTGGTAACACTTGAAAACGTTTAGTTCGCCCTTTTAGTATATTTAAATGATATTTGCAAGGTTAGAAGTAGGTAAGGTATCATTACATTTATTTTGTGCCAAAAATAAAAGATTTGTCAGGGCATTTTACGGATACTTTCACTTCTCCTATATTTGGAGATAACAAAATCACTACGCACAAAAGAAATAAAAAGAATAGAAAGAAAATGCGTTTGTATTGTTGATATTCATTCGAAGTCACAGTTGGTCCTTTGCAAACATGCTGGTGGCCTAGGACTAGAAAATAAAAAAGTTGATGATGAATGAAATTTTATTCTCATAAACCTATTTCACGATTACAGAGACAATAATTATTTGTACTTTCAAAAATAATAGTGCAATGTTCAGTAAATTGTTGTAACACTTGAAACCATTTGCTTCACTTTTAAGTAATTTTTAATTATATTCGCAATATCAGAAATAGGTTAGAAATCATCAGATTTATTCTGTGCCAAAAATAAATATTTTTCAGGGCATTTTACGAAATTTTCACCTTTTCTAAATTACGCAATAACTGAGCCTCCTGAATCCGATTGCGCGTACAACTAATCATCTTTTTCTGTCTCGTGAACAAATATGTGAAATCTGTGTTAATTTACAATGGTTACGGTGAAAGTATTTGAAACACTCTTTTTTAGGACAGAAATAATTAATCGTTAATCTGAGCATAGAATAAATACTTTATATCATGGTCTGAAAATGTAATCACATGTAAAGGAAAAACGTAAGACGAAATCTATTTCTAGCAACTTGTGAAAACTTTTGTTGTAAAAACACGTGTTCTCGGTAAACTTTAAACACGTAGAATTCCACCATGATTTGTAACTCATTCAGTGGATAAGTCAATGACCCGTGTAAACAAACGAGTATTATGTAAACAAACAATTATATTGGCGGGATCATTAGTATGCTAAATTATGCATACCTGTATAAGGTAGTATACTCGACCTGCTATATATTAAACAAGGTAACTAGAAAAAAAAATACATTTGCAAATATGTTGTGCCCGATGTCACGGATAGACTAGTGCTGGCTTAGAAGGAGTCTGTACTTATAAAATAATGACTAATACTTTAAACAATTAACATTTTAATATACAGTTAACAATTTAATATAGTACAAATTTCCAAATTAGATAATACTGATAAAAGTTCAAATTAAATTGTTCATTCTGTTTCACTAATTAACGCTGAACTGCTGCAGAAAAATATACTTCCGGTCATCGAAACTGGCCCAACATACCGTATATGTTATGGCTGCCCTTTTGACGTCTCATCAAGTTAACGTTGTCATACAATAATTTTGCTTAATACCATACTGCTCACTACTTTTACCAGTTGGTTGTTTATCTCCATACTACATACTACTAACTACATCATACTACTCAGCCCTCTGACTTGGGCCTGTCGAAATATAAACTATACGTTATAATAAGACAGACTGTAACATACGCTTATGTACTACACATGTCGCATAATTAATTGTGAATACTTAGTACGACTAATTCTTCGCTAGATCTATAGAAGATTGCGTTACATTAAATAATGCTTTATTTTACACAATAAATAATTACGGCATATCGCATAATGCCTTACGTTACAAGTCACATAATTGACTATAAAGTATAATGTCATTATACAATTACTACACACAATATATAGCTTTAACGCTGAATATACATTCTGTTATGATATTGTAACTATCATATTTATTTAGTTGGCCTAATTTGTTTTGTGTGGTCTAAGCATGTTTACATTGTTTTATATTGTGTACAAAATAAAACACATTGTGTTACAACTATGCAGTTAAGAAATCACTGGAACAATCATTGATACTCATGGAATGATAAGAACTTTCTATTTCACTTACATAACGTTTCCAGAATGATCATAACAAAAGATATATAAGTATGCAGACCCTAAAGACATAGACATAGATAGACTTAGACATCGATAGACATCAACATTCTCAGCAGTTGGATTGACACTTTTATTTACAAACTACATCATATTAAATTGTGACCTATTGGACGTAATATTCTGTGGATTCCCGTGCAGTTTTCTGGATAAAGAAAAGATAAAAGATTGGACTCATATTTTGACAGTTAAGTTGACATTTCTCTTTGTGTAATACTTCTTGTAAACTAGTGTATAATAAATCTTGTTAAATTTTATTATTGATTTGTGTCTTCTGTTGGCTATAATTAAAAGGCGATTATCTGGCGAAACAGAAATTGGGGGCTCGTGTCCGGGATAACGTTAATATCTTATTAAAAATTTTTTCAGTATTTTTATTAGAACTAGCCAACAAAATTCTACATTATGGCATTTGATGCCAGTTAAATTTTGAAAACGCCAGACCTGGAAGGGTTTGATAATTTAAAGAAAGAGGAATTAGTGTTGCTTGCTAAACATCTGAAATTAGACTTTAGAGTATCTATGAGAAAACAAATTATAAAAAAATTGGTAATTGACAAATTAGTTGACGCAGAAATTTTAGGTGAAGAGGCTCTTGAACTTATGGTCGAAAATGTTGACGCTATCAAATTAAAAACACTTGAATTAGAACATGAACTTAAATTAAAAGAACTTGAAATGAAGAAAAGGTTAGAGATGGAGAAAAAAGAAAAAGAAGAAAGGTTAGAGATGGAGAAAAAAGAAAAAAGAAGAAAGGTTAGAGATGGAGAAAAAAGAAAAAGAAGAAAGGTTAGAGATGGAGAAAAAAGAAAAATAAGAAGGGTTAGAAATGGAGAAAAAAGAAAAAGAAGATGAATTTAAATTAAAACAAGATGAATTGAAATTAAAACAGGCAGAACTTGAAATGAGGGAAAGGGTAGAGATTGAGAAAATGAAAATTGAAATGGCAAAAGAAGAAAGCAACACTTAATTCCAATCAAAATCAGAACATTTTAATTTTGATGCAGCAAAAAAACATACGCTTGGTTCCCAAATTTTGTGAAAAAACAGTTGATAAATTTTTTCCACAGTTTGAGAAAATTGCTCAAAATTTGAAACGGCCGAAGCCTTTTTGGACTACAATGCTGCAAAGTGTTTTTGAGGGCAAGGCCGCTGAAATTTACTCATCACTTTCATCAGAAAATAGATCTGATTATGACAAGGTTAAAAAAGAGGTTTGAAAGCTTATGAGCTAGTGCCAGAAGCATATAGACAGAAATTTAGGTCTTATAAAAAGTTTGATTCACAAACCTATGTTGAATTTGCTAGGGAAAAAGAAGATCTATTTGATAAATGGCTTACGTCAAAGAAAATAGATAAAAATTTGATAACTTAAGATAATTGATGTTATTAGAAGAGTTCAAGCAGTGTGTTCATTTAGTTTTAAAAACACATTTAGATGACAAAACTGTTGAGACATTACAAGATGCAGCTGTTATTTCCGAAAATTATACCCTTTCACATAAGAGAAGTTTCAAAGGTCAAAATTTTAATACTTCGAGTGGAAATTACAAGAATCAAAGCACTGAGCGTACTGATAACAAGCCTGTTGCAAAGAATAAGAGTCAGTCTAGTTATAATATGTCTAGTCCAAAATTTGATACTTTTGAGAAGAAGTCACTGACTTGTGCTTATTGTAAGAAGAATGGTCACCTAATGGCTGATTGTTTTAGACTCCAGAAGAAGAATGAAAGAGATAATAAGCCCAAGACCAGTGCGTGTATGACACCCCGTGTTACCAATACGTTGGAATGTCCTGCGAGTTAGGCTTTTAAGTCCAGTTTTTGTGATTACATGGAGGATTATAAACCTTTTATGGCTGATGGGTTTGTTTCTTTTGATGCTAATACTACTCCTCAGCCTATTAAGATTTTACGGGGCACTGGAGCTTCTCAGTCTTTATTGTTAGAAGGTATGTTGCCTTTGTCCGAGAAGACTTCTGTTAGTGCCTCCGTTTTGTCACAAGGTGTGGAGTATGGTTGTATAGATGTTCCCGTCCATCGTATTTATCTGAAGTCAGATTTTATAACTGGACCAGTTGTTGTGGGTGTTCGTCCTAATCTCCCAGTTGAGGGTGTTTCATTATTGCTAGGAAATGATCTAGCTAGGAACAAAGTGGTTGCTGAACTAGCTAGGAACAAAGTGGTTGCTGAACCAATTGTTACCACTGAACCGGATGTGGATGTTAAATCACCTGAAGATGATGCTGAACTGTATCCAGCTTGTTTCGTTACTAGGGCGATGGCTAAAAACAACAAAATGAGGATTTGCAAGAAGACCAGTTTGATAACATGGACCTTTCTGACACCTTTCTAGCCGATATTGAAGGTCCCGGTAGCTCAGAGAAGGCCATCATAAGACCACCTAGTATTAGCAAGATTGTAATTATGCCATGGCCAGACGTAAACAGCCATTCATTAGACCGAAGGAAATTTGTCGAAGAACAAAATAAAGACCCTGAGGTTCTTCAGCTCTGCAAGAGGGCTCAACCACAAGAAGAAGCAGACAAAGTGGCCGAATGCTATTACCATCAAGACGGCATTTTAATGAGAAAGCGGAGGCCCCCTGATGCTACCCCAGAGGAGGAATGGAGAGTGGTATACCAAGTGGTGGTGCCTAAAGTTTATAGGCAAGACATTATTGGTCTTGCTCATGACACCCCCTTGGCTGGACACTTAGGTATAAGGAAGACTTGCCTTAAGATCTTGCAGCATTTCTACCGGCCAAGACTTAGAAATGATGTCGCAGAATACTGCAAATCATGCCATATATGCCAGGTTGTTGGTAAGCCCAACCAGAAAATACCACCAGCACCAATTCTGCCTATTCCAGCCTTTGAAGAACCTTTTATCCGAGTACTCATTGATTGCGTTGGACCTTTACCGAAGACCAAGACTGGAAATGCGTATTTACTGACGATCATGTGTACCTCCACTCGTTTTCCTGAGGCTATTCCGTTAAGGAATATCAAGACACCTAGTATTGTCAAAGCTCTGATCAAATTTTTCACGCTAGTAGGACTTCCAAAGTCTATATATTCCGACCAGGGTTCAAATTTCATGTCAGGTTTATTTCAGCAAGTCGTGTACCAGTCAGGGATTGCTCAGTATAGGTCAAGTGCTTATCATCCAGAATCTCAAGGTGCCTTAGAACGTTTTCATCAAACATTGAAGAACATGATCAGAACTTTTTGTCTTCAATTTGACAGGGATTGGGATGATGGTGTTCACTTTTTACTTTTTGCGGTCCGAGAGGCTATTCAAGAATCCCTTGGTTTTAGTCCCTTTGAGTTGGTATTTGGTCATACTGAAGGGGACCTTTAAAATTGATAAAGGAAAAGTGGCTTACTGAACACACTGACTTGCATCTTTTAGACTATGTATCTAGATTTAAAGAAAAATTGTATACTACTTGTCAAATTGCTCAGAACAATTTAAAACTGTTCAGAATAAGATGAAAATATGGTATGATAAAGATGCCAGGGACAGAGTTTTTGAGCCAGGTGATAAGGTACTTGTATTTTTGCCAGTCCCTGGACATCCATTACAAGCTAAATATTGTGGTCCTTATACCATAGAGAGTAAAATCAATGATTTCAATTATATTGTAAAAACACCAGGTCGGCGTAAACAAAATAGAGTGTGTCACATTAATATGTTAAAACCATATTTTGAGCGTACTAATGAAGGTGAGAGTAAACCAGTTGCCACTTTAGCCATGGTTAAATTGGAGAACAATCATGACAAACCAGATATAATTGAACCTCCTTTTAGTTCTAAAACTATGGAAGAGACAGTTAGATTGAAAAATTCAGAAATTTTGTCAAATTTAGATTCAAAACTTGCACATCTGTCTTTTGATCGCAGAGAAAAATTAAAAGCTTTGGTATTTTCTTTTAAAAATCTTTTTCCAGATGTGCCAAACAAAACCACTGCTGTTTGTCATGATGTCGATGTTGGTGATGCTTCTCCAATTAAGCAACATCCTTACCGGCTCAATCCACTCAAACTTGAATTTATGAGACAAGAAATTAAATATATGCTTGACAATGATATTATTGAGCCGAGTAACAGTGAATGGAGCTCTCCGTGTCTCCTTGTGCCCAAACCAGATAAAACCTTTCGTTTCGTAACTGATTTCAGAAATTAAAGTAAATTCTGTTTCAAAATCTGATTCCTATCCGATTCCAAAGATAGACGACTGCATTGATAACATTGGACAAGCAAAATTTGTGAGCAAATTTGATTTATTGAAAGGTTACTGGCAAGTCCCATTGACACAGAGAGCTCGAGAAATATCAGCTTTTGTCTCACCAGATGGCTTATTTCAATATACTGTAATGCCGTTTGGCATGAAAAGTGCTCCAGCTACATTTCAAAGAATGATGAAAGATTTAGACTGTTGTTATGCTTATATTGATGATCTTATTGTATGTAGTGATAGCTGGGACGGGCATTTGACACATTTATATGATACTTTTGATAGATTGTTACAATCAAATTTGACTGTTAATCTTAGTAAAAGTGAATTTTGCCAGGCCACTGTTGATTATTTAGGGTATACAGTTGGCCAAGGTCAAGTGAAACCGATTACGGCTAAAGTGGACGTAATTACTAAATTTCCTCCTCCTACAAATAAGAAACAACTTATGAGATATTTAGGCATGATTGGATTTTACAGGAAATTCTGTTCAAATTTTCCTACCGTTGTTCAACCATTGATTCATCTTTTACGGAAAGATTCTAAATTCATCTGGAGTGAAAATTGTCAAAACGCTTTTGAAAATAGCAAATCACTTTTAATTAATAGTCTAGTTCTGATCACTCCAGACTTTGAAAACAATTTAAACTTGCTGTTGATGCAAGCGATGTAGGAGTTGGAGCTGTTTTATATCAGGAAACAGATGATAATGTTGAAAAACCTATATCATATTTTTCTATGAAATTAGATAAACATCAAAAAATTATTCAACTATTGAAAAGAGTGTTTTGCACTGTTGTCTGCACTTCAACATTTTGATGTATATTTAAATCCCACTGTCCATCCTATTCTTGTTTATACTGATCATAATCCTCTCACCTTCATACATAAAATGAAAAACAAGAACCAGAGATTGACTAGGTGGAGTTTATTGTTACATGAATATGATCTTATTGTAAAACATATTAAAGGTAAAGATAATATAATAGCAGATGCTTTATCTAGAACTTATTGAAACACTGTGCATATACTATGTATTTTTGTACATATTATTCATGAAAAGTTTTTGTTACACTCAAACTTTTTTTAAGGGGGGAGGTGTTATGATATTGTAACTATCATATTTATTTAGTTGGCCTAATTTGTTATGTGTGGTCTAAGAATGTTTACATTGTTTTATATTGTGTACAAAATAAAACACATTGTGTTACAACTATGCAGTTTAGAAATCACTGGAACAATCATTGATACTCATGCAATGATTAGAACTTTCTATTTCACTTACATAACGTTTCCAGAATGATCATAACAAAAGATGCGTAATTTATATTTCTAGCGTTGTCTTGAAGTTTCCGTTTGAGTATATATATATATAAGTATGCAGACCCTAAAGACATAGACATAGATAGACGTAGACATCGATAGACATCAACATTCTCAGCAGTTGGATTGACACTTTTATTTACAAACTACATCATATTAAATTGTGACCTATTGGACGTAATATTCTGTGGATTCCCGTGAAAGAAAAGATAAAAGATTGGACTCATATTTTGACAGTTAAGTTAAGACATTTCTCTTTGTGTAATACTTCTTGTAAACTAGTGTATAATAAATCTTGTTAAATTTTATCATTGATTTGTGTTTTTTGTTGGCTACAATTAAAAGGCGATTTTCTGGAGTAACAATTCATGTCTGTACTTTGCATATTGCTTTACATACTTATGGAAATTCATACAAGATTGCATTATCGTAAGCAAACTTACATAAAATACTAACTGTTTCGATAATCGCTTATTTACTATAGGCGGAAGCATAGACACGTTCTAAACAATCATTATTTAGTACATTAACTAACTTATTTCATTGATAAAATTACAATGTCGGAAATTGAAATGTAATTAAATATCATATGTTTGCGGTGTTGCAGAAAACTGAACATTTTAGCACGAATAAATATTAACAATAAGAATAAATTGAATCCTACCTCAGAAATCCAGTGAGTGCATCCACGCCACATTGAAAACTAAATTTTAAATATAGTTACACTGACCACACCTTTACTCGTTAAGGTGTTACCTGATAATGACTACTCACCTCAACAAGAGCAGGTATCACGTGATACTCAACCCGTTTGACGAGTTTACATGCCCAAGTAAACATTGGACACCACCTAAATAATTAGATGTAAAATGTGGACATTTTATATACACTGAAATTTGCATAATATAAACTTTTTAAGATACTGACGGTCTGCAAATTGAAATAGAATTAACCAACCAAAATAACTATACATATACGAGTAAATAAAGTCACCCTGTGACACCCGACTCGCTTTAACTCACATGGAAACATTACAATCATTGCTGCTGATAATTAAAAAGTGAAGTGAAATGATTATTATTCAAATAAAAACAAGGAAACTGTTTTTGTAGGCAATATATGTTTGGGAGTCATTTCGAAGAAGTTCTGCATGAGTCAATGAACAAATGTTTGCCCTTGATGGCAAAAGAAACCGGAGCATTTAATCCAGAAAATTACATAGATTTAATGGTGTTCAATATTCTTAATGCTGTGTGTTTTGGGAAAAGGTAAGCAATGAATTGATATAAGTTGAATTTTGTTACACCTCAGCTCCACACAAAGTAGTCTCGTGGAAATGTACTTGTCACGAGTGCAGGAGACTGTGTTTTAATCCAAAGTCAGGTCAATACAAGAATTAGAAAAGATAACTGCATGGATGTTAGCCTTGAAAAGAAAAGTTTCTGTCAGTAATTATGATAAACATAACAATGCATAGTGGAGCCAAAATGCGAATTGAAAACAGAAACAATTTAAATATAAAAACACATTATTTTGAATTAAAAATTAAATAAACGAAAAATCTGTGAAACATTGTTCTCATCTATTGAATCAGAACATTATTCCATCTAATAGACGTCAGCTACACACATTCATTGAGATTTTTAAATGTATTTGATATATTTCTATGTCTGTTATACATGTAATAATAGAAAAACAAAGGATATGGCGTCAAATGTAAGCAGACAATTTAGGCTTCATGCGTGCTTAAGAATGAAATAATATTTGAAAAAAAGGAAAATTTCAGGTGCGACATCGGATTATATATTATGAAGAAATAACATACAAGTACCAATAAAAGAAAGATTAAAAGCATAAAAATGATATATACTGAATTGCCATTGTTATAAGACTAGTAAACTGTTGCTATTACTCCAACAAATTATTTGAGTTTGAATTAAATCGTGATTCCAATTACATCACCTTATAATGGTTATTTGCAGTCATCTGCTACGGATGTTCCGTTTAGCAACAAAGATAGAGTTTTATTGCATTGGTATAAGTAAGTTTGACTGACCAAAAAGAAAAAACAAAATACACGCCCCCTATCTCCTCAGATTTTCTCTTGATTTATAATTCAAATATTTTTAACAGTAACGACCTTTAAGTAATTTTCAATCATAGGCCATTTACAGGAATATCATACAAAAAAACACAACAAGAAGAATATATGTCTCCCGAATATTATACCCTCGTTCTAAAGGAGCAGTACCAACGTTCTTCAACTTCCTGTGTAGGGAAATATTGTAGCAGATTTAAAATTAGTAAGCAATAATTCAGATTGTTTCTGGTCAGTCTATAAGTATTAACACAACGTTATTAGGTCTTTTGTTTAATTCATGTTTTATTTCTCAGCCCATGTGATTCAGGCGGTCTTTATTAAGTTAAAATAGAGGCGAAAGATACCAAAGGAACATTCGAACTCATAAGTCGAAAATAAACTAACAATGCTATGACAAAAAAAAAAGACAAACACACAAACAAATAAACAACAGTTAAGAAAACACAACATAGAAACAAAAAAAAACTGAGCAACACGAACCTCACTAATTCAGTTTTAATATATCCTTAATTTTTTTTCTAACAAAAACAGATCCATTTAAATTTGAAATGTATATAATTTTAACAATATGTTTGGCTTTAAAAGGCTTGTCTATTTTAGTCTAGTATGAATGTTGCTGACTAAAGTGTTTAGCAAATTTGAAGGGGTAGTTTAAAAAAAAAAGATCTAGACCAGTGCAATTTATCCAGTTCAGGTTATAAAACATCTTTTTTTTTATCATTTAGTGTTGAATTAGATGATCCTGAATTTGTGACATTTATGAAAATTGATCATGAATTGACAGAAATGACAGGAAAGGGTTTCGTTGAAGACATGTTCCCAATCATGTATAAAATATGGACAACAAAAAAGTACAGAACAGTTACCAAATTGGCAGATGAACTTGTTTCTATAGTCAAAAAGAAATTCAACGAACACGATAAAACGTTTAATTCTGGTATGTCAGCAAGTTTTATATGTATATACAAATGCTCCTTGTTAAAGATCAGTATTTATGTATAATGTTTTGTATGGCTTCTCATTGATCCGTTCTCCACATCTTTATCTTTTTTATATGACTGTATGCGATGGATAGGAAATTCTTTATATTACTAGAACATACAGAAAGGTGAAAAATTGTGTAATTAATAGATACATCTTAAAGCATAGTTTTTCTCTCAATAGATCTGTATAAGCTCCAAAATCTTGACTGCCATAAATTGTTACAATGTATTGTTTAAACTAGATATATCCTCGTTAATGATTTCAGACAAAATAAGAGATTTTACCGATTATCCTGATACTGGCAAGAAACCGATTCCCTGATAGCAAGGAACAGGAAGAGAACGAGGAAATGTTGTCTCAGTTAACTGACACACATCTCAGACAAACGCTAATGGATATATTTAACGGTGAGTTCACAAATTTTTGGCAGATTAAGGTTTTTTAAGTATTGGATCAACATTTAATGCAAAAGAACGAATATAGTGTAATAATCGATAACATAAAATCCTTACATAAAATCCTAACACACACTTAGACCACACAAAAAGCAAAGAAATAATGCTCTTATTGTTGTTGATCACCTAAAAGTCACACCAGGGAGCAAAACTTACAACTCATTCCAAGGTTAACAGAATAAAGAACATAACATGTATAACAGACATAGAAATCTATTAAATACATTAAAAATCTCAACGAATGTTGAAAATGTTGAAAAAAGAATAAAATAACAAAAATACCGAACACCAAAGGAAAATTCAGTACGGAAATTCTTATCAAATGTCAAAATAAAAAGCTCATACACATCAAACGAATGGAAACAACTGTCATATTCCTGGCTTGGTATAGGTATTTCATTATGTAGAAAATTGTGGATAGAAATCTTTATTTTCCTGTACTAATTGATGAAAATTTACACAATTATAAGTTTGATTTGATGCTTTTTGCTCTCTGAAATTGCAAAACCAGTAAATATTGTTTATCCCTCAAAAAATATTTAAATCTCATCGATAAATGAATAGATGGATCAAGTATTGTCACTTAAGTGTAAAAGATTCATTCTTGATCTAAAATGTCAATTTCACAACTATCCAAAAAAAAAAAAAACATTTCACTCATGTATCATTTTTAGCAATTCTGGAAATTACAACCAATAACAACCAATTGATTACAGGGGCCTGGGTTGGAACAGGGAAATAGAGAATATGGTGGGGTTATACATTTTGTAAACACTCAAGCCTAATCTAAGACTGAATGAACCATTTTTTATGTGTTTTTGTAGCTGGCATTGATACATCAAGAATAACGTTGTACTTTGCTGTACGTTACATGGCTGGATTGCCTGATATCCAGAGTAAAGTTCAGGAAGAAATAGACAGAGTTGTTGGTGAGTACTTTAATGTTTGATTCTGTCATTTGAAACGCTTTTTAGGTGGTTTATGGAGGGCTATGTTGTATTTAAGATGTCTTAACATAGTTTGTTTTTGGTCAAAATATATTTAGTATAATTCATATCACATATTGATTTATTCGATCTCACTTTATTCTCATTTTTTCAAAAGATGTTTGGAAAGTGTCTTGAAATGTTATGATACCAAACTTTAAAAAAGTATGTTGTTAAAAATAATATTACTACATTTACTGTTGATAAAATTTCAAAAATATCATAATCAATGTTGTAAAATAACAAAAGATTATATTCAAAGAAAGTGAGCACTACAATCATAACCGTAGTCCATAACGTCAATTAAAATTATCAAAAGGAATATTCTTTCTAAGTCATTTATCTTTTGGAACGAACTTAGAACTTTGATATAATTAATAAGGGAATATAATAAAACATTATTTCTTTTTAACCTTTATCATATCTGTCTGTACTACAGCACTTACAACTTACAACTGACAATATTTTATTTATGGGAGTAAAACGTGTAACACCGCCACATTCGTTATGTGATTGTCCCAGTTTAGAAGCCTGTAGTTCAGTTGTTGTCGTTGGTTCATGTCTGTGATATTTGTTTTTCGTAAATTGTTTTGTTATATATTAGACCGTTAGTTTTTTTCAATTAAATTGTTTCATATTTTTCATGTCGGGGCCTTTTATTTCCGACTATACGGTATGGGGTTTTCTGTTGAAGGCCGTACGGTTGCCTATAATTGCTTACTCCAAATTTATTTGAACTTTGGTGGGTAGTTGTCTCATTGGCAATCATACCCCATCTCCTTATTTTCATAATCACATGTAGTCTACATTTTTCTGACAAAGTTTCATAAGTGTTTCTTTGTCAATCTTTGGTTAGGAAAAGATAGACTACCGACTGTCAAAGACAGAGAAAATCTCAGTTATACAGAAGCCACCTTGCATGAAGTCATGAGACTTGGTACAGTTGTTCCCGTAGGTCTACCTCATAGTACAATGTGTGACACAAGAGTTGGTGAGTATTGAAATCAATCAGACGTTTGAGTGGTATCTTATCTTTCTAATTTGGAAACTAAATATATTTTGATTATGCAGTTACAGTCAAATAAGATAAGTTACTGCATCTTGTGGTAAGCTGCATTCATTTTATTTTGGACAATGTGAAATCAGACGTCTTTGCTGATTTGTGATAAACTATGTTTTCTGCTCTTTGGTCGGGTTGTTGTCTCTTTGACACATTCCCCATTTCCATTCTCAATTTTATCTTATATTTGTGACTTTATTTAGCATAATAGTCTTTGTCGTATCATTACAATACTAACAACATCAGATTTAAATAATGGATAATTCTGGGTTGACGTACAGTTCATCCATAAGTTGATTAAAAAAATGGAATACATGTAACTCTGTTTGTTGTTAGCCATCAACATAAATAAAAAACCCGAATTACCACAAATAGCGGGTACACTCACAAAGAAACCAATTTCTTTTTATATAAAATTAAGAATAGTTTCAATAATAGATTGTGAAAGTAACGGTTGTATAAGAGCCATTTTCCCCCAAAAGTGAAACAGATATTTTATCCTACAAAAATTACAGAACGTTCATTGATCATTGAATTGGATTCTGTAACGTTAATGCTTGAAGGGGAAAGAAACCAAATCATAATGTTATTATTTACAGAATCTCTTTCTTATATAAATCAAAATAGTCATAAACATCTCAGTGTCCTCGTTAAAGAGGAGACGATTAATTTGCTATATTTGATGAAATATTTTTTTCTAATTTTCCGCCGCAAAAGCAGCTGCAATATTTCTCAAACTTATAACATCATTACTACGTTATCCATTCCGTTTCCATTCGGCAACAGTTTAACACAAATTGTTTATACAACAGTCGAACAAAAACTCTTTGGACCGTTTTCATGGAGAATTATTCAGATAAAAAAGTCAAGTTCTAATTAAGAATCTAATCATAGGCAGAGAGTATTAAGTCGCTACATCTGAGAAAGTGTCAGCGTAATTATACAAGTTAGTTGGTCGAGTTTTTATTTTGAAAGAATGTTGTGATGGTTGAAATTGTCAGTTAATATCGTTAACCAAAGAATGAGCTTATTGCATAAAAATTTATGCGAAGTAAAATGTCATCTCTATCTAATAACTACTGCACATATAACTATAGTTTTATGTTTTTCAGGTGGTTATGATGTTCCAAAGGATACAGTGGTTATGATCAATCACTGGGCACTTCATCATGATCCTAACTATTGGAAAGACGTGAAGAAATTCGATCCGACACGCTACCTTGACGAAAATGGAAAACTTGGTATGAAACCAGAAAGCTGGTTGCCATTTTCTGCAGGCAGACGTGTGTGTTTAGGCGAAATTGTTGCTAAACCGGAACTTCATTTGATTTTTGCAACGATTATGCAAAGATTCAATATTACCTTACCTGAAGGAACCAACCCCGAATTAGAATTAGGTGGATCTAGTAGTAATACACAACCAGCTCCATTCAAAATCATTGCTAAAGACAGAAAAAATACATGACGATGAATTAATTTCTATTGATGTACTATAAGTGAAATAAACATTGAAAATATAATCATTTGTTAAATAAAAAAATATATACAACATTTCTGTAATTTGAATTGTTTGGCAATCTATCTCTTTTTCTGTTAGGATTTTTCAACTCTCATCCAAAAGTTATACATTTTTTTGTGGAATTTTCATTTGTCAGCTGTAGAAAAGTTAAATATTGGTCACAAATTAAAAGAGTTTAAAACTTTACCAATTTAGTAAACTCAAAAGTGAAATGAAGGACTCACTACGTATTTTTAACAAAAACTGTTAACAAATTTCCGTATAAGTGATCACAATGAAGAAGCTGGATTAAGCCAATATAAAAAAATATTCCAAGAAATTTAAGCCTGTTATCTTTGAGGAATTTTAAGAATTTATACACAATGCTTCTTACCACAAAACACAGATCAAGTTCGAAATTTGATTGAGTCACTTTTACCGTTCTTGAGTTATGTCCCTTTATAACGTTATATGCAAGCAGGGGCATCATCTGTCTTCCATGGACATATTCTCCATTTTTTTTATTTAATGTATACTGCTTTTCGGAAAATCAATCTAGGATCAATTTTGAATTCCTTCTTCTGTTAGTAAACCCCGACAGTGTGGCATGCAAAGTCATCGATTTTGTAGTTTGTTTACGATGATCAAATTGATGTAGACATATTCAT
Source organism: Mytilus coruscus (assembly GCA_017311375.1). Taxonomy (NCBI): domain Eukaryota; kingdom Metazoa; phylum Mollusca; class Bivalvia; order Mytilida; family Mytilidae; genus Mytilus; species Mytilus coruscus. The sequence goes on from CM029603.1 coordinate 87,150,602, forward strand.
CATCCGATTCGTGCTATCATGTAAGATTACTACTTATATTGAAAATGTAAATGCTTTTTGAGACCACATGGTACATGTTATGTTACATCTTCAGAACAAAACATAAACGTAGAGTTCCATAAAAGGGTTCGATGAAAATATTTGATATCACAGATGCTTAATGAAATGCATGCGTTTGTTTTCACCTAATGGGATGAAACAGCTACAAATACATCTGCCTTTGGATTACTACTAACTATTCTTCTCATCGAGCAGTAAGAACCAAATTTACATCAATCCCGTCACCCTTTTTCATCGACTGATACTTACATTACCAGAGTGTTTACTTGTCACGAGCAGAAAGACTGATACAGGAAATGGTTACTCTTCCGGAGCAGTTACCTTTTCTTGAAATATCTGTATAGTGTTCTATAAACTGTTGTTAATCTTTTCGGTTTTGCCTTCTTTTGGCATATTTTTTTGTGTTTTTGTGTGATTCTTGTTAACGTCCCTGTATTGTATCTTCTTACTTATTCATACAAAGAATTTTTTAACTTATATGAAATTTAAAAAGACAAAATGACAAAAAAAACACAAACAGGTAACATGCATCCACTACACTATTTCAAAGATTTACTGGATTACGATTCTTTAGAAAAATAGACATCCGTTGAAAATCATTCCATTTTTGGGGGGGGGGGCTGTGGCCGAGGGTCTGAGAAGATCAATTAATGTATCACTAGATTGTCAAAACTGAGTTTGAGAGTTAGAGTCCCATACGTGGCAGATTCGTCCGACTCCAATCTTAATTGACTAGGATTGTCAGTTTTCCTACCGAGGGTGATTTCTCTAAGCACTCCGGCTTCCTCAACCAATAAAAACTGGCCGCCAGGAAATAGCCAATAGTGCTGAAAGTTGCGTTAAATACCAAACAATCAATCAATCAATCCTATTTTTGGAGCTAGTTTGCAGTTAAAAAATTACGGAACATGTTTCACATTGATTATAAACAAACCTGAATGAATAAATAAATGGTCAGTTGGCGAAATTAGCTTTCCTCTTGATTTACGCCTCTGTTATGCTGTAAATATAGTTTAGAATAACAATAGGAACAGGTCCTATCATAAAAATTAATCAATATATGGTTCTACTCCAAGTAGATTGATCAATTCAACACAAAGATTATGAAATGGAATGATGAAATGACATAATTATTTAAAAAAAAATGAAACTGCATTTTTTAAAGTTATTCACAGCCACATTGGTATGGTTCTTAAAATTAAACAACTGATTGGATATAAGGTAGATGATCATCTCCTTATTTTTATATTGAATAAAATGTTCGTGAAAGGCTCGGAAATGACCATACATTAAATGCAGAGCGTTTTTATTGCTGCTGTTTTGGCAGTGATAAGGGGGTCTACAACTTTGAGCTTAAATGTTCTTGCTGTACAGCAATTGAAAACATATCGTCCTAAGTGTTCATACAATATTTATAGATAACCTCTTTTGAATGTACAAATAGGGACTAAGGTCTACAACGAGCAGTTAAAATACTCTAGCTGTACAGCAGTTGAAGTGACAGAGGACCCTAATGTTCCTTAAATATATTGATCGATAACTTCTGTATAATTTTTTATGTACTTTTCCAGGACAATTCGTTCGTTAATATCTGGAACAGAAAAGACACTATCATAAGTCTCATCTCCCCCGTTTTTGAGGGTTTTTTTTGTGTGGTGTTCTCTAGGCTGTTGATGTTTTTGTTGTTTTCTTTTGCTGTTGTGTTGCCTGTTTTATTCAACTTATTACTTTAGATTCCCCTCAATTTTTTTTGTTTTGATTTAAACTGACTTTCATACAGCATATTTACTCATACAATTTATTCATTAGTAAAATTATTTGCTCTATGCACGTGGCTCTATGTTAAAGAAATTGAAATGTATATTGTATTGTCGATATTTGTATCAATGATTGTTTAGATAACGTTGGAACTATAAGAATATATTCAAATACCATTTTGTGAACGGTTTATTACACATATGTACTTAAATTAGATACAACACAGCATGATAAAATAATTTCTCTAATTCTTTGGAAACTTAACCCTTTCTGGACACATTGTTGTAAAATAATAAAGCAAACTTGTTAAGTTAAACGGTCATAACCTAAATCACTTCTCAAGATGAATGATCATGTGTTAGAGAAATCGACAACTTTATAGAAACTTTTACTACGCGGAAATAGTTCCTTATTCAGAATCGACAACTTTATAGAAACTTTTACTACGCGGAAATAGTTCCTTATTCAGAATCGACAACTTTATAGAAACTTTTACTACGTGGAAATAGTTCCTTATTCAGAAATTGTTGTTTGAGTAGTTAATGCAAAATGCTTTTCTATATAAAAATAGTATCATATGCTATAAATTTATTGCTATATGATACCATACGGCATATTTTGTTAATAGTGAACAAAAAGGTAAAATATGCTACACCGAGTAACAAGTAATCAGTATACTGGAATTTCTTTTTGACAACATATTTGTTGATTTGGAGGTAGACTTGTTCAACAAATTGTCGGCATTCCTATTTGAACGAACTGTGTGCCGCTTCTCACCGACCTCTTCTCGTTTTCATATGAGTCGGATTTCTTTAAGACAATTTTCAAAAGCAAGAAGATCAAAGGAGCCAGATCAATTGATTTCACATTCAGATATATTGATGCTATTCCGCGAGTTGCGGTCTACCCAGTGGATGTACTTGTCTGGATTAACCTTCATCATGAGTGGTCAAATTTTTAATTTTCAAATCTTGAAGACTTGTTTACCAAAATTAAAAGTACTACCCAGAATAATTTAAACCATCTAAGGTAAATTTTGCCTGAGGGAGTTCGATAATTAGTTTCATAATTTTTAAAATTTTGTTTTTATAAAATAAATGATACGGATATATACATATATATATATATATATCGAATAGAAATAAATTAAACAAACAAATGAGAGCAGTTAATTTTAAGATTAATTGATTGATTGTTGTGTTGTTGGAATTTAACGCCACTTTCATCATTATTGGCTATATATTGGCGGTTGGTTTTTATTGATGGTGGAAGCCGGAGAAAACCACCGACCTTTGTCAGAAAAACTGACAATCCTAGTTAATTAAGATTGGAGTCGAACGACCCTGCAACATGCAGGTTTCGAACTTACAACCTCATCGTCAACCTCAGGCTAGTGATACAAACACCGAAACAACGGTGGCGTTGCTTCGCTAAACTAGTTATAGTCAACGTAGTGTAGCAAGGACGACGTTACCACTGTTTCGGTGTTTGTCTAGTGATACTGTAAATGAACTACATTCCAACTGACTCCATTTTCGGAAAATGAAATCTGTAACAAACATAAACTTTTAGCTACCTCTTTACAAGCAAAACAAATACAAAACTCCTTACAAATATAGATTTATTTCGTCTTCAAGCCATTGTTCCACTTCTAAACTATCTATTCTACTTACTAGTACACTTGGTACAATCAAAAACCTGGTAATAAATTATTCAAATAAGGCTTTTGAAAATAGTGGAATTAATTACTTTTGGAGTGTAAAAAATTCGTTGGAAGTACTTGATAAATTGCATGCTTATATTGGTGATTTCGAATCTGTTCAAAGTTTTGATTTTTCTACCCTATATACCACTTTGCCTCATAATCTTATTAAGAAAAAATTCACACACCTGATTTAATGGGCATTTAAAAAGTCGGAATGCGAATAATATGTTCAAACTCTTTTAGATCATTTTTTAGTAACAACAAACAAAAGAACTATGTCAATTGGACCTGCTTTGATACTATAACTGCCCTTGAATTTTTACTAGATAACATTTTTGTTTGCTATGGAGATTCCGTATATCGTCAGGTTATCGGAATTCCCTTGGGGATTAACTGTACACCACTTATTGCGGACCTGTTTCAGTATTGTTACGAGTCACAGTTTATGACTAAAATCAGCAAAGACCCATCGAAACAACATCTGATTCAAAAATTTAATAACACTTTTAGATATTTAGATGATATATTGGCTCTCAATAATGACGACTTCAGTATCTACACTAAAGAGATTTATCCTGTCAAACTGACTTTAAATAAAGCTAATACTAACAATGAACACTGCCCTTTCCTGGATCTTGATATCTATATCTTTAACGGGAAGCTTAATACCAACATTTATGATAATAGAGATGATTTTTCATTCCCTATTGTTAATTATCCATTTTTAGATGGTGACGTTCCCTTGTCACCATCTTATGGTGTTTATATATCTCAACTTGTTCGATTCGCTCGTGTTTGTAACAACGTATTTGATTCCAACGAAAGAAATCTCTGTATTACTGAAAATTATTACACCAGGGTTTTCGATATCACAAACTAGTCAAAACATTTACTAAATTTTATCATCGGTACAAGGACATCATTCGTAACTATAAATCAACATGTAGACATCTTATACGTTCGTTCAGGTATTTCACATCCAATATTTTATGGTAATATTCTTTACAAAGCACAAAAATGTCGGCATTCACCTCAAAAGCTAACCAAACCTTTAAACAGACTTATTCGGAAAGGATATAGTTACGATACTGTTGTCAGGTCATTAAGGATTGCATATTTTGGTATTAATATTGATTCACTCATAGGGTCTTTGCATCGGAAACAAACACTATTATTCTAAAACCAGTTGTTGGCATGATACGGGTTATGTTCTCATATATTTTATGATTGTATGATGCTAAACCCCTAACGGGAGGGATTGTACTTGATTTTCATATGATGAAGACATAATCTTTCAATCAGTTTAATTGAGGTCTGGAGCTGGCATGTCAGTAACTGCTAGTAGTCCTTTGTTAATGTATGTATCATTGTTATTTTGCTTAGTTTCTTTTGATACTTATTCATGTTATTCTGACATCGCACTCGGACTTCTTTTAAACTGAGTTTTACTGTGCGTATTGATATGTGTTTCTTTATTCTACATTGGCTAGAGGTATAGGAGAGGGTTGAGATCTCACAAAACATGTTTAACCCCGCCGCATTTTTGCGCCTGTCCCAAGTCAGGAGCCTCTGGCCTTTGTTAGTCTTGTATGTTTTTTAATTTTAGTTCATTTATATGTTTTGGAGTTTAGTGTGACGTCCATTTTCACTGAACTAGTACATAATTTTAATTAGGGGCCAGTTGAGGACCACCTCCGGGTGCGGGATTTTCTCGCTGCGTTGGAGACCCATTGGTGGCCTTCGGCTGTTGTCTGCTCTTTGGTCAGGTTGTTGTTTCTTTGACATATTCCCCATTTCCATTCTCAATTTTACCCTTTCTTTTGATAAGATTTTGTGCAAAAATGTACAACAAAAACTCACCGGTCAGCACCTGATGTAACATACAAACATTTACATGTATTCAGTTAAAGGAATATCAATAGCCATTCAACAAAAGTTCAAATATGATTATTCTATTACTTGTCAAGTAGTATAATTTAGAACTAATACAATATTTTTGCAGAATTATTTGTTACCGTATTTTCATAACAGGATTGTCTGATATAATATAAATTGTTCTAAAAATAAATGTTCTTTTCTTAGATTTGAAAGATAAAAAAAAGTGCACGAGATATGTAAATCAATGTTTTAAAATATTCTACTAAATTGAGTTAAGATTGAGGATTTCATTGGTTGTTTTTAAATAGAATTAATCATTGACCGATAAGAAATTTAAATGACAAGCCCTGAATCCCGATCCTGGGTCTAAAACATGTATAAAGTAAAATAACAAAAATACAAAAATCCGAGGAAAATTCAAAACGGAAAGTCCCTAATCAAATGGCAAATTCAAAAGCTAAAACACATCAAACGAATGGATAACAACTGTCATATTCCTGACTTGGTACAGGCTTTTTCTTATGTAGAAAATGGTGGATTAAACCTGGTTTTATAGCTAGCTTAACCTCTCAATGTAGGACAGTGTGAACAATTTATGAAAGTCAAATAGTGAAATAATAATTCGCTTTTAGCAGTCATTTTGGTTCAATTTTATCAAAATAAGCTAAGAAACATCGCTGTTGAATTATTCACGTGCAAGTGCATAATTCGACCTCATTCAATCCGTATTCATGTGATCTTCAATGTAACCCCTTAGATAGAGATGGGTTACGCATGAACTAGGCGTGTTAAGCTATTAAAAGGAAAAAATGTCAACATTGAAAGTGAAACAATGGTTAACCGTTTGGTTGACTGATTCGATCCACAAAAGCTCATTCTTATACAGGCAAAAACGATGATTGATATATGTTTTAGCCTGTAATATAAAATCAAATAGAAAAGAAAAATCCAATTGCACATGTTCACTATCTATTTATATATATATCTATGTTTATATCGGGTTATATGACTGTCGGCAGTCTTCGGAGGTCACCTCGATGGTTAATTAGATGGCATCTAGACTAAAATACACACGAAATGCTGATACATATTACCAAGTACATGCATCGAAAATTGTTTATTTTAGACTTTTTATAATTTGGATATACGTTTTAGTATGTTATAAATCAAAAAAAAAAATATATGAAAATTTGAGTCAAATCGGTAAACAGGAATCTGACAGCTAATGCCCTTTAAGAACACGTGGATTTTTGATTGAAAAAAGTCATTTTGTATTGTATTGCGGAAGCTCGTGTTTAATTTGTTTGAACATCCAATATTACACATGCAATGTATATACATGTACCATAATCTTCAATTTACATACTCAGATTTAAAACATGTGTTTACCGGATTCAGATTTTTTATTTTTGTTTTTTTTATGCAAAGAAGTAAAGAACAGGTTGTTAATTGCTATGCAATGTACCAGTGCATTAAATTCACGAGAAATAGATAACGAGGTGTTCATTCCCCATTATAACTCTTTTGAGCTCTTAATACTAGTCAAAACATTGTCAAGGAATTAGTTACATGGTACTGTATATACAAAAACAATGTCCTTTTCGTGTAGCAAAGATAATACGACTTTTGCTCATTGTTGAAGGTCGTACGGTGAACTATAGTTGTTAATATCTGTGTCATTTGGTCTCTTGTGGAGAGTTGTCTCATTGGCAATCATACCACATCTTCTTATTTTTATACCATATTTCAAGCATTACAGGCTACCAATGTACCATTAGTTTAAAGACAAAACTAGAAGTTCTTTGCACTAGTTGTGTTGACTTTTTGGCTTCAGCTGCTATTAAAGTAATTAAATTTAATTTAATCTTATTCAGTAATTTCAATAATTTGTTATATAAATACACTACAACAACTGTCTATTGTTGAAGAATTTCTAAATCCTTTTAGTTGTTTTTCTTTTTTTTTCGTATGTGTGCTGTCTCATGCGTGCACATATATCCATACCTCCTTTAATTCCGAGTTCAAAACATATTTCCGAGTTCAAAACATATCAAATGACATCTTATACATGAATACGTGTATAAATATGGCAAACGTAAAGAAAAACAGTGAACATGTTGTATAAGTACATGGAGTTCGGTATTTTTGTTATTTTACTTTTTTTCATGACACATGAGAAAAGAAAGTAAAACATAAGGAAAAGAACTGCGCTCGTATGAAATTATTCATTTGAAAGTCACAGTTTGGCCTTAGTAAAAATGTAGTGAATTCAGAAATAGAAAAAAAACAAAAAATGCAAATGAATGCATGAAATCATAATCTCATAAACTAATTTCATAACAACATAAACAATAAGTATTTACAATACAAACATTGACAATGATATGTTTAGTGCATGTGGTAAAAAAAAATTTCTGATAAAAAAAAAAATTAAATCGATTGAACAGCTGTGGAAAAATATATCTTGGTTTTTGTTTTTTTTTTTTTTTTTTTATCAAATGAAAAATACCTGTACATGTTGCTTTTCTATTGGCAAACGGTATATATATAATGCATAAGTAATCTTTGATAGCAGCTAAAGTTACCATGATATCGATCCGCAGATAAGGTAACTTTATAGCAGCACTTAAAAAACAACACATTCAAAGCATGAAAGAAAACAAATATAAATACTATAAAAAAGTCAAAATAGTTAAATTTAATCTATTAAACTGATAGGTTGTCTATATCTTTTTTTAAAAATCAACTAAAAGTGTAAAGAAAACGTTCAGCTAGAAAAATATTTTACAAAGGCAAGAAAGTTTATAAAAGATTTCTTTCTTTAACAATGACTTTATAAGGAGCAGGTATTGCAATGGCTCCAGATCCACAGAGTTCTACTTCGGAACTGGTTCCTTCAGGCAAGGTAATCTTGAACTTTTGCATAAGTGTTGCAAAAATCAGATGAAGTTCTGGTTTAGCAACAGATTCACCTAAACACCCACGTCTGCCTGCTGAAAATGGCAACCAGCTTTCTGGTTTCATACCAAGTTTTCCATTTTCGTCAAGGTAGCGTGTCGGATCAAATTTCTTCACGTCTTTCCAATAGTTAGGATCATTGTGAAGTGCCCAGTGATTGATCATAACCATTGTGTCCTTTGGAACATCATAACCACCTGAAAAACACCAAATATACAATGTGTGCAGGAACTTTGAGAAAGAAAGAAAATTTTAACCTGTATAACTTTGTACATAACTAACTGATAGAAATAGAAAATAGAAAGTATCTCTTTAAACTTGATATATTTTCCTCTAATCAACCTTTTCATCTTTTTCATTATTCGAGCGTCATTGATGAGTCTTTTTTGTAGACCAAACCTACTTCTGGTGTAAAAAATATTTTGTCTGATTATGTAACATAAGTGTTTTATAAAGTACTTGTCAAAACTGAAATCAAAATTGACCTGTATTTTATATTTCATAATAAACTGTTCAAATATTAAAAGATTTTGTCAAATCGTACTTTCCTTATCACCGGAATTTAAAAAAAACGAAATTCTAACGAAATTAAGGGGAATAATTGTAACGATAAATGTCAAAGTTGTCAAAATTGAACTCCAATTCCAATTGTGTTTCATGATCCATGACATTCTGATAAAATTTCCAAAGATTAGATCGAGTTTATCAAATATCATTTAGAAATTAAAAGAAACTTAGAGGTTTTCACGGAATTCTGAGTCTCGCCTGTAATTGTTGCTATCAGTGCAAAAAAAGGTTATTTTGACTGCCAAATTATGTCCATTTATCTGAAAAACACGCTAAAAATAAATTCTCATCATGAAGAAGCATTGTTCTGAGTCTCGAAATTCTAAGGAGATAAATCATAGTTATTAAAGTCTAATAATATTCAACCTTATACTGTAATGTTAGCTGAAGACACAACTATGATCCATAGTTCGTATAGGATCTATCATTACCGTACTGCAAAATGAGAACAAATATTTAATCAAAATTTTGCTTCAGATGATTTCCTGATCAAATACAAGCATCTGTCATTGGTTCATCCAACTCTGTGGAGATTTCGCGAAGTAATTGATGTTTAAGGTGGTACCCAACACCTTGACTAATATTAATTTGGCTCGTTTAATTTTCATAAAATTTTAACAAAATGTTTACTTTGACCCTTTGACAAAAATATAAAAATTTCAAAAAATTTGAACCAACCACTTTATCAGAAAAATTTCATTGGTTATATAGCAGTTTGACAAACACTTATTTTGATCATTGAGAAGCTTAATATTTCCTTAACAATACAACGTGATTAAAACGTTTAGCTGATTTTTACAGAGTTATCTCCCTGTAGTGTTAGGTACCACCTTAATAAAGATTAACCCCAGACTATATAAATATTTACTACAAAAAAATGAGTACATAATTTAAAACATGCAGTAAAATGCTAATCAAAATTTTCAAAATTTTCTGAAAACTAGCTGTCTTTTCATAATAGAGAAGCTTTTAATTGAGGTTTGATAAAGTATTTGATGTCTGATATTTTTTTAAGCAATATTTAACCTGATTTTTAACTGAAATAAAACTCAGTCCATTTTATAAGTAGAATACAGAAATTTTGAAGTGTTACTTTTTTTTGGATAAAAAAACCTTTCAAGTTTTATAAAATTCTGTGAAGGTTTAAAAAGATTGATGATGTTGGCGACCCCGACGGAATATAGGATCGCCATGTCAAATCCCTCAAAATGTAGACTGCCCTGTATTTTATAATCTTGTACATTGTGTTGTTCAAATTTTAATTCAAATTTTAAACGATTTGGTATAGTGCATTTTTAGTTATCATCTGCAATTTAAAAGAAATATCAATGTTTTATGTAACTAAAAAGTATAACACTTGAATGGTAGATGGCAAAACCATTACAATCGTACCCGATTTGTATTTAATGTTTCATGACATGTTCGTCGAAATGTCAAAAGATTTGGTAAAGTGGTACTTTAATTACCATAAAAAATCAACGTAGTGATGGAGGGACAGATATGTACCGCACAAACTATCCCCTCTAAGAGGAGCCTAAGGTATGCTTAACACAGGAAGCACACAATTGAAATTACAAAATTTGACAAGTACTTTGAATTATGACATGATTATGACATCAAAGCAACTTTACATACAATTATCGCTATTTTATGCATTTTCCTTTGATATAATTTTTCATAAAGATGGAAAATTATCGCTAAAGGCACGTGGCGTTGCTAATGAAATTGTGAAATTGACAACGTGTTAAAAATAGCGATAAACAGATTATCATTGGTCATCTCATATTTCACTCATTTGAATAATCAACTTATAAAATTAAAAATTGTGGTATGTATTAAAATTATTATCAATATATTTCACTATTTGAAAAATCCTTTTGTGGGATTAACAAGTATCAAACTTTCCAGTAACAGTACATCAATGTTCAACAATGGTGTCTTTTACTTTTTTTTCATAGTTAGTTGTTTCATTCTATTATAATTGAACAATTAATACAATATGTTTCTGTGAATTCAAGCTTTTCTAGGAGAAATTTCATAGAACAATACCATATCACAGTGTTATTTTTCATACATTTCCTTGTTACAAAAATCGTTCAATAAATTTGAGTTGCAGTGATGTAATCTTTGCAAAAAGCTTGACATAGATATTAAGATAATGAACTCTTCCTATTTCTGATATTACAGTAACATTTGTACTTTTCTTATTTACACATAAAAAAATGCTTACGGAACATTCATCAGCAACATTATTTTTATATTTTTTTTCAAGTATATTAATAGCATCTTTTTACAAGAAGTAGAGACAATTCTAAATATATACCACAATGTTGACTGCTGTACCCCTATTTTGGACATTCTTACCTATTAAGTCTGTTTGTTTTGTTCACACATTATTGTAAATATAATGGAATTTTATGCGACTGTCATACAAGTGATAGGTTAAGATAGCTATTAAACCAAGTTTAATCCACCATTCTATACATAATATACATAAGGAAATGCCGGTACCAAGTCAGGAATATGACAGTTGTTTCCATTCGTTTGATGTGTTAAAGCTTTTGATTTTGTCATTTGATAAGGGACTTTCCGTTGTGAATTTTCCTTGGAGTTTAGTATTTTTGCAGTTTATACTTTTTTCTAGGATTTAGTGCTTGGGCATATAACAACGAACATATCCTACTCAAAATCCCTCTTCAACATCGTCTTTGGTGAGCAGGGAACATGGACAAACGGACGGGGTACTTGTACTTTTACATAATTAAATCATCGAAGTATAATATTGTCAAGCACATACTTCAATGGTTACATAAATAAATAAATAAATAAATAAATAAATAAATAAATAGATAAATAAATAAGATATGATACACTAGCATTTTCCAGGATTTACCTGAGTTTACCTGTAAAAGAAATGCACGCAAATGTAATGGAAATTCGTGCAAATGTAATGGTAATGGCCATATCGAATATGTAAATGATTGCTTTAACCATTTGTAAAAGTTTGATTAATTCAAATACTCACCAACTCGTGTGTCGCAAATTGTACTATGAGGTATACCTAATGGAGCAGCTGTACCAAGTCTCATGACTTCATGTAAGGTGGCTTCTGTATAGCTGAGATTTTCTCTGTCTTTGACCGTCGGTAATCTATCTTTTCCTATTAACAATTTGGGGACTTTTTAAATTTGGTATACAAAGCAAACTTAAAACTTTTTTAATTTAAATGCGATTCTCAAAACTGCTATCAATAATGAGAACTGCTATAATAACAGCTATCAAAATGAATATTCATAGAAACTTCTAAGTTGTACATCCTAATATGGCTTTCTAAACTGCTCAGGAATGCTATCAGATCTGTCAAAAGTTGGAACACAAAGGTACACATGAATATACAGTGTACAAGATATGAATGCAAAATAAAATTCTAATATTTTACTGCAAGTCTTGTTGAAATTTCAAAAGTTGCACCAACTTATATTTGTGATTTGAGCAGTAGCTGTAATCAAATGACTCTAGTTTAATCCAATAACAGACTTGTTAAGGGATGTAAACATGCTTTGTGAGTCCTGTACCTGGCCTTATACCCCTTATTAATTATGTCAGTGGCAGAATAATAGGAACAGTTAAGAATTATAATGCACTTTAAATATCAGTGCTTATAAAAGCAACTTATTCAATAAGAGTGGTTACTTAAAAGACTATTTATTACCTTGAATAAGTGATTTTCAGATTAAAAGTCATTTTATTTTATTATTATTTAATTACCAAATGTACTACTATTTCTCTTCTACTATATATATTTTGTGTGGACCAAAAGAAAACAGTTATCTCCTCTTTCTTTTTGGAATTAAACAAAATAATTCTAATACATGTAATTTCTTTTTGGAATTAAACAAAATAATTCTTAATACATGTAATATATTATGTTTCCACTTTCTGAAAAAATTTAAGTAACATATATTAACTTCATTAAATGGATTGTTTGGTCAATATTAAACAATCAGCTATATGTGACCTAGGTTTCCCTAATATTCCCTCCCCCTTTTTCAACTTTTGAATATGATTTATTTTTGTTTTTTTTTTACAAAATTATATTAAAATATTCATATTTTTATTTTCAAATAACATCTTGCACTGTTAGTATATATGCTAGTATTTTATTACAATCCTATCATCATCAGATATTCTATTCGAATAAACAACTATCCCCCCTTTTTTGGGGCTTTCTGTATTATTTCTGTTTTTCCCTACAAAATTATGTCAGAAAATACACATGCATTATCTGTAACTTCAACTTACTGTACTGCAGGTGTGAGAAATTATTCCATTTAGCCCAAATTAAACTTCATAACTGTTTTCACTAGCAAGTATTTACACACAGCTTGGAGCCAAAATGCACATTTGAAAATGATCAAATAACCTTCAAAATAAAGGTTTACTATCAAGCTGAAAACACAGCCAGATCCAAGCATTTTTATAACAAAGATTAAAACCAAAACTGCTATCAAACTGCTATTGAACTGCTGTCATAACTGTTGTCCAATTGACAAATTGACAACAGTTTAGAAGGTTCCAGACTGCAATACATTAATATTTTTCAAACTGCATGTAATAAGCTTAAAGACTAAATACAAATAATAGCATCATCAGTTTGACTTAGTAAATACAATGTGTTGGACTATATTTGGCATTTCAAAGGTCAATTGCATGTCTTTTGTTTGTTTGATATATGATTTAGTTTCACTAAAAAAGATATTGAATTTTTGTAAAGAGATCATTCATTACCAAGACAAGTGTATGGTGATGGGATTAGAAGTAGTTAGCTTTGGTTATGTTCAACATTTAAACAATATTTGATGATGCTTTTTAAAAGGCCTGTTGGATAATGAGATGATAACATATGATTTTACTATCATAAAAAAAGTTTCATTTATATAGAGCGTGTGTATTAAGTATGATCGAAAATTTCATAATGTGACAGAATTTACACCATATTTATAAGAGAGAAAAACCAATGTTCAGATATATAGATCTCTTTATATATATATATATATACATACAAATTTGTTCATTTAAGGAATGACTGTATTAGGAAGCTACCATTTGATTTTTATGGGGGGGGTTAGGATGAAAAATTTTGTCCTGCAATTTTTTTTAGTTGAGATCTCTGTCCTGTCTTTTTATTTTCACTCTATTCGGTCCTGCCTTTCTTTTTTATTAGTTTATCCTAACTTTTTTTACATAAATTTCCATCTGCCTTTTTTTTGCTAAGTTGCTCATTCTGCCATTTTTTTTTTTACTCAAAATTCCTGTCCTGCCGTTTTTTCAATTTTCATTCTAGCCCCACCCCTTCCTCCCTAAAAATCAAATGGTATCTCCTTAATATGTTTTCTGTCTATGAAGACATAGAATAAAATGTGATAAACACTTGTAAATAACGTTATTCAGTGTCACCACATGTTTTAATTATTTCGAAAAGCCAGAAAAAATATTTCAGCCTGATAATATAATTCTAAATTCCATTTTTAAGGAGTAAATCATGAAAAACACGTTGATGACGTCACGGTCATATGACAACATTATGTTTATGAGCTGATAGTCAAAACACACAGCCAATCAGAAGACGTGTTACATCCAAAATTAGATTATTATAAAATACAAGGCTCTGTGTTGACCTATAATTGTTTAATTTTTACACATTGTGACTTGGATGGAGAGTTCTCGCATTGGCACTCATACCACATCTTCTTATTTCCAATTAAAGCTTCCACAAAAACTCATCAAAGGTACCAAGTTTATAATTTTTTACGCCAGACGCATGTTTCGTCTACAAAAAGATCAAAAGTGACACACCAATTAAAAAAAGAGAAAAATCCAAATACAGTACGAAGTTGAAGAGCATTGACGGTCAGCAATTCCGAAAAGTTTTGCCAAATACAGCCTGAGCTAAGGTTATATAAACCTGGGATCGAAAACCTTCCGTACTCCGAACAATTCAAAGTTTTGTAAACAGTTAATTTATAAATATGCCAAGGAAAGGGCACATGCAAACTTAACAGTACTCACCAACAACTCTGTCTATTTCTTCCTGAACTTTACTCTGAATCTCTGGTAATCCAGCCATGTAACGTACAGCAAAACCTAATGTTACTGTTGATGTTTCGATACCAGCTATTAAAAGGCACATTTTAAATGGATTATTTACAAATGATTTAGACATAATCATGTAGGCAAACAAGGTAAATTAATGTGTTGATAGTGAGTATTGTCCTGGCTTTTAGTAACCGTAGGCTGCACTTCTGTATATATACATAATGCAACTTCCCATAGGAACTCCTTTTACGGCTAGAATTGTGCCATTTTTACTTCGTAAAAAATTATATCCTGGAATGGAAAGTTCATATGCACTACTATTTTTTTATTGAAAGGTCAAAACATAGAACTTAGCGGCACATTTTTAACATTCGTATGCCTCTTATAAATTCTAAGAGTTACACCATATTTATAAAAGAGAAAAATAAAGCAATGCTCAGATATATAGAACTCTAAGATTATAAATAAAGGCAACAGTAGTATACCGGTGTTCAAAAGTCATAAATCGATATAAGACAACTGTTACTCATTCCAACTCACCGCTAAAAATATTGAATAAAGTTTGTCTAAGATGTGTGTCAGATAACTGGGATAATATTTCCGCGTTCTCTTCCTGTTCTGCTTCTTTTCTTGCCAGTATCAAAGAATCAGTAAAATCTCTGATTTTGTCTGAAATCATTAAGGAGTTCATTTCTATATAAGTTTAGTTTAAACAATTTACTGAAAACAACATATGTGATAGTGTATACAGATCTATTGAAAAGCAATTTATTGACTAAAATGCTTTTATCAATGACACGAAATTCACATTTCAATATGTTCTAGCTATTTTCTAGAATTACGTTTCCAGCACATTCAGTATGTTGAATAAAGAACGATATGGGGAATAGATCAACGAGAAAATAATACAAAAACAAAACAGATTAGAAATTTGAAGAGCAACATTCATCTTAATCAATAGAATGAAAAAGGCACATTTATATTGTAAAATAAAAATTGGTTCAGTAGATTTAGATTTTTTTGTAATTGCAGAAGGACGTCAGGACCCTTCAACAGAAACTGTGTTTCCCCGTCAGTTTATAAAGGTATATGTTGATTTCTGTGAAGTGTTTTTGTACATTAGTTTGTAAAGATGTCTTTTGTTTTTCCTTTGGTCTTGGTATTTCATTTTTCATTAGACTTAACTTACTATGTAATTTTTTTAGGTGTATTGTTTTTCATGAATTCCGTTGGAGGTATTATATAACTGTTATGAAAGTAAAAACACATAAATACATATACATGTACAAGGAAGCACCCCTCATTTAGAATTAGCCGGATTTATAACCGTACATATTATGTTTACCTGACCAAAGGAATTGTGAATCAACATAAGTTATTAGTACTAAAAACTAAATAAGAATATAAAATGTCAAACATAACAATCATGACATAAGCCATGTAAATGTGATACCTTAATTGTGTAATTTACATCCTAATTGTCTGATTGCACAATACAACTATCTATTAGGGACAGCTATTTTGATTACTGAATAATGATTGTTATACTGCAAATAGTTAACGTCACAGTACCCAAATTGCACCGAGTACCCAAATTGCACCTATTCAACAAAAATAGCTGTGGAAATCTTACAAGTTTTCTTTGAGACTAAACAATTTGTATTTTTATGATTTGACATTATACACGTCTTTCAACATAGGTAAATATATTAAAATATACACAAAACGTTCTCACAGTATATATCAACAGATGAAGCATTCCCTGGAAAAAGTAAATCTATGGAAACGTCGCCATGCGACGTTCTCAAAATGTCATCTTTTAAAAATGGGCAAATTAGATATGTTACAAGCATCCATTTCCTAAAAAATGAAAAGTAAGCATGGACTAATGTCAAATTGTTCTAACTATTTGAAGAAATAAAACAAAAGATCTGTTATTCGATTTTTTAGAATGTGGATTTAAGCATAAAATTGAGAATGGAAATGGGGAATGTGTCAAAGAGACAACAACCCGACCATAGAACAGACAACAGCAGAAGGTCACCAACAGGTCTTCAATGCAGCGAGAAATTCCCGCACCCGGAAGCGTCCTTCAGCTGGCCCCTAAACAAATATATATACTAGTTCAGTGATAATGAACGCCATACTAAACTCCAAATTGTACACAAGAAACTAAAATTAAAAATAATACACGACTAACAAAGGCTAGAGGCTCCTGACTTGGGACAGGCGCAAAAATGCGGCGGGGTTAAACATGTTTATGAGATCTCAACCCTCCCCCTATACCTCTAGCCAATGTAGAAAAGTAAACGCATAACAATACGCACATTAAAATTCAGTTCAGAGAAGTCCGAGTCTGATGTCAGAAGATGTAACCAAAGAAAATAAACAAAATGACAATAATACATAAATAACAACAGACTACTAGCAGTTAACTGACATGCCAGCATGCATGCAATTTGGGTACTCCTCATTACAGAATCATGAATCGTTTGGCGGTCGGTTCAAACCCATTAGTATATGATTCAATATGGATTCAAAATTAAATTGGTGTTACTATATAGTAAATAAGGATACGTCTACAAAATAAACACAGAATGGAAAGTTTTGTCTGGAATTTTGGCAAAACAGCCACGAAGAGCAGAGAAAAACTTTTGTAACGAGGAAAGTAAATTTGTTTTCATTATCTAATTTATACAGAAAATAATAATTCTAATACAATTTTTATACAACAATTTTTTTCATTGGCTAAAAGTTACCATCAAATCCACAGATGACATGTCGAAACAGCCACGAAGAGCAGAGAAAAACTTTTGTAACGAGGAAAGTAAATTTGTTTTCATAATCTAATTTATACAGAAAATAATAATTCTAATACAATTTTTATACAACAATTTTTTTCATTGGCGAAAAGTTACCATCAAATCCACAGTTGACATGTCGTAACTAAGGAGGGACCCGACATTTTGAATTGCTTGCATTAACAAATGTTCGATTACTTCAATAGTATCGAAAATAAAACAACACCTACCTCAAAATCGCCGTTTTAATGTGATTTTATCTAAATTTGAATCGTAGAAGTAACGTAATAACCTTTAGTTTCTAAGTTTTCATTTGTATGACGTCACGTTTAGCCATGACGTCTTTATGCCAAAATCATTCATGAAGTTTCGCGGAATTTTATTTTATTTTAAATTTTTACATTTTTCCAAGCTCTAACGTATTATTTGTTTTGTAATGCATTAGAATCGTAATAACAGTACTGTAGTTGAAGAGCTGCCGCCGTCAATTTTGATTTGACGGTCGCAAATTTCCGTTTTACTGTCTCCGATACGCGTCGCCAGTAAAACTGCATTTGCGACAATCAAATTGCCAATTCACGGTGGCAACTCTTCAACTACAGTACTGTTATTCTTTAAATAATGTTCATCAAAAAGAATATTGATATTACCTTTATGCTGTTTCAATTCAGAGTTTTGTTTGCTCTTTCATTTAATTTGTTGGTGTCTTGTTGTTATTAGAAGGGAAGTGGGTGTTCTTTTTTTATTTCTTTTTCTTGTCTAATTTTTAGTTTAGTTTTTGTTTCATTATGTCTTTTTCACTTTTTAGTCATTGCCATGTCTGTCCTGGTTTAAATCAGTTCTCTGACTGTGTTAATGAATCTACAAACTCTCTGTATAATAGACATATGAAAAAGATAAAAACTAGAGGCTATCAAGAGCCTGTGTCACTCACCTGATTCTACTTTGGTTTTGGAAATCATGTAAAACTAGATTAAAATCATAACAGATACCCTAATAATGATTGAGGCCAAATTTGGTTTAATATTGGCCCCGTAATTTAATCAAAAGCAGAAGACTTTTGTAAAGCTTACAGAAATTATCAATAAAGTCATTGAAATTGTAGAAAATGACTTTATAAGGATATTTTTGCAGTTAACAGTATATCTATAAAGATACATGTATTAAGGTAATTTCCTTAAAATGAGAAATAATCGCAAAATTTGTTCCCCCAGGGCCTGTATTATGCGGGAAATCTTTAAATCTTTTTTGGAACACCCTTCAATAACAATTTGGGCAGGGGTCTGGGGGCATTCACCCAATATAAGTATGCTGAAAGCTTAGTGGCTAAGTTAAATTCCATTTGGCAAAGTTACTAAGATTAACGTGTATTTCACATAGGGTCCTTTGTTAAACAAAGTAGCAACACTTGGTCAGCATCTCATTAGGAACATTCATACCATGTTTGGTTTCATTCCATTCAGTGGTTCTCTAAAAGAAAACATGTGTATGTATTTCACATAGGGGCCTATGTTAAACTAAGTCCTCAATGGCGGCCATCTTGGATGATTGATCACCTACAAAGTTACAACACTTGGTCAGCACTTCATAAGGAATATGCATGCAATGTTTGGTTTCATTCCATTCAGTGGTTTTCTAAGTTCAAAATGTAAAAAGTTAACGACGACGACGGACAACAACGACGGACGACAGACGCCAAATGATGAGAAAAGCTCACTTGGCCTTTTAGGCCAGGTGAGCTAAAAAATGGATCTTTTACCATGCTTTTGAGAATTGAATGCTTCTTTTTGTAAATTTATTGGGGTGCAAAAGCGTTGACCGAAGTACATTTTGTATCAAGTGTGGAAGCGCCTTATTCTAAAAATGTGCGCACGGTCAACGCTTTTATACAACCCTATAAAATTACTAAAAGAAGCATTTCGAACTTATATATACATTTTTGCTTGGATCAAAAAAACAATTTTTCTATCAAGTTTTCTTTTATTTACCTGTGCACTTTATTGCGGAAGCTCGTGTCATCATGAATCTTACATTTAATTTTGAAATGAGGGTTAATTTCAGAATGACGCAAGATTGCTGCGAGCCAATCAAAATACCGTATTATAATGAAACATACATGTAATGTAATTATTGTTGTATAAACATATCAAACCTGCTGACATACCTTTATTAAATGTTTCTTCGTGTTCCTCAAATTTCCTTTTGATAATAGAGATGAGTTCATTATTCATGTTGTTTATTGTTCTGTACTTATTACTTGTCCATATTTTATACATGATGGGGAACATATCTTCAACAAAACCATTTCCTGTCATTTCATTTATTTTCTTGCTAAGTTTCATAAATCTCATAAATTCTGGATCATCTAATTCGACACTGAAAAACGTCGATAAGATATATAACATTTACAGCCTAAACTAGATGAATTGGGATAAATATTGCTTTTAAACCTTCATTTATACTTAAAAAACGTAAATCAGCTACCTACATACCAACAAAGATGTAATTACTATTTAAGGCTATAATGCGCTCGAATCGTATGCATTTCATGTTGAATCTAAGTAATTAAATTTTGTGTTCTCAATGCTCTTCAAATTCGTACTTTATTTGGCCTTTAAAACCTTTTTAATTCGCGCGTCTTTGTAAAGGAAACGAGCGTCTTCCGTACAAAATTGTAATCCTGGTATCTATGATGAGTTATTAATAATAATAAATAGGCTTGTTTATTATTAAATTGAAATTGAATATCTCGAGTTGATCAATATCCAATCGCATTTTTTATGAAACCTATAAACCTCAGCAAAATAAATGTTTTACATAGTCTTAATTTTAAATTTGATTGAACTGCGCACATTGGCATTTTGAAATGACAAAATATACATGAGCTCTATTGTAACTTTTATAAATTCATTGTTTACCTTTCACCGAAACATACAGCATTAAGAATATTGAACACCATTAAATCTATGTAATTTTCTGGATTAAATGCTCCATTTTCTTTCGCCATTAAAGGTAAACATATATTCATTGAAGCATGGAGAACTTCCTCTAAACGGTTCCCTGCCAAATATTGCCTACAAAATAATAAGTGTTCTTGTAATGTTGTACTTCTTTATTCAATAACCTGAATCATGATTGTTATTTTTTGTCTGTCTTAAAAGTTACCATTATCTTGATACCAATCATGATCATCTCGATATGTTGTTGTTCCAGCTTAATACTTAGTATCCCAAGTCAAACTGAACTGCTATCATTAGCAGTTTATTAGCTGTTATTTACCAGTTCTTCATATTTTTAGCAGTCTTTAAGCTGTTCATAGCATTCCATTTAATAGCAGTTTGAGAAACTGCCTTATTTCACCATTTCTTAGCATTCCTCTTAGCATTCATCTTAGCAGTCTGGATCTACCTTCTAAACTGTTGTCAATTTGTCAATTGGACAACAGTTATGACAACAGTTCAATAGCAGTTTGATAGCAGTTTTGGTTTTAATCTTTGTTATAAAATGCTTGGATCTGGCTGTGTTTTCAACTTGATAGTAAACCTTTATTTGAAGGTTATTTGATCATTTTCAAATGTGCATTTTGGCTCCAAGCTGTGTGTAAATACTTGCTAGTGAAAAACTGTATTTTGTCAGTTATGAAGTTTAATTTGGGCTAAATGGAATAATTTCTCACACCTGCAGTACAGTAAGTTGAAGTTACAGATAATGCATGTGTATTTTCTGACATAATTTTGTAGGAAAAACAGAAATAATACAGAAAGCCCCAAAAAGGGGATAGTTGTTTATTCGAATAGAATATCTGATGATGATAGGATTGTAATAAAATACAGTGCAAGATGTTATTTGAAAATAAAAATATGAATATTTTAATATAATTTTGTAAAAAAACAAAAATAAATCATATTCAAAAGTTGAAAAGGGGAGGAATATTAGGAAACCTAGGTCACATATAGCTGATTGTTTAATATTGACTAAACAATCCATTTAATGAAGTTAATATATGTTACTTAAATTTTTTCAGAAAGTGGAAACATAATATATTACATGTATTAAGAATTATTTTGTTTAATTCCAAAAAGAAAGAGGAGATAACTGTTTTCTTTTGGTCCACACAAAATATATATAGTAGAAGAGAAATACGTAGTACATTTGGTAATTAAATAATAATAAAATAAAATGACTTTTAATCTGAAAATCACTTATTCAAGGTAATAAATAGTCTTTTAAGTAACCACTCTTATTGAATAAGTTGCTTTTATAAGCACTGATATTTAAAGTGCATTATAATTCTTAACTGTTCCTATTATTCTGCCACTGACATAATTAATAAGGGTATAAGGCCAGGTATAGGAATCACAAAGCATGTTTACATCCCTTAACAAGCCTGTTATTGGATTAAAATAGAGTCATTTGATTGCAGCTACTGCTCAAATCACAAATATAAGTTGGTGCAACTTTTTGAAATTTCAACAAGACTTGCAGTAAAATATTAGAATTTTATTTTTGCATTCATATCTTGTACACTGTATATTCATGTGTATATGTTTGTGTTCCAACTTTTGACAGATCTGATAGCATTCCTTAGCAGTTTAGAAAGCCATATTAGGATGTACAACTTAGCAGTTTCTATGAATATTCATTTTTGATAGCTGTTATTATAGCAGTTCTCATGAATATTCAGAGAAGATAGCAGTTTTTGAGAATCTCATTTAAATTTTTCGCCAAAAATAACTGCTAAATAACTGTGAAGGCTAAATAAACTGCTAAGAAACTGCTATGAAATGCTATTGGAATGCCTATATGCAAATTAACTATTGCCTTGAATTTGGCAACTGTGAATGCTAATGAACTGCTAAAGAACAGCTGTCGAGTAGGAACTGTGAATGCTAATAAACTGCTAAAGAACTGCTGTCCATTTTGACTTGGGATATTAAAAAAAACAGTTCAACTACACCATGTACACTATAAATCTTATGTGTTGTTTTTTATTTTTAAATTTCATATAATATATTTTAAAATTTGGTTTTTTTTCTTTAATTTAGGGCTTTAGAAGATACATTGTACAAATAGGTCAATTTGTGTCCCTTGAACTAACAAATCATATAATTTAAAAAAATATATATTCAATAGCATGCTACCGATGCTTATTATACATTAAGTGCAAAAATAAGAAGATGTCATATGATGGCCAATGAGACAACTATCTAAACATTTTACGAAGATATAAGTAATTAAAGGTCAACATACGGCCTTCAACAATGAGAAAAGCCCATTATGTATAGTCAGCTATAAAAAGCCCCCGACATGCAAAAATGTGAAACAACTCAAACGAGAAAACTAACGGCCTAATTTATAATAATACAATTAACGAAAAATGATGTGACAGACATGAACCAACGACAACTACTGAAAAACAGCTTCCTTACTAAGGATTGGCACATAAAGAATGTTGCAGGGTTAAACATGTTTGTGAGAGTTCAACCCTCCCCCTAACCTAGCAGAGTGGTAATATTCAGTTGCAAATGGCTTAACTCAATAAATATGTACGAAGTGTATACAATATATCAGCATTTCTTATCTTCAGTTGGTCTTGCTTAATTCCGTTAAGTCTTCAACATGCTTCCGTTTACTCTGATTCGTGAACTACTAAAATAGCTCCATCTAACTCAAATTAATATTTTATACAACATATCTGATACAAACAATTGATATGAGTAGCAAATGTGATTAATAAGGCTGTAATGCATGATTTATTTTACAGATATTTATAGAATAACTAATCAAAGAATTTCAAAAAAGAAAAAATATTGATCGATTTCCGAACAACACATTAATTCATAAATGCACGCATTCCATGAGTTAATTATGATTGTTGTTAGGTCAGGACCTAAATTTATTTCCCTCTTTGAATTTTTGGAATAGTTATTCTTTTTATTATATTGACCATAGACGTTTTCATTGAAATAAAGTAGAAAATGCAAGTAACTATATCTTTTCCACCCATTATCAATTTGCCTTAATACAAAGTTATCGACAATGTCATGACAACACTGATTGCTGTATGACGTCACAGGAGTGTAGAAAAATGTATAAAATTTTAATCTGGTTCCTTGTCTGGGTTTTCTGGACTTTTGAACGACAACATATTTGTAGAGTAAGGTGGGTTGATACTTCAACAGACAGTCGTATTCTGTTTGGTACTAATTGTGCATCCCTACTTGCTGACTTTTTTACTCAAATGTAGCAGAAATAATTTTAAAAAAAAACAAGCATTCTGTGAGTATTGCATGGCAATACATAGTTCCCTACCGCTTAAAAATTCATTATACTGGAACAAAATGCTAACTTGATCTATAACTTGTCATGGTGTAAACTATATAACAAACATAAAGTCAATATTTTCAAGCATGACGAAAAAAAGTGTTGAAAACTGGTTATTTAAGTGAACTTTTTAAGTCCAAGGACCATAACTCTGCATAAAATCATCAGACCGGAACAAAATTCGAACTTGATCTGTAACTTGTCATGATAAAACTATATACCAATTTTCAAATCAATATCTTCAAGCATGACGAAAAAAAGTGCAGAAAACTGATTATTTGAGTGAATTTTTAAGCCCAAGGACCATAACTCTGCACAAAAGCATCAGACCGAACAAAATTCAAACTTAAACTGTAACTTGTCATGATAAAACTATATACCAGTTATCAAATCAATATTTTCAAGAATGACAAAAAAAGTGCGGAAAACTGATTATTTTAGTGTTTTTCTTAGTCAAAGGACAATAACTCTGCACAAAATCACCAGACTGGAACAAAATTCAAACTTGATCTGTAACTTGACATGATAAAACAATACACCAAATATCAAATCAATATCTTCAAGCATGAAGAAAAAGGTGTGGAAAACTGATTTGCCGGACTGACAGACAGACAGACAGACAGACAGACAGAGACAGACAGACAGACGGAGTGCAAACCTAAAGTCCCCTTCGACTTCATCGGTAGGGGCCTAAAAACATTCTCAAAGACAGAAAGACTAAAAAAATCTTACAAAGTTCTTAAATTTTAAATTCGGATATATTGATAATGTCCTGTTACTCAACAACCAACATTTAAGTAAGTACTTGCACATATCATACCAGTGAACTTGAGATTAAGGATACTATCAAAACTAGAAGGTTTGTTCATATCCCGATTTTCTACTCGATATTGACTCAGATGAACGGCTTCAAACTACAATTGATGACAAACTTGATGATTTTAACTTTCCAATTATCAGTTTTCCATTCCTCTGTAGTAACATACCATCTACTCCACGTAGGGCGTCCACATATAATGATTGATATGTTACGCTCGTAACAGTTAATGCTTTACAGACTTCATTAGCAGGGGTATGTTCGCTTCACCCAACTGTTCCAACAGAGTTAATGAGAGAGAACGACAAAAATCGACACTACATAAGTTTAATGGCCATAATCACGAATTGGTTGACGGATAGGATTTGTTATGTATCAACTCACTAGCAATATGTCTTCGCTGTCTTAGATCTTTAGATACCAGAATAGTGATCTATCTGTAATTTCATCGATTCTGTCTTATTCCCATTATGAAGTTTTGACCAGGTGTGGTTTCGCATGGCTGTTGGTGAATGTATAGCAGGAGACGTTAGATTTGAACATCGGTGTCTATATTTTGCTATACTTTTGGTCCTTGTTGGTTTTATTATCACCTTTTCAAAACTTGTATAAGATTTTGGAATTTCAATATTTTTGTCTAGAGCATTACTTAGTCAGAGACATTAACTGTCTAAATGTGCATCTTTGAATAAAAATAGCTGCTTTAATATATAAAGATCAAATTAAAATACCAGTAACAGTACTATCAGACTGGAATGATAAACAATTATTTGACAAGAATCAATAAATCAAATTCCTACCTTAATGCCTTTACAGAAATTTTTCTATGCAGTTTCCATGTTGGTGTATATTTAGCAAAAATTATATCTTTACTTCCCTCCGTTAACATATGAGCTGAAAGCACAATTTCTAACAGATACAAAATATACTGATACATTTACCACAAAAAAAGATCATTTAAAAGCATGCATAAATTATCGGTGTCAAGTAAGAAATTATTACTTGTTTCCCTCTGCCAAACTCTAGAATTTGGAATAAGGTCGGTGAATGGACAATTTGGCTTTTATAGGTTGCACTTTGTAAATACAGCTGTTTCACAAACCACGCCTCTTTGGGGAGATATATAATATTCTTTGTTTACCTACTGGTTCCTGATATGATCTCTATGTTTCATCTAGTAGAGACATAACTTGGGAAACTCTTAGAAGTTCGGGCATATAAATGTCGAGAATATGCCGCACAACACTATATTATGACCTTTGAAAAAATAGTATTGCATATGAGCTTTCCATTCTAGGATATAATTTTATACGAAACTTCCTAGTAAAAGTGATACAGTTTTAGCCGTAAAGGAGTTCCTATGGGAAATTGCATTGTCTATATTTACAGAATTGCAACCTATACACAGTCAGGTGTCAGAAACTTTTGTTGATTGGATATATTCTCGTATCTTAATTATTTTGAGCTTTGATGCACAAAGTAACAAATATTGTGAAGTGTTCTTTCTATGGCGTAGGTTTTTTATAAGGTGATAGGGGTGTTGGTCCAATGCACGGTTTTCCATTCTCATCCATGCTTGGGACCCGACATAATACATTCTCATAAAAAAAGTATTTATTGAGTTTTAAAATGTTTAAACAACTAGCAAATACATGTGGTTTTTCCCATATCATCGGTAATTCACGTCTATGCAACATAGCATAATGAATGATAAAAAACATTGTATATTATATTAAACTTATATACCCATTATCTATTTTTACAAAGTCGAAGAGAAAGACAAAAGAGAGACTTAAGACTAACTGGCTTTAACTTTTCTGCTTGATTTTTTCACAGTATAAGGCAACTATAGAATGAATGACATTTGAATAAACACGGTTAATCTCGGTTTATGGATGGTCGCTGCTCTTGTTTTTGACTTTTTGTCAGATATTCGGAATCCTCTGGTTTTATCAATGTAGTGCCATCAAAAAATTGCCCACAAACCCCTACTATTCTTTTCATAATTTTAACACATATAGTTTAAAAAGTAATTTTTCTAAATCTCGTAAAATCCCTGTTATTTTTCATGATTTTTGAAAGAAAAAGGTACCAATATTATTGTATGAAAAATCGAGAGAGAATCATTTCCGCTAAATTTTAAATGGCTTATTTCTCAAATACAAGGACACGGACCTTTCATTTTTTCTGTTTTTTAGTTCCGTTATTTCTATACTATCACTATATGACAGTCTTTTAAAAAACTTGTTATTTTGAAACAGAGGAGCAAACATCCTTAAGTATGACAGTATTTAGTCTACACATACCCGAATGAATTAATGGTCTGTCGGCAAAATCAGATTTGCTTTTGACTAATGCTTCTGTGACACTATTGATATCGTTTAAAACAACCATATGATAAGGTCCTGTAAAGAAAATAGCTTTCTGTACATAGCTGTCAATTTGTTCTAACCCAATAGGAAAATAAAGGGTGAGTGTGTGATATACACCTTATCACTATTTATTTCTATCCGGATAAGTTCGAAAATAACACAACTTTTCAAGTTGAAGCCATCTGGGGCCTTGTTCAAACAATGTATTGTGCATAAAACTTTTCATAGAGACTTGTCTAAACCATCGTAAACACATCAAACAAAGCATTTCAATGACTTTAACTTGTCTTTTAAAAATTTCTTCTTAAACTATCAAAATTCTAAAATGTCCACTTTCAAAACTTTTCCTCCCTATCTCACTGCTGATGATCTTTGTTTTGCTCCTCTTGACCTCAACGGAAGTTGTTTAAATGAGTTTTATTCCAGATTGGACTAAGTAGCAATAAGGTGTATTGTAAAACGGAATAAAAATTTAAGTTTACTTTGATTATTTCATAAATTTCATATATCCTACACAATTCCCGATATCTCCATTTTATCTTTTCTTTTTATTTGGGAATATTTTCAGACTTAATTCAGTTTTTACCGTTTGTTTTCTTATGTTTTATGTTTGTACTGTTATTTTTGTTTGCCTTTTTTGAATTATTTTATTTTTGGTTCGTTTTGTTTTTGCTTTTGTTTTGTTTTGTTTTGGAAATTAGAAAATAGCTTTTGGCAAATGTTGATAGATCCTTTTATCTTATGTAAGGCAGTTTCTTTTCTCTTTTTGTTTAGAGACAATTTGTCATTATTCTACCATTCTCTGATGTTCTAAATCCTATCAGTTTTCAAACTATACTCATTGGAATTTTATCGAAACTTGAAAAACTAAAATAAAGTATACATGCATATATGTATAAAATTTCAAATTATATCTTCAAACACAGGAATCTGATGTTCAGTAGTTGTCGTTTGTTGATGTGGTTCATAAGTGTTTCTCGTTTCTCGTTTTTATATAGATTTGACCGTTGGTTTTCCCGTTTGAATGGTTTTACACTAGTAATTTTTGGGGCCCTTTATAGCTTGATGTTCGGTGTGAGCCAAGGCTCCGTGTTGAAGACCGTACTTTGACCTATAATGGTTTACTTTTATAAATTTTTACTTGGATGGAGAGTTGTCTCATTGGCACTCATACCACATCTTCTTATATCTATCATCAATTTCTCCACAAATGACACTGTTTTTAACCTAGGTATGTCAAGCTCTTGTTTTTCCTACTATCTCTCAAACTTTGTTTTACTTACCTACACTAACAGTGAACACTGGTCCATATTTTTCGAATATTTTACAAATATTTCATGTAGAAATTTGGCTTGGATAACTAGAATTGAATAAAACTACACATTAATCTTAATTATACAAACTAGTATACAAAAATATATAAATACCTAGACATAGCACACAAATACTTAGGTAAAAAATACTTTGGCAGAAAACACAAATATAGAGACCGAAAACATACATACTTAGGCAGAAAACACATATACCTAGACAGAAAACACAAATACTTAGGCAGAAAACACAAAACAGACAGAAAAAATACTTATACAGAAAACACAAAACCTGAAGAAAGCACAAACATTTAGGCGGAAAACACAAATACTTAGACAGAAAACACAAATACTATGACAGAAAACAAATACTTTAAGGCAGCCAACACAAATACTAAGACAGAAAACAAATACTAAGGCAGCCAATACAAATACCTAGCCAGAAAACACAAATACTTAGACAGAAAACACAAAAACCTAGACAGATAACACAAATACTTAGACAGATAACACAAATACTTAGTCGGACAGAAAACACAAAAACCTAGACAGAAAACACAAATATTTAGGTAGAAAACACAAATACTTTAGCAGAAAACACAAATACTTAGATTGGGCACTATTTAATTCATTGCATTCGTTACACAAACCATCGGATTACTCTTCTACTTGGAATAAAGAATCGGATTTGTCCAGAACAAAATATAGCATTGTTTCGGGATCTATGTCTAGAAGAAGGTAGATTGGATGATCTTATGCCTTAAATAAAATAAAACTATTTTCCCTCTTTTATCCTTTCTAAGGAATATCAGTACTGCCAGTAAATTATGACAGATGTATATATGTCCAGGTCTATGCAGTCTTATATTGAACTACATAAAGGCAACAGTAGTATACCGGTGTTCAAAAGTCATAAATCGATTGAGAGGAAACAAATCCGGGTTACAAACTAAAACCGAGGAAAACACATCAACTATAAGAGGAAAACAAAGGAACAACAGGAACGCTGAAGTGCAACAAAAACAAACGCCAACATACATAGAAACGAACTGTTTGATAACAACTGCAATATTCTTGACTTGGTACGGACATTTTAAGAAAAAATGGTGGGTTGAACCTGGTTTAATGGCTAGCAAAACCTCCCGCTTTATGACACTGTTACAAAATATCGCTAAAATGACAACACTACGTGACAGAAATATAGCACAAACATATAATATAATAGTCGACACAACATGCAAACCGCTGAACAACAACGAACATATTCATACATTAGTGTTTAATGTCCTTGACTTCAAATTCATCAGGTGATGCCCATGATCAAAATTTTGAGAGCATAATTGTGACAATCAAACTTGCCTAAATACATATAGAACAGCTAAACTTGTCTAATGACAACTTGGTCTACAGTATTGTAAGCTCAGTATTTACAAGTGTATATTTCATGAACTGTAAATTAAATCAAATAAGTAAACGAGAGGAGACAAAATAAGAACTGTGTTTCCCTAATATGCTGAAAAACGGTTGACAAGCAGGCAAAACGTTAGTCTAAACAGGGGAAATAGTCTGATTCTAATGGTATTTTTTATAAATGAGAAAATAGTCTTTATGGTAGGATCTAAAAATTTGGTTCGGTCTGGTAAAAGGAAACACATATTTGTAAAGCCTAAAGACAACAAGTCACTTGGCATACTGTTGTTTTTCATTCGTCCATTATAAAGCAAACATATTACCTTCATAACTTCCGATCAGAGGCCAGCAAAATGGTCCTGGAGGAAGATTATACTTCCATCTTTGTCTGAGTTTGTATACAACAAGTACAACTAGTAATCCAATTAAAACTGTCTGGACATTTAACGTTGATAAAACTGAATACAACATTCTGAAAATATGAAAATACAATTAAAGGTATAATAAGTTTCAAATGCTTGTGGGTTCTTACTTATGTGCAATGAAATGTTTTGTTGAATTTTGACTATAGTAATGGACAGGATAAAACTTTGCCCATGCCAAGTTTTTCTTTATTTGAAACAAAAATATATTCTGCTAATTTAAACAAGGGTGCACACGCTGGAACGTCTCGCCTGCTTTACTGATCATTGATTTTATGTTGATAGTCCTAAATATAAAGCTTTATACAAATATCACATAAACTTAACATGATCCAACAAAATGAGGCCAAGGTCAGATAAACCAAACCGAAATACATGTGCACCTCACAATCATTCCATACGCCATATATAGTTGACCAATTGCTTATAGTTTCTAAGTAACAAACTTAACCAGGAAAATTTAATATTGACCAATGAACTATGAAAATGAGGTCAAAGTCAGATGAACCATGCCAGACAGACATGTACACCTTACAATCAATATATGCATTACATATAGTTGACTATTGGTTATAGTATCTAAGAAACAAACTTAACCATGGAAATTAAACATTGACCAATGAACCATGAAAATGAGGTCAAGGTCAGATGATATCTGTCATACAGATATAAACACCTTACAATCATTCCATACACCAAATATAGTTGACCTATTGCTTATAGTTTAAGAAAACAGACCAAAACACAAAACTTAACACTGAGCAATGAACTTTGAAAATGAGGTCAAGGTCAAACAAAACCTGCCAGACTAACATGTACATCGTAAAATATTTTATACACCAAATATAGTTGACCTATTGCATATAGTATTAGAAAAAAGACCCATGCCAAGAAATCCTCGCTAAAAATTCCGGTCTACCTCCTACGGCACCCATTAGTAGTTAAAGATTTGATTTCACTCAACAAATTATTTTATGACCTGCATATACGTATCGCTTAGAACACAGCCATATACCAAATGGTCAATATTAATCATCCGTGTAATTTGCTGTATGGGATGTTTGCAAAATTTCAACGGAGGCAATTTCTTGGCATGGGAGAAAGGAAGAAAGATCATTCACAATTTGTTTAACATTTTTTCTCTTTTAATTAAATTAAAAAAAAAAAAAACCTTTCAAATGTAGAGCTCATAAATTAAATTATTCCTGTGAACCCCCTTTTTTTCTTTTGGCGTTCTCCATTTTGTTGGCGTTCTCCATTTTGAACCCTCGATTTAAGCTTACCAATCTAATTAAAATTAAAACCTTGCTTTCTAACCGATCTATTCATGTACCTGACCGGCAACTCTCTTTATTTAATAAGAAAATCTACAGTTCCGTTATACACATGCATGTTGTCTGCTTGGAGTCCCCGCCTAAAAAGGAAATAGCCTAACTACAAGATAATTTATTCCTGCATCACGTGATTTTTACCACGTGGAGCTTACTTTGAATAAATACCGAATATGGAAAGTGAAACTACAATTCAAAACATAAAGTCCGAAGGCACAAAGAAGAAAAAGTTCGGGTTTTTTGCAAAGGGTGCCTGGGTAATCCTCTCTGTGTTCAAACTATATATGAAATATTTGCCACTGCCCTTGTCTGTTCTATGAATTCTAACCCTGACTTTTTCTATTTGTTACATGCCAAGAAATCCTCGCTAAAAATTCCGGTCTACCTCCTACGGCACCCATTAGTAGTTAAAGATTTGATTTCATTCAACAAATTAATTTATGACATGCATATACGTACGTATCGCTTAGAACACAACCATATACCAAATGGTCAATATTAATCATCCGTGTAATTTGCTCTATGGGATGTTTGCAAAATTTCAACGGAGGCAATTTCTTGGCATGAAAACACAAAAACTTAACCTTTAACCACTGAACCATGAAAATGAGGTCAAGGTCAGATGACACATGCCAGTTGGACATGTACACATTACAATAATTCCATTCACCAAATATAGTTGATCTATTGCTTATAGTTTAAGAAAAACAGATCAAAACACAAAAACTTAACACTGAGCAATGAACCGTGAAAACAAGGTCAAGGTCAAATAAAACTTTCAGACTGACATGTACATCGTAAAATATTTCCATACACCAAATATAGTTGACCTATTGCATATAGTATTAGAAAAAAGACCAAAACACAAAAACTTAACTTTAACCACTGAACCATGAAAATGGGGTCAAGGTCAGATGACACCTGCCACTTGGACATGTACACCTTACAATCATTCCATACACGAGGTCGAGGTCAGATGAAAACTGTCCGACAGACATGAGGACCTTGCAAGGTACGCACATACTATATTTATGTATCCTATTACTCATAATAAGAGAGAAATAAACATTACAAAAATTAAGCATAAAATTGAGAATGGAAATGGGGAATGTGTCAAAGAGACAACAACCCGACCATAGAACAGACAACAGCAGAAGGTCACCAACAGGTCTTCAATGCAGCGAGAAATTCCGCACCCGGGCGTCCTTCAGCTGGCCCTAAACAAATATATATACTAGTTCAGTGATAATGAACGCCATACTAAACTCAAATTGTACAAAGAAACTAAAATTAAAATAATACCGACTAACAAAGGCTAGAGGCTCCTGACTTGGGACAGGCGCAAAAATACGGCGGGTTAAACATGTTTATGAGATCTCAACCTCCCCTATACCTCTAGCCAATGTAGAAAAGTAGCGCATAACAATCGCACATTAAAATTCAGTTCAGAGAAGTCCGAGTCTGATGTCAGAAGATGTAACCAAAGAAAATAAACAAAGCGACAATAATACATAAATAACAACAGACTACTAGCAGTTAACTGACATGCCAGCATGAATGCAATTTGGGTACTCCTCATTACAGAATCATGAATCGTTTGGCGGTCGGTTCAAACCCATTATTATATGATTCAATATGGATTCAAAATTAAATTGGTGTTACTATATAGTAAATAAGGATACGTCTACAAAATAAACACAGAATGGAAAGTTTTGTCTGGAATTTTGGCAAAACAGCCACGAGCAGAGAAAAACTTTTGTAACGAGGAAAGTAAATTTGTTTTCATTATCTAATTTATACAGAAAATAATAATTCTAATACAATTTTATACAACAATTTTTTCATTGGCTAAAAGTTACCATCAAATCCACAGATGACATGTCGAAACAGCCACGAAGAGCAGAGAAAACTTTTATAACGAGGAAAGTAAATTTGTTTTCATAATCTAATTTATACAGAAAATAATAATTCTAATACAATTTTTATACAACAATTTTTTTCATTGGCGAAAAGTTACCATCAAATCCACAGTTGACATGTCGTAACTAAGGAGGGACCCGACATTTTGAATTGCTTGCATTAACAAATGTTCGATTACTTCAATAGTATCGAAAATAAAACAACACCTACCTCAAAATCGCCCCGTTTAATGTGATTTTGTCTAAATTTGAATCGTAGAAGTAGCGTAATAACCTTTAGTTTCTAAGTTTTCATTTGTATGGCGTCACGTTTAGCCATGACGTCTTTATGCCAAAATCATTCATGAAGTTTCGTGAATTTTATTTTATTTAAAATTTTTACATTTTCCAAGCTCTAACGTATTATTTGTTTTGTAATGCATTAGAATCGTAATAACAGTACTGTAGTTGAAGAGCTGCCGCGTCAATTTTGATTTGGCGGTGCAAATTCCGTTTACTGTCTCCGATCTGGTCGCCAGTAAAACTGCATTTGCGACAATCAAATGCCAATTCACGGTGGCAACTCTTCAACTACAGTACTACTATTCTTTAAATAATGTTCATCAAAAGAATATTGATATTACCTTTATGCTGTTTCAATTCAGAGTTTTGTTTGCTCTTTCATTTAATTTGTTGGTGTCTTGTTGTTATTAGAAGGGAAGTGGGTGTTCTTTTTTTATTTCTTTTTCTTGTCTAATTTTTAGTTTAGTTTTTGTTTCATTATGTCTTTTTCACTTTTTAGTCATTGCCATGTCTGTCCTGGTTTAAATCAGTTCTCTGACTGTGTTAATGAATCTACAAACTCTCTGTATAATAGACATATGAAAAAGATAAAAACTAGAGGCTATCAAGAGCCTGTGTCACTCACCTGATTCTACTTTGGTTTTGGAAATCATGTAAAACTAGATTAAAATCATAACAGATACCTAATAATGATTGAGGCCAAATTTGGTTTAATATTGGCCCGTAATTTAATCAAAAGCAGAAGACTTTTGTAAAGCTTACAGAAATTATCAATAAAGTCATTGAAATTGTAGAAAATGACTTTATAAGGATATTTTGCAGTTAACAGTATATCTATAAAGATACATGTATTAAGGTAATTTCCTTAAAATGAGAAATAATGTAAAATTTGTTCCTTAGGGCCTGTATTATGCGAAATCTTTAAATCTTTTTGGAACACCCTTCAATAACAATTTGGGCAGGGGTCTGGGGCATTCACCCAATATAAGTATGCTGAAAGCTTAGTGGCTAAGTTAAATTCCATTTGGCAAAGTTACTAAGATTAACGTGTATTTCACATAGGGTCCTTTGTTAAACTAAGTTCCCCGCTGGCAGCCATCTTGGATGATTGATTGGCTACAAAGTAGCAACACTTGGTCAGCATCTCATTAGGAACATTCATACCATGTTTGGTTTCATTCCATTCAGTGGTTCTCTAAAAGAAAACATGTATGTATTTCACATAGGGCCTATGTTAAACTAAGTCCTCAATGGCGGCCATCTTGGATGATTGATCACCTACAAAGTTACAACACTTGGTCAGCACTTCATAAGGAATATGCATGCAATGTTTGGTTTCATTCCATTCAGTGGTTTTCTAAGTTCAAAATGTAAAAGTTAACGACGACGAGCGACAACGACGGACGACAGGCGCCAAATGATGAGAAAGCTCACTTGGCCTTTTAGGCCAGGTGAGCTAAAATATGGATCTTTACCATGCTTTTGAGATTGAATGCTTCTTTTGTAAATTTATTGGGGTGCAAAAGCGTTGACCAAGTACATTTTGTATCAAGTGTGGGCGCCTTATTCTAAAAATGTGCACGGTCAGCGCTTTATACAACCCTATAAAATTACTAAAAGAAGCATTTCAACTTATATATACATTTTTGCTTGGATCAAAAACATTTTTTCTATCAAGTTTTCTTTTATTTACCTGTGCACTTTATTGCGGAAGCTCGTGTCATCATGAATCTTACATTTAATTTTGAAATGAGGGTTAATTTCAGAATGACGCCAAGATTGCTGCGAGCCAATCAAAATACCGTATTATAATGAAACATACATGTAATGTAATTATTGTTGTATAAACATATCAAACCTGCTGACATACCTTTATTAAATGTTTCTTCGTGTTCCTCAAATTTCCTTTTGATAATAGAGATGAGTTCATTATTCATGTTGTTTATTGTTCTGTACTTATTACTTGTCCATATTTTATACATGATGGGAACATATCTTCAACAAAACCATTTCCTGTCATTTCATTTATTTTCTTGCTAAGTTTCATAAATCTCATAAATTCTGGATCATCTAATTCGACACTGAAAAACGTCGATAAGATATATAACATTTACAGCCTAAACTAGATGAATTGGGATAAATATTGCTTTTAAACCTTCATTTATACTTAAAAAACATGTAAATCAGCTACCTACATACCAACAAAGATGTAATTACTATTTAAGGCTATAATGCGCTCGAATCGTATGCATTTCATGTTGAATCTAAGTAATTAAATTTTGTGTTCTCAATGCTCTTCAAATTCGTACTTTATTTGGCCTTTAAAACCTTTTTAATTCAAGCGTCTTTGTAAAGGAAGCGCAGCGTCTTCCATACAAAATTGTAATCCTGGTATCTATGATGAGTTATTAATAATAATAAATAGGCTTGTTTATTATTAAATTGAAATTGAATATCTCGAGTTGATCAATATCCAATCGCATTTTTTATGAAACCTATAAACCTCAGCAAAATAAATGTTTTACATAGTCTTAATTTTAAATTTGATTGAACTGCGCACATTGGCATTTTGAAATGACAAAATATACATGAGCTCTATTGTAACTTTTATAAATTCATTGTTTACCTTTCACCGAAACATACAGCATTAAGAATATTGAACACCATTAAATCTATGTAATTTTCTGGATTAAATGCTCCATTTTCTTTCGCCATTAAAGGTAAACATATATTCATTGAAGCATGGAGAACTTCCTCTAAGCGGTTCCTGCCAAATATTGCCTACAAAATAATAAGTGTTCTTGTAATGTTGTACTTCTTTATTCAATAACCTGAATCATGATTGTTATTTTTGTCTGTCTTAAAAGTTACCATTATCTTGATACCAATCATGATCATCTCGATATGTTGTTGTTCCAGCTTAATACTTAGTATCCCAAGTCAAACTGAACTGCTATCATTAGCAGTTTATTAGCTGTTATTTACCAGTTCTTCATATTTTTAGCAGTCTTTAAGCTGTTCATAGCATTCCATTTAATAGCAGTTTGAGAAACTGCCTTATTTCACCATTTCTTAGCATTCCTCTTAGCATTCATCTTAGCAGTCTGGATCTACCTTCTAAACTGTTGTCAATTTGTCAATTGGACAACAGTTATGACAACAGTTCAATAGCAGTTTGATAGCAGTTTTGGTTTTAATCTTTGTTATAAAATGCTTGGATCTGGCTGTGTTTTCAACGATAGTAAACCTTTATTTGAAGGTTATTTGATCATTTTCAAATGTGCATTTTGGCTCCAAGCTGTGTGTAAATACTTGCTAGTGAAAAACTGTATTTTTGTCAGTTATGAAGTTTAATTTGGGCTAAATGGAATAATTTCTCACACCTGCAGTACAGTAAGTTGAAGTTACAGATAATGCATGTGTATTTTCTGACATAATTTTGTGGGGAAAAACAGAAATAAAACAGAAAGCCCCAAAAAAGGGGGGATAGTTGTTTATTCGAATAGAATATCTGATGATGATAGGATTGTAATAAAATACAGTGCAAGATGTTATTTGAAAATAAAATATGAATATTTTAATATAATTTTGTAAAAAAACAAAAATAAATCATATTCAAAAGTTGAAAAAGGGGAGGAATATTAGGAAACCTAGGTCACATATAGCTGATTGTTTAATATTGACTAAACAATCCATTTAATGAAGTTAATATATGTTACTTAAATTTTTTCAGAAAGTGGAAACATAATATATTACATGTATTAAGAATTATTTTGTTTAATTCCAAAAAGAAAGAGAGATAACTGTTTTCTTTTGGTCCACACAAATATATATAGTAGAAGAGAAATACGTAGTACATTTGGTAATTAAATAATAATAAAAATAAAATGACTTTAATACTTAGTATATTAAAAAAACAGTTCAACTACACCATGTACACTATAAATCTTATGTGTTGTTTTTATTTTTAAATTTCATATAATATATTTTAAAGTGTTTGGTTTTTTTCTTTAATTTAGGGCTCTAGAAGATACATTGTACAAATAGGTCAATTTGTGTCCCTTGAACTAACAAATCATATAATTTAAAAAATATATATTCAATAGCATGCTACCGATGCTTATTATACATTAAGTGCAAAATAAGAAGATGTGGTATGATGGCCAATGAGACAACTATCTAAACATTTTACGAAGATATAAGTAATTAAAGGTCAACATACGGCCTTCAACAATGAGAAAAGCCCATTATGTATAGTCAGCTATAAAAGGCCCCCGACATGCAAAAATGTGAAACAACTCAAACGAGAAAACTAACGGCCTAATTTATAATAATACAATTAACGAAAATGATGTGACAGACATGAACCAATGACAACTACTGAAAACAGCTTCTTTACTAAGGATTGGCACATAAAGAATGTTGCAGGGTTAAACATGTTTGTGAGAGTTCAACCTCCCCTAACCTAGCAGAGTAGTAATATTCAGTTGCAAATGGCTTAACTCAATAAATATGTACGAAGTGTATACAATATATCAGCATTTCTTATCTTCAGTTGGTCTTGCTTAATTCCGTTAAGTCTTCAACATGCTTCCGTTTACTCTGATTCGTGAACTACTAAAATAGCTCCATCTAACTCAAATTAATATTTTATACAACATATCTGATACAAACAATTGATATGAGTAGCAAATGTGATTAATAAGGCTGTTATGCATGATTTATTTTACAGATATTTATAGAATAACTAATCAAAGAATTTCGAAAAAAAGAAAAAATATTGATCGAATTTCCGAACAACACATTAATTCATAAATGCACGCATTCCATGAGTTAATTATGATTGTTGTTAGGTCAGGACCTAAATTTATTTCCCTCTTTGAATTTTTGGAATAGTTATTCTTTTTATTATATTGACCATAGACGTTTTCATTGAAATAAAGTAGAAAATGCAAGTAACTATATCTTTTCCACCCATTATCAATTTGCCTTAATACAAAGTTATCGACAATGTCATGACAACACTGATTGCTGTATGACGTCACAGGAGTGTAGAAAAATGTATAAAATTTTAATCTGGTTCCTTGTCTGGGTTTTCTGGACTTTTGAACGACAACATATTTGTAGAGTAAGGTGGGTTGATACTTCAACAGACAGTCGTATTCTGTTTGGTACTAATTGTGCATCCCTACTTGCTGACTTTTTTACTCAAATGTAGCAGAAATAATTAAAAAAAAAACAAGCATTCTGTGAGTATTGCATGGCAAAACATAGTTCCCTACCGCTTAAAAATTCATTATACTGGAACAAAATGCTAACTTGATCTATAACTTGTCATGGTGTAAACTATATAACAAACATAAAGTCAATATTTTCAAGCATGACGAAAAAAAGTGTTGAAAACTGGTTATTTAAGTGAACTTTTTAAGTCCAAGGACCATAACTCTGCATAAAATCATCAGACCGGAACAAAATTCGAACTTGATCTGTAACTTGTCATGATAAAACTATATACCAATTTTCAAATCAATATCTTCAAGCATGACGAAAAAAAGTGCAGAAAACTGATTATTTGAGTGAATTTTTTAAGTCCAAGGACCATAACTCTGCACAAAAGCATCAGACCGGAACAAAATTCAAACTTAAACTGTAACTTGTCATGATAAAACTATATACCAGTTATCAAATCAATATTTTCAAGAATGACAAAAAAAAGTGCGGAAAACTGATTATTTTAGTGTTTTTTCTTAGTCAAAGGACAATAACTCTGCACAAAATCACCAGACTGGAACAAAATTCAAACTTGATCTGTAACTTGACATGATAAAACAATACACCAAATATCAAATCAATATCTTCAAGCATGAAGAAAAAAGGTGTGGAAAACTGATTTGCCGGACTGACAGACAGACAGACAGACAGACAGACAGACAGACAGACAGACAGACAGACAGACGGAGTGCAAACCTAAAGTCCCCTTCGACTTCATCGGTAGGGGCCTAAAAACATTCTCAAAGACAGAAAGACTAAAAAAATCTTACAAAGTTCTTAAATTTTAAATTCGGATATATTGATAATGTCCTGTTACTCAACAACCAACATTTAAGTAAGTACTTGCACATATCATACCAGTGAACTTGAGATTAAGGATACTATCAAAACTAGAAGGTTTGTTCATATCCCGATTTTCTACTCGATATTGACTCAGATGAACGGCTTCAAACTACAATTGATGACAAACTTGATGATTTTAACTTTCCAATTATCAGTTTTCCATTCCTCTGTAGTAACATACCATCTACTCCACGTAGGGCGTCCACATATAATGATTGATATGTTACGCTCGTAACAGTTAATGCTTTACAGACTTCATTAGCAGGGTATGTTCGCTTCACCCAACTGTTCCAACAGAGTTAATGAGAGAGAACGACAAAATCGACACTACATAAGTTTAATGGCCATAATCACGAATTGGTTGACGGATAGGATTTGTTATGTATCAACTCACTAGCAATATGTCTTCGCTGTCTTAGATCTTTAGATACCAGAATAGTGATCTATCTGTAATTTCATCGATTCTGTCTTATTCCCATTATGAAGTTTTGACCAGGTGTGGTTTCGCATGGCTGTTGGTGAATGTATAGCAGGAGACGTTAGATTTGAACATCGGTGTCTATATTTTGCTATACTTTTGGTCCTTGTTGGTTTTATTATCACCTTTTCAAAACTTGTATAAGATTTTGGAATTTCAATATTTTGTCTAGAGCATTACTTAGTCAGAGACATTAACTGTCTAAATGTGCATCTTTGAATAAAAATAGCTGCTTTGATATATAAAGATCAAATTAAAATACCAGTAACAGTACTATCAGACTGGAATGATAAACAATTATTTGACAAGAATCAATAAATCAAATTCCTACCTTAATGCCTTTACAGAAATTTTTCTATGCAGTTTCCATGTTGGTGTATATTTAGCAAAAATTATATCTTTACTTCCCTCCGTTAACATATGAGCTGAAAGCACAATTTCTAACAGATACAAAATATACTGATACATTTACCACAAAAAAAGATCATTTAAAAGCATGCATAAATTATCGGTGTCAAGTAAGAAATTATTACTTGTTTCCCTCTGCCAAACTCTAGAATTTGGAATAAGGTCGGTGAATGGACAATTTGGCTTTTATAGGTTGCACTTTGTAAATACAGCTGTTTCACAAACCACGCCTCTTTTGGGGAGATATATAATATTCTTTGTTTACCTACTGGTTCCCTGATATGATCTCTATGTTTCATCTAGTAGAGACATAACTTGGGAAACTCTTAGAAGTTCGGGGCATATAAATGTCGAGAATATGCCGCACAGCACTATATTTTGACCTTTGAAAAAAATAGTAGTGCATATGAGCTTTCCATTCTAGGATATAATTTTTTACGAAACTTCCTAGTAAAAGTGATACAGTTTTAGCCGTAAAAGGAGTTCCTATGGGAAATTGCATTGTCTATATTTACAGAATTGCAACCTATACACAGTCAGGTGTCAGAAACTTTTGTTGATTGGATATATTCTCGTATCTTAATTATTTTTGAGCTTTGATGCACAAAGTAACAAATATTGTGAAGTGTTCTTTCTATGGCGTAGGTTTTTTATAAGGTGATAGGGGTGTTGGTCCAATGCACGGTTTTCCATTCTCATCCATGCTTGGGACCAGACATAA
Source organism: Mytilus coruscus (assembly GCA_017311375.1). Taxonomy (NCBI): domain Eukaryota; kingdom Metazoa; phylum Mollusca; class Bivalvia; order Mytilida; family Mytilidae; genus Mytilus; species Mytilus coruscus. The sequence goes on from CM029603.1 coordinate 87,192,333, forward strand.
TACATTCTCATAAAAAAGTATTTATTGAGTTTTAATATGTTTAAACAACTAACAAATACATGTGGTTTTTCCCATATCATCGGTAATTCACGTCTATGCAACATAGCATAATGAATGATAAAAAACATTGTATATTATATTAAACTTATATACCCGTTATCTATTTTTACAAAGTTGAAGATAAAGACAAAAGAAAGACTAACCGGCTTTAACTTTTCTGCTTGATTTTTTTTCACAGTATAAGGCAACTATAGAATGAATGACTTTTGAATAAATACGGTTAATCTCGGTTTATGGATGTTCGCTGCTCTTGTTTTTTACTTTTTGTCAGATATTCGGAAACTCTGGTTTTATCAATGTAGTGCCATCAAAAATTGCCCACAAACCCTACTATTCTTTTCATAATTTTAACACATATAGTTTAAAAGTAATTTTTCTAAATCTCGTAAAATCCCTGTTATTTTTCATGATTTTGAAAGAAAAAGGTACCAATATTATTGTATGAAAAATCGAGAGAATCATTTCCGCTAAATTTTAAATGGCTTATTTCTCAAATACAAGGACACGGACCTTTCATTTTTCTGTTTTTAGTTCCGTTATTTCTATACTATCACTATATGACAGTCTTTTAAAAAACTTGTTATTTTGAAACAGAGGAGCAAACATCCTTAAGTATGACAGTATTTAGTCTACACATACCCGAATGAATTAATGGTCTGTCGGCAAAATCAGATTTGCTTTTGACTAATGCTTCTGTGACACTATTGATATCGTTTAAAACAACCATATGATAAGGTCCTGTAAAGAAAATAGCTTTCTGTACATAGCTGTCAATTTGTTCTAACCCAATAGGAAAATAAAGGGTGAGTGTGTGATATACACCTTATCACTATTTATTTCTATCCGGATAAGTTCGAAAATAACACAACTTTTCAAGTTGAAGCCATCTGGGGCCTTGTTCAAACAATGTATTGTGCATAAAACTTTTCATAGAGACTTGTCTAAACCATCGTAAACACATCAAACAAAGCATTTCAATGACTTTAACTTGTCTTTTAAAATTTCTTCTTAAACTATCAAAATTCTAAAATGTCCACTTTCAAAACTTTTCCTCCCTATCTCACTGCTGATGATCTTTGTTTTTGCTCCTCTTGACCTCAACAGGAAGTTGTTTAAATGAGTTTTTATTCCAGATTGGACTAAATAGCAATAAGGTGTATTGTAAAACGGGAATAAAAATTTAAGTTTACTTTGATTATTTCATAAATTTCATATATCCTACACAATTCCCCGATATCTCCATTTTATCTTTTCTTTTTTATTTGGGAATATTTTTCAGACTTAATTCAGTTTTTTACCGTTTGTTTTCTTATGTTTTGTGTTTGTACTGTTATTTTTGTTTGCCTTTTTTTTCGAATTATTTTATTTTTGGTTCGTTTTTGTTTTTGCTTTTTGTTTTGTTTCGTTTTGGAAATTAGAAAATAGCTTTTTGGCAAATGTTGATAGATCCTTTTATCTTATGTAAGGCAGTTTCTTTTCTCTTCTTGTTTAGAGACAATTTGTCATTATTCTACCATTCTCTGATGTTCTAAATCCTATCAGTTTTCAAACTATACTCATTGGAATTTTATCGAAACTTGAAAAAAACTAAAATAAAGTATACATGTATATATGTATAAAAATTTCAAATTATATCTTCAAACACAGGAATCTGATGTTCAGTAGTTGTCGTTTGTTGATGTGGTTCATAAGTGTTTCTCGTTTCTCGTTTTTTATATAGATTTGACCGTTGGTTTTCCCGTTTGAATGGTTTTACACTAGTAATTTTTGGGGCCCTTTATAGCTTGATGTTCGGTGTGAGCCAAGGCTCCGTGTTGAAGACCGTACTTTGACCTATAATGGTTTACTTTTATAAATTTTTACTTGGATGGAGAGTTGTCTCATTGGCACTCATACCACATCTTCTTATATCTATCATCAATTTCTCCACAAATGACACTGTTTTTAACCTAGGTATGTCAAGCTCTTGTTTTTTCCTACTATCTCTCAAACTTTGTTTTACTTACCTACACTAACAGTGAACACTGGTCCATATTTTTTCGAATATTTTACAAATATTTCATGTAGAAATTTGGCTTGGATAACTAGAATTGAATAAAACTACACATTAATCTTAATTATACAAACTAGTATACAAAAATATATAAATACCTAGACATAACACACAAATACTTAGGTAAAAAAATACTTTGGCAGAAAACACAAATATAGAGACCGAAAACATACATACTTATAGGCAGAAAACACATATACCTAGACAGAAAACACAAATACTTAGGCAGAAAACACAAAAACAGACAGAAAAAAATACTTGTACAGAAAACACAAATACCTAAAGAAAGCACAAACATTTAGGCGGAAAACATAAATACTTAGACAGAAAACACAAATACTATGACAGAAAACAAATACTTAGGCAGCCAACACAAATACTAAGACAGAAAACAAATACTAAGGCAGCCAATACAAATACCTAGCCAGAAAACACAAATACTTAGACAGATAACACAAATACTTAGTCGGACAGAAAACACAAAAACCTAGACAGAAAACACAAACATTTAGGTAGAAAACACAAATACTTTAGCAGAAAACACAAATACTTAGATTGGGCACTATTTAATTCATTGCGTTCGTTACACAAACCATCGGATTACTCTTCTACTTGGAATAAAGAATCGGATTTGTCCAGAACGAAATATAGCATTGTTTCGGGATCTATGTCTAGAAGAAGGTAGTAACGATATGATTGGATGATCTTATGCCTCAAATAAAATAAAAACTATTTTCCCTCTTTTATCCTTTCTAAGGGAATATCAGTACTGCCAGTAAATTATGACAGATGTATATATGTCCAGGTCTATGCAGTCTTATATTGAACTACATAAAGGCAACAGTAGTATACCGGTGTTCAAAAGTCATAAATCGATTGAGAGGAAACAAATCCGGGTTACAAACTAAAACCGAGGAAAACACATCAATTATAAGAGGAAAACAAAGGAACAACAGGAACGCTGAAGTGCAACAAAAACAAACGCCAACATACATAGAAACGAACTATTTGATAACAACTGCAATATTCTTGACTTGGTACCGGACATTTTAAGAAAAAAATGGTGGGTTGAACCTGGTTTAATGGCTAGCCAAACCTCCCGCTTTATGACACTGTTACAAAATATCGCTAAAATGACAACACTACGTGACAGAAATATAGCACAAACACATAATATAATAGTCGACACAACATGCAAACCGCTGAACAACAACGAACATATTCATACATTAGTGTTTAATGTCCTTGACTTCAAATTCATCAGGTGATGCCCATGATCAACATTTTGAGAGCATAATTGTGACAATCAAACTTGCCTAAATACATATAGAACAGCTAAACTTGTCTAATGACAACTTGGTCTACAGTATTGTAAGCTCAGTATTTACAAGTGTATATTTCATGAACTGTAAATTAAATCAAATAAGTAAACGAGAGGAGACAAAATAAGAACTGTGTTTCTCCTAATATGCTGAAAAACGGTTGACAAGCAGGCAAAAAGTTAGTCTAAACAGGGGAAATAGTCTGATTCTAATGGTATTTTTTATAAATGAGAAAATAGTCTTTATGGTAGGATCTAAAAATTTGGTTCGGTCTGGTAAAAGGAAACACATATTTGTAAAGCCTAAAGACAACAAGTCACTTGGCATACTGTTGTTTTTCATTCGTCCATTATAAAGCAAACATATTACCTTCATAACTTCCGATCAGAGGCCAGCAAAATGGTCCTGGAGGAAGATTATACTTCCATCTTTGTCTGAGTTTGTATACAACAAGTACAACTAGTAATCCAATTAAAACTGTCTGGACATTTAACGTTGATAAAACTGAATACAACATTCTGAAAATATGAAAATACAATTAAAGGTATAATAAGTTTCAAATGCTTGTGGGGTTCTTACTTATGTGCAATGAAATGTTTTGTTGAATTTTGACTATAGTAAAGGACAGGATAAAACTTTACCCATGCCAAGTATTTCTTTATTTGAAACAAACATATATTCTGCACAATTTAAACAAGGGTGCACACGCTGGAACGTCTCGCCTGCTTTACTGATCATTGATTTTATGTTGATAGTCCTAAATATAAAGCTTTATACAAGTATCACATAAACTTAACATGATCCAACAAAATGAGGCCAAGGTCAGATAAACCAAACCGAAAATACATGTGCACCTCACAATCATTCCATACGCCAAATATAGTTGACCAATTGCTTATAGTTTCTAAGTAACAAACTTAACCAGGAAAATTTAACATTGACCAATGAACCATGAAAATGAGGTCAAAGTCAGATGAACCATGCCAGACAGACATGTACACCTTACAATCAATATATGCATTACATATAGTTGACTATTGGTTATAGTATCTAAGAAACAAACTTAACCATGGAAATTAAACATTGACCAATGAACCATGAAAATGAGGTCAAGGTCAGATGATATCTGTCAGACAGATATATACACCTTACAATCATTCCATACACCAAATATAGTTGACCTATTGCTTACAGTTTAAGAAAAACAGACCAAAACACAAAAACTTAACACTGAGCAATGAACTGTGAAAATGAGGTCAAGGTCAAACAAAACCTGCCAGACTGACATGTACATCGTAAAATATTTTTATACACCAAATATAGTTGACCTATTGCATATAGTATTAGAAAAAAAAGACCAAAACACAAAAACTTAACCTTTAACCACTGAACCATGAAAATGAGGTCAAGGTCAGATGACACATGCCAGTTGGACATGTACACATTACAATAATTCCATTCACCAAATATAGTTGATCTATTGCTTATAGTTTAAGAAAAACAGATCAAAACACAAAAACTTAACACTGAGCTATGAACCGTGAAAACGAGGTCAAGGTCAAATAAAACTTTCCAGACTGACATGTACATCGTAAAATATTTCCATACACCAAATATAGTTGACCTATTGCATACAGTATTAGAAAAAAAAGACCAAAACACAAAAACTTAACTTTAACCACTGAACCATGAAAATGAGGTCAAGGTCAGATGACACCTGCCACTTGGACATGTACACCTTACAATCATTCCATACACGAGGTCGAGGTCAGATGAAAACTGTCTGACAGGCATGAGGACCTTGCAAGGTACGCACATACTATATTTATGTATCCTATTACTCATAATAAGAGAGAAATAAACATTACAAAAAATCTGAACTTTTTTTTCAAGTAGTCACTGAACCATGAAAATGAGTTCAAGGACAATGGACATATGGCAGACGGAAACTTCATAACAAAAGGTATCTATATACAAAGTATGAAGCATCCAGGTCTTCCAGCTTCTAAAATATTACGATTTTAAGTAGTTAGTTAACGCCGCTGCCGCCGCCGGATCACTACCCTATGTCGAGCTTTCTGCGACAGAAAAATGCCAATTTAACAAAGAAATGTTTCACGAAAAATACAAAAAAATTTTTAAATCATACATTTGTTTCAAATTTTGCTTTTAGAAATTCGTGCGACGTCAAGAATCCGATATGTTCAATGACCTCAGGTAAGCACAGGCACTTGTCTCTATATTAAGGTATATAGGATTTTTTTTTTTGAGACAAGTGCCTGTGCAGTTGAGTCAGGTATTGATTTTTTCTAAACAGAAATAATTATGGTAAACACGAAAAGCAATCATTTGAAGATTAATCATGATTTGGTATAAAAAAAAATCCAAAAACGTGTGTTGTGTTTTTAAAGCCCGTGAGTATATCTCATAAGAAAATCACAACCCATTCATATATTATATATTTCCCAGCTATCATAACATAGCATTTAGACGTTAACCACATAGGATCATTCATATCGTTAGATAAAAAGATCAGTACACAGATTTTACGGACAGAAGTTGAACATTTATGATCCATTGACATGTAGATTCCTACCCATTGATATATTACCTCCGTGAAATTGCACCCAATTGATGTTTTGGCATTCGATTCCAAAAAAATGACCCATTATACCATTATACCTTTAAATAGGAAGAGACCCCCTCCGTGTCCCTCCCCAGGCAATCAAATGATTAATTGCACTAAGATAAAATGAAAGACAAAATTGACGAGGTTCCCAACTATATTGGGTTAAAGCCGATGAGTACTAAAAGAATATAAAGACTGCAGAACTGTCGGAGTCGTACAGATTGATGTATCTATTTTAGGTGGACGGTTTTTCTGTGCACTGAGTGTTATCAAAATAATAAATAAGTCTCAGAAAACCAGGGAATATGATATAAATGATATTCAATCAATCGACCTGATCCGAATATATATATATATGAATGTAATATATTTGCCCCTGGACTTAAACCAACTTCATCTAGGCAAAGATTTATAGCTAATGTAATATCTAATATACATCCTTGTTACCGGTAATCAATATAATATTTATTTTTATTTACCTTTTCTTGTTCGCAGCTCGATGTTTTTTAAACTTCAGGAAGGAATCCTACCCTAATCCCATTAAATATTCCGCTATTTATATATAATTGTGTAAGTGTATTGTGCAGTATTCAAATATATGTGTAGTCTGTGTAAATATTTGTCACCAACTGTATGCATATGACTATAACCGGACTAACCGGGGTTACGAATTAGAACGGTTTAACTGATGTTAAATTACCATTGTTATAACAGGTCAATGCCGAATCTAGTACTGCATGGAAGGAACCGATCAGTTATCAATCTCCCTTAATCAACGCAAACGTCCCAAGTGGTCCCTAAGCTTCACATTTCAGCGATTTCCAGACTTTTCAAGGACGTTTCTTAATAAAAACTCATTTTCAAGGACTCGGTTTCGTATATTTTATTTTACAGAAATGAATTCATGTTATAGTATGAGACATATTGTCAGTTTCTCAATACAATAATGTTGGTTTCAGTAAAGTTACATTTGTCTAAAATGTAATTTGTCGGACGGGGTTGTAGAATTTGTATCTAACGGGGTTGAGGCGTTTTCCTAAGAAAATACAATTTGCCTGTTAGTCTGTCTAAACCTTTTATACAGGGAAAACAAACTCGTTGTATAGCAAATTTTAGATCAGACTTATAGTTAATGATATGAATAGTGAGCTATAATTGCTGACTACTAATTATTCGAAAAAAAAACAGAAAATTAATTAGCGATGGATATGAAAACGAGGCGTATGGTATAACAGACTACGTAACATACCACATTTCAGGAAGTTCTTATTTGTTGTTCCTACGAAAATTTTCCGAAAATTTCATTGGTCTAAGGCTGGACATATGGAAGGACAAGTAAAGAGGTATACCTCTTAATTTTAGTGTATACTCTTACTGATAAACGGAAACTATGTCTCCTATTACTCATGAATGCCTGATTTAAAATATGATCATGCGACAATTCTTTTACTGTACACTCGTGATATGCCTGATTTAAAACATGATCATGCGACAATTCTTTTACTGTTCACTCGTGATATTTCATTTGTGATTATCAACTTTACATATTTGTATTTCGCTTGAATTCGCTATTATTATAGATAGCTAAATTAGTACATTTAACTTCCTTGCAATCAAAACTATATACAAAATGATGAAATATTATTGCTCACAGCAGTTCTAAAGAGAGAGAAACTCAAAGATATACAGAGAAATTAAAAGAAATTATCTAAAAGAAAAAAAAAGAAGACCGTCTTCCCTATCAAAACGTTTTAGTTTAAACATATTTTTATTCATACATACATACAAGAATCATACATTATACAATAAATACACATAAGGATTCAGAAACAAGCAATTAGCTTATATGAAATCTGTCTCCTTGAACGTTTTGATATAAATAACCGACAAAATAATCAAATCTTATCAAAACAAATGATAACATATTCTTTTATCCTGTAATCAGCCAACTATTAAACAAATAACAGGTACACAAATAAATTTTGCTTAGTACTTGTACAAGTAAAGGCTCCTGTTACTCCGCTTCTATATTGAGCAAACGTTAATGTGAATATTCCATATTGGGTAATAGTTAATTTTGGGGTCCTCTTCCTGGTCCGTGTTAAAGGGGCACTAGCTACGAGATATATAAACAAAAATATGATTTTTTTTTTGTTCAATCATTCATGAAAGTGAAATAGTGAAATAGTAATTCGCTTTCAATTTTGCCAAAATAAGCTAAGAAACATCGATGAAGAATTATTCACTTACAAGTGAATAATTCGACCTCATTGAATCCGTATTCGTGTGAACTTCAATTTAACCCCTTAGCTTGAGATGGATTACGCATGAATTATGCGTGTTCAGTTATTAAAAGGAAAAGAATGTCAACTTTGAAATTGAAACAAAGGTAAATCATTTGATTGACTGATTCGATCCACAAAAACTCATTCTTATACAGGTAAAAACGATGATTTAACATATATTTTTAACATATAATACGAAATTAAACAGACCTAGAAAAATCCAATTGCACGAGTACGTTATCTATTTATATCTATATTTATGTTTATGTCGCTTATATGACCATCGGCAGTCTTCGGAGGTCAACTCGATAATTAATTAGATGGCGTCTAGACTAAAATATACACGAAACGATGATGTATATTATCGAGTCCATGCCTTGTAATTTGTTTATTTTAGACTTTTTATAATTTGGATATACGTTTTAGTATGTTATAAATCAAATATGAGAATTTGAGTCAAATCAGTGAACATGAATTTGACAGCCAATGTCCTTTTAAACTATGATGATTTCTTTTAATAATCAAAGACAAGTATTTGAATTTAAGAAACTAAACCTTAAACTCTCGGGTGTAAATTGCAGGATAAAGCAATATTTTTACATTGTCAGAAATATCAAATTTATTTGTACTCGCTCTACGAGCCTTGCTTTTCGTCCTGTTTCCAAAGCTCGTACAAATAAATTCTATTGTTTTCCGATAATGATCATATATTGCGTGTATACATTATTGCCACATTCATCTTTGTAATTTTCAAATAACTATGCTTTCTAAAACTTGGTACTAAGCTTCACATTAGCATGCTGCACTGTATGAGGCGTTTTCATGTCAATTGGTCATTGTCTTCCTGTATTTTTTAATATACATACTTGTACCGGCGGTATCGACCATACTTCACAGTTCATATCTTTTAAAAATGAAAACGAGAAGTTTCGTTTACATTTTTTTCCTTAGACCACATGCAGTTTGAGACAGACATACATGCAAAATTTTCTTGCTTTCTAATAAATGTCTGTTTCCCGTGAGATACGAAATCTGACACCCCGTTCCGTACATAGCCAACACACCGTGTGTGTGCCATTTGTCAGTTGACGACGAATCTTTTTTTTTTCAATCTCACAAATGTTGTCAATTCAGTAATGACTAAATCATGAAACGGCTTTATTCCTTATAAATGTTTTTTTTTAAATGCAAGAAATGAGTGTCGATCCGTTGCGCAGAAATTTTATGATCACATCCAAGTTTTATGAAAAACATTAGTTTCGATAAATCGCGTTTATAATTAGACGCAATACTATTAACACAAAGTAAATCAAATAAGAACTACATTTTAGAACAACGGATCCGGTTGTCTTTAGATTTTGAAGTGTAATATTTGCCACTGGTTAAAAATGGAATCAATCATTTATTTTCGTTTCTCAACGTATATATGATCATTGTGAAGGATTTTCATCAAAAATTCAAGGATGATTTATAGCGTTTTTGAGCACTTGAGAAAGGATAAGTATATATTCAAATAAAATATAGAAATAAATTAAACAAACAAATGAGAGCATATAGTTTTAACATTGATTGAGTGATTGTTGGTGTTTAACGCCGCTTTCAGTATTACTGGTTATATATTGATGGTTAGTTTTTACTGATGAGGAAACTGAAGAGAACCACAGACCTCTGACAGGAAAACTGACAATCCTAGTCAATTAAGATTGGAGTTGAACGACCCTGTCATGTGCGGGATTCAACTGACAACCTCAGCGTTGACAGGATAGTAATACTAGTGCTGTAGATGAACTACTTTTATTCTTTTGATAAAATTTTATGCAAAATTGTACAACAAAAATTCACCAGGCAGTACCTGATGTCACAAACAAACATTTATAGTTTACATTGGCACTAATATCGATTTTGTCATTAGCAAATTAAAACATAACTAAATTGTATCTTCTTTTGAGGCGGGATGTTTAGAGACACACACACGTTAATTTTTATCTCTAAAGAAGTAGCTCCTCACTATCCTACTACCTGTCGATACATTTATTTTTGGCATTGCACAAGTCATGTCTTCTCTGACTGATCATGACGTTAAAATACTAAATCCCTGGGATGTGTTTTAGTTGATTTTAGTCTCTGATGCATGATTTTTTATTATTAATTGCAGGGGCGGATCCAGCCATTTTAAAAAGGGGGGTTCCCAACCCAGGATAAAGGGTGGGTTCCAACTATATGTCCCCATTCAAATGCATTGATCGTCGAAAAAAGGGGGGTTCCAACCCCGGAACCACCTCCCCTGCCCCCGTTCCTCTGGATCCGCCACTGAATTGTTTTTGGCTTTTAACTAGCTTTCAGTAACTGCGAGTACTCTCAAATCGTACTTTCTTGTTAATTCGACCTGTTGATACTATTTTTAATACTTTTTTGTTATTTTATATTAATATGGATCTTGTCTGTATACCAGCTTTGATTATTTGGAATATCTACTAATTTTCACTTCTTCATACTACATTTGTATGAACATCAAGATTATTCTCCTTAAATCTGTACAGGGAAGTTTTATTGTTGATATTCACCCCTTATGTATCTAGTGTTAAATTAGGTATTTATATAACAGACCTTTCTTGGTATTCCTAATTATTGGAAGATTTTATATAGACAGAAGTAGTATACCTAAAACGACAAAGTTATTTTTCATTTACCTGTATATATTATGAAAACCGTTTTTTTCAAAAGTAATTATTTTCTAAGGGTTTAATATTTCGCGGTGGTGTCTTGCCATGGCTTTGTTTGGACTTGTTTGTTTGCTTTTTGGCCTTGAATGTTTGTCCCTAATATTTTATTAAGTATGTATTTACTTTCAGATATCACAGATCGAATTTATTCGTTCATAGTGTGTTAATTTACGTTTTTTGATTGAGTTAAGCCTTCCAATTGATATTTTATCGTGTGTTTTTCTATGTTGTGATGTTATACTATTGTTTCAGAAAAAGGGAGAAGGTTTGGTACCATTAAAACGTTTAATCCCGCTGCAAATGTTTGCACCTGTCCTAAGTCAGGAATCTTGTGTACAGTAGTTGTCGTTTGTTTATGTAATTTCTCGTTTTTAATATAGACTAGACCGTTGGTTTTCCCGTTTGAATGGTTTTACACTAGTAATTTTGGGGCCCTTTATAGCTTGTTGTTCGGTGTGAGCCAAGGCTACGTGTTGAAGGCCGTACATTGACCTATAATGGTTTACTTTTATAAATTGTTATTTGGATGGAGAGTTGTCTCATTGGCACTCACACCACATCTTCCTATATCTATTTACATGTATTAAATAAAATAAATATCAAAACCAATTGAACAAAAGCTGAAATATGAGTCCTCTATTACATATCAACTACTAGTAGTATAGTTTAAAATTTATTCTATATTTCTGCAGGGTTATTTGTTATTTAATAACAGGATCAGGGTCATGATCTACTTATTATACCCCACGCAATTGTTGCGTCGGGTATAATGTTTTTGACCCGTCCGTCTGTCTGTCCGTCAGTCCTGTTCTTGTCATAGCAACTCCTCTGAAACCACATAACAGAATTTCAGGAAACTTTATAGATAATAAGGACATACTATGTAGATTTGCATATCGACAGGAAATTATGATTCAATTTGTTTTTTATAGGAGTTATGCCCCTTTGCACTTATTGGCCTCAATATACTACTGCAACAGTTTGTCATCGCAACTCCTCTGAAACTACACAACAGAATTTCATGAAACTTTGTAGATAATAAGGACATACTATGTATATGTGCATATCGACAGGAAGTTATGATTCATTTTTTTTCTAGGAGTTATGCCCCTTTGAAATTATTGACCTCAATATACTACTGCAACAGTTTGTCATCGCAACTCCTCTGAAACTACACAACAGAATTTCATGAAACTTTGTAGATAATAAGGACATACTATGTAGATGTGCATATCGACAGGAAATTATGATTCATTTTTTTTCTAGGAGTTATGCCCCTTTGAACTTATTGGCCTCAACATACTACTGCAACAGCTTGTCATCGCAACTCCTCTGAAACTACACAACTGAATTTCATGAAAACTTTGTAGATAATAAGGACATACTATTTAGATGTGCATATCGACAGGAAATTGTGAGTCTTTCTTTTTTTCTATGAGTTATGCCCCTTTCAACTTATTGGCCTCAATATACTACAGTCCGTCAGTCCTGTTCTTGTCATCGCAACTTCTCTGAAACCACACAACAGAATTTCATGAAACTTTGTAGATAATAAGGACATACTATGTAGACGTGCATATCGACAGGAAATTATGATTCAATTTTTTGAAAGAATCAAATAACTTATTAATAAAAAATGATTAATTTTCTCGCTGTGTTGAAGACCCATTGGTGGCCGTCGGCTGTTTTCTGCTGTTTGGTCGGATTGTTGTGTCTTTGACATATTCCCCATTTCCATTCTCAATTTTATTGGCTACAAAAGATTTCTGTCAAGTTGTGCATTCACCAACTCATATTTCTGGCTCCTGTATTGACCATATGTATATACTAAAAGACAAATTATATGATGCTAGAGTAATCCCTATTCTATGTTCCCAAAAATGATGCCATTCAAATTATGATTAATATGCGAAGGTAAGCATTTGATAGTGTTCATTTTACTTGTGAAGTGAGATTTTGTTTGTCCAGTGACAATATGAAGGCGTGGGGTATGTGAGCGTGCTCACAAAGGTTCTTTTATTAAAATTGAGTATAGCTTGGGGATTCCACAGTACGAAATTTCTTCCTTTTTAGATACTAAATCTTGCTATAATCATAATGAAATTTGAGAAATAAATGAACTACATATATAGATCACTCGACCACCTAGGGCCCTTTATAGTTTCCGGAAAAGAGATGGTTTGATGGAAGAATACAAAGGAATCCTTGTTTTAGTCATATTATGTGAGACTACTTGAACAGTTTTAATTTAATAGGTCGATACCACTAGAATTCTGCCGTCAGAATGTATTTTGCATAGTAATTTCCCATTACAAAATGTAAACATGTCGGACCCGGCATACAAATTGACCAATCGACACAATGAAAAATTGTGACCTTCTACGATTAAAAACTATAATTTAACATGCTTAAGAACACGTGGAATATTACATTTTGTATTGTATCTCGGAATCTCGTGTTTATGTTTTTTTGTACATCCATATGATAGTGTAATGTACTAAACCATATTATTCCACTGTTTATACCTATTGATAGTTTAATCAATATTTGATTGGCTGAGACTATCCCACGTGTCATTGAACAAATCTTCATATTCCATTCTGAGGATCATATTCCCCTCTGAAATGTCGGGATTACATCGTGCACGTTACTCGCGGCAAATGTACATATCGTTTTGAACTTCTTATTCTTTTTAAAATAGCGATAGCAAAAATCATTATCATGTTCAAATTTATTTCTGACGATAAAACAAAAAGACTAATAATTAAATTTTGATCCGTACTGTTTATCAATGGGTATGTCGTGTTTAGTTTTACTTATAAAAACAAGCGGATAAGAAAACAAAATGTATGCAAAATAATTTTTAATGTATTGATAGTAAACAAAGCATAGGCAGTGGAATAAAACATTCATTTCCTTTGCCTCGGGAGATATGAAGATTTGCTCACCCTCGAAAAATCATATTTCCCTCGGGCAGAGCCCTCGTGAAATATGAATATTCTTGGGTGAAGAAATCTTCATATCTCCCTCAGGCACGGGAAATAAATGTATAATATTCAATCTCCATACTCAGTTTAAAAAACAAAATATTGTTCATAGTTCTAAACTGTAGCTAATAAACTTTGTGGTTTCTTCGTTTGGTTAAAGATACCATAGGTGATATAATGCTATGAATGTTTAGAGAAACGGAAGATTGCGATTTCATCAAGAAGTTTGTACGGAATTAAAACTGAACTCACCTGTACGGTCCAATTTTAGAATAAATTTTGTGAATGGTGTAAGCAAAGATTTTATTTTTTTTTGTAAATGAAAATGAGAAAACAAATAGATCAATAATTTAGACTAGATAGTTGAACATATTTGGAATACTAAACGATATCATAAGCCTTAATTCTTAATAAAACAGTAAACGTTACAAATTATTTTTTACAGACCCAAGCGGCTTATTGACCTCCAAAATTTCCAAAATGTTGTCGACTGTTGGGAGGGCCTTGCGAAATTCTTCTACACCGAAAACAGTATGTATAAGCAAATACAATTGCTATTGAGATTAGAAATGGTATCGCTTAATAGAAAATACTAAATTCTAATACCATATTCAAATGGCTGTCTTAGCACGTTTTTGAATGCCTTTTATTTTTCAATATCTTTGGATTTTAATTATACGATTTGCAGATTTGATATCTGAATTATAAGACTGTACATACCATAGATGTCTACGCTACGCCTAGTGACTTGCACATGTGGGGCATTTGCTCAGGTTCTTTTTGGGATTCTGCACCTGGAGCAATTTTCTGATTTGACTGCACTCAGTCTCAGGCTCAGAAAATGAGTTAGCTGCAGATGACAGCTGTTTGGAATCTTCTGCCTTTCTTTTACAAGTCTTTTACAAGACGAATGACTTTGTCTTTGATCATCATGACACTATTTATTATTCATTTCATCAAAAATAACTCACAAAAGAAAACTTGTTTACGTTTTTAGAATGTCATCTTATTTTAAAATATTAGAAAAAAAACCTAATTTTCTTTATTTCATAGCAATACACTAACTTAAGCATGATTAAAAACTTATTTAACACAAAACCTTTAAAAAGGGTGCAAGCAGACACCTGCTGCAAACGTGTGGGGTGCGTCTATATAAGGATACATAACATAAAAAAAATAACAGAAAGTACCAAATATAGACAATATGTTTTTACTCAAACACATTTGTTGTACTGCCATACAAGAGTCAAATACCACATCAACAGCCTACTCTTCTGATTGTCAATTTTTGTCAAATTTGGATATACAAATGTAGAAGCGTCAGAACTCTAGATAAGCTGCGTATTTGCGTGAGCACGCAATAAAATCAATTGAAAACCCAATGCAATTGACGATTGCAGTGTTCAAAAACCCAATTCATGCAAAGGAAAACCCAATTATATGTCAAAACAATGTGTTCTCAACCCTTCTTGTCGTTATCGTGTGCGATATTTACCATGTTTACCCTTATCTATACATTATTGTCATGGAAATATCCTTTCGTTCTTAAAAATAGAGCGTTGCTGAAAAAGGTAAACGTGCTGATGTGAACAGATTTCGATCTTCTCTGCGTTTATCTAATAGGCGCAAGTTGTGATCATAATTATTTTCGTATTGCTCGGGATTTGTCATTACACATAGCATTGACTATGAATAAATTAAAGCGAAAGAAAAGGAGTAGGTTCGATAACACCCTAAATCGGCCCCTATCTCAAGCTACAATTTCAAATTAGGATTTAATGACCAATATCACAATGAATCATAGCTAATACAATGACTAGATAGAAAATATGTCCGTTTGTTGAAAATTTACGTACTTGCTTTCTATTCATGACGTCACAAATAGCACTCATTTTGATTTTCAACGAAAATTCAATGAAAACGGGTAAATTTCAAATGATTTTTTAGACAGGAAACATAGAGCGCATGCGTCGACAAAAAAGCTGTTTTAACAAAATGTTTGTTATCACATTTTACATATCTGACTTGAATATTTAGTTTGTCGACGCCTGCGCTATATGCTTCCTATGCCTTAATTTGTTTAAAATCTGGACGATTTGGTCAAATTTCGCAAAAATCTCTGTTTTTGACCTATTTGGGATGTAAAAATCAACGCTTTAAAACTAAAACTTTGACAAAAAAAGTTCTATTCAACTTTTTCACATGTCTTTTTATCACTTTAAAACATTTATTATCTTGAAACATTAAACTTAATGATCGGGGCCAAATATGACCCTTACCGAACTTACTCCTTTCCGGTAAAAATATTGAAATGAAGCATGTTTTCAGCTTCTTTTTGATAGCTGAGGGATAATCATGATGATAACAAAACTCAGCTAGTGTTATCAGGAAGCGTTTCTCGGATGCACAGGTTCATGCAATGGCACATCCAGACAGAAAACCATGCGTTTAGGATGAGTATACAAGCCTTTACGAGAACATAAATTTGTTAGTACAACAAACACGGGTTTTGTCTCTAGATGACGAATCAGTGGTGCAAGAATAAAATCAGTTGGAACAGTGAAAGGCAAAACCTATTATGTGAATGTGGTCTCAGTCATTAAACCACCCTATGTTCATATACTTAACCTAGTCATTCTAGTTAAGGTTTTAAGGTGTATCTTAATCCAACTTGGAACTATTTATCATTTTTAAGAAAAAGTAGGTCTGGCGAACAGGTGATAGGACTGGAAAAACTGTCTTCCAGGATCCAATGTTCACAAATCCTACATAAAAATCTAAAAACTTGGTCACACCTAGCCCAAATAAACATAAGGGTGATCGTATGTGCTCTAGAAAGGTAATGTAGTAACTGTCCGACTGCTGACACCAGTTTATATAATTTGAGAGAAAATACAAAACAGGCAGATCGGTTGAAACAGACTAGACACAAATTAAAGAAACAATTGCTCCTTAGGGTATTAACCAAATAAAACAGCCATCACATCTATACTATTAAACATGTTAAATGAGAAGACCTCATTTTCTGTGTCCCTTCTCTTCCTTCCACAATAAATTGATCATTATGACTCTGTGTCCTATAGGTACCATGCATAATTGCATTTGTCATCCTTGCTTGTGATTATTCAGTTTGGGTTATTTTAGGAGGAAAACGAAATTAATGACATCCGGATATTGTTTCCGTCATCGGACCAACCTTTAACAGGGTTGGCAAAAACCCGGGTTTTATGAGTATTGCCCAGCCCAGTGGGAAATACTGGGAAAACCCGGGTTTTACTGAGTTTTACCGGGTACTACTGGGTAATATAAAATAAGGGCCTGAAAATTCACTGATCAAACACAAAAGCAATACATTTAAGATATTTATGAACATATTTTGATTTATAAATAAGTTTATTTGTTCGAGAGTCTTATAATACAAGTGTATACATTTGAGAAAGTATTATTCTAGCAACTCTGAGACAAGTGTACATGAAGACACATTAGACAAATATTAATGGAAAAAGCCTTTCTCAATAATTCTCACAAAAATCTATTAAATCACCCTTCTGTCTAGATTGGTCATACTGTTAACATGAAGCCAAGGAATTCATTTTTTTCAAATATATATAACTAATATAAAGAATAAACAATGTAAGAAAAATTACTTTTAAATAATTTATATGTACATCACTAATTAATAAGTAATTATTCAGATTAGAACACAGATGTTTATATAACAATAATCAGCCTTTTCATTTCTATAAGTGTTAATGACATGACCCTGTACATGCTGTAGGGTGTTTATTTAGCAGTATGATTGCATAGTAATTTAAATTTACAATTCACTTAAACACTGCAATAAATGCATTTTTTTCAAAGTTTTGATTATTGAAACAATGCTTGGAAATTAACAAGGTATCATAAAATGTGAAAATCTTGTATTCTGCCTACATAGAATTAGTGGAGAAGAGAAAGAAATTGAATTTCCAATCTTCTAGAAATGACTCTCAATGGTTAACTGTATAAAATGTATATATTTAGCTATAATACTATGAAACTACAACAAGTCTTTACTATTTTGTGTTGAAATAAGCTTAAAAAATCATATTGCCCAGTATTACCCATATCTGGGAGTATTGCCCAGCCCGGGAAAACCCGGGTTTTCCCGGGCGGGTAATACTTTGCCAAACCTGACCTTTAAGCCATAGACAAAACTTCTGTTTAGGGCTGTTTTAAAATTTTCTTAATACTTGGGACAGGACAATTATTTTCACGTTTTTCTGTATCGTTTGATCATACGTATACTATAAACAAAGTGTATTTGCTATTTACAATCAATTCCAAGTTTATCCACGGCGGTCACTGATATACTATATAGACATTCTCTATATGATATATCAGTGACTGCTGTGGATAGAAAGTAAACTTGGAATTGATAGTAACAGCAAATACTCTTTATTTGTAGTATATGTATGTTCATAGTTAACAGAAAAACAGAAAAAAAAAAAAAACATATGAGAAATGGGGAGGGCTAAAAATGTGTCCTGTCACCACGGTACCGGCAGCCTAAGACTTTTGATACCTTGCCTAAAATTCTCCAGTCATAAAATCTTTTTTGGAAAATTCATTCTACAACAATTTATATACTTCAATCATATGTATACTATCAGACTATAAACAAAGTGTGTTTGCTATTTACAATCAATTCCAAGTTTATCCACGGCGGTCACTGATATATTACATGTATATAGACATTCTCTATATGATATATCAGTGACTGCCGTGGATAGTAAGTAAACTTGGAATTGGTAGTAAACAGCAAATACTCTTTATCTGTAGTATATGTATGTTCATAGTATACAGAAAAACAGAAAACAAAAAATAACGGACTTTTGAAAAATGGGGAGGGCTAAAAATTTGTCCTGTCACCACGGTACCGGCAGCCTAAGATTTTTGATACCTTGCCTAAAATACTCCAGTCATAAAATCTTTTTTGGAAAATTCATTCTACAACCATGACAACAATTTATATACTTCATCACGTACTCATGTACTCAATACCCGCGATTTCACTGGTGTGTTCTAGTATATAATGAAAGAAACATATTTAAGATGGATGAACATCTCGGTTTGATTTATTTTTATTATACGCCTGTTTACGGGACGTATTATGGTATACCATTGTCTGTCCGTCCGTCCGTCCGTCGTCAGCATGTCGGACATTAACTCAAAAACGCTTCAACCAATTTGCATGAAACTTTAGTGAATTGTTTATATCTATGGACGTGAGCTCCCTTTCGTTTTTTATAAAATTTTGATTTTACGTTTCCGAGTTATGAGGTTTTATTCATTAAAAAAAGGGGGGTTTTCCACTTTTCAGACAATAACTCATAAATGCTTTTACCAATTTGCAGGAAACTTTGGTGAATTGTTAATATCAATTGAATTGACATGAGCTCCCTTTTGATTTAAATAAATTTTAGATTGTACGTTTCCGAGTTATGGGGCTTTACTTATTATAAAAGGGGATTTTCCAGTTTTCAGACAATAACTCAGAAATGCTTTTACCAATTTTCTAGAAACTTTGGTGAATTGTTTATATCTATTGACATGAGCTCCCTTTTGATTTTAATAAATTTTAGATGTTATGTTTCCAAGTAAGGGGGTTTTATTCATTAAACATGTTAAAAAAAGGGGGATTTTCCAGTTTTCGGACAATAACCTGATAACTCAAGAATGCTTTCAGCAGTTTTCATTAAACTTTGGTGCTTGGTTTATATCTATTAAGATAACCTCCCTTTAGTATTTCATAAATTTCTGACATTGAAAAAGTTATTGTTTGTTTATAGTCTGACAACAGATTTACTAAGTATTGCGCAACAGCACAGTGTATTGCACAACAGCAAGAAATCTTTAATTGAATATAAATTCAATTCATATAACCAATTTCAAGTTCTTTGACTACATTTATTCAGAAACCTATAATATGTGTCAAATATTTAATTACAATCCAAATTCGGACCTATATCAAGCTTGAATATTGTGTCCATTTTTGCCCCAACTGTTCAGGGTTGGACCTCTGCGGACGTATCTAGCTGCGCTCAGCGAAGCAGTTTATTATGCATGTAACATGGCTTAATTCAATATCTTGATGAGGAAAAAACCCAATACATTAAGGAGCTTGGTGGTAAAAACCCAATTTGATATTTGCTTGAGGGGTGAATTGGAATTAATAATGCAATTGAAAAAACTATTTCACTCAATTACATATAAAATGTACATAAAAAATGGTGGGTAAAAACCCAAATTTATGATATCTTACCTGGAGCTCTGAGCGTACAAAAAGATTGAAAACATCTGATGTTTATGTTTGACACCAGAAGCAGACTTATAAATGATGCCATAAAGACATACAAGACAAGAACAATGTTTCACAGAAATTTCTTTTTTACTTCAATATTATTTTTACCATTAGAGATAATATGATTGTGATCATAAGCTGTTTAAAAATAAACTTGCAAAGTCAAAATAGATCCAAACTTTGAACCAGTCAACCTGGACAAGTACATATGTACAGTGTATTTGAATTGTTTGTCCTGTTTATCATTTATTTGGCTTAATTGTCATGCATATGACTGTAGTGTAGAAATATTCTGTTTATTTTTTAGCTATTTGTTGGAGCAAGATGTGCATCAACAGAGGCAACATTTGAAGTGGCAGTAAGTTAACATTTTCTTGCAATTTAGAGCAGTACCAGTCATCACGCTTTACCACACGCCCACCAGCCCAGGCTTGTAAAATTTCAGTCGGGCCTATGAAAAAAGGTCTACAGGCTAATAGAATCTAATTTTTTTGTAGAATTGAGCCTCTGGTCTGTGGATTCAAAAGTTTATCGTGAAGACTGCTGAGTACTCTTTATTTCTTTCCACCAGCCCTTCAACAGTAGGC
The DNA here is from genome assembly GCA_017311375.1 of Mytilus coruscus. NCBI lineage: Eukaryota > Metazoa > Mollusca > Bivalvia > Mytilida > Mytilidae > Mytilus > Mytilus coruscus. The sequence goes on from CM029603.1 coordinate 87,213,322, forward strand.
AACATACCCATGTTTACTAAAAATTTTCATTAAAAAAAGAAGATGATTGCCACTCTGTACAAGAGACCAAATGACACCGAAATTAACAACTATAGGTCACGGTACGGCCTTCAACAATGAGCAAAGCCCATACAGCATAGTCAGCTATAAAAGGCCCAGGTTATTTCATAAGTTTTATTTTTTTACAAAATTTGACTTTAAATGTTTACCTGATTAGTAGTGTAGTTATATGTAAAAGATAGAGAGAAAATACAAAAGGGATATATTCAAACTCATAAATCGATGAAAAACTGACTGTTATTGCAAAATAATAAAAAACACATATAAAAGTATACAAACATGACAAAACACAACATATTTACATTGAAAACTAAATTCAATCTGAGCAACAATAACCCCATCAAAAACCGAGGGTGATCTCAGGTGCTGAAGAATGGTTAGCAGATTCTCTCCACATCTGAATAAAATTTTTTAAAAAACCAATATTTCCATTCCAGTATGAATGTAAATTAAAATAGACACAGTCAACAATCTAGAAATTTTGTTACCCTGTGTCGTGTTTTTGAAAGGCATTATCCATAAAATTTTCAATACCTTTTGTTATTTTTTTCTTTTCACTGCTTTCACTATTTGACCTTTTGTCATTTGCAATGTTTTTTGTTATCCCTTGCTGTTAACGTAGTTGCTTTTTTTCAGCAATGCAAACTACACAAGCTAGAGCAAGGTCCTGCTACTACAGTCACCTGTACCAAGGAGGATGCATTAAAATACTACAGACAGATGCAAACCATCAGAAGAATGGAAACAACAGCAGGGAACCTGTACAAAAGTAAACAGATCAGAGGATTCTGTCATCTGTATTCTGGACAGGTAAGATTCAACAGAGAACCTGTACAAAGGTAAATAGAACAGAGGATTCTGTCATTTGTTTCTGGACAGGTAAGATTCAACATAGAACCTGTACAAAGGTAAATCGAACAGAGGATTCTGTCATCTGTTTTTGGACAGGTAACATTCAACAGGGAACTTGTTCACAAAAGTAACAGATCAGAGGATTCTGTCATCTGTTTTTGGACAGGTAAGATTCAACAGGGAACCTGTACAAAAGTAACAGATCAGAGGATTCTGTCATCTGTTTTCTTTTACAAGAGAAAGCAGATCAAATAATCTGTCGTCATCAATATTCATTAAGAATCAGGAGACATTAGCAAAAGAATTTTGACATAAAGAATTAGAACTTTCTTTCTCTGTCAATATCTGAATTCTTCAATTTATGTAAGATATAATAGGGAACCAAGCCCTGGACAAGACATTGATAAGAAGATTCTTATGTCTGTATTCTTAACTGCAGGTTAATTTAAACATGGAATTATTAGCAGAAGTATTGACTCCTTAAGTATGCATTATTTGTGTTGTAACGTTAGTTTTGGTCAAATTTTAATAATTCTTAACAGTTTTTAGGATAATTTACTTTGGCTGCCACCCATCATGCCCATGATACAGAAAGTTTTATTTTTTTAGGGATTCAATATTGTCATTGGCAACTTTTGGTTACAGAACATTTTGGATCCTAGTTTGTGGCCAAGGGTTTCCTCAAGCTTTTAGGTCAGAAAAATGCACAAAATCATCTTGTTTTGGCAATATATCATAAATTTGCTGATTTTGTGGTCAAGAATGTACTCTTATGAAGAGATTTATTTTAAGAAAGAATTCATGCTTTTGAAATAGATCCATTTAAGAACCAAATTATGACCATTTTAAAATTTTATGATAAAGTTGAAATTCAAGGCCATATTAGGCCTAAAGTGAACCTTGTCCTTTAAAACATATGATTTGGCTAAATGCAATATATACAATGTTTAGTTTAAGTTCACATTGCAAAAGGAAAGCAATCTTTACACTTCAGTGCTCACAAGCACTTTGATTTCACCATTTTGATTGTTTTCTTTTAACAAGTCTCTCTATTTTCTTTTCTTTTTCTAGGAAGCATGTTGTGTAGGTATGGAAAATTCCATTACACCTGAAGACTCCGTGATCACAGCATACAGAGCCCATGGTTGGGCCTACATTAGAGGTATATCTGTCCATGGTGTACTGGCTGAATTAATTGGTAGGTATTCATGTCTCCTAAAAAGTTCTTACACAATTCATTGAAAATCTGTGATAAATTCATCATAATTTAATCATGTTGGAAAGCATAGACTTTGATATATGAGTATTTGGTATACTGCGACTCTTTTCACAAAAAATCTTACGATTGAAATTGATCATAATAAGTTATACTGAAATGTTCATGACTTATGAGTATTTTTACTCTTAAGATTTTTTGTGAAAAGAGCTCCTGATTGTCAATTCATTTTGAATGAATAAAGAAATCAAACATTCTCACTTATTCAGGTTTTGTTAATTAGTAAAAGGGAACATGTTAAAAAATCATGAATTTGGCAATATGAAAAATGAATCCATCTATTCTTGTGTTCTCTATCAGAACTTGATGGAGTTAACCCTTCATAATGGATTTTTTATGCAAATGGAAGGAAATTTTAGCTAGGTATCATGAAATTCATGAAAGAATTAAGCACTAAAGCAAAGGAAATGTAGATAATGTAGATTTTATTTTTGAGATTAAATGTAGCATACATTTTTAATACTTTTTTATTTTATTCAGGCAAAAAAACCGGATGCGCACAAGGAAAAGGAGGGTCTATGCACATGTATGCTAAGAACTTTTATGGTGGAAATGGGATTGTAGGAGCACAGGTACTTCTAAAATGTTTTATTAAAGTATATACACTGTACAAAGGGAAATAATCTATTTAATATTTAATAGTTATCTCCCCTATTTAGGTTTTCTCTTTCATGTACATGCACTTACTGTTTTAATTATTTATCTATAACATTGTATTTAAGTTGTACTTTGATGTTACCGTTTAAAGGCTTGTATAGTCCGCAGTTTTATTCTCCAAAATTGAACCTGCCAGACAGGGGTGTAAACTATAGAGTACGATAAGCAAGTAATAAGAGAAAAACTTGATTTCCCGAGGTGGATTTGTTTACGTTCCGCCATGTTTGTTATTGATATTGAGGTCGCTCTTATCATTTTAAAAACTAATAATCCATATTTATATGTTATTTTTATTCAGTATCAAATATATACTTATAAATTTAAAATTAAATGCTTCACTACAAATTTCTCGTTTATTTTCACTGCATTGCTAAAAATAAACTGGAATCTGCTTGAATTTAACAGAAAGAAAAAAGTATTAAAGTCAACCGTAAACCAGCATACGATGTATAAACTACAAAACGTAATCGGTTATTCTTTCCGTTTTGGTGTTTCATACTGATGCATGTGTTTTGTTTTAGCTTAAGATCCTTCAAATATTAATGTGATAGAAATATTAAACATTGTTTAACACAAGGATGGAACTGTTTTACTTTCAAAGTCGTATTCTAGTGATATCTATTAATTAGGGATTTTCCGTACACTCTCACCGTATTTATTTTCTTTTATGCGTGCTATTGAAACTTCCGGTTTAAACATACACAAGTTTCTAAATTGTTTTTATCTCACCTTGACGGAGTCAAAAAGCGAGACATAGGTATGCTGTTTCTGGCGTCAGTGGCAACAATGTATTAGTTTGTGATTAGGTCTAGTTAATGGTGAACCACAAGTGGTAGGTCAATCATATTTGGTATGCAGTTGTATTAGCATTGGCACATCTTATTTCCATGGAGATTATTTGGCTCTGCCCCCTCAGTCATGGTCTATTGACTTTGAAACTTTTGCTTATTTTACATGTATAAGTTTGTGATTAGGTCAGTTTATTGGGAACCACTAGTGGTTGGTCAATGATATTTGGTATGCAGTTGTATAAGCATTGGCAAATATCATTTCCATGGAGATTATTTGACTCCGCCCCCTTAGTCATGGTCTATTAACTTTGAAAATTTTGCTTAGTTAACATGTATTAGTTTGTGATTAGGTCAGTTTAAGGGGAACCATTAGTGGTAGGCCAATGTTAATTGGTATTTAGTTGTATAAGCATTGGCACATCTCATTTCCATGGAGAATATTTGGCCCCGCCCCCTCAGTCATGGTCTATCGACTTTGAAACTTTTGCTTAGTTTACATGTATTAGTTTGTGATTAGATCAGTTTAAGATGAACTGCTTATGTTAAGTCAATGATATTTGGTATGCAAATTTATTGGCATTTGCAAGTATTGTTCCCACGGAGATTAAATAGCCCCACCGCCTCTTCATGGTTCATTGACTTTGAAACTTTTACATAGTTTACAAGTTAATGTTTGTGTTTAGGTTTGTTTAAAGGGAACGACTTATAATAAGTCAGTGGTATTTGGTATGCAGTTGTATTAGCATTGGCACATCTCATTTACATGGAGATTGTTTAGCCATGTACCTCATTCATGGTTCATTGACTTTGAATATTTGCATAACTTATGTATGGCATAATGTAACATGTTAAAGAATTGCTATTTTAATTTCAACATTTGCATGATAAAAATTACAAAAAGGCAAGACATATCTCTGCGATAACAGTTTATTTGTGTGATTTTGACACATTTTAACACTCATGAAGTGTTCTAGAATCATTTACAAGCAGTTTCAACTTTTATTTAATGATGGAAAACAGGTTTTTCCATGAAAATACCGCAAATGACCACACAAGATTTGAAATTACTGGAGTTTCATTAGACATGTTAGACATTTTCTAACAGTTACAAAAGTTTTTACCTGAAATTTCGTGGTGAGAAAGGTGTGCTGACAATGTACCAGTGCAAACTATACAAGCCAGATTACGGTAATATCATTAAACTCATTGTATAACATGTTAAACCAACATGGGTCCATGATTGGTTGATAAATAATTTCTATTTTCTATTTCATATAGAAAATTGCACCACACATCCTATAGGTCATTTGGATATTCCTGGCAATTGGTAGCCATGCCATATCCACTCGACTAAATCTTAATTTGGTAAAATTATTGAATACAAATGATTACCTGCTTATATTAATAGTTTGTTCTAGTGAATCAAACAAAAGTAAGAGCAGGTTCACTTCATTGATCTCATGTGAGAGCATGTTCTCTTCATTGATCTCATGTGAGAGCATGATCTCTAAATTGATCTCATGTGAGAGCATGTTCTCTTCATTGATCTCGTGAGAACCGGTTGGACAAGCTAGAAGATGTGCCCCTCATGTGTCCACTCCCGCCATGCCATGAATAAGTACAAATAGCTAACTCCACCTGAGTTACAATGATCATGCTGTAGTGTAGCAGAATTCTTCATAAATGGTGGTCCTATTGTTTTGACTACCAAAATGTGCAAAGGACTGACACAATTTTGGTATTTTGCAAAAGAGTTGATAGTGAGTACCAGCAAATTTTCTTCAAGGACCACCAGTAAAAAAAAGATTTGGAGAACTATAGGATTTTCTATCACATCCAATATTAACCCAATATGGAAATATAAGACCCCTACAAGCAGAGTGGGCTGTATCCTGTAGTTGCTGTGTCTGTCCATCTACAATGTTCTTTACATATTGATCAATTACTGCATCAAAGAATGATTTAATACACGGTCTAGAAATTTATAATGTTGAGTTGTACTATTATAGTGATTTTCAGATATGCTGGGCAGTAACTTCCAGTTTGACATACTTTGAATTTTGATTATACTAATGTTGTTTTTTTATGAGTGGGGGTGTGCTTTGCCAGACAACTTCTTGTAAATAAACAATGGTTGACAATGCATCTTGTTTTTTTAGGTTCCATTAGGAGCAGGTATAGCATTCACCCAGAAATACCTGAACAATGGTAATATCTGTATAACACTGTATGGGGACGGAGCAGCTAACCAGGGTCAAGTCTTTGAGGCATTCAACATTGCTATGTTATGGAAACTTCCATGTATATTTGTCTGTGAGAACAATGGTTATGGTATGGGTACAAGTGTAGAACGAGCATCTTACAGTACAGATTATTATACCAGAGGAGATTATATGCCAGGGCTTAGGGTATGTCAGCTCTTTTAATGATATGTTTAATAGATGTATATATTGTGTAAGTTTACAAATACATTAAATTCAGAAATATTGCATGCATTTATTATTGCAATATTTGAATTAAGGACAAAAATGTGAGATTTACTATTGCGATTTCCAGAAAATATGCATACAAGTATATGTATCAGATATCAGAATGCAAGTTCTTATTATAAAATATATATATTTAGAAAAGAAATGAAATAGCTCTTTTTGTGGCTACAATCCTGTGAAAGAAGTTTTTGTTTTTAACAATAAGTTAAGCTAAAACTTTGTAGTATATAATTAGGTATTTTATTCTTTATTCACAGGAAATTTCACAGTACAAATGTAATATGCAAGCATGATTTTCTATTCTGAATAAGTGGAAAAAAAGAGGTAGAAGCTAATAAAGGGGCAATCAAAAAGACCATAATACTATTTTGAGCACACAAACAGTCCTAAAAACAAGAGTGATAGTGACTAGTAGCTGTTTACCTCATGTCCTTTGGTGAATAGTTGTCTCAGTGGCAATCATGCCACATCTCCAAAATACCAAAATGTATGCAAGAAAGTCGCATAAATACTGGTATCCAACACCTACATATATTTATTTCAAGAACAGTCATAACAAGTTTATGATATATTTGACAATTTTATATTTTCAGGTAGATGGTATGGATGTTTTAGCAGTGAAGGAAGCTACCAGATTTGCTAAAGACTATGTTCTGAAGAACGGTCCTCTCCTTATAGAGTGTGCTACATATAGATACTCAGGTCACAGTATGAGTGATCCAGGCACAAGGTTTGTATCTTTATGTTCTGAAGAACGGTCCTCTCCTTATAGAGTGTGCTACTTATAGATACTCAGGTCACAGTATGAGTGATCCTGGCACAAGGTTTGTATCTTTGTATTCCTTATAGAATGTGCTACATATAGATACTCAGGTCACAGTATGAGTGATCCAGGCACAAGGTTTGTATCTTTGTATTCCTTATAGAGTGTGCTACTTATAGGTACTCAGGTCACAGTATGAGTGATCCAGGCACAAGGTTTGTATCTTTGTATTCCTTATCGAGTGTGCTACTTATAGGTACTCAGGTCACAGTATGAGTGATCCAGGCACAAGGTTTGTATCTTTGTATTCCTTATAGAGTGTGCTACTTATAGATACTCAGGTCACAGTGAGTGATCCTGGCACAAGGTTTGTATCTTTGTATTCCTTATAGAGTGTGCTACTTATAGGTACTCAGGTCACAGTATGAGTGATCCTGGCACAAGGTTTGTATCTTTGTATTCCTTATATTCTTAGAGTTAGACCAAAACCACCAGTTTCATTGTCCTCATTAAAAAAAATGTGATAAAGGAAAACTATGCAATTACTAAAAATAATTTGCTAAGAGATGTTTGAATTATTTTGTAGCAAATTGAATTGATATAGAAATTAATATTAAAATGATGAGTTTGTTTACATTTGTTTACAGCTACAGAACAAGAGAAGAAATACAGGAAGTAAGACAGACCAGGGATCCCATCACCAGTTTTAAACAGAAACTACTAGAATCAAATTTAGTAACAGAAGATGAACTTAAGGTAGGAAAATATAGTATTAAATTTTGTAACAAGTTCTTCATAATTTTTTATGCATGACTTGTAGTATTCTAAACAGGTATAGTAAGGTAGAAATATTTGATTTTCTGTTTTTATGGAAATGAAAAACTTTAAATAATAGAATCCTTGAAAAAAAACTCTGTTATTCATAATAGATATACAGTCATACTGTAAATAAGTTAAAAAAAAAGGACTGTTACCAAAAAAAAACCACTGTAGAATAATTAAGCAGAATTGAATTATCTTAACTGATCACCAAAAAATCAAAATTTAATTATCTGACAAGACACAGAGCTATAACTATTGTGTTAATGTCTAAAATCAGATTTATCGATTGTTCAATATTTGTTTTCAATTTTTGCTAAACACTGTGATCTTAAATGCATTTTAAATAAAAGATATATAAAGGTTAAATCATAAACCCTGGAAATTCAAAGGGGATAAAAGACCTCCAAAATTTTCACCAGTAAAACATAAGCTTTGAGTTTCCTTTACCAATTTTAAATAATTTGGGCCCAAAAAAATGTTGGAATAAAGGTGGTGTTTTGTAAGTTTAGCCTTTCCTGCTATGTTCATTGCAGTTGGCTTGTTGCTCAAGTCAAGTAAATTATGATAGTTGCATTGTTCACTGTTAAATTTTATTATTTGAGTCTTTGAAGTATTTAGTAAGTGAAATCCAATGCATGGAGATAAGACGACAAAGCCAATAAAATTGCTGTTTATAATTTTGCTCCAAAGCAGATGTGTCATATCAGTTGAGTTCTCTTGAGGGTCTGGATTGGGTTTACAGAATATAGAATAATGGGCTCAAAATAAAAAGAAATAGAGAAAAATAGGACAAAATAATAAAGAATAGTGAATGATGAGGTGCTGAAATATAAAAAATAGAAAATAATTGTCTGAAATTTTAAAGAATACAGAAATGAATGACCTGCATTATAGACCCTCTCTTATCACTGAGATTTTACTTTACAGAAAATAGATCAAGACGTTAGAAAAGAAGTAACAGAATCAGAGAAGCTAGCTATAGCTGATGCTGTTCCCCCTCTGGAGGACATGTACGATCATATTTATGTACATCCTGAACCAGACTTTAAAGTCAGAACATGTGATCCTGTTACAATGGTGGCTTCACGATAAACATTTCTTACAGACCATACTCAATTTGCTGTCAATTATTGTTATTTATATTATTTAAGATTATATTTTGTAGGGGTGCAATGATCTTTTTATACATATCACAAAAATTCAAGTGTTGTATGTTGAGTTATTTCTTTGGTGATTGTCTAGCTACTAAAAAAGGTCATACATGCAATATCTGTTTAATGATAGGCAAAATAGACTTGGAAATGTTGATAAAGTTCCATATCTGGACATAAATAAAGATAGTTTTATAGAGCTATTGATGTCTAAACTTTGTATTTGACTATTTCACTCACAAATTTTATATTCAGTTAATTGATTTTCATATTGGAGACTTAAATGTATTGTTGCACCCCTAAGAATTTGTGATACAATCAACAGATATTAAGAACTAACAAAACTTCAAAAGATATATAAGAAAAGAAATATACTTGTAACAAAAGTATGTATTGGCTAAGATAGACTTTGAATGCAGGAATTTCTTTTAACTAAGTAATTAACTGAACTATGAAAAACAAGGCATCTCAGGTCAGACATGACATGAACCATAAATATCTGTTCATTCCAATTTGAATCTCAATCAACCAAATTATTCCTTTTACATTTTTTAGTAGTAATAGTGTAATACATTAAAATGACTGCTACTCTATGTACACGTATTACAAAGCATTACCAATTTCATAAAAGAGAATATTTATGGTATTTGTTCAAGAGGGTAAAAAATAGATTTTTTTTCTCCCTTTTGTCAGATTTTTTTTTAGTTATTAAAATCTAAATGATATAGAACAGGAATGGTTCCACTGAATAGTTTTATTTAATGAGTTATAACTGTTTTGTTGATATATTTACTTTGTAAATTTGACAATTCTGCTGAGATTAAACTGAAAAAAACTATTAGCAGCTGATACAAATAATAGATAAATATATCTTCTCATGTCTTTATTCATCTACTCAAAACTTGGCTCATAGGCAATTTTATTTTGAATAAAGTCAACAAAGTTTGAGAACATTACTTCAACTTGTTTACTTGTAACAATTCGCCGTTTCAGAATCTAATGCATTCTGGGTAATATTTTCAAAAGCGTACATTAAAACGTTGTGATTGGCTAACAACAACCTGAACAATCGAAAATCAACCAATGGTGTGACGTTGTTTCAATTTTGGGGTATGATCCATAGTCCTTTAGATTCTCAAACGGCAAATTCTATATGGTATATTTTTTGTGGAAAATTGAAAAAGAAGTACATTCATGCCTCATCTGAAATTCCAAAAGCTTCTGAGAAGCTTCAGTTGTTATATTGCTGTTACATTTGTGATGAAGTATTGCATGAGTCATAAATTTTATGTACAATTGAGTTTGTTTTTATTTGAATATGCAATAAAATTAAAACTACATTTTTTTATTGTTTACTTTATTAGGATACCAACACTTAATTGTTGACCATTGTACTTTTGTTAAACATTCCTGAAATTGTGATATTCTCTACTGTAAGAATTTTGATTCCAAACAAAATCAAGCATTGCTGGTTACTCAAAAAAGAAAAGGATATTAAAGGTCAGGTAAGGGCTAATTTTGGCCTAAAATTTGATGAAAGATTTTTGACATTTTTTAAACACTAAAGTGTCTACTTCAGTCAATTCAATTAGTTATGTAAAATATTTGAACTGATTTGGTCATTAAAGATTCTCAAAATCAAGCTTAAATATGAAAAATCTATCAAATATGCCATAAATTGTCACTTTTCAGATGGTTTTGATAGAAATAGAAATATTTTACACACACACAGATTCAAATCATAAAAGTCAATGACTGGAATCGTCTCTACTCTAGGCACATTAAGCACAAAACATTTCAATTTAGCAGCTTTGAGAATACCATTGACAGGACAATAATTGTTATCTCAATACAATAATCTTCAAGAAACTCTAAGATAACAGACTTAAAATTTTGTACACCAGACGCTTGTTTCATCTACAGATGACTAGTCAGCATGATCAGTGACGCTCGAAAAATAATTTTTAAAAAATGGCTAAAAGTAGAGATTCTGGCTCATTGGAGATTTCAGTTTGTTTTTATACATTAAATTTTTTAATCTAAATAGTTTGTCTGACCATCCATCCCTCCATCTGCTCATTTACATTTTGTACAATGTTATGGCCTTCTGACCTTATAATGATGATGATGGATGATAGTCTCAAGTGTGGGAGGTCGTGGTTTGGAACCGTCCTCCGGTCAAATGAAGACTTTAAAATTGGTATTTGCTGCTTCGCTAAACACGCAGTATTTAGGAGTAAGAGCAAAGACTGTTCAGCTCGTAGTCCGAATAATGTGTTTCAGAAAGGATTACCTGTCTTCCTGCAGACTGTTTGTTACCTTGTGAACTAGCACGTTATAAATCCAGCTCAGCTTGTGGTTCCAGAAACGTTTAAAGCAGGGTTTATATTCATAACACATTATTATGTTCTCGTCCTGAATATGCATTTGATTAGCCACTTCAATTTAAACAGCCATCATATGGTTAATTTTTGTACTTGTAGCAACTGATGAAACACCTTTCAAATTCATGAGATAACATTCTACTAGTAATTGAAATACAGATCCTGTGTCTAAGTTTTCCTTACAAGGATCTGACAACACTCCGTTTTACTATCTGTTCTGGTAATAGTTACAATGAGATTTAAGCCTTCAAATTTTTAAGGTGTGTAGTAATTCGACAAATTCAGAAGATCCCAAAAGGTCTTAATAAAACAGAAATTAGAACGGGGAGTTTTCAGATCCTTGTAAGCAAAGCTTGGACACAGGATCTTATTTTAATCAAATTGATGAGATATTTAACTTTTGATTTTTTAACAAGTAGCCACGCTGTCTTTATTGGATAAAGTTTGTGATTATGAAGCAAGACCAGTATGACTATTGTGTTTAAATAGAATCAGTCTAATGATATCCATGTTATTTTAAGTGAAGGATCATGCTAGGTCATTTTAGATTTAAAGGCAAATTGAAGCAACATTTGTCTCTTGACACAAGACGTCGTCTGTCGGCAGACTTTTTCTTAAAAAAATCTCAGATGGAACAGCTGTAATGATCTGTAATAGACATAATCATCCATTTGGTGTCTAGTTGCCCAGATGATGCGTCTGTCCAATTAACTTTGTTACAATAATTAACATTTAAATGAAGCAATAAAAGTTGTACTCAATATTTCCACTATTCAGTTCCTATTTTTATTTTGTAGCTGTTATTACAAATAGTTACTGATTGCTAAAGTACATATAATGTAGTTAGATTTGAAAAATGTTATGGAGCTGAGGACCACCTCTGGATGCGGGATTTTCTCGCTGCATTGAAGACTCATTGGACCGGTGGCCTTCGGCTGTTGTCTGCTCTTTGGTCGGGTTGTTGTCTCTTTGACATATTCCCCATTTCCATTCTCAATTTTATTCTCTTTCGTTATCTATGTAAAATAAGTTATGTAATATCTGAAAATTCCTTTTCAGAGCATTGTTGTGAATGAGGTAATAAACACATTAAAAACAATTTCCTATAATACTATTGGAGATTGTCACATTTAACCCGTAGAATAATTTTGCCTTTTGGATAGACTTGTCTACCTGTGGACTCATTCTCGCCTTGTCTGTAAAAAATCTGGCTTGGCGTGTCGTTCATATCAGAGGTCTCATTCACACTGCGAATAGACAAACCTGTACAGCTGTTAATGTTAAAGGCATGTCTGGGCCTATATATACCAAATCTGTCTATATATGCTTTGTGTGTTTTCACAAATAGTAATACTTTTTTAGGATTTTAATACTTGTTTTTGCTCGAGTCTGCTAATTGTAGAGATAACACAACGCCACTTAAGCTCGAAAGTTAATGAATTGTTTGTCATACAGAAACACTGTTGTAAATCATTTCCACTATACTTAAAGCTTCTCGTTATGACTACGACGTTAATTACCACCTAGCTGTGTATATCGATGTAATGGAGAATTTGTTTTGTTTTTTTGCTGTTCTGTGTGTTATTTATTAAAGCACAAACACTTTATGTGATACTTTGCATTTCTAGTATAATGATTGACAGATTTTTTTGAAAATGTTCCTGTTACAAAATTAATTCAAACATATAAACCATCTTTTCTTTTCTGTAACTACTAGACAAACAATTCTAAGCAAAGATGCATTCTATTAAATACTAATGAAATAACTTCTCTTTTTCTCGCATCTTCTAATACAGGTGGTGTTTGCCCTCTGTCAGAATATTCTTGTTTTCATACCAAAAATTCCTCTCAAAAGGATAGGGGAGGGATATGTTCATCGCATAAATTGGTCAAAAGTTTGTGTGAATTAACATTTTGTGTTTTAATATCATTTCTTTATTCCTATATCGTTGAATAGTTAAATAACGAGAAAATGTTTGTGTGTTTTTTAAAGGGGCATTACCTACGAAGTTGAAAAAATTCATAACGTGACTTTTGTTTTGTTTCAAACAGGTAACACGAGGATTTATGTATTGTTTTAATCTATGACATGAAATCGAACAGACCTAGAAAAATCGAAGCACGTGCTTGCCTGTGATGTTATATTTATATTTATAAAATTGAGAATGGAAATGGAGAATATGTCAAAGAGACAACAACCCGACCAAAGAGCAGACAACAGCCGAAGGTCTTCAACGCAGCGAGAAAATCCCGCACCCGGAGGTGGTCCTCAGATGGCCCCTAAATAAAATTGTGTACTAGTTCAGTGAAAATGGACGTCACACTAAACTCCAAAACATATAAATGAACTAAACATGCTAAAATTAAAAAACATACAAGACTAACAAAGGCCAGAGGCTCCTGACTTGGGCCAGGCGCAAAAATGCGGCGGGATTAAACATGTTTTGTGAGATCTCAACCCCCCCCTATAGCTCTAGCCAATGTAGAATAAAGAAACACATAGCAATACGCATAGAAAAAAAAATCAGTTTAAAAGAAGTCCGAGTCCCATGTCAGAATACTAGTAGGTAAAATAAGAAACTAAGCAAAATGACAATGATACACAAATTAACATAGGACTACTAGCAGTTACTGACATGCCAGCTCCAGACCTCAATTAAACTGATTGAAAGATTATGTCTTCATCATATGAAAATCAAGTACAATCCCTCCCGTAAGGGGTTTAGTATCATACCATCATAAAATATATGAGAAGAACATAACCGTTACATGCCAACAACTGGTTTTAGAATAAATGTGTTTATTTCCGATGCAAAGACCCTATGAGTGAATCAATATTAATACCAAAATAAGCAATCCTTAATGACCTGACAACAGTATCGTAACTATAGCCCTTCCAAATAAGTCTGTTTAAAGGTGTGGTTAGCTTTTGAGGTGAATGCCGACATTTTTGTGCTTTTGTAAAGAATATTACCATAAAATATTGGATGTGAAATACCTGAACGTATAAGATGTCTGCATTTGGATTTATATTTACGAATGATGTCCTTGTACCGATGATAAAATTTAGTAAATGTTTTGACTAGTTTGTGATATCGAAACCCCTTGTGTAATTATTTTTCAGTAATACAGAGATTTCTTTCATTGAAATCAAATACGTTGTTACATACACAAGCGAATCGAACAAGTTGAGATATATAAATACCATAAGATGGCGACAAGGAACGTCACCATCTAAAATGGATAATTAACAATAGGAAATGAAAATCATCTCTTTTATCATAAATTTTGGTATCAAGCTTCCCGTTAAAGATAAAGATATCAAGATCCAGGAAAGGGCAGTGTTCATTGTTAGTATTAGCTTTATTTAAAGTCAGTTCGGCAGGATAAGTGTACATACTGAAGTCGTCATTATTGAGAGCCAATATATCATCTATATATCTAAAAGTGTTATTAAATTTTTGAATCAGATGTTGTTTCGATGGGTCTTTGCTGATTTTAGTCATAAATTGTAACTCAACAATACAGAAACAGGTCCGCAATAAGTGGTGCACAGTTAGTCCCCATGGGAATTCCGATAACCTGACGATATACGAAATCTCCATAGCGAACAAAAATGTTATCTAGTAAAAATTCAAGGGCAGTTATAGTATCAAAGCAGGTCCACTTGACATAGTTCTGTTATGTTTACATCAGTTTCCATGACCTACAGGATTCTTCGGAGATCATCCCGATGGTTTTGAAATTATATGGCGTCTATTCTAAAATACGCACGAAATATTTCGAAGAGTTTCCTGTAGCTTAATACTTTATTCAGAGATTACAAACATTTGTCTCTTACATTTACCATGTTTACGGATGTTTTCCTCGTGGTGTTGAACTATCTTAAAAGATGTCAAATATTATTTGAAAAAGACAACATTTTATGATAAGATAACAAAAATCAGAAATATTTTACAACTCATACTCTCAACGGACTGTAGCCTACTCGATCAACGAACTTTTCTATCATGTAATTAAAATTAGTAAACATAGATTATCGGACCAAGTCCTCGAATAACCGCGACGCACTTGGCATTCTCCGTTTGACTTATGATTTTTTTTCGTCATGTTTGTTAAGTTGAAATGCTGTTAGACTATGTTTTCTTAAAAATAAAATCTAATAGGTATTTTTGTTATTATAGATCAAAATTCTGAAATTAACAGTCAGATTTCGTTTCTATATAATATATTACATACATTACGAAAAAGAATAGATGGATTTATAAGCATTTTTTCGGCATATATATAGAAGCAAACCAGTTAACCGACTATATATAGTCACTTCTCGAATGAACAAGACTTAGTGTAGCGATAAGTGAACACTACCTGTTTACTGGGTACCCGTCACTGTTTTGAATGTTAGTATTGATTTGTTATCTGGGCCTCGATAACAAATCTATCATCTATAGTATAGGATAAAGACTCGTCTATTATTGTGATACAGGTTTGGAGCATACCAAGTACATCTTCAAATGGCAACTTCAAAGGCGGATGTAATAGATTTAACGACATGTCCGATTTGTTTAGAAATTTTAGTGAAACCGAAATATTTACCGTGTTTACACACGTTCTGTGAGAAGTGTATTGGGGCTTATCTTACTTCCGCATTTGAACAAGGTAAAAATCAAAGTGCTGAATGTCCTATATGTAGGTCGGTTGTACAGATCCACGAATCAGGACTTTCGGCAAACGAATGGGCAAACCGTTTGCCTGATAATTTTCTTTTAATTAGTCTTATCGACAGCGTCAATCTGAAAAATGCTGGAAAAGTTTGCACGTCTTGTGAAAGAATGAACGAGAAGACTGAAGCAAAATTCGCGTGTATCGACTGTTCGGACACTCTGCCAAAATTGTAATCGTTATCACAAACATCATAAAATATTTGAAAACCACGAAGTAATTCCGATAGAAAAATTTACAAGCGCATTTGAGTTTCCGGTTAAATTTCAAAGCAGTTGTTCAAAACATAAAAATGAGAAACTTAAATTGTATTGTTCAGATCATGCGATTCCTTGCTGTTCCGTTTGTGTTTCCGTTGAACATCGAAAATGCGAAAATGTCTGTACAATTGAGGATGCGGCACTTATTTATCGCGACTCCAATACTGTTAAAATTTGCAAAAAATACTGACATTAATGGTAGGCGATGTAAACAACATCCTTTCAAATACCAGCGATGGAATTAAAACACTGAATTCTCAGAGTAAAGATGCTTTCCAGAAAGTTGAAAGTCTTAAGGAGATTTTAGATCAAAAAGTGAAAACGGTCACCGATAGACTGAAAAGTGAATTAACGAAAGAATTTGATAACGAAACAGAAAGGTTAGAGGAAAGAAAAACGATTTTTGGAAATGTTAAGAAACAACTTGACAACGAAATAAAGGTACTGAAAACTTGCATTGAAAAGGCGTCTGATGTCCAGGTTATGATTGAAACTGGAAAATTAAAGGGGAGATTACTTGAACATAAGAAACATTTCGAAGTGCAACCGTTTGATCATTATGTTAAAGTAGACATCAACATCGATCATTCTTTGGACGAGAGTTTTAAAAAGATTGATGGAGGATGTCGTGTAACCAACGTTGTATTACCAGACACTAACATGCAGTTGGCACACAGACAGTTTCCTGTATGTTTAAAACTTATAAAATTCATTGCTTAATACGGGGAATCTTATTATGAAGCTTGTTTCATGAACGACAATAAAATAATAGTATCGTGTTGCCTAGAGAAATCTTTGGAAGTCTTTGATATAGAGGGTAACAAAGTGAGAAAACATAAGCTGTCTTTCGCACCATACGACATTACAGAATCAGGAATTAATGAAGTAGCAGTTCTAAACAATGGTCAAAGCGAGGTACATTTGATCAATATCGACTCTACCGACAATAATCAAACTCGAATCATTCACATCAAGTCAGCCGTACAAAGCATATATTTCTGTAGGGGAAAACTTTATGCAGCAGACTTTAAAACTATTACCATTTATGATCAATCTGGGATTGCCATTCGCGAAATTAATGAAGGAATTCGAGAGAACACGTATATTAATTGCGATTATAAAGATATACTGTACGTTTCAGAGAAATCATCAATCGTTAAAAAAGTGGAAAACGGACGAGAACAATTTCGATTTTCTCACCGCGACCTGAATGACGCCCATGGGATTACAAGCGACAACATGTCTGGTAACATTTATGTTACAGGATCCGGTTCAAACAATATTGTTCAAATTTCAGGAGATGGTTTAAAGCACCAAGTATTGCTTGAGGAAAAAGACGGAATTTTAAATCCAGGATTCATTGACGTGAGCAAAGATGGTAAATATCTCGTTATAACGAATCGGGATGGAAAAGAACTTTTGTTGTACGAAATTTGCTTTGACATTTGACATCACTTTTGTTGCGGTCATTGTACATGTTGTAGTACGTCAACAATTTTATTGTCACTGTTTTAATCGTTGTTCACTATTTTCAAACGCAAATATTGACTGGAAGATATGTATTTGTCAGTTTTTGTCGGCGTTTTCAATTGATTCTTAAAAGTGATTTTATTTTATAATTGAGGAACTTGTTTATCGTCGATAAGGATCATCATTCATGAAAGCGGTATGGCGAGTTATTCTGCTTCGTTTTACTCAAGACGACAGAATCCGAAAATTGCTAATAAGATTTATTGATATTCGAAAACTGATCAGTTTCAAACTATATGTATTTTAAAGATTTTTAAAGATTTTACATTTATCCATAAAATCAAAATGTGATTTGGTGTGTTAACAGCTATTGGACTTTGAAACAGTTTTCAAACAATGTTTCAAATTGTACATGTTTTTGTAAAATATTTCGTCAAAATGACATTTATAAAAGAAAAAGAAGAATAACTCTGTACCTGACAATGTGCAGCATTCATCCTATTGTAGTAACATGTACACTACTCAAATGTCGAAATCTTTAAAAATTGTAGCTTTTTTTTTATCTTGGAGCATTGATAACGTGGTTGCATATTCAAATTTCGACACAATCTAGTTCGAACGCATTCATTTTATAAAGTATTTCATAGGAATCTTTTGGGATCTAGTTAAATTTCGTATTTTCGTTACAAAAGTTTATCGCGACCTTGATAAGCAGTCAACACATAGCCATGGAGCACGTAAAAAAAGTGAGTTGATAAAGTGATAAAGCGATTTCATTTCTTTTATATATTTTCATTTGTGATCTTAACTTTGTCATAACAGTTGTTAAATGATTTGATGTATTATTTTATTTTTAACTAAGAATAAATTAAAACTATCTACGTTTGTTTTTCCTTTTCTTTCATCGCGGGTTTTCCATAGAATTTACGCTGTGCGGTTGCCAAAGTTCTTACAAGAGGTTTCATGGTTATGGTCACTGCATACGCAATAGCTATCGTCGAGTTATAGTTATGAAAGACAATCATTAAATAGCTGTACTTTCAGAAGATTTGATAAGATAGTGTATTTTCTTTTAAAAAAAATCCATGGTCACTTGTTTTATAATAAATCTTAGCCATTCAAGTATATACAACATATTCAATTTTAGTTTTTGAATTTGAGGTATTATATGACTTCTTAATGCTTCAGGTATGGACCCTTGGTATATGATAATCATAAAACTTGCTATCTTCCGTAAGGAAGAAATCTCTGTTATCGGAAAGTAAAATGGTAAGCAATGACATTGTATTTATATCAGATTCCTAAATGGATAAATAAAACCAACAAAGACTATACAGGAAAACGACTTCTTTATAAAAATAAGAAGATGTGGTACGATTGTCAATGAGACAAACTCTCCACAAGAGACCAAATGACACAGAGAGTAGACTCTTTTTGAGAGAGACTCAAAAATGAGCAACACCCATACCGCATAGTCAGCTATAAAGGGCCCCGAAATGACAAATGTAAAACAATTCAAACGAGAAAACTAACTGATGTAATTTATGTACAAAATAATGACAAAATAATGAAGAAAACAAAATAAAAAAAAGGAACAAAATAAGGAATAAAACAAAATAAAAAAGTAATGAACAAAATAAAAAAATAATGAACAAAAACAAATATGATATACAGAAACAAACGACAACCACTGAATTATAGGCTACTAATTTGGGACAGGCAAACATAATGTGGCGCTTTTAAACATGTTAGCGGGCGCCCAACCCTCCTCTCAACCCTCTTTGTTCGTCGTTTAGTTAGTAGATTCTCCGTCATTGAATGTCAAAACATTCTACCTTGTACTATCAAAATAAAGAGATGTGATATAACTGCAAATGAGACAACTATTCACTGACGGACAAGTACTTGAACAACTATTGCATACAGTACGACCTTTACCATCTTCAATGATGAGAAAACTTCATATTTTGTATTTTCAAATATTTTGGCTTCGAGCATCACTGAAGAGACTTTAATTGTCGAAATGCACATCTTGTGCATTATAATTAGATCCGCTTTTGTTGTTATCCATACCGTATAGTATTATTAAAAAGCTGAATAAAATTCTTAAACCCGAAATGAAAAAAATGTGAAAAAAATCAACGCCTTTCTCAAACTTAAACAATAAACGAAAAACTATTGTCATAGTGGCAGATAGCAACCAACGACAACCGGTGGCTTGCATGCAGGTTCCTGTTTTGGACAGGCACATTAAGAATGTGGCGGATTTAACAAATTTTTATAAACGCCCAACCCTCCCTCTATCTGGGAATGATGTAACAGCATAACATGTTTGTAACAGACTATTTTTTCAATTTTTAGTATCATGTGGAGTGTATTATAGATTGTTGTTTGTTCTTTTCGTCTGTTTTCCTAATATGATGGTGTTTGTCTTTCTCCAACTGCGTCCTTCCGTCTTTTGCTTGTTTCGGACAGTGTTTACATCTTTTTTTTAAATAGTGAATTAATCGTTAGCTATATTGTCTGGTTAAATGCAAGTTTGATGTCTTTTTTTCTGTAAAAATTTGGCCACAACCCTCGACCAAGTTTAATTTGTTATAAAAGTACATATATTATTGCGATACATAGCCTTGCAAATCATTATAATTGTGGTCCATGTATGTGACCAGTGTCGTCTGAATTACAAGTTAACATTTAAACATCCGCCAAAAATATGATTTTTATAATTTTCATGTGGTAATTTTTAGTCCCCTACCGACGAAGTCGAAGGGGACTTCAGGTTTGCACTTCGTCTGTCTGTCTGGCTGTCCATCCGTCAGTCCGGCAAATCAGTTTTCCACACTCTTTTCTTCGTGCTTGAAGATACTGAATTGATATTTGATGTATTATTTTATCATGACAAGTTATAGATCAAGTTCGAATTTTGTTCTGGTCTAATGATTTTGTACAAAGTTATGGTCCTTGGACAGAAAATTCACTCAAATACTTAGTTTTCCGCCCTTTTTGTCGTCATGCTTGAAGATATTGATTTGATGATTAGTGTGAAGATTTATTATGACAAGTTACAGATCGAGTTCGAATTTTGTTCCGGTCTGATGATTTCGTGCAGAGTTATGGTCCTTTGACTTAAAAAAATCACTTAAATAATCAGTTTTCTACACTTTTTTCATCATGCTTGAAGATATTGACTTGATATTTGTTATAAAGTTTACACCATAACAAGTTATAGATCAAGTTGGCATTTTGTTTCAGCACAGTGAATTTTTAACCGGTAGGGGACTATGTATTGTCATGCAATACTCTCACAATGCTTGTTTATTCTAAAGTCATCAAACACAAAGCTAGTTATGACAAGCATGGCACATACTTCTGTAATTTGAAATAATATATGTGTAATAAGTTCAAAATTCGCGAGTTTTACTGATGGAGGAAGCCTGAGTACTCCAAGGAGGGAATCACTAACCTTGGCAGAAAAATTTCAAAAAGTACAAGTGTGGTTTTTTTTTGTTGCTTTTTATACTATTGGTATATGATGTTAAACTGTTTGCCTTCAAAACGTCGGGGTATAAATGTGCATTACTTAATAAATAAATTTATCATCATGACCATATAATAAATTCATAATCTTTTTAAGTCTTGTGAAAGTATCTGATTCAACTTTTTAACCAGATGTTTAACTGCATTCATGTGCATGATTCAACCTTAATCAAATAAGTATGGATAAAGTCATCGTACACTTTATTGTCGGTAAATTATTTGTGTATAAACTAAATTAACAATTACTATCCACACTGATCTGTGTCCACACTTTACAAACATGAAGATTCAAAACCTTGGTTTAATAGAAAATGCTCGATGAGTAGAAACAAATTTCATAAAGCTCGAAAGAGATATAGTTTTTTGAAAAATACTGAAAACAGAAGCAAAATGAGACTAGCTAGTAAAGAACATAAAGTAACATTAAATAAGGCTTTTGCAAACTATCAACAGAGGGCTACTGATGAGTTGCGTAACATTTCTAAAAAGGATACAAAAGCTCTATGGAAAATCCTTAATAATCTAAATAGTAGTGAAAAAAGATAACAATGACGATATATCTCTAAAAGCGTTGTATGATTATTTTAAATTCCTAAATGAAAATGTCGAGCCCGCAAATGACTTCGAACAAGATTTTGACTTTGATACTATTACAGACGATGTTGAGTTATTTTTAGATAGTCCAGTAACCGAAGAAGAAATTAAAAAGTTGGTTTCGAATTTAAAAAACAGCAAAGCTTCAGGTAGTGATGAAATTTTAAATGAATATATAAAGAATACAATTGACGATTTAATGCCAATTTACGTTGTATAAGCTATTCAATTTGATTTTTGATACTGGAATTGTCCCAGACATTTGGTCTAATGGAATCATATATGATTACTATATTCAAAAACAATGTATCAAGATCCGATCCCGAAATGTACAGAGGAATCACATTAAATTCATGCTTTAGTAAAACTTTTTCTGCCATGTTGAATTACAGGTTAAATAATTAGGCAGATCACGTAAACCTGATTTCAAAGTCGCAAGCAGGTTTTCGTAGAGGATTCTCTACTGTTGATAATATATTCGTATTGTATTCTTTAATTACCATTTATTTTTCATTTGGTAAGAAGCTATTTTGCACTTTTATAGACTTTAAAAGCGCTTTTGACACTGTATGGAAATCGGGATTGTGGCAAAAAATGCAAAAATCAAACATTAAAGGTAAAATATTTAAAGTGATCTACAATATGTATCAAAATATAAAAACGTGTGTCAAGAAAGGAAACGATTTTTCCGAATTTTTCATATCTCTCACAGGAGTCACACAAGGTGAAAATTTATCACCTTTTTTTATTTTCTTTGTTCCTAAATGATTTAGAAAATTATTTTGTTGAAAATAATATAGAAAGCCTAGATTATATTTCAAATCTGTGCTTGGAGTCATTGCAAATGTATGTTAAATTGTTTATCATACTGTACGCAGATGATACTGCGCTATTGCCTGAAAGTGCTGAAGGATTACAAAAAACCTTTGTTTGTTTTGAAGAATACTGTAAGAAATGGAAACTAAAGATTAACACAAACAAAACTAAAGCAGTGATTTTAAGTAAGAAGAAATTTATAAAAAATCAGAATTTTATGATATATGGAGAAAGCATTGAAAAAGTTGATTCTTACTGCTACCTTGGTATACTTTTCAATTAAAACGGTAGCTTTTGTATTGCACGAAAAAAAACTTCTTGATCAGGCACAGAAGTCTTTGTATGCTCTGTACCGAAAAATAGAAAATATATGTATTCCCGTCGA
Organism: Mytilus coruscus; assembly: GCA_017311375.1. Classification (NCBI taxonomy): domain Eukaryota; kingdom Metazoa; phylum Mollusca; class Bivalvia; order Mytilida; family Mytilidae; genus Mytilus; species Mytilus coruscus. Next base: position 87,236,351 of record CM029603.1, read on the forward strand.
TTTGCAGCTAAAACTTTTTGACTCATTAGTTAGTCCTGTATTATTATATGCTTCAGAGGTATGAGGATTTGAAAGTAAAGATAGCATTGAGAAAATACAACTTCAATTTTGCAAACATATTATGAAATTAAGAAACAGTACACCAAATTATATGGTGTACGGGGAACTCGGAAGATTCGCTTTGGAAACTATTGTTAAACGTACAATGGTGTTGTTTTGGAATGGTTTACTATTGGAGAACAACAAGTTATCTTCCATTATGTATAAATTAATGCTAAAATTACATTTTCAGTATCCCACAAAATGTAAATGGATTACGTACGTTAAATCCATATTTGACGAAAGTGGATTTAGTTTTATTTGGCAAGATCAACTTCCATTGGATAAACTGGGTTTAAAGAACATAATTTCACGACAACTTAATGATCAATTTATCTAACATTGGTTTTCCCAAATGAATAACTCTTCAAGAGGTGCATTTTATTCAGAATACAAACAGGACTTTCGTTTGGAAACCTATTTAATAAAGCTGAAGCCATGTGACAGGATCTATATAGCAAAACTCAGATGCTCAAATTTAAAATTTCCTATAGAAACGGGAAGATGGTCTGGGATACCAAAAAATGAGCGAATTTGTCATCTCTGTGGAAATGGAGTAGGAGATGAATTTCATTATCTATTCAAATGTCAAAAACGGGAAATAAAACTCCTTAGAAATAAATATAATTTCATACCACAATATTATACTGCAAATCCAACGAAGTACAAATTAAAACGGCTTTTAATATTTTGTCATGTTGAACTTTACAAAAACTTAGCAATATTTTTAAAAATACTTACACGATATTTATGATTTTTGTTTGTCTTTTTGAGTTGAATGTTAATAGTAATTTGTAATTTGACATTTTGCTGTATTTTACCATGCACTCATTATTATGTTTAGTGTAAATGTATTGAGTATGAGTATACAAATGTGTTTATGTGTATATATGATGTCCTCTTGTACACCTATGTGTCTGAGGTTTAATAATAAAGTATTGTCTATTGTCTATTGAAGGTAAGTACCTGTAAATTTTAGTTACTTCAGTTTAATTAAGCATTACTAGTTATCTATTATAATAGAGAATTACATTTAGTCGCACCGATCCACTAATTTTGATTTGGTTATGCAATCATTATGTTTCTTACGCTGACATTTTCCAACTTAAAATTCTTTTACGATTTTATCATAAAAGTAGTATATAAAAATAAGGAGATATGGTATGATTACCAATGAGACAACTATCTACAAATTTTCAAATGAAGTGTATTAAAGCAATTATAGGCAACCGTACGGCCGTCAACAATGACAAAAACCCTTACCGTATAGTGTTCGCTTGTCACTTTATAATATATATAACAATGTTTAAATCAAAATTGCTTAATGCCAACATACATGGAGATCCTATTCAAGTCCACCTTTTGCTTAAAATGTGACCAACGAATACTGTAAATTTAGAAATTATTACGTGCATTTATTTATTTTTGCGATTTTTGAAGAATGGACAAAAATGTGCGATTAATTATATTATGAAAATCTGCTTACAAATATACTATCGAAATTCAGAATGCGCGTTCTTATTATTGCGATACTCTAAGTCACTGAATCGCATTATTCGCATTAATAACAATCTCGCAATAATTTCTGAATTTACAGTACATAATCAGAAATGTTCCTGCTTATTGTAAGATATGGGGTCGAGGAAGGCTATACATGGACTGATTAGAAATATGGAATTGGCAAAATAAGGCTTTGTAACTTACAGTAGTCCACCAGCATGGTACAATAGAAATGCTAGAAATTAAGTATTTTCATTGTCTGTAGCCTCTAATTAAATTTTTACTTTTTTTTATAAGAAGACGATGCGCGTTTTAAATATTGCGAATGGAACTTTGTAGTGACGCATTTATTTCGGACTTTATAGTGAATGTCTTAATATTGTCGGCCATATGATAAAACGAGTATAGCGAGACATGTATTTGATAACAGTGAGGAATATGAAGAAAAAGCATTCCAATCGTTCATCCCATATCGTCCTACAAACATGCCAGGTGGAGTTGGTGGTTGAAGTGACTTATGAAAAATATCTGATGACAAGAAATTCAAGAATAACATGCATCTATCTTACATATCCATGAACGATTTAAGGTTTCAGACCTTTTAACTTATACAGAATTTAAAACAGATATACGCTTCTTTTAAAATTGAAACGTAAGAGTAGATAACGCTTCTTGTGAACTGTTAATGCCCAAGAGTATAATAAGTCTAGTCATCAGTGCTTCGCCACTGCCATGATTTATAAAATACATTTCTATAAAGCTTTGAAAAGTTCAAAATGATTTTCAACAGAAATTTTAGTCGCTCCCTATTTTTCAATATTTTCCAAAATTAACTGATTCTACATTAGATGGCGTCTATTCTAAATTACACACGAAATGTTTATACATTATAACGAGTCCATGTATTGTAAATTGTTCCTTTAGGATATTTTGTAATTTGAATAGATGTTTTAGTATGTTTTAAATAAAATATGAGATTTTGAGTCGAATCGGCGGACATGAATTTGACAGCTTATGCCCCTTTAACAAATGGTATCTTTTATGATTAAGGATACTACTGATACTAGAAGGACTGCTTCATACCTTGATCTTTTCCTCAATATTGACACAGATAGACGACTTCACACTAAAATCAATGATAAACGGGATGATCTCAATTTCCCAATTATCAATTTCGCATTTCTCAGCAGTAACATACCCTCTGTGCAATCGTATGGTGTTTGCATATCTCAGTTGATACGTATGCTCGTGCATGTTCACACTAAGTCGACTTCATATACAGGAGTGTGCTCCTTACGCAGAAACTGCTCCAACAAAGTTATGAGCAAGACAGATTAAATATGACACTCCGTAAATTTTAAAGACACCATCACGAATTGGTTGATCTATTCGATGTGTCTGTGTCTAACCTAACTCGACATTTTTACCACGCCTTAGATTGTGGTTTACTATCTACGTCTTCTGGTCTGCTAAGTACTGAACGTGACCTATTCCCGAATATGGCTGTTTTACCGAGTGTGAATTCGCATTGCTATACGACGTGTCTCGGTATCTATACATCCAACATGTATTTAGTTATGATTTTCTTTTGTAAGTCTTATTAGATATTGTGTTATGTCTTATCGTTTGTGGTTTGAATTCTGTATTTTCGGTACATTTCACATATGACTTATTTGTCAGTATAGTCGAGTTACTCGTGGTTCGTCTACAGTGTTTTTGTTTTATGTTGTTTGTTTTCAAGTGGGTTTACTGTTTGGTCTTACATGATCTTGCCTTATATTACAGTTATTTTTATTTTCATTTTCTATATGTATGTAAAAGTTAAGACAATTAATCAGCTATTTTATTTTTATATGATTATAAGTTTAAAGCAACTATATGCACAAGATTTTTTTTGTTTATACACAGTTTGTATTTAAAAGAAAAATCGACATGGTTAGAAAATACAAATAACAACACCATTACAATTACAATTCCATTTTAGTATTCTTGTTATGGTTAGAAAACACATAATATTACACCATTACAAACTAAATCCCAATTTTATATTCTTGTACGTGTCTACAATAAAACAAATCTATTCTATTTTTACAAATTTACCTGTGATAATATAAACGTCACAAAAATACGTCACTTTTTGTGGCGTTGATACATTTGTGTGACGCACAGTTTATAATTCGTTTGTGGTGTCCTGGTGTACTGTTGTAAATTCATGGGAGGTGTCCGTTGACTTGTTATTCTGTGGTTTACATGCTGTTATGTACTTTTACGTTATTTATTTATGTTTTTCTCTGGCCTGAATGTTCTTGCGTTTATTTGTACTGTATTCCTGTCACGTAATGTTGTAATTTTAGCAGGAATTTTAACACTGCAATATAGGTGGGAGGTTTGGCTAGCCATAACACAAGGTTCAATCCACCATTTTTTTCTTAAATGTCCTGTACCAAGTCAGGAATATGGCAGTTGTTAACAAGTTTCTATGTATGTTAGCGTTTGTTTCTGTTGCAGTTCAGTGTTTCTGTCGTTCCGTATTTTTCCTCTTATAGTTGATGTGTTTCCCTCGGTTTTGGTTTGTGACCCGGATTTGTTTTCGCTTAATCGAATTATGACTATTGAACAGCGGTATACTGCTGTTGCCTTTATTTATTATTCGTCTGATCTCCGTATTAGAAAGACCAAGTTAGCTTTTGTATGAAAAAAAATTATTCAACGATTTATATATATTCGTACCTGACACGACAAATGGTAGAATGTTGCTGACTGTAAAAAAATATTTTGAAGAGTTTCCTGTAGCTTTATACGTTATTCAGTGATTACAAACATTTGAATCTAACATTGACTGTTGTTTTCTTTGTGGTGTTGAACTATCTTGAAAGATATCAAATACTATTTGGAAAAGACAACATTTTACTATGAAATGACAAAAATCATATTCAAAATTTGTGGAACTATTTTACAACTTACTCTCAACGGACACGTAGCCTGTCATGTAACCAAAAGCAAACATAGATTATCGGACTAAGACCTCGATTAACCGTGACGCCCTCGATATTCTCCGTTTGAATTATGTTGTTTTTGTTATAGTTGGAAGGCTGTTAGACTATTCATACTTTCTTTATCAAGTATTTTATACTTCAACAAATAAAGGTAATTGTTTTTATTATAGCCCAAAATCCTGAAATTATCAGCCAAATTTCTATATAATATATTAACATACATCTATTTGAAAACCACGAAGTAATTCCGATAGAGAAATTTGAAAGTGCATTTGAGTTTCCCGTTAAATTTCAAAACAGTTGTTCAAAACATAAAAATGAGACACTTAAACTGTTTGTTCAGATCATGAGATTCCCTGTTGTTCCATTTGTGTTTCCGTCGAACATCGACAATGCGATAATGTCTGCACAGTTGAGAATGCGGCACATATGTTCCGAGACTCAAATACTGTTAAAAACCTGCAAAAGATAATGACATCAATGGCAGACGATGTAAAAAAATATTCTTTCAAATACCAGCGATGGGATTAAAACACTGAATTTTCAGAGAGAAGACGCTTTCCAGAAAGTGGAAAGTCTTAAAGAGTCTTTATATCAAAAAGTGAAATCAGTCATTGAAAGACTAAATAGTGAGTTGTCAAAAGAATGTGATGGGGAAAAAGAAAGATTAGAGGGAAGAAAAAAAGTTTTCGAAAATGTTAAGAAACAATTTGACAATGCAATAAAGTTGCTGGAAACATGCATTGAAAAGGCGTCAGATGTCCAAGTTATGATTGAAACTGGGAAAGTACAGGGAAGATTATTGGAACATAATAAACATTTCGAAGATCAACCGTTTGATCATTATGTTAAGGTAGACATCAACATCGATCATTCTTTGGACAAGAGTTTTAAAAAGATTGATGATGCCTATCGCGTAACCAATGTTGATACACCAGACACTAAAATGAAGTTGGCACACAGACGGTTTCTTATTTGTTTAAAACTTACAAAATCCATAGCAAAATACGAGAAATCTCATTATGAAGCTTGTTTCATGACAGACAATAAGATAATAGTGTCGTGTTACGAAGAGAGTACTTTTGAAGTCTTCGATGTAAAGGGTAACAAAGTGAAAACAAACAAACAGTCTTTTCTACCATACGACATTACAGATTCAGGAATTAATGAAGTAGCAGTTCTAAACAATGGTAAAAGCGAGGTACATTTGATCAATATCGACACTAATCAAACTCAAATCATTCCTATCAATTCAGGTGTACGAAGCATATACTTCTGTAGCGGGAAACTTTATGCAGGAGATTTTCAACTATTACCATTTATGATAAATCTGGGATTGGCATTCGCGAAATTAAAGAAGGAATTGGAGCGAACACGTATATTCATTGCGATTTTAAAAATATACTGTACTTTTCAGACAAATCATCAAAAGTTGAAAACGGACGAGAACAATTTCGATTTTCTCACCGCGACCTGAATGGCGCCGGTGGAATTACAAGTGACAACATGTCAGGTAACTTTTATGTCACAGGATTCGAATCAAACAATATTGTACAAATTTCAAGAGATGGTTTAAAGCACCAAGTATTGCTTGAGAAAAAAGACGGAATTTTAAATCCAAGATACCTTGACGTGAGCAAAGATGGAAAATATCTCGTTCTGACGAATCAGAATGGGGAAGAAATCGAACTTTTGTTGTTTGAAATTTGCTTTGATATTTGACATTACTTTTGTCGCTGTCATTGTAGTACATCAACAATTTTATTTTCACTGTTTTAATCGTTGTTCACTGATTTTAAACGCAAATATTGACTGGAGGATACTTTTGTCAGTTTTCTTTTTAGCGTTCTAAATCGATCCTTGAAAGGTTAATGTAAGTTATAAATCTTTATTTTATATATGGACGATGAGGATCATCATTGATGAAAGCGGTATGGCCAATTATCCTGAATTCGTTTCACTCAAGACGACATAATCGGAAATTTGCTCATTTAACTTAAAAAGAATTGAAAATTGATAATTTTCAAACAACTAGATTTTAAAGATTTTTCCATAATTTACACAGATCCAGAAAAATCAAAATATCATTTAGTGCTTTAACAGCTATTGAACTTTGAAACAGTTTTCAAACAATGTTTCAAATTGTACATGTTTTGTTAGATATTCCGTCAAAGGACATTTGAAAAATAAGAATATCTGACAATATGAAGCATTCGTCCGATCGAACTAGCATGAGTCTCATATGAAAATATCTTTCAAAATTGCAGCTTTTTGTCTCGCCTGCGCCGAAAGTCGCGGAAAGCGAGACATAGGGATTGCTTATTCGACGACGACGACGGCTCTGGCTCCGGCGTCAACAGTTGTTAAATGTTCTGCTTAAGTTAGTTTGATAGGAACTAAGCAATTTTCAGCTTAAAGTTTTCTGCTTAAGTTAGTTTGATAGGATCTACGTGTGATAGATCATTGATATTTACTATGAAGTTGCATTACTATCAGTAAATATCAGTTTGACGACTATTTGGAGGCCCTGCCCCCTAAGTCATGGTCTAGTGACTTTGAACTAATAAGCAATTTTCAATGTAAAGTTTTCTGCTTAAGTTAGTTTGATAGGATCTTCTGGTGATAGATCAAAGATATTTTGTATGAAGACGCATTGCTGTCAGTACTTATTAGTTTGGCAATTATTTTGAGGCCCTTCCCCCTAGTAAATAGTCCAGTGACTTTCAATCAATTAACAATTTTGAATGTTAAGTTTTTTGATTAAGTTAGTTTGATAGGAATTACTTACAATAGACAATATTTTCTATCAAATTACATTGCTGTCTGTACATCTCAGTTTGTCAACCATTTCGAGGCCCTACCCACTAGTTGGTCCAGCGACTTTGAATTAATTAGCAATCTTGCTGTCTATCAGATTGTCTTTTTCTGAGTTTTATGCCGACATGCGATACATTTTTCTGTGTCAACAGTTTATTCAGTCTTCGAGCATTTGTAACTTTCACAATAAAGAGATGTGATATAATTGCCAATAAGACAACAAATCACTAACGGACAATTATGTGAACAACTATTGTATACAGTACGACCTTTAACATATTCAAATATGAGAAAACATCGGTACCGTTAATGCTGTTACTCGTACCGTATAGTATTTTTAAACTGTAAAAACTTCTGAAACCCGAACTGACAAAATGTGAAAAAATCAACGGCTTGTTTCATACGCCTTAACAATAAACGATAACCCTTATCAGTGTTTTGTGGATCGTTGTCATTTCTTCTATTTTCAAAATATGATGTTGTTTGTCTTTCTGTCTATTGCTTGTTTAAGACAATGTTGACAGCTTAAAAACGATTGATATTTTACCAGTTGATAGTCTTATTGTCTCTTTAAATGGAGTGTTCGTGTCTAAACTAAAAAGCACCAACTGAAAGCTGAATGTACTGAAAGTAATCCGAAAGTGCTTAACCTGCAGATACGAAAGCATGATGTACAATCTGATATCTGTGGCTTAAATTTAGGTGAATTTTAAATAAAAACGACGTCGCAGCACAGAAAACACATCCATGAGCATTGCAAAGAATAAATGTGTATATAATTTGAGTACATAAAAAAGAAATATTTAGCCTATTTCTAACCATTAACTAGTGTTCGTCCCCGAAAACCAGTGAATACCAGACACAATGAGCGAACAACAATATAATAATATCAATTGGTATATTAACAGAACATTTACAGGATAGATCAAAAGTCTGTTTGAAATAAAGTATTTCATTTAATCCCTGCATCATACTTCATAAATAAATCTGTGAAAAAAAAATGAAAACAACACTTTATAAATGTCATGCGTCCGAAGCGCTTTTCTGGATTTACCTTCATCAGGAACGTAATAGTCTAATATTTGAAATCCAGGGATGTATAAAAACCGAAACAGTCGAAATGACCTTAAAAAGCCAAATCGATCTAAGGTAAAGCTTGAGAGATGAAATCATAGTTTCTAAATAATTTCTAAATTTATAATCGGACAATTTTAGAAAGATTGTTATAAATCATGTCAGACTACTCAGCTGATGCTACCACCAGCAGCGGTATCGATCCAGTTCTTAAAAATAATGTTGTCTTGTCTTTTAGTCTTAGATACATGATTTTTCGTTAATTGTTATTGGCTTTGAACTAACTATCAGTAACTGCGAGTACACTCAGATTTGTACTTTTATGTGTCTGTCCTAAGTCAGGAGCCTGTAATTGAGTGGTTGTCTTGGTCCTTTATTGTTGTCATATACATCTTTGGCTTGAACATATGTGGGTTTGAGTGTTCCAGAAAAGCACTTCGGACGCAAAACAACTTATAAAATGTTGCTTTTATTTATTGCAAATCCATTGATTTTAGCTGTGACATGTCAATGTGCGGATGGTAGAATATAACAAGCAAAACAATGTTCTGTTCTTTAGAGCAGTCCAAGCGCTAACAAAAATATTGGACTCATCCAAACAACCAGTTCAGAAACAATACTTCCTGCTGCTGAACGAATATCGATCGTTTTTAGTACTTTTTTAAGAGTGGATTAAATTGTCTCATCTGACACTAATTTATGGAAAAGATAAATTTAAAGAAACCGAATTTTTAATAAAATGGAAGAGCTTGGCTTAAGATCAGATTTTGATAATATTTGCCATACCTATCTTAATCATATTTGTCACTGTTGCACAACCATCTATCAAAAAAGACAAAATTTTAATAAACCTTTTTACATATATAGAAATTTACGAACTGTGGCAACATCTCACAGTTCATACCTGTTGGCTTGTGTAGATATGCATATGACAGAGTCCATGCTTTTCTATACGAAAGCTTGAGAATGTTCAGATTAAACATTAAAACAAGAGTGCACACGCCTACTATACTGATCATTGATTTTATGTTGATAGCTTTACATTTAAAGTTTTACTACAAGTACCACATTAACTTTTATGATCCAAGAAAATGAGGTCAAGGTTAGATAAACCAAGCCAGAAATACATGTACACCTTTAATACAATCATTCCATACACAGAATATAGATGACCTATTGCTTATAGTATAAAAGAAACAGACCAAACCATGGAAATTCTATATTGACCAATGAACCATGAAAATGAAGTCAAGGTCAGATGAACCCTGCCAGACAGACATGTACACCTTAAAATCATTTCATGCATCAAATATAGTTGACCAATTGCTTATAGTATCTAAGAAACAAAGTTAACCAGGCAAACTGAACATTGACCAATGAACCATGAAAATGAGGTGAAGGTCAGATGAAACCTGCCAGACAGACATATACACCTTACAATCATTCCATACACCAAATATAGTTGACCTATTGCTTAAAGTTTAAGAAAAACAGACCAAAAACACAAAAAATTAATGAACAGTGAAAATGAGGTCAAGGTCAAATAGAACCTGCCAGACTGACATGTACATCGTAAAATATTTCCATACACCAAATATTGTTAACCTATTGCATACAGCAATAGAAAAACAGACCAAAACACAAAACAAAAACTGAGCAACGACATGGGTAATGTTAATTTCAATGAAATAAAAAATAAAATAACAAAACTGACAGACCAATTTGCAGAACGGTCGAATGGATTGACAAAGCGGTGATATTATAAAAGTTCAATAACTAAATGACATGTAACAATATAAGTAAATGTTTTGTTTTTTACTCGATAAGTAAAAAAAAAAACTATGGAAAATACAGACTTAGATTAACCGCTCTGCGTCACCAGTAAAACTGCATTTGCGATTGACATAATCCAAATTGAAGTTAATCTTAGAGATACATAAAGATCAAAGATCTATTAATTAATATTTATTTCTTCATATATTTATTCAATATTTGTAACACCAAGGACAGTAATGAAAATCTTGAAAACCACATGGGAAAGCCTCTTCAAATTTGTTTTTTTCATATTCATTTTCATGGTGAACTGCCTGTCTTCCTTCAACCGTACGATCAAAACCTAATATACATATAAAAAAAAACAAAACACTAAACATATTACATGCAACTGGGTTCCGATCGAATTGTCCAAAAAACATTGACTTTTTATTTTAAAATTGTGGAATCAGTGTTTAATGCGAACAGTAACTCTTTTGATTCGAGCGTCACTGATGAGTCTATTTATTTCATCTTTGAAATAACGAAAATAAAACCTGTTAAACATAAGATGTATATTTAAGTAATATTTTATGTTTCTTTAAGCATGTTTTGTATATGCATGAACTAGTTGTTTAAAGAATACAATAGACGCTATTATAATAATGCAGGAGCAAGTTCCGTCAGACGTTTGGCTTTGAAAGGAACATTATTTTGGAAAATAATTATGTAATATATCTTCAAAATTGTTTTGGAAGATAGATCTTTTTCCGCAAGGACTTACTCGTACTCTTTAAATTGAAATTCAACACAAAACTTCTTTTGTCTAATTTTTACTTTACAACAAAAAATATTCTCATCAACATACCTGCTAGCAGAGTAATACAAATCAAAACCTGCACCAAACTGAAGATAAGAATGCCAACCCTCGTGTTGCTTTTGATTAACGAAGTATAATATAAAAATAACGTTGTATAAGGAATATATAAATGAGCGTTTTTGTGACATTGTTGGTCACTATGAATAATGCAAATGAAACCTTATCTCTCTACTACTAAATTCTATTTTTTGTTATGAGAAATTGGAACAAGATCAGGACAGGTTGATTTAGCCCATTTGGGCTTCAAATCCTATTTCAAAATCTTCTATCTTTAATAAATGTATACAACCACTAGATCGATACTTCTACGTGAACGAGGGTATCAACAGCACATCAGTCAGTACTTTTGTGTTGAAATAAAAATATCCTTGATACGATCACTACCTATTAATTAGCAGTTTATAAACCCTGATTTATCCAAAAACTAACGTTTATTTTTCTATCTCATGCATAGATGGTCCTATCCATATTTGGCACAACCGTAAGGGCTATGATGTTTTCAACAAACGGACAAAATTGAACAGGTAAACAACAAAAAGGTTTGAAAAACACGTTAACTAGATAATGTCGGTATTACAGTGATACAAAGAGGATGAACATTTCTACTCCAATGACCATTTGGGTATATAGAGTTTGCCAAACACGTAACGTGAGGGTACCCAAATTGCACCTATTTTGACAGTTTTTCAACTACGTTTATTTGTGACCTAGACAAAAATTTTCCGTTCTGTATTTATTTTGTAGATGTATCCTTATTCACTATATTAATATAGATCCACCAATTTAATTTTTAATTCATATTGAATCATAGAAAAATGGGTTTGAACCGACCTCCAAATGGTCCATGATTCTGTAATGAGGAGTACCCAAATCGCATCCATACTTAAATTCACATCCGTAAAAATTAAATAGTTGATGCTTTGTTTTATTTCTCCAAATATTTAAAACAATTTGACATTGGTCAATGCTTACTATTCATTTTTTAAGAAATGAATGCCTGTATCATATTCTATTTGCTCATTTTCAAAAGTTGACTTTTTATGGGCGTCGCATAGCGATGTTTCCGTAGGTTTTACTTTTTTCCAGTGAATATTTCATCTGTTGATACATGCTGTGAACGTTTTGTATACATTAAAACATATTTAGCCATGTTGAAAGCCGGGCATAATATCAAATCATAAAAATTAAAATTGTTTACTAGTAGTCTCTAAGAAAACTTGTAAGATTTTCGCTGCTATTTTTACTAAATAGGTGCAATGTGGGTACTCGGTGCAATTTGGGTACTGTGACGTTATATGTCTTCTTACCCTCTAACCCTTTACGGAGACCAATCTTAATCATTTGTACGCTTTATGTAAAGCAAATGTTTTTGACAATGTCATGAAGCAATAAAATAATGTCATTAAACTTCTAATGTTAAGTTTAACAATTGGTATTCGGTGTAATTAAATAGATATAAAATATTCAGGATGGGTATTTTATCTTGCGGCTCAGGATATTGTACCTTCTCCCGACTGGTATTTTTGCAAATACCCCTCCTGAACATGATATATAGTTGTTCAAAATTGATAAAATAATGTTCTTACCTTCAGAAGAAAATAGAATGATTGCGATTTTTTTTCTATAGCAATTTTGTCATTTATAAACAAATAATTAACCCCTTATACGGTGCATGATAACAATGGTCATACTTATTTTTCAAGGTTAAATCACACAGACGGCAAAACATCTAGTAAAAATTTTGAATCAGATAGTTTCATAAGATTAAATAAAGATCACAAATTCATCATATGATATAGATACACATCTATTTTAAATATCGTATGTTGACTTCCGATTGCCTTTTTCTAGTTTAAAAGAGAAGCGAAAGATACCAGAGGGACATTCAAACTCATTAGTCCATAATAAACTGACAACGCCATGGCTTAAAAAGAAAAAGACCAACAGACAAACAGACAAACAACATTACACAAAACTAAAGACTGAAAATTGCACCTATTTTGACAGTTTTTCAACTACGTTTATTTATGACCCAGACAAATATTTTCCGTTCTGTATTTATTTTGTAGATGTATCCTTCTTCACTTTCTAAATATAGATCCACCAATTAAACTTTTAATCCATATTGAATCATAGAAAAATGGGTTTGAACCGACCTCCAAATGGTCCATGATTCTGTAATGAGGAGTACCCAAATCGCACCCATACTTAAATTCACATCCGTAAAAAATTAAATAGTTGATGCTTTGTTTTATTTCTCCAAATATTTAAAAAACAATTTGACATTGATCAATGCTTACTATTCATTTTTAAGAAATGAATGCCTGTAACATATTCTATTTGCTCATTTTAAAAGTTGAGTTTTATGGGCGTCGCATAGCGATGTTTCCGTAGGTTTTACTTTTTCCAGTGAATAGTTCATCTGTTGATACATGTTGTGAACGTTTTGTATACATTAAAACATATTTAGCCATGTTGAAAGACATAATATCAAATCATAAAAAATAAAATTGTTTACTAGTAGTCTCTAAGAAAACTTGTAAGAATTTCGCTGCTATTTTTGCTAAATAGGTGCAATGTGGGTACTCGGTGCAATTTGGGTACTGTGACGTTATATGTCTTCTTACCCTTTAACCCTTTACGGAGACCAATCTTAATCATTTGTACGCTTTATGTAAAGCAAATGTTTTTGACAATGTCATGAAGCAATAAAATAATGTCATTAAACTTCTAATGTTAAGTTTAACAATTGGTATTCGGTGTAATTAAATAGATATAACATATTTAGGTTGGGTATTGTATCTTGCGGCTCAGGATATTGTACCTACTCTCGACTGGTATTTTGCAAATACCCCTCCTGAACATGATATATAATTGTTCAAAATTGATAAAAAGAATGTTCTTACCTTCAGAAGAAAGTAGAATGATTGCGATTTTTTTTCTATAGCAATTTTGTCATTTATTAAAAAAATAATTAACCCCTTATACGATGCATGATAACAATGGTCATACTTATTTCTTCAAGGTTAAATCACACAGACGACAAAAAATCTAGTAAAAATTTTGAATTAGATAGTTTCATAAGATTAAATAAAGATCACAAATTCATCATATGATATCGATACACATCTATTTTAAATATCGTATGTTGACTTCCGATTGCCTTTCTTCTAGTTTAAAAGAGAAGCGAAAGATACCAGAGGGACATTCAAACTCATTAGTCCATAATAAACTGACAACGCCATGGCTAAAAAGAAAAGACAAACAGACAAACAGACAAACAACATTACACAAAACTAAAGACTGAGCAACACGAACAGAAACCGGGGGTGATCTCAGGTGCTCCGGAAGGGTAAGCATATACTGCTCCACATGTGGCACCCGTCGTGTTGCTCATGTTGGTTTTAATTCTATATTTGTATAATTGTCCATTGACCTATACTACAAATCAGGATACGCATAAAGTTTAAATGTTTAATATCCAATAACTTAAATCCCTATCATTGAAAAATTCAAGCTGCAATGATACTGTGTGCAGGCATTGTTTGCAAGGTTCTGAAAACGCTTCTACTTTCTGTTTTAAAGACTTTTCGGGATTCTTTGGGTTTGTCGGATTCATACACATCTTCAAATAATTGAAGGGTGAAATTTCATTGGCTGATGTAATAATTGCCAGAACAGAAGCAAAACGGTGTGTTGTCAAATCCTTCCAAACAAAGCTTGGACAATCTTATGAATCTAAATTGCTTTTTGCAGAAATTCAAAAAATGTCAATATATACAATTGCCGGCATAGAAAATCGAAATTTGTTTTCCATCTTTCCAGTTTTCATTGTTGTTTCTTGAAAGTGAAAAACTTATTATTGAATTTTATTCCCTAAGCAGTTGGTTTTCAGATAAGTTAAGAAAACAACAGCTTAGTTAAACAAATCTTAAATTTTGATTTTAACTCGTATTAAAGTATTGATTTCTTTAAATATTTGCCTTGAGCTTTGGTGAGAGAAAAGTGAAATCGTTATAATTTCCCCCACAAGACAATTTTAAACAAATGATAAAATACAATGCACTTCTGTTTTTGTTTTAAAATGATTGTCAAGTTAGCAGAGTAAATAAAATTGAACTTCATTACAGGACAATATTTTACGGGAATTAGTAAAACATCTCCATCCAGAAAATAAGTAAGTCAAAATTTGTGTCAATAGTTCGAAAATACCAGAACCATTTGTTAATCGGACTAAGCTTTTAAAAGCTCAATTGTTATAATCCCAAAATTTCAAATTCTAATTGTCATGCAATTTAAATTTACCCATAAGACAATTTCAACATTAGTAGTTGGACGTTTAATATCAAGGATACAAGTAGTGTAGTATCTTTGTATCAATTTTCACTAGCTATTTGAGGCGTTCACTCTCAGATTTCTTGACAAAACATATGTTGACGCGTACATCATAGGGAATCCACGACATAGGCGAAATAGGGACGTTCTAATCTGCCATTTTTGCCGAGCTGGACACAACGGCATACAACGGCAATGAGCTTTACGTGTAATGTTTACTCAAATGTGCATGCGTATGTAAATAATGAGAAAAAAATAATTTTGAAAACTACCAAATTTAATCAATATTTAATCAGGACTCTAAGAAATAATCCTTTGGGTGGATATTTAAAATAACGTCATCAGATGGACATTAGCAGAGCTTTGTGGTCAAATTTTGCCAAATATTAGTTCGCTATGTATTTATAAAAAGTGTTCGTGTCATAATTGCAAGGTTTTCATGACTTGTTTGAGAATGTAGTGGTGAAAATTGTAGGGGTTGTGATGATGGTGATCAGCTGGTAATTAGATTTTCCTTGTTGTTTAGTTTTTTTTAATTTCTTTTTTTTTTAATTTATTTTTATTGGAACTCTAACTCACTCGATTCGTGTTTGCAGATCGATTAAGTATGATAATTGTCATATTGTAGAGTTATATTATTCAACATGAAATGCAGAAGGTTGCAATGATGGTTTTTGTGGCGGCGATGGAAGGGATTATGGTTTATGTTGATGTTTAAAGAGAAACAGACTGAAATTTGTTTTTGTTGCGATACAAAAAGAGTTAGGCAATATCAATATAATTATTACATTATCCATGAAATAATTCATCCGAACTTTGGTGTGCTGTATATATCAATGAGAACTACAAAAATTCCAAAAGACATACCGAGGGAAACATACAGTGTTCACCAAACGACAGGTTTCTACACAATATTTTAAGCTATCAATCGTACTGAGAGGTATTTAACTGAAAGAAGATGAGGAAGTTCACATACAATTTATCATTTTCCTCTCATATTGAATATTCACTGCACACGAGGGCAAATTTTTAGAATTTGTTTAGGGATTGACCTATAAACCAATTGTTTTACTTTACAACGTGAATGTGCAATCATTGCTTCTATTTATTTCTTTTTATCGGCACACAAACCCACTTATTTGCACCTTTTTGCTGTTTTCAAATTATGTTCGGATTACTATGGACATTGCAGATCGAGCATTCTGTCACCATCATAAAATTAAGGCTGTTGTTATGAACATTTTGAGATTCCACTAATCGAGATCTAAAAGAAAAGTACTGAGTTGTAAAAAAAAAACGTGTTTGACCTAACTCGTGTTCATGTGTCTGTCCAAAGTTATAAACCTCTTTAGTGGTTATCTGGTTTACCAGGGATAGACACATTGTATGGGAATTTATCTTTTGATGAAGACAGCATGCTGTTTTCTAGATCATTAGATATATAGAGTTTGTCTACTGTTTAGTTGCTAACTCATTGTCGTGTACCCATATCTTTTATTGGTATGTGTTTGTGATTTAGTGATATAAAATCATTTGAAGTGATTTTGCTGACACTCACTTGTTAGAGCCTTTTCTCTGTCAAAAACAATAGCTAATACGAAAAAAATGATTTAGAAGGCAATGCTTTATTACATGGTTAACTTATCAAACAATCTAATTTTCCTTCCCACGAGGAACTTAGTTGATTATACTATTGTAACGTGTACACAGGGTAAGCGTGTCTATTTCTATTTTAGAATGAGTTCGTTTCCAGTTTGATACTGGATCCAAAATTGTTCTATATACAAAATATACAACAAGTAAACTTTATTCATAAAGTGACATCAATGAACCAAAATATGTACAACTGCTCTTTGCGTTCTCTAATAAACTATGATCTATAACTATTCTATTTTAAATATATATAACTGGTACAAATTTGTACTATTACAAATTTGTCCTGGGTCAGGAACAAACTTGTCCTCCTGGCACAATTATATACCCTACAAGTTGGTCACACAGACTCACACTTGTCCAACACGTCACTCGTTCTCTTGGTACAATTATGTACCTTACAAGTTGGTATCCTTCAAGTTACGACTTGTCTTAATGGTACATTGTGGTACCCTACAAGTGAACACACTTGTCTTGTACGGTTAACTTCATACTTGACAAACTACAGTTGTACAAGTCTAAAGAACAGGCATCAACCTTGTTCTTTGTTGCATTACATCATGAATTCAATTCGATATTAGAGAATATTAACAGGCACCAACCTGTTCTTTATTACACTTAGTAATGGAAACTATATCAGAGACAACGATCTCAAATATCCTTTCTCTAATTATAACGTACCGTACGTATCATGACCATCGTCTTCGTAGCATCAGACGAATGACAAAGAGCTAGGAATCGCTCCTGCTTATATACCCCAATGTCAGCCGTACTATTCTTGAATGAAGGGTGTTCTGCCAAAGTGCCTCGTTACTCGTATTAGAGTTTCCACTGGAACACCCTTGACATTTGACCTGACCCAAAGTTTACCCGCCAAATATCTTATTCCTTTCTACCTTTATTAAAGTTTGTATAAAATAAGGCTTCTACCGAACTGTAACTAAAGTAAACTATTGAACCTATGATACAAAATCATCACACTATGAAAAGGTAATTTTGTTGCGCAATCTCTTCGAATCAGTCTCTAAAGTTTGGTTTTTTGTTTTTTTCTGTCTCGAAATTTTTTTATATTTTATAGTGTTTAAATTAATTGGTAAGTAAAAACGTTTTACCTTCAAAACATAAAAGATAACAAAAATAGATAAGAAAAGCATTCGATATTTTTCTTAAATCTAGCGTGAATTATAACATTTTGCCGAACTGTGATTACCTTATTTTTAAATCTTGAGAAAACCAAATTGTAGAAGAACCCGTGATGACCGTCCAACATTTAATAAAATCAAATGTGACTGTTTATATACAGTGGAATAATGTTTACGAAAACAATCGTTTATTCATATTACACGGTTGAGGTAGGAAAATCAATATCAATAATGACTTTAAAATTATTTCAACTGAGTTCTGACAGTCTGGATGCTGCAGAAGTGCAATTATCAATATCACCTTTAGCTATTAACCGAAAGCAACGTTTTGCCAAATCCTTTTCTCCCATCATCTGTGCCGAAATTCCCAGAAAATAGAGTTTATAAAGAAACTCTAATCCATTAACCGTACGCACAGAACAGCTTTGCCTGTTATTCATGTATGGAAAGTTAACGAGGTTTTCCCGTAATAGTCTCATAGCCTCATTGCATAAATGAACATTTTTAAGATGGTAGTAGCTCAAAAATTGAATAAAATATGACATAGGTTTGCAAGAAAATACCGTAAAAGGGTCTTTAATGTCCTGTTGTAATTCTGGTAAAATCGCTAAAGATTTGGTATTAATGTTGATATCAAGATTTGTTAAGTTTTTACTATAGTGGTTGTCTTTTCATGTTTCATCAATTCCATTACATAATCATGTATTTCATGAAATACAACGATATTACCAGATGTTTCCACCGGAACAGGAATTGTTTTGTCTGTGAACTTTGACATGACATGATCTGTTATGATTAATGCTTCTCGATAATGTTTATGACTATAGAAGAATGTTGCTAACAACAACCATCCTGATAATGCATCTGAATTAACACCAATCAATAATTGACTAATGTAATGTTTGTATTCGAAGTATTGTAGTTTGTTGGGAGGCCTGCAATGCATATTTGGTATCTCAGATACAAAATGGTGTGCATCTGCAAAAAATAAGTAAAATATGCTTTTCGACAAACAACTTTTAGAATGATGTAGAATGTTCTTCATCAATCTGTAAATATTTCCTTTCGCCCTTCCAGACGAAAAAAGATGAATTGTTTCTTGTGCTAGTATGGTTTTTACGCTTAAAGGCCTATTAATATTACAAGGAAAACTCGAGTAATCTTGGAGAGTTTCTGAAGATGAAAAACATCGAATGCCTTGCTGATACACATTCTGAAGAAGACCGACCAATTCCGTTTTGTTACTTGTGTCGAACCGGGAATAGAAAAGATTTTTGTTAGGAATAAAATAGTGTAAAAGTGTTAAATATTCTACACAGTATAACAGTTTCTGTAGGCATGCCATAAAACATGGAATAATATTGTCTGGTCGCCAAATAGACGGATCCACTTCTTCAGATATCCAAAACATTAAAGTTTTTAGGAAATATGAGCACAATAACCCTTTTAAACATGGAGACTTCTCTATTATTTCTTTCAGCAAGATTTTCAATAAAGCATAGCACAGTAACTGGGTATGACAGAATGAAAAAATCAACATCTTTTCTGCAACTGAAAACGATATCCTCCATTCAAAATTTTCATTCTTGGATCCTTTGCAACCGATGGGGACAAATAAGACGCCTAATGATGTTATTTGTGAAATAAGATCAGATGATGGCCATTCTGTACGTGGTCTACTGACCCATGGTTGCGCTTGTGATATCCATTTTTCACATTTGATGCAATATGCAACATCAAGCTGTTCTAAATCATCCGATATACATGGACCATGAAGATTCTTTAACGTTGGTTTTGTTAATACTAATTGTCTCAAACGATATGTTTTGAAAAGCTCACTTGAAAGCAGCATCTTTTCGTTTTTTTGTTGCCACATTTGTTCAGTAAGCGCATACAAAACTCCATGGCTAGTTAATATATGAAGGTATGTGAAGCATGGTGGCGTTTCATCGGTGTCCATAATCAATATCACTTTCCCACAATCAGTAACATCACTTACCGATTCGCATACTCTATAGTCAGGTTCAATAAACATCAAATCAGTGTCACTTCCTTTAAAATTGAGTCCTTCCCCTTTACTACCACTGCTTATTCGTGGAAAATTATTATCCATGGCAATATCTCCTATTGTATATATCAAACGCCTTGACCTTACAATATCTTCTGATCCCACTTTCTGGCAAAGATACGCGTAAAATTCCAGTGATTTTATTTTATCTGACTTTGACATTTTGATGAATTTTATGTTATCGTTTTAGTACCTTTCCGATTATCTAGTCAACCTGTAAAATGAAAATCAATATGTACTTTTTAATATAAATTTGAACGCTGTGTCCGTTTGACTATGAAGATATATAGGCCATTCCCTTTAGGGTTAATTAACTTTAATTACATGATTGATTAGAAATTGAAAACTTTGAACAACTAGGAGGTTTATAGCTATTCTAAATCCGGTTTAAACGAACTAAACGGTTTAAAATAAATTTGACAAAAACATACGGATTTTTTTTTAAATATCTTTGGACCGGGTTAGGAGAAACAAAGATTTCAGGATAACTTTGAAACAGTTTTTCTCTTTTTAGTGCCTTCTATACAAAAGAACTTATTTAGAGACTCATTCAAGGAAGTGAAATAAATCATTTATGTTATTTATAGTTTGTGCTCAACATAATAACGGCCATTTACTGTCACTCGCAAATGATATGCATGTACGTAAAAGAGAATTTGTGGAGAGAATTTTTGATACTAGCCAGTATTTGTTTATGTTGATTTTTAGATTAAACCACGACGTATAGTGAATTTGAGTATATTTTTCATTATTGTTTGTTATATACGCAACAGAGGGATTATAAACCAAAACCTCTTTGATATTCTGAATTGCAAGGTAAACAAAAATATCAGACAAAATCTATATAATGATATACAACTAGATGATGAACATTTCATTCATTTCCCTGATGAACAAAAATTATTTTATATATTAAACCCCGCTTCCTTTAGACATGTTAGAGTTATTGGCTTCTTTTTTAAAAAGTCATTAGAACTGAAGGCAGAGGTCTCATTGTAACATGGCTATATATTAAATAGTGTAATATTGTAAATATATCACTTACGTTGTTTTTTTTTTTTTTTTGTATACTGTTTTGTTTTTGTTTTGTTGTTTATTGTTTGTTTAAATTTGTATTGCCACAAACACACTGTAAATTTTTAATGACAATAACATTGATTTGATTTATTATCTATCTTTAGGTCAAAACTATGCATGTATGTGGTTATCAGTGTGTAGAAGAAACCTGCCATGACATTGGTACCGCTTTCGAATACAACATTTTAAATATCTAGTTAATTAACCTCCAAATAAACACAAACCTAATACGAAAGTTTATATAATTGAACCTGTACACAAGACAAAGGGACGAAATAAACAAAACAAAAAACAATTTGAAAGTCACATTGTTTTCTAAAAAGACTAAATTCAAACTGCATATTCACTAGATCTAAATGACAACATAATCATGATAATGGACTGGAAACATATAACATAAATTACTTTATTATTTCTACAAATCTTCGTTTAATATAAAGAGAAAAAAACTTTATCTGAAATTAAAATCTTTCCTTCTCACATGTTGATAATTTAGGTTTAAATGTATTTTTACACAAATATTCCCCCAAGAATTAAATACAAAACAAGTAATTTTCTTCTACAGAAAACATGTTAAAAAGTCCTTTCCGGTGCTTACTGTTCATTGATTCCACAACCATATGGTTTATATGTATTTTCCTTTGAAGTAATGGAAGTATTACTTTTGGTGTACGCAATACTATTTAAAGTGTCTTGTGATATAAATTGCTACTTCCGGTTTACACAAGATCTGTACCGATTTACCTTTTCCAAGTCATATGTAGAATAAACTGACCAAAATGAGTTATTATCAAAGTCAAATATTTAAAACTTCAAAATGATCTTTGACCATGCCAAAATTTGAAGGTGAAATATCAATTTAAGATGAGAATTACATTTTCGTTACCAATTGTACTACAGTAGATGCGCATTACGACAATAAATGTCTCATCAGTGATAATCGAGGCCGAAATATTTTTAAGACTAAAAATTTGTTAAATCGTTGAAGAGCTGATCAACCAAAAAGGACGAGGTTTGCATGAGACCGATACATTCCCTTATTTCAAATAATTTTCGAAAAGTATTGCATCATATTTAAATAAAACAACATCCGTATCAACAAGATATGAGCTGCGTCGGATAATAACCGACCTTATGCAAATGCGCGTATACATGGACATATATAAGACTTTGATTGATTTTGGAAATTCAAATTCAAAATAAAAGATGAGTTTTTGTATGTTTTGTAGATTTTCTTACAACAGCTCGATTTAAAACAGTTACAGACTTTCCACAGAGATTTTTCGACGCGAAATAGGTCAACAGCTATATTAATATTCATTTGCATAAGGTCGATTTCTATCCGACCCAGCCCATATGGTGAGTGAACCTAGTTTTATAGCTAGCTGGCTGTAAAGACACTTGTTTATTGTTGATGACAGTAAGCTTCACCTAAATGTCATTTCGCTTTTATATCATTGGGCTTCTGTTACATTGAATTATATCCAACAATTTCATTTTTTATCAACAATTGTATTATTGAATGTCACTTGACAGCAAAAATATATCTTCTAATTAAAAAAAAGGATAAAAAGAAATGCGCAGAAATGACTGAAATAAACCTAATTTCTTACCTTTCATTACAATGATGCTCATTCACAAAGTGTTCTAAATGATCACGTTCACAATACATGCAATCGACTTATATAACATATAAGGTATTTCTAACAAGTTTAATCTTGCCTGGTTTAACCTAAAAATGTTATCTTTGTTTGACGTCATTTGATACTTTCGTTGATTGGAAAAGTGGAAACATATTTGAAGTAATAGAGAAAGTTTAAAGGTAGCTGTAGATAACACGCAATCCCAGTCATTTCAATGTTTGTGAGTAATAGGTTTACAATTGTTATAGGACTTTTTAAACAAGCGAAATTACTTTTTTTAAATTGTTAATATTGTTTTTAAAAACTGAGATTTATTTTTAAATACAATATTATATTATCAAAAACAACCAGTAAAACATTTTGTGATAGAAACCAAAAGAAATCATATAAAATGTCCTACAATGCAGACATTAATGATTTCTACTTTTATCTATGCTTTGATAATTTACCCGTTACAAAGTTTTCTATCTGAATTGTTATTTTACTAAACTCACTAGTAAATGAATAAATGGGTCGTTATTGCAAGAAGAGAAAAACTTTGATTGTACTGAATCATATTTATACAAAACTTTTCCTGAGACCAAACAAATGAGAAGAAACTTGTCGAGAAATTTAGTTTAAATAAAAATAGGCGAAACATACCGAAGGGGTAATATTTAAACTCATATGTCGAAAATAAACTGACAACGCCATCGCAAAAAAAAAGAAGAAAAAGACCGAACGTCAAACAAAAGTATACAAAGCACAACTTAGAAAACTAAAGACCGAGCAACACGAACCCTACATATTTCTATGATATTCTTTCACGAAATTATGACAATCAAGACACTATATAAAAAAAATTGCCAACTTTCCTTTTTTCAGTAGTAAAATACTCACTACCCTTTCACATGGTGTTTATGTATCCTATTGAAACATTATCGACATACATGTTGAAATTTAGTGACTTTATGGACAATGATGTGGCCAAAGAACAAAATCGAGGAAATGATGTGTCTGTGTCCCAACTTACAATGACATTGTTTCTAGGTCATAGATGTTTTTTTCGACTTGTTTGAAAACAAGTCTTTTGCCTGTCGTGACATTTTGGACTTAATTCTTATGGCGGGTGAGGCATGCATAGAAAAAGATTGGATCCCGTCTGTGGTTTTGTCAAACTTTCACTCTAGTTCCTCCTCTTGGCTGGTTTGATTGATGATATGAACATCAGTTACTTCTATTGTCTTTTATGTAGATTGAAGGACATCAGTGAACAAAACGAGTATTGGAATCAATTGCGCTTAATACCTCTATGGGATTTGTTTTGGATGTCTGTCTTGTTCGTTTAAGGCAAAGACGCTGCAGAACACCTCACAGGAAAAGAAAATTTAAAAGCAGATCGAGAAATATAAACGACTCAAACGAATGGAGTTTAGATCAAAATATTTTTCAACAATTTCAAGACCTAACAGGTCCCGTAAAGATAGATCTGTTTGCTCTTCGACTAAATTTCAAACAGAAAAATTCTTTGACACATCCCCCTTTCTATTCTCAGCTATTTTAAATGAGAGGACACCAACATAAAAATATGAGTTTTCTTGGGATGTTGCTATAGTCTTGCATGGAATTTTATCATTAGGGTACAAATCAAGTTTGTTATGATATTGTAAATATCATATTTGTTTATCTTGGCCTAATTTTTTTTGTGTGGCCTTATAGTTGTTTATAAAATAATTTGATAACTGTGCAGTTTAGAAATCACTGGAACAATCATAGATACTGATGGAATGATTAGAACTTTCTATTTGACTTACAGATTCCAGAATGATCATAATAAAAGATGCGTAATTTAAACGTCTACATTGTTCTAGAAGTTTCCGCTCTAAAGTTTTCTAGGAGTTTTCCTTCTACAGTGTTCTAGAGATTTCCGTGACAACTATATATATATATACAGATACCGAAATTACAGATCAGACATAGACATTGGATTCTCAGAAGTTTTCTCAATTGGACTGACACTTTTATTTACGAACAACATCATAGTAGACTGTGACCTATTGGACGTAATATTCTGTTTGGATTCCCGAGAAGAATTCCTGATAAAAAAAAAAGACAAAAGATCGGACATATATTTTGACAGTTAAGTTGACATCATATTTAGTTTTTGCATGTACATTCAATCACTTAACGGACCTGATACACAAATCCTTCAGTAGTTGAGGGGAGACAGAAATATTTTCACTGTTGCTCAACAGACTTAGGCAATATTGATGGATCTGGTATATAAATTATACTTAGCAAATATGTTTCATTATAATACGTTATTTTGAACAGCAATTCGCGTCATTCTGAAATTAATCTTCATTTCAAAATGAAATGTTACATTCATGACGACACGAGCTTCCACGATAAAGTGCACAGGTGAATAAAAGAAAAACTTGATAGAAATCGTGTTTCGTGATCCTAGCAAAATAAAGTAATTATAGTATTGACTGCTTCTTTTAGTAATTTTATAGGGTTGTAAAAGCGTTGACCGTGCGCACATTTTAAGAATAAAGCGCTTCCGCTTAAATTTACAAAAAGAAGCATTCAATTCTTAATCATTTGCTTTAGACCATTGTTTATCCCCATAATTCATTTAGATTTAGCTCTCTAATATTCTCTATTAGTTACGTTTTGTGTCCATTTTTCTCAATTCTTATTTTTTACCTGCTTTTTATTCTCTACTCTGTAAACTCAATCCAGACCCACTTATCACATATTTAATGAAAAGCTATGTTATTAATGAAAAGGTAAGCAACGTGCGCAACAGAAAGACGCTTGATTTTTAATCTCGATAACGAAGAAGCCAAATAACGATGAGTTCTTAGGAACACAAAGGTAAAAATATGTTTTAAAAGTAAACTCGAAACTGGCATGGCTTAATATTAGAAGGTCTTCTTCATATCTTGATCTTTTCCTCGATATTGGCACAAAGGGAAGACTTCAAACTAGAATCACATGTAAGGTAATTATTACAGAAATTAATACCCTTACATTCATACATGAATCGTCTAATAGTCTCATGTAAAACATTGTAACTGTTCTTCCTTAATCATAATGATTGTTTTTTTTCTTTCAAATCGAACTTTAATGGAAATCTTTTCTGCATGCTTATCCATTGTATGATGAATTAAACATATTTATTAAAATGTCTATAAAGATTGAAATTGAAAGAGTAGAAATAAATTATTTCAGAAAAGCGTTCCATTGCCTGATAGTCAGTACAGTTCTTGTTTCTTGTTAATAGTCCATGGTTTGTTCAGTTGAATACACGGGTCTTAGTTCAATACTCAAAATGCTTAATAAAAGGAATAATTTAATTAATTTAAAGTAAAAAGTAAACTTAGTTTGACTTTTCGTTTTACTATTTTGTTCATAAAATGGATAGTTTGAGATTATTCTTATCGTGTGACTCATTTGATTAAAATCAACAATAAGTATATTAATAAGAATATTGTGTTGAGCATTGCACTATGTCTTCATCCTTGGCTACTTATTTTGTATGACATATGCTAAACACAACGCTGTTCCACAAATACTAATCTTAGGTTGCAGCGTATTTATAAAATCTGCATTTTGATAATCCAAATTATAATTTTTGTTCGGCGGATGAAAAACTGATACCTCTTTTAATGCCGGAAAACAAATGTATGTATACTGGATCTCAAATATGGAACAGCTAGTTTACCAAATTATATAAAGATGTGTTATACTCCTTCATCTTGTGAAGGAAAATGTTTTATTTTCTTCTCACAACAGCAGAGTGGAACGGGGTTTTTTTTCATTTATAGTATTATATAAATATCATATTGTATAATTGTGCATGTATATATAATATGTAATTATGTACTTTGTTAATATGTACTTATTATTTAAGGGCCCTCCGTAATATCTAGTTATTAAACTAAAAAGTGTATCTTATTTAGATTCAGACTATCTATTTTTTTTTTATGTTTTATTAATTTATTTCCGAAAAAGAAAAGTTCATGTTACCATGTTTCTATATCCCAGTCAACCCTTGGGTTTAAGATAACTGACATTGATTTCTTTCTCTTTAGTACGTCTATAATTATGCGTGCTTTGTCACCATTAACCAAAAATAAATAATTCGAAAATAAAAAGCAAGTTCATACGTGATCAATAGGTTTTAGTTTTGGTCTTGAACTAGTAAATTGTATTATCTTATATTGGACACGGGCATTTTGCACTTTGATAACTTGTAGGTTCAATGTTTTTTATTATGTAAACCAAACTAATTTAGCGGCTACTTATGACCATGATTTCCAATGTTATTTCCAATTTTCATCTAATTTCGTGGTATTTTGTGTTTGCGATTATTTCGTTTAGGTTGCAAAATTAACTAAAAAAAAATCAATCACTGTCTCAAGCATGCTCAGAACATATCTTGAGGTAAATTTTAGTCGAAAAAATCGAAAGTCAGATGACAAAATGTACATTCTTATTAATAACCGAGTTAGAACTAGTATATCATATGTGTGTTTAAAATCACCGAGTTAGAACTAGTATATTATATGTGTGTTTAAAATCATGTATTGATAGGAGTGATTTATCAAAATTACAAAAATTAAAGTGAACCGGCAACACCATTAACGAAAAAGAAATGAAAAGACAAAAACACTTATTAGAAAATTTAAGGGTACTTTACTAACTCATTAATTTTATCACACATGTATATGTAGAGTACCTCCCCATGCTTCAGGTTTATGCTCCATTCTTCTATTAAGGACATACGATACAACAGGGGAGGTAATGACGTTGCTAACGTAAAATGTTACTTTTCGCGACGTCAAACTGCGACATATCGGGAAAAGATGCATTTTTCGAGTGTTTTTAAAATAATTAGCTTGAAAACTAGCACATGGACCCCTCTTTTTAAAATGACATTTGACTTGATACTGTATGAAGATTATTTGTTCCAATTTTTATGAAAAAATCACCGATGAATTTTTTTTCAGGTAGGTAAATATGCAGCAAAAACTGTCGTTTTTTTTCTATAAAATGTAATTAAAACAAATTATTTACAAAGAATTGTTACACAAATTAAGAGCATAATTTTGTAAAGAAGATATTCCTAATCTTTTTACAAAAATCCGCATGTGTTTATCTTTTAAAACAAAAAAATTAAGTGTGTCTGTCCAAAGGATAGAAATGTCCAAGAAAACGAAATTTTATGTAAATGTCTAAAATTTCAACCCCATTTATCTCTAAATATGCACATGAAGGTATATTTTTTATTACATATTTGAATTGACTGAGTGAAAAATAACTTGTTTGCGAATTTTCGTAAAAAAATCACTGTGGGATCTAAACTGCATCGTATGCCCTTAAGTCAGACGTCAGGCGCTACCCTGATATACCCTTTTTTTAGTTTTGTAGTGTACGTATTTTGTCGGGTACTTGATGACGGATAGCGTTTGACGTCTTTAGCCGAACAGTTTTATCTTTTACTTGATTCAATTCCTGTGTGCTGGTTCATATTCTGGGTGCCAGTCTTTGCTCCTTTCAATTGGAAATACGAATAACAAAATGAAACTAACTCAGAAATGGAAAAATACTTAATAATAAACTCGTTCAATGGGTATCTACACGTCTCAATCTTCAAAATCGCTTATCTAAAAATACTGTACTACAATCGCTAACATTTTTAATGAAAAAAAAGTGGTTACCCTTCTACCGATAATTGTCATGCCAAAAAAAATGACTTTCATGTCCCCGTCTTTCCACCAACAATACGGTAAGGTCCACGTTCATTGGTCGCACATTTTCCTTAAATTTTGAAACTGATATGAATTGAAAAACTAGCAGTATTATCTATTTACTTACATGAAACAAACCGTGATGCGGTATTCAGTACGTAGGTGAAACCGGACGCTATCTATCTAAACGCACGCAAGAACACCTTTATCGTTTTAGAAGACCCCATCAATTTAAAAGTATCATTTATCAACACCTTAAGAAGCACAATCATCCTATTAATATTCAATAGTTCAACCTTTAGAAGTAGTAAATAAGCAGCCTTGGGAATCTCATTCAAAATTTGTACGATCACTGAAAATAATTGAATTAAATTGGATTAAAAAATTACAGTCTATCCTCTAGGTTTTAATGATAACATCATGGGAATTGGTAATATATCAAGTCTGTTAACATTTTGGGTATAGTTTCTAAAACTGTTCGTAAAAACCGTTCTCGTGGGCGTAGAATAAATTGCAATCAGAGAAAATTTCGTATCAACAATACAAATATTTCGGACCTAATTACTATTTCAAAAAAACAACCGCAGACATTATCTGTTAACCAAGCTCTGTTCTTACCTGTTAATAAATTACATCAAATTTTAGAAGGTTGCAACACAATTCCATATTGCAGTCGTAAGTATGAAATCGTCCAAATTATAATTGCATATTGTTATTCTAAACTGTTTTCCAAAATTGGTCGCCCTGAAGATCATAAAAACATTTCATTAAAATCAAATATGTAAATAAAGGTTTTGATTTTGGAAATATTGCCGGTATTCTTAATGATCATTCCGTTAAAGAACAATTCCTGGCTATTTTGATAATACTGAGCTCCCTCTTATTTGTTATGTTTACAAAAAATCTACCCGAAAATATGTGTTTAATTATAGCTAAGTGTGAAAAGATGTTAATATCAGTGACAATACACCTACGTCATGAAATTGCAGTTATTCCAAATGCATTTATGGCACCAGTTCCAATGTTATAACAGGAGACCTTAACATCGTCCATGACCGAGAGTTGAAATCTTTCCTCATTAAAGGACCTAAATATCGTCCCCGTCTATTATTAATTGGAATGAGTGTCGTAACATCATCCACGACTCACTCCGTACTTACTGCACGAAATAGATAAAACGAGAAAACCTGATAAAAAATCCTTAGATTCTTTTTTTAATTCAGTAATGAACATAGTTGATATTCGTATTAAACATTTTAAAGAACGTTTTATTCCTAACAACAACCATTATAGCCCTATTTCTCGTATCAAACATAAGCTAAAAGAACTCGCCAAGGAATTTGTTTTTGTCCCGGCTGATAAGGCCGTATTATTTTGTGCATTATTTTGTACATAAATTAGGCCGTTAGTTTTCTCGTTTGAATTGTTTTACATTTGTCATTTCGGGGCCTTTTATAGCTGACTATGCGGTATGGGCTTTGCTCATTATTGAAGGCCGTACGGTGACATGTAGTTGTTAATTTCTGTGTCATTTGGTCTCTTGTGGAGAGTTCTCTCATTGGCAATCATACTTATTTTTATATGCCAATAATATCATTATTGTTTGACGTAAATTTACATTGAGGTTCTGCAAAAGGATATCACGAATTCACCAACATCTTAACTGACTCTATTTTCTGAAAATGATATCTGTAACAAACATAAACTTTTAGCAACCTCTTTACAAGCAGAACCGAATAACATGAAAGTTCAAACTATGTAGTGGCTTCGAAGCTGCACAAAACACCTTACAAATATAGATTTGTTACGTCTTCAAGCCATTGTTCCACTACTAAACTGTCTATTCTACTTACTAGTACACTTGGTACAATCAAAACCTGGTAATAAATTGTTCAAATAAGGCCTTTGAAAATAGTGGAACTAATTACTTTTGGAGAGTCAAAATTCTTTGGAAGTACTTGATAAATTAAATGCTCATATTGGTGATTTCGAATCTGTTCAAAGTTTTGATTTTCTACCCTATATACCACTTTGCCTCATAATCTCATCAAGAAAAATTCACACACCTAATTAAATAGGCATTTAAAAAGTCAGAATGCGAATATATATGTTCAAACTCTTTTAGGTCATTTTTAAGTAACAACAAACAAAAGAACTATGTCAATTGGACCTGCTTTGATACAATAACTGCACTTGAATTTTTACTAGATAATATTTTGTTCACTATGGAGATTCTGTATATAGTGAAGTTATCGGAATTCAATGGGGACTAACTGTGCACCACTTATTGCGGACCTTTTTCTGTATTATTACGAGTTACAATTAATGACTAAAATCGGCAAAGACCCATCGAAACAACATTTGATACAAAAATTTAATAACACTTTTAGATATTTGGATGATATATTGACTCTCAATAATGACGACTTCAGTATGTACATTAAAGAGATTTATCCTGCTGTACTGACTTTAAATAAAGCTAATACTAACAATGAACACTGCCCTTTCCGGGAAGCTTAATACCAAAATTTACGATAAAAGAGATGATTTTTCATTTCCTATTGTTAATTATCCATTTTTAGATGGTGACGTTCCCTTGTCACTATCTAATGGTGTTTATATATCTCAACTTGTTCGATTCGCTCGTGTATGTAACCACGTATTTGATTTTAACGAAAGAAATCTCTGTATACTGAAAAATTATTACACCAGGGTTTTCGATATCACAAACTTGTCAAAACATTTACTAAATTTTATCATCAGTACAAGGACATCATTCGTAAATATAAATTTTATACGTTCAGGTATTTCACATCCAATCTTATATGGTAATATTCTACACAAAGCACAAAATTTGTTATTCACCTCAACAGCTAACCAAAACTTTAAACAGACTTATTCAGAAGGATATAGTTACGGTGCTGTTGTCAGGTCATTAAAGGTGGCATTATTTGGAATTAATATTGATTCACTCATAAGGTCTTTGCATCGGAAATAAACACATTTATTCTAAAATTGTTGTTGGCATGATACGGGTTATGTTCTTCTCGTATATTTTATGATGGTATGATACTCGACCCATAACAGGAGGGATTGTGCTTGATTTGCAGATGATTGAGGTCTGGAGCTGGCATATCAGTAACTGCTAGTAGTCCTTTGTTAATTTATGTTGATCATTGTCATTTTGCTTAGTTTCTTCTGTTACCTATTCTAACATCGGACTGGGACTTCTTAATTTTAAACTGAGTTTTACTCTGCGTATTTCTGTGGGTTTGTTTATTCTACATTGGCTAAAGGTATAGGGGAAGGGTTGAGGTCTCACAAAACATGTATAACCCCGCCGCATTTTTGCACCTGTCCCAAGTCAGTAACCTCTGTCCTATGTTAATCTTGTTTTTTTTTTAATTTTGGTTCATTTATATGTTTCGGAGTTAAATGTGACGTCCATTTTCGCTGAACTAGTACACAGTTTTGTTTAGAGGTCAGCTGAAGCCCGCCTCCAGTGGCGGGGTTTTTCTCGCTGTGTTGAAGACCCATTGGTGGCCTTGGGCTGTTTTCTGCTCTTTGGTCGGGTTGTTGTTTCTTTGACACATTCCCCGTTTCCATTTTCAATTTCATCAATGAATTTTAATTTGTTCTTATTAAAGAGAACAAGTACGGGAGCAGCGGAGCTATTATAATGTAAATTGTATTGTGACAATAGGACCTGTTGAAGTTCTTAACAAAACAAATACAGAGGAAGTACACAAAACAAACCAGACAAGTTCAACCTCCGGCGCCATAAAGTTTTGACCTGATCATCCCTGGTATTTTCCCCTCCAGAGAAAAATTCCGGGATAAATATATTCACACAGTATATTCAAGTAACCATAACCTTACAGCTTGAATATATTTAAACTTCGAGCATCATGACATGATATTTTATGCAGTATTTCCAACATTTTATTGGTCAGGTTAATTTTTTTTAAAGCTGTCTTTGGAAAATTTTTTTACCTTTGCCAGTTGCAATATCCAATTTCAGTTCATTAATTTAAAAACATTTCCTATCACCACCCCCAGTGTATTAAATGGTCGTTCACTCATTCAAGGGGAATTTGTATCGAATGCCCAACGGTCGGTGGTTCAATTGTATTGAATGACCATGTGTTTGTCTATTTTTTTGCTTATCGGGCCCAAAAACCCAAGCGAGCTTTTCTTATCACTTGGTGTCCATCGTCCGTTAACTTTTGCAAAACATCTTCTCCCCTAAAACTACTCGGCCAAAAACTTGGCCACAATCACCATACTAATGATTGATTGTGGTATCTAGTTTTGAAAATCTGTCCGATGACCCCGATTGCTAACCAACATGGCCGACATGGCTAAGAATAGAACATAGTGGTAAAATGCAAGTTTTGTTTATTATCATGAAAACCGCTGTAAACAGAGAAGTCTGACATGGCACTCTGGCTTCCAACACCATTAAAAACTGGCCGCCATGAAATAGCCAAGAGTGCTGAAAGTGGAGTTAAACACCAAATAATCAGTCAATCGATCTACTACAGAGCGGACAATGTCTTTTTTGCCTGTTCGTGTCATTATACTCCTACTCTAGTAGTGCGGGCTATATTGTATAGACCTTGTCCATCGTCTGACCCAACAACTATTTTCTTCTCATTTTTTCCTATAGGTAATACTTTTTATATCAGAATGACTTCATATTTGGCCAGTGATTAGTTGTAATGTGTGATCACTTTGATTTCATCTACCACTCAGAATTCATAGGTTACGCTTCTGGTAGACTGTTATTACCACAAAGGAATCATACGCCAAGTTATCAGTGCTTCTACATTGACATGATTTATCAAATTCATATCTGTATATATATATTGCTTTGAATAATTCAAAATGTATTTCAACAGCAATTAAAATTGCTTCCTACTATTCCACTCTTCTATATTTTCCAGACTTCCCGTGAATTAGTTACTTAAAAATTTCTTTCTCCCTAATAACTTTCATAAAGATCGGAAATAGCTTTCTCTAGTTCTTACCCGATTTATCCTTTTCCTGACCTGTTGATTATTTTTATTTAATCAACGTGTGGTTCGTTCGATCTCAGTTCTTCATTGGTCAATATTCGATTATGCCGTCAAATTTTTCGTGTTTTCCTCGGAATTTCCTATTGTGACGTCATGAAAAAAGGCGACCATGCCTGATAGAAATAACACATCTCTTTGCAGATAATTCGAAAAGAAGGATTAAGATTTTCTGTATATCACCTTAAAATCATTAGAAAAACAGATTCCACCATCACATCTCGTGGAATACGATAGTTATCCACGCTCGACAGTTAAATTCTAAATATTTAACTGTCTCGAGTGGATAAATATCGTATCACACTTGATGCAGTGGTGCAATCTATATTTATTCGTTGGGTTTTTTTTTCTTCGTTTTTCAGTCTTTTTAAATTTTGTTTTGTTCTATTATAGAGTTGAATATTTCTTTAAGGTATTTTTTTTTAGATCAAATATAAAAATGAGAACAAAAATTACAAAAAATATTGTACAGACCTAATCAACTACCAACAAAACATGTACATACAATGACAAACAATAAACATTAAAACATGGTCCTAATAGACTTACTCGGTACATGCATAACCTGGTAGATTAACTGCTTACCGCAATCTTGGATTGTAAAATAGCAGTCCATAGTCCGTGTAGTTCTTTGCTTACATTTGCAAAATTTTGAGACGGATTCGGAATAATATGTAAGACTGTTTATTTTAACAAAGATAAATAAGTATATTATTGCATTATTCAGGTAATTTTAACAAATATCAAATATTTGTTTTTGTTTGAATAAATTTTTCATCTGAGACACTTAAGGGGAGATAACTCTAAAAGAAATTTGTTTATAAATTAAGGTTAATGAAATTTTTATTTTGTACTTGTAGCAAGAATGCAAGTTCGGTGACACCATCTTTAGTTTTCATTTTCTTAAAGCATATTACAAAACCTTTCTTCACAAAATTTATTTCAAAATTCTATCTCATTGATTTCTTTTAAAACACAAAAAAAAATGTTTTTTCATGGAAATCTATGCACAATTCGGCAATATTGCACGATTTTTAGCTTGAAAAATAGCACGGTGACCTGTACCTTTTACTAAATTTTTGAAAAAAGCATGGTAAAATCTACATTTTGGCAAAGTATAAGTTATTCTATCTTAGAAAAATATATACCTATGATCCACCTTAGCCCAGCTTTAGCGCGCACAAACGTCCACCTTGATCTATCTATATATATATCATATGTCGTAAATATCAAACTAACAATTACAAAAACTGTACAGTCAGTGCAGCTACCGAATTGAAAAGTGAAAACAATTTATCAGCAGTTTGACCTCTAACGTTTGCAAGGAAATAAAAGACGACACGCAAATTAAAAAAAAAACAGGGACTAAATGTGCTTGCTACTACCTGAAGCCTAGCCCAGGTAGTGTAGCACAGCTGTTGGTAAAATACAACATCTTAAGAAAACAAAAGAAACAGAAACCAATATCCTAAAAGTTTTCATGGAGTCCACTCATAAAATATAACTATTGAAATCGGCAGTATTTTTAAGAGATCGCAAAGTATTTGAAATAATCAGCCCATTGGAAGGAAGAACCATTATAACTAAATTAGTTACTTTTTATTATACCTTATAACATTTTTCTTTTTTTTTTACAAGAAACATTATCTTAACAGATCAGATACATTTTAAAAAGTAACCCGGATATTAAATTTTTGTAAAATACATAAGAATTACCGATCCATTAAAGTTTGAAGGTTTCAGACCTTTTAACTTTTACAGAATTTAAAAAAAAACAGAAAAACGCTTTTTTCAAAATTAAAATGCATGATACCATATTAGGCGTAAAATTCATTTTTAAATGCATTTCATCGGGTATGCTCCTTCAAAAATAGATTTTAAGAGTAAATTTTCTAAATTTTCGTATTTATCATTGCAAAATAACGATTTTTAATTTCATGGTAATCAGTTGTTCTTAATTCTCTAATCGTCCTGAACATGCATGAACTATTTGTCACTGGACGTAAATCAAACAGCAATCAATCAATAATTGTCTGACCCATAAACTGTATAAAACCATGTCATTGTTATGATATAACTATTTATCCAGATAAACAGCAATCTCATTTGGATCATAAATAGTAAGGTCACAGTACATAATCAGTTATTGACATTATTCACCTATAGGATATACATTTGAACATATATGAGATACAGAAGCGTGAAGATAAACCTACATCTGATTTTTATCATTAAAAGTGTTGTTTTCTATTGTTGCTTTTAATATTCAAAGAACAAGGACAAATATATACTACAGCGCTTTTTTTAATTCATAAGCAGCTATAGGAATGAACATTACTGTTGGTTTTTTTAACTGATGCTTTTCGAATTGCTTTAATTTAGGAATACGTCTTTTTGTGGAAAAGAAAAAAACTATGAGCATGGCTTTGAAAAAGTTAAAGTTTTCATTTTTATTGATATCATGTCAAGTTATATTTGTGATTATTTTTGGACTTTTGGCTGAATATGAAGAACCAGCACAAGCAAAGTCAAGAAGAGGAAAAACTCCGGTAACAACAATGTACCCAAGTAAGTGTCGACGATAATGATGGTAAATATGAGGGTCTGGATGTTGGGCCCCTCAATTTATATTCTTTAACATCATATACAAATGTTTTCTATTCTTTATAATTCCACACCAATTTATTCTCAATTCTTTATTTTTGTCTACTAGTCGTCTATCTTTAATTATTGTCTTTTTTATTCCGAAACTGTTGTCTATTATTCTCTTTTCTGTAAACTCTGTCCAGATCTGAAAGATGAATTACCTATCCCTTTTCTGTACGTCATTTAGAAAGTTGACTCGAAAAACAGACATAATTGAAAACCCTTGTTTATATACCAGTACATTCACAACATAGATTATTATATGATAAATGAATGCATACACAGTCCGATAATGATGCTTTTCATTCGATGTAAAGTGAACCACACAGAACCCCTACCCTCTACAAAAAAACACGAAAAAAACAAAATGCAAAAAAAAAATAAAAATATTGCAAATAGAAGTGACGATCACATATACGAAAAAAAAAATGCACATACTTGTTTATATTTTCTCTTTAGAAATATTAGCGAGAATATTTATTATGGGTTTGGATAGTATTCACTTTTTTGTAATAAACCTAAAATATCTTTAATGTTTGATGTGTCAAATATATAATATACTTTTATATAACACTACTAATTGTTTGTTTAGATCATTTGAAGTTAGACTCCAAAGTATATTCTATATACACATGATATACATCGAATGGTTAAAGTCTTGTTTAGAAATAAATAAAAATATAACACAGAAGAACTGATCATTTATTTAAGAAACATTCTTGAATTCATTTAAACACACACATCATTCTTGTCAGTACTGTAATAATTGACTCGGTCGAAAAACTGAAAACAAAGCAAAACAAAAATGCAATTGTCTGAGAAAAAAAGACATAAATTCTTAAGATAGTAATAAAGTTGAAAATTTTCATAAATAGACAGCCTTGGCCTTTGTTAGTTTTGTATGTTTTTTTTTTTTTTTTTATTATTTTGATTCATTTATGTTTCGGAGTTTAGTGTGACATACATTTTTGCTGAATTAGTACACATTTTTTGTTCATTGCCAGCTTAATCCCGCTTCCGGGTCGCTGTGTTGAAAACCCATTGGTTGCCTTGGGCTTTTTTTCTGCACTTTGGGGTCGGGTTGTTGTTGTTTTTTTTTTTTTTACATTACCCGTTTCCATTCTCAATTTTATATAAGTCACCAACAGCCTATACGAGCCGTAAATAAATTGAACAGAAACAATCTAAGATATGCCTTCAGCACATATATTCATCAATTCAAGTGCAATACTAGTAACCTTTTACAACAGCGATACTGCGGATTTATTTAGTTTTTAGGTTAATTCCAATTTTGTGGATTGATGGAATATTGCACTTTCGTGGATATTTCATTTCGTGGTTTTACCAAAATCTGCATACATGCTTATATAGAAAATTTGTACTTCGCTCAACATTAAAATTCGTGGTTAACCTTTACCAACGAAATACACGAAAATTAGTTTTCCACAAATTAGAATAAATCGACTGTATTAAAAAGGAAATTGTTGCAGTAATGTTTACATTTTAACAGTAGTTTATAGAAAGTAAGATCGTCTAAATACTTTATAACAATTGACATATTTCATTTGAGTATGTGATATATTCATGTGTACCAACTTTAGTTTGCTTGTTTGTTAGGTAA
Source organism: Mytilus coruscus (assembly GCA_017311375.1). NCBI lineage: Eukaryota > Metazoa > Mollusca > Bivalvia > Mytilida > Mytilidae > Mytilus > Mytilus coruscus. Next base: position 87,274,467 of record CM029603.1, read on the forward strand.
ACCATGAATTCTCTTAAAAGCCTTTGAAAATACATCAACAAACTGGTCAAACAGGGGTTTCAGTCATCCATATGTTACTTGACCCATAATTTGATTGGTTATTAATAGTAAGATCGGTGCCCGATTGGGCTAAAAGTAGTTCATCGACGTTTGTCGCTACCCTGTAAATACTGAGCTTGTGAGTTCGAACCTAGCACGGGGCAGGTGACGGTTTGATTTAAATCTTTTAAATTGATCAGGATTGCCAGTTTCCCTGTCTAAGAAATTGAATAGTGGTTCTCTTCGGTTACTCTTACTTACTCTGCCTATAAACCTGCCCTTCATGATATAACCAAGAGTGCCAAAAGTTGTATTAAACATCAACAACCAATCAATTATTATAGTCTTTTCATAGGTTATAAACAAATGTAACAATTAGTCATGGTTCACCGAGCCAAAAAGCAACCCTAATTTTGTTCAGCTTTGTACACACTGACTCAATCATATATTTAAACTATTTCAGTGTTCCAGGATGTGCATGTAATGATATTTATTGGTTTTGGATTTTTGATGACGTTCCTAAAGCGGTATGGCTACTCAGCAATCGGGATCAACTTGCTCCTAGCATCATTTGTTATCCAGTGGGCTCTTATTGTTAGAGGCTTTATTCATGGCAACGTCATGCAAGGCGGAAAATTTAGCATAGGTCTAAGTGAGTAAGTACCAACACAGATTATTAGATATAAGAAGATGTGGTATGAGTGCAATGAGACAACTCTCCATCCAAGTCAAAATTTATAAAAGTATTTTTGATTTCATCTGGCAGGTGCAGATCCAGTCAATTTGAAAAGCAGAATGATTTCTAACCCCGGAGCACAATGAAACGTTCATATAATTAAAAAAAAATCGAAAAGGGGGATTTCGACACCAAGAACAGCCCCTAGAGCCGCCTCGATATGTATTACAGACGCTCATAAGAATAAGAATTATGAGAACCTCATTTTAATGCAAAAAGTTGATGTTTATTTATAAATATCATTTTTAAAGTAGCGTGTCAATGAATATCCACAGTGAATGACAGCTCTCTTAAAGTATAGAATTTTTGAAAAAGAAATAACTTTTAGGTCAGTATTTGGTCCTAACTCATTCAAACGAATGACTTGACTAGTATATTTACAGATACTGATGTGAATCCATTGAAACGAGCTTTGTCATGAAATAGAAGTCCCTTCATAATATAAGTTCCAAGTGGAAGAAATATTCTGTTATATAATGTATACTTATAGATTATCGTTGATCATCTAAACAAGATTGATTTTCTCGCTTGAGCCGGTACGGTGAAAGTGAGAAAAACAATCGAGGTGTGATGACCAATGATAATCTGTTTATCGCTATTTTAGGGAGCTACCATTTGATTTTTATGGGGGGCTAGGATGAAATTTGAAAAAATAGGCAGGACAGGAGTTTTGAGTAAAAAAAGGCAGGATGAGACACTTGCAAAAAAAAGTCAGGATGACAATTTAGGTAAAAAGTCAGGATAAACTTTTTAAAAAAAGGCAGGACCGAAAAGAGTGAAAATAAAAGGCAGGACAGAGATAACAACTAAAAAAATGCAGGAAAATTTTTTCATCCTAGCCCCTCCCCACCCCCATAAAAACCAAATGGTAGCTACCTTACCTATGAGGACGTTGTCAATTTAATGCATGTCAATTTCACAGACAACGCTACGTGCCCCCCTTAGTTATTTGCTCCTTACGGAATAAAGGGTATAGAATATGTGTTCCCACAGGAACATATATGATGGCATTGTTTATAAAAAAAAATGTCCATACTAGTATGCAAATCTATATTATATTTTTACAGTATGCTGACGGCCGATTTTGCTGCAGCCACGGTTCTTATTTCTTTTGGGGCTGTTCTTGGTAAAACGAGTGCTTTACAACTACTTATAATGGCTGTGATAGAAGTTGTATTATCACAACTCAATGAACACATTGGTCTTGAACTCTTAAATGTAAGTTCAAATGTAGTCAAGCATATTATTTTGTTTTCGTAAAAATTGTTGTATGTGTACATATTTGTTCACAGTATATATCTATCCATTCTTGTTCTTCAGAAATATTGCGTATGAAGAAAAAAAAACTATAGTGTATTAAATATTCCTCACCCAACATAAAGGTAACTTGTATTAAGCAATTCCCATTTGTGTTGCTAGTACTCGCACCTTTCTGTTAACCATTGTGAGAAATCAAGTTGACATATATCTGTTTGCTGGTGGAATTATGCATAAAAGTTAACATCTTTTTTTTTTTAAATATTGCCTATTTCTAGCTCCAGCTAAAGGGGTTACATTGAGGGACACATGAATACGGATTCAATGAGATCGAATTATTCACTTGCAAGTGAGTAAGTAATGAGCTGTGTTTCTTAGCTTATTTTGACAAAATTGAACCAACTTGGCTGCTAAAAGTGAATTATTATTTCACCATATCACTGTCATTAATGAATGAACAAAAATAAATCATATATTTTTTTTATATCTCATAGCTAATGCCCTTTAAATACAATGCATTTAACTCTATCCCTGCCTGATAATATTTAAGTTCAAAAATTGAAAAAAATTAAAAAAATAAATTTTAAAAAAATGTATTATTAGTATATTCAGCCAACAATAACAGCACATATGAGTTATTGAACCTGATCATGACAGACGTCAGGAATTTTGAGTAGACAAAAATATGATTTAAAATGTAATTAATGGAATATATCAGAATTAAATTTTATTATATGTGCATATTAGCAAAAAAATGTCGCTGAAAGAAGTTTTCATTGTTTTCATTGGTATGAAGTAGATGAATCGAGAGAAAAGGTAAACAACATTGTATACACAGACACAGACACAGACAACAGTAAAGTAACTAATATTGACAAGGAGGAATCAATATCGAACACCATGTCTTACGCCTTATCGTGTATAAACAGTTTAAATGAACATACGTTACATATTTGTTTTTCGTTCATTTTTTGTACATAAATTAGGCCGTTAGTTTTCTCATTTGAATTGTTTTACATTGTCATTTCGGGACCTTTTATAGCTGACTGTGCGGTATGGGCTTTGCTCATTGTTGAAGGCCGTAGGTGACCTATAGTTGTTATTTTCTGTGTCATTTGGTCTCTTGTGGAGAGTTGTCTCATTGGCAATCATACCACATCTTCTTTTTTATATATATCTATGCAACCCCGAATAAAACAACCGGGTATACGCATCAGCTTGCTACTAGTACACCAATATATCCAGCACAGTACTTACAATATCCGCCACCCCAACATCAAAACGTGCCTAACCATGTACCGATGCTATTCCAAGCCCTCCTCCAAACACAGCAGTCTCCGCCGTTGTTACCTCATCAACAACCTAATGATGTGAGTAGGATACTAACGGAAGTACTTAACCGACTGAACGGTCTTGATCAGAAACTAGGTCGTCTCGACGAAATTGATAAAAAACTATTAAAGCTTGACACTGTTTCGACCAACTTCGGAAAAATGAACAGCCAAGTGCAAAATTTAGAAGGGAATCTAGTTGCAGTTAATAAACGGTTTGGAGATGTTGAAAAAAGTTCAGTTTTTGTAAGCGGTAAACTTGACGATATTACGAAAGAGAATAAAAACGTTATGGCAGTCTCAAAAAAACAAAATAAAATTTTGCACGAGAGAATAGCTTCAGTCGAAAAGCAAAACACTGTTTTTAAAGCGGAAATTTCGAAAATCGCAAATGAAAAAAAATCTAAATCTGACAATGTTAGTTTAGATTGCCTAAATGTTATAAAAACAGATAACGATCGAGCGCTTGAGATCGTCTGTACTAGACCTGCAGTGTCAAAAGCTGAACAAAAACTTTGTTTTTAATGGTATTGACGAAAAAACGGATGAAGTAACTGATGACTTAGTTAAAGCCTTTGTTAGAACTGAGCTCGAGATCGTTCGTGAAATTCCTATTGTTAAATCTTACAGAATAGGAAAACATTTTGATGGGAAAATAAGACCAATTGTTGTTAAATTTGAAAACAGGAATGATCGACAAGACATTCGTTTTGCAGCTCCTAAACACCTAAAGGGGAAACCTTTCGGAGTAAATGAGCATTTTCCTCATGAAGTTGTGAAAATCTGTAAAGAGCTACTACCAATACACAAAGAAGCATGCAAGCAAAAACTCAAATCAGTACTTAAACGTGATAAATTGTATATTGATGGTGAACTTTTGACAAAACCAAACACAGTCACTTAATAAAACAGCTAGAGGCTATGGATGAAGGCCCGGGGCGCTCAAGGTGGTGACAACGGGAACTAGGACAGACGTGAAGTTTTCTTACCAGATAGTAATATAAAATTTCTAGCATGGAATGTCAACGGTGGTTTGCAAAATAAACTGGATGATGAAGCTTTTGTTAGTTATTTAAAAACTTATGATATTGTTATACTTCGGAATGTTGGATAAGTAATGATTTTACTTTCGACATAGAAGGGTTTATGTGTAAAGCAGTTCCGAGAAACAAATCAAAATGTACGCAAGGGGGTGGATTTTGTGTGATGATAAATACCATATACAGTCCGTATATTTCCTTTATTGAATCTATTGCTGATACATTCGTGTGGTTAAAATTCGACAAATTGCTATTTGATTTTGATCAGGATTTATATGTATGTGGTGCCTACATACCTACAATTAATTCAAAGTACCATTCATTATACGAGTGTGATATATTTCGATTAATGGAAGACAATATAATTTCATATTCACCCAAAGGAAAAATATGTCTTGTTGGTGATTTAAATTGCAGAACGTCAAATGTCTCTGACTTCATTGAAGATGGTACAGTCCATATAACATTACAAAATCAACTACCGAATCTATTCAATTATAGCAATGACTCTTCGTTATCTACACGCATAAATCAAGATACTATATCCAATGATTATGGTTCGAAACTAATAAAATTAGTATGTAAATCGACAGGATTAGGATATTAAATGGTTGTCATAAAGATAGATTATCAAATGACTACACATATTGCGGCCCAAAGTCATTTTCAGTTATTGATTATTTTTTAACAACTGTTGATTTATTCAGCATTATTGACAAATTTATTATATCCAGTTTTACGCAATTTTCTGATCACGCAAGTTTGCACCTAGAAATAAAAATCAAGAATGTGAATTTTACGAATAAATTAATTACTGATTGTGAACTTGAATATGGAGTTGAAAGGAAAACTTTTAAATGGAGGGATGAATACAAATCTCAATGTAAAGAAGCACTGTCTAATAATATTGACAATCTGAACTCTTTGTGTGAAATTTAAATTTTGAATCACAGGATGGCATAGCTAAAACTGTTTCCGACTTTAGTGAATTTTTAAATGGAATCATGTCGCCCTACTTTAAAGTTAGGCCAAAAGTGAGTACGTCTCGGAAGAAACAGGACAGAATTAATCCTACGATTGAAGACAAACCATGGTTTAATGATGAATATAAACGTGGGTATAATCATTATAAAAGATGTCTAAATGTGTTTAACCATAGTAAGTGTAGTACGCATCATCTGAACTTAGTAACAGCAAAACGAAATTATAAATTACTTGAAGCAAAACTGAAACGGAATTATAAAAAGTAGCAAGGAAATATGTTAGAAAGCTTAAAGCGACACAATCCTAACTATTCTATAGAAAATTTTCATCTAAGAGTAAAATTAAACCTAAAGCAACGGGAAAGGAATTTTTTTATCTTTCTAAACGAATAGCGTCCGATATTAGTTCAGAGGAAAATTCAAGAAATGGAAATTCAAATAATGATAAAATACCGGTTTATGAGGAATTAGATTGTGTTATTACCAATAAAGAAATATTATGTGCTATATCTAGTTTAAAGAGAAGTAAGAGTCATGGTATTGATGGATTGTTGAATGAATATTTCATCGAATTCCAGGATATGTTGATGCCAGTGTTCAATAAATTATTTAATGGTATATTAGTTTCAGGATTTTTTCCAGAATCATGGTCTATTGCAGTTATGGTACCAGTCTTCAAACGTGGCGACCCAAGTGACCCGAATAACTTTCGAGGCATAAGCCTAGTCAGTTGCTTAGCCAAACTTTTTACACACATTATAAACAATAGACTAATTATGGGCAATCACGTATGATACAATAACTGATGCTCAATTTGGATTTAGAAACTGACTTTCCACTGTTGATGCAATTTTTGCTCTGCAAAGTATTATTTCAAAAACACTGTTAGAAAAGAAGAAACTGTATTGCAGTATAATTGTTGACTATACAAAAGCTTTTGACACTATTGATGGAATGAATTTATGGTTTAAATTTTCTAAAATTGGTATACAAGGAAAATTACTGTCAGTTATTAAGTCTATGTATTTAAATGTCAAATCATGTGTTGCAATAAATGGGTTTTACACAGACCTTTTCAAAACTAGTGTTGGTTTAATGTAAGGGAGGTATTATTGCCCATTTTGTTTGCTTTATATGTTAATGATTGTGAGATGGAGTTTATAAACAATTATTGTAAAGCTGTAGAGTTGAAAGAATTAAGTTTATTTTATTAATGTATGCAGATGACATGGTCATTTTTCGGAAACCAAAGATGGTTTGCAAGAGATGTTAAATGCATTGTACATTTATACGAAGAAATGGAAATTAACTGTAAATATTGATAAAACCAAAATTGTAATTTTAGAAATGGTGGCATCGAAAAGGAAGAAGATAAATGGTTTTATGATGATGTACAAATAGATATTGTTAACAAATTTACTTATCTATGTGTTGTTCTTAATTTTAATGGAATATTTGCTGTTGCACAAACAAAAAGTTGCAGAACAAGGAAGAAAAGCTACATTTTGTTAATTTAGTAATATTAGACAATTTACATTTAATAATGCCACGTTATTGTCATTATTTGATACATATGTGAGTAGTATTCTATGTTATGGTTCTGAAATATGAGGCTTCCATAAAGCTCAAGACGTAGAAAAGATACATATTGATTTTTGTAAATGAATTTTGAATGTTAAAACAAGTACACCGAATGTCATGGTTTATTGTGAACTTGGTAGATTACCAATGTTAGTAACCAGGAAATTGCGTATATTTAAATATTGGATTTAAGTATTGAATAATAACAATTGTATATTACATGGTTGTTACAATTATTTGTATGATATGTGTTTAAAGAATCCAAATGACAAAAAAAAAAACTGGGTTTGTAATATACGAAAGGAATTGTTCCATCTTGGTTTAAATGATTTGTGGTATTCACAAATTCCTTTATGTAAAGATCATATTATGGTTATTAAACAGAGACTATGTGATATTGTCAAACAAGATTTTGATGCTACTTTAGAAAGTTCATCAAAATGTTTTTGTATAGATATATGATATCCAATTTTTCTTTGCAGTCATATTTATGTAAACCAATACCCGAAATTTAATATGAGTGTATTGTTGAATTTAGATTGTCATCACATAATCTAGCTATAGAGAAGGAAGGCATTCTAATGTAAATAGAAACCTTAGAACCTGTACATTGTGTATTGATGATATTGAGGACGAAATGCATTTTATTTTATCATGTCCTTTATATTCAAATTTGCGTGAATGTTTGATAAAACCATATTATTGGCGTAAGCCATCTGTTTATAAACTTTACAATTATTAAGCACTACTAATGTAAAAGACTTGTGCAACTTAGGCAATATATATTTAGAGGACTGAAGCTCAGAAATGACTGTTTTCAGTGAGATGATTTGTAATTCATTTGTTACATATATTTGCTATTTGGAATTATATTTATATAGATATAGGAAGATGTGGTGTGAGTGCCAATGAGACAACTCTCCATCCAAATAACAATTTATAAAGTAAACCATTATAGGTCAATGTACGGCCTTCAACACGGAGCCTTGGCTCACACCGAACAACAAGCTATAAAGGGCCCCAAAAGTACTAGTGTAAAACCATTCAAACGGTAAAACCAACGGTCTAGTATATATAAAAACGAGAAACGAGAAACACGTATAAATTACATAAACAAACGACAACTACTGTACATCAGATTCCTGACTTAGGACAGGTGCAAACATTTGCAGCGGGATTAAACGTTTTAATGGTACCAAACCTTCTCCTTTTTCTGAAACAATAGTATAACATCACAACATAGAAAACACACGATAAAACATCAATTGGAAGGCTTAACTCAATCAAAACGTAAATTAACACACTATGAACGAATAAATTCGATCTGTGATACCTGAAAGTAAATACATAGTTAATAAAATATTAGGGACAAACATTCAAGGCCAAAAAGCAAACAAACGAGTCCAAATAAAGCCATAGCAAAACACTACCGCGAAATATTAAACCCTTAGAAAATAATCACTTTTGAAAACCGGTTTTCATAATATATACAGGTAAATGAAAATAACTTTGTCGTTTTAGGTATACAAAGCTGGTATACAGACAAGATCCATTTATTTTATTAAAAATAGTATCAACAGGTCGATTTAATACTTCTGTAGTTAAAAGCTGTTTTGTCATGATCTATATTTAGTATATATTGATTATACATGTACCTATATGTTGTAAAACATTTGGTTAATAAACAATTGAATTGTGTGTTTAAAAAAAAATATATAAGAGGAAACTTTTTTGTACGTGCGTGCCTTTGTAACCAATTTTGTAAGTACTTGATATTTTTCATAAAGTAGGTGTTTTTCTTATAAGCAACCACCTACAATTTCAATATAATCTTATTTGTAATTAATTTCCAGGTAGTAGATGTTGGTGAATCGATGTTTATTCACGCTTTTGGTGCTTATTTTGGGCTAGCGGTAGCAAGAGTATTATACAGCGACAATCTAGATGAACATCAAAATGAAGGGACAGTTTACCATTCTGATCTATTTTCCATGATAGGTAACCATTTATATTGACTGTGTTATATTTTGATGCTTTAACTTTGATGAACTGAAAAGCTTAGCCAAAAAATCCAGTACTGAAAGTTGTATAATATTTCAAAATTATATGACTTTTAAGATTATCTTATTCTACAAATCATAATTTGTACAGCAAGTTTGATGTTCCCGTTCAATTTCCGACTTTGTAACATGTGTGCAGGACTATTGTATGGTACTCATATGTACCCTTGTGTAGGACTGTAATTTCATAAAAAAATTCCTTTGGAAAGGTTAAGCCACTCGTAGTATCATATATTAATAACAGATGAAATAGTTTTTGGTATTAAAAGTAGTAAATTGTACTACGTAACAAAGTACATTGGCGGATAGATGGATTAGCCACTTAGCGTTCGAGAACATGATTAACTTGAGTGAATGATAATAAACCCTATGTTGTATAAGATCGACACACTGCATTCTAAACGTGCAAGTGCTGGTGCATAAAATGAGAGTCGACTAGTAGCCATGATACCTAGACACAGTATTCCTACTCGTGAGCCGACCAATCATTGTTTTTTCTCCTATTTACCGCGTGCTAAGCAGATACCAATTTTCAAATCATTGGTTTGACCTGGACGGGGATCAAACACATAACTTCCCGCGCTAGAGCCGAGAACGCTTCGGCCATGACACCACACATGCAGACGGGAATTAATAAACACAAAACAAAACACTGACTTTAAGATTGAAGTTCAAATTAATGTAATACTAAAACATAATTGTTGAAAAACAGTTAATTAATTTTGAAGTACTAAAAGAGTATTACATGTTGCAGGTAAATTATCAGTTCCTTACTATAGTAAAAAAAAAGGTTTCAAACTTGAAGCAAATAACAAACCAGTCTTTTCTCTCTCACTTATTAGTGTTATTTTCTTAATACTTTATTTTTAGGTTTGAATAAAACATATTTTATTTCTTTTTTTGTTCTAACAGGAACTATATTTCTGTGGCTGTATTGGCCAAGTTTTAATGGTGGAGCTGCTTCCGGTGGAGAACAGTACCGGGCTGTAATAAATACGTACCTCTCGTTGGTTGCCTGCACTATTATAACATTTGCAGTATCGTCAATAGTTGATAAAAATGGGAAATTGGAAATGGTAGGTGCGAACATGGATTAAGATTTCGTTTCGTTCAATAGATTGGTGTTTGAAAGTTTAACTTAAATTGTTTCCGTATGTGAGTAAGTGAAAGGGATTTGGAATTTTGTGTCGTCAATGCTCTTCAATTTTGTACTTGTTTTGGCTTTCTAACTTTCTTTATCTGAACGTCACTGATTTGTCTTATGTAGACAAAACGTGCGTCTGGCGTATCGAATTATAAGCCTGGTACCTTTGATAATTATTTAAATTCTAGACACATCCAACAACTTCATAATAGTCGATAAACATTAATAGGACGGATTCCCTAAAAATTAACGTTTTCTGTTTGCGTAGTATATCGTATTATTATAAGAAAACTAACGCGAAATCCTGCGCATGTCGATTGGTTTCACCCATGATAACTAACAAAGGACGTGTAGTAACATATATGCTATTGTTCAATTGATTTCACCCGTTTCTCTTTACTCAAATTTGCAAATTATTGACGATTTCGTAATTATCAAAAGATGTGGCGTTTTGGTTTTTTTAATGCGATTATTTTTGTTTTTTGTATTCTTTGCGGTGCGTTGTGGTTTGGATTTTTTGTTTTTGTTTTAATCGGATGACTGAAATGACAATCATTCAGAATTTAAATTATTTTGCAACCTTTAACCCATATGATCAATTCTAAACAATGAAACACGAGTGTATCAGATAAACAGCTTAAGTTATATTGGTGAATTTCTATGTTAAGAATTCGTATTATAGATCAATCACTCTATGAATTAACATCATCCCCCAGTGGTTTGCACTGAAGAAAGAGCATATTCAATGATTTAATTAAACAGATAATTTATACCCCAAAAAACCGTGTGTATTTCATAGACTTAACCTTTATATCTCCATCCTTGTTTATGCCACTTTGAGGCCATCAAGAAGTATGGTTGGTTGATATTCGCTCGGCTAACGTCAAATGTCAGCAAGCAGTATATCGATCGACAACAATTTTCAATTAAAGTCAAATTATAACCACCATATGATCTTCCATAAAATTATCGCTCATTGTTTGTGTTTACAATGTAGGTCCACATACAGAATGCAACACTCGCTGGAGGGGTAGCTGTGGGAGCTACAGCTGATATGCCTTTGAATCCTTGGGGAGCCCTTGTGATCGGTTGGTTGGCAGGACTCTTATCGACTATCGGTTTTAGATTGGTAACAGTAAGTATCAAAATCGACAGGAAAATGATTTAATCATTAAAGTTAACAGGAAGCTGGTACATAAATGTATATATGCCTCTCAATCCACGTGGAGCTCTAGTATTGAATTGTTTGTGGGACTCTTAACGACTATTGGTTTTATATTGTTTACAGTAAGTTAGAATCGACATGAAGTTGATATGCCTCCCAATCCATATGTTAAGCTCTAGTTTTTGTTTGTTTCGCGGGACTCTTAACGACTATTGGATTTAGATTGTTTACATTAAGTATCAAAAAGTCAACAGGAAGCTGGTATGCCTTTCGTTTCATGTGGGGGAGCTCCAGTTATCGGTTTTGTGACAGCACTGTTATCGACTAAAGGTTTAAGATTAGTAACAGTAACTATTAAAGTCAACAGGAAGCTGGTATGCCCTTTCAATCCTTGTGGAGGAGCTCCAGTTATCGATTGTGTGGCAGCACTGTTATCGCCTATATGTGTTAAATTGTTAACTTCAGTGTTTATCTTTAGCCGACAATAACCTGATATTCCTCTAGATCAACATGGAGTTATAGATTATCATCTCAATCTGTTTATCGCTATTTTACCTATGACGACTTTGTTAAAATTTTATGACAACGGGCACGTGCGCCCTTAGTTTCTAGCTACAATTTTACATAACACTCTACTGTGCTGAGAAAGGAAATTATCAGTCAGTAAGATCAAAGGAAAATTTAGTAAAATAGCGATAACTCTTGTTATTGGTTGTTTGTTAGGATTCTTATACACTATTGGTTTTAGATTGTAAACAGTAATAGAAGGGTGCCCAGTGTAAAAAAAGATGTCAACTCGGTGAAGATATACTAATCGATTACTCGTTGAATTTACCGAGCGATACTCGAGTACTCGCTCGGAAAAACATCTACAAAATAGAAACATAAAATAATACCAATTGTATGTACTATGATTCGATCGCTGTCTTATGGATGCAAAACCCTCAACATTATTACCTAGTATCAGTATAACTTGTACATTGTAAAATAAAATGTAATCCATCCTCTACTGCATTTAGATCACACATAAAACACATTCTACTATTTTTACTAATTCCATTAAAACGACCATTCCATTAAAACGACCAGTTTCAATACATAGATTGTATGAGGACAGACGAATTTTCGTTATCCATTTACGAAACATTAGAGGAATACATTTTCGAAAATAGAATTGTAATTCTACAGTAATTAATGATGTTCTAATTATGTAAACTGGCAATTATCTAATCAATTCATTAATAACATCTATAGAAAAATGATTACTCAAACAACAGTATTTGGGAATTGTAAAGAAACACATTTAATAATCATCAAAGGGGTAATGATTAGAACTTTCTGATGTCTCTAATAACTTTCTGAGGGTCGACAAAGAGTGCAACGAATTTGTTCTTATTTAGAAATATTATCATGTCAAAGTTTTCTGGGACGAATCGATTTCTCAACTTTAGTACGTAACTTTAACCTACTTTAGGACTATAAGACGATTACCCAATAGTGTAAGCCTTGGAAATGTGCTCTTGATCATAGCATACGACTGATCGGAAGAATTTATAGTGACAATTAAACGCAAACATTCGATTTGTATTTTGATTGGTTTTGATTAAAAACTAATTTCACGGGAGGCGCTGTTAATAAAACTATTTTTTTTAGCTAGAAACCGATTAGTCGAGTATCATTTTGGTATTCGATACTCGGAACTACCGAGCGATACTCGAGTACTCGAGTATTCGTTGACATCCCTTAAAAAAAAGTCATTTGTTCTCAATGTCTCTTTCAGAAAATGTAAATTTTCAGTGTGTGTTTTTCAAGTTTTGCAATCTAATTGTGTGTGTTTTTTTTTTTTAATTTCTGTTTTTAATTTTTTTTCGAAAAAATAGCTTCAACATACTTTTACCATACTTAAGTTCACGAGTTAAGTAAACGGATGACACACGGCAAAATTTGATATCAAATTATATGAAAATCTTTATATTTTACTGTAATGATTGTCATTATAAGTGGGACTATCTTGGAACTGAAGGATGAAGAAACAGTAAAACGAGCTTACAATCTTGATTATTAGGACTTTGTATATAGACAATTATTATTTGTTTTTCAGCCTTATTTGTCTTATAAAGTCAGGCTTCATGACACGTGTGGTGTACATAATCTACATGGAATGCCAGGGGTTCTTGCAGGCATTGCTAGTGCAGTATTGGCATCTCTGTCTTCATATGAAAAATGGGGGGACAGGTATAGATTTGTATTATGAAACATAATTTTGAAAGACAACAGATGGAATGTAAACTTTCGCTTATGATTGATTGGTATTTGTTTGGTCAAAGCCAAGTGACAAACAATTCATTTATATTCAGGAAAAAAACAAATAAACGAACTCATTTAATAAACCCATTTGTATAAAATGGACTGTGTGTACAGCAGTGCATAATGATTTAGATTGTTTCCCCTATCAACTGTTTATATATATATATATTTATATTCTCAAGTTTATATCTCAAAACTTGTATTTGTCATAACATTAAATTTACAAATTAGTGTGCACACACTTAAGCTCGCCTGCTTTACTGATCATGATTGCCGATTTCATGTCTTTACGATTTAGGTTTTACTACAAATCCTACAAGTATCACATAAACTTATCATCATAAATGATTCATGTAAAGATAAACCCTACAAGACGGAAATGTACACCTTACACTTTTTTCATACACTAAAAATATTTAAGGCATTGCTTATATAAACTGACCTTACCAAAAAAACATTACATTAACCAATGAAACAGGAAAATGATGTCAAGGTCAGAGGAACATTGAATGATGGAATGATGATGATGTACAACACATAATCATTCCATAATGCAAATACAGTTTTAGTTGATCTTCTACTTCAAGTTTCCTAGAAACAGACCTATTCATGTAAACTGAATCTAATACTGATCAATGGACCATGAAAATGAGGTTAATGTCAGATTAACCCTGTCAGGCAGACATGTACACCTTACTCTTAATATAGTTGACCTGATGATTATAATATAAGTACTAATAACTGAAAAACACAGCTGATTATGTAATTTTGATCTTGATCTGCTGTCGCCGCTGGATTAGTACCCCTATGTCTAGCATTCTACAACTCGTTGCTGGCAATAACAAATTACCCACCACTGCAAAATCTTTTGCCTTCAAAATATTTTTTTTCTCTTTTGTACAGTTTATTTGTAATTTTCCACGGTCGAGCACCTGCATTCAACAGCCCCGAGTACAAACATTACCACAACACAAATTCGACATGGGAACCAGGGCTAGGCAGGAGTGGTGTGGAACAAGGAGGATACCAGATGGTTGCTTTGATAATCACTTTGGCTATTGCTTTGGTAGGCGGGACGATCACAGGTACAGTATATAAACATTGTAATGTATATCAATTATACGCCATATAATACACATTAATTATCGCTATAATACACAGTTTTTGATTTTAGTTCATTTATATGTTTTGGAGTTTAGTATGACGTTCATGTTTACTGAACAAGTACACATTTTTTTAGGGGTCAGCCGAAGCCCGCTTCCGGGTGCGGGATTTTCTCGCTGTTTTAAAGACCAATTAGTGGCCTTCGGCAGTTTTCTGCTCTTTGGTCGGGTTGTTGTCACTTTGACACATTCCCCATGTCGATTCTCAATTTTATTACATACCACTTAATGAGTTTGAACAATATTATAGTACTGATGTCGAATTGATCATTTGGGACATTTGTACGAATGCTCTTTACATCGTCTTCTAAGAAAGTACATATTTTTAAACGTTAGACCAGTTAGGCCAAAATATAAAAAGTTATGTTTTATGCCAATCTTCATATTCTCTATTTCGAACATTGCTTTAAAGGGACACTAGCTACGAGATATATAAAGTACTATTTTTTTTTGTTCAATCATTAATGAAAGTGAAATAGGGAAATAATATTTCGCTTTTAGCAGCCAGTATGGTTTAATTTTGTCAAATTAAGCTAAGAAACATTGATGATGAATTAATCACTTGCAAGTGAATTATTCGACCTCGTTGAATTCGTATTCATGTGATCTCCAATTAAACCCCTTAGCTAGAGATGGATAAAGCATGAATTGAGCGTGTTTAGTTATTTAAAGGAAATTTATGTCAACATTGAAAGTGAAACTGATTCGATCCACGAAAAATCATTGTTATACAATGATTCACATATTTTTAACCTATAATATGAAATTAAACAGACCTAGAAAAATCCAATTGCACGAGTTCGATTTCTATTTATATCTATATTCATGTTTATATCGCTTATATAACCATCAGAGGTCATTGGAGGTAAACTCGATAGTAAATCAGATGGCGTCAAGACTAAAATACACACGAAACGAAGCTACATGTTATCGATCCCATGCTTTGTAAATTGCTTATTTTAGACTTTTTATAATTTGAATAATTGTTTTACATGTTTATAAATCAAATACGAGAATTTGAGTCAAATCGATGAACATGAATTTGACAGCTAGTGACCCTTTAAATTGCAACTTTTATTTCATTATAGAGTCGTCGAAAGAAAAGTATTATACTAGTACAAAAACAATATAACTTAACGTACCTATCATTTTTTTTATGTCAGGGCAGGACACAAGAATGTATTTTGGCTTTCCGGAGGCAGGAAACCAGAATATATTTTGTCTTTCCGGAGGCAGGAAACCAGAATATATTGTGACCTTCTGGAGACAGGAAACCAGAATATATTTTGGCCTTCTGGAGGCAGGAAACCAGAATATATTTTGGCCTTCTGGAGGTAGGAAACCAGAATATATTTTGGGCTTCAGCAGGCAGAAAACCACAATATATTTTGGTCTTCTGGAGGTAGGAAATAAAGGCAACAGTAGTAAACCGCTTTTCAAAAGTCATAAATCGATTGAGAGAAACAAATCCGGGTTACAAACTAAAAATGAGGTAAACAACAGAAACACTGAAGTGCAACAAAAAACAAAAACGACAATGCAACACACACAGAAACGAACTATAAGATAGCAACTGCCATTTTCCTGACTTGGTACAGGACATTTGAAGAAAAAAAAACCAGAATATATTTTAGCCTTTTTGAGGCAGGAAACCAGAATATATATTTTGGCCTTCTTGAGGCAGGAAACAAGAATATATGTTTTGGCCTTAGTCATTAGAACATGTAGAACAAACGAAATGATAACTCTACTACTAGTATTTAATATGTTTAAGCTTTTCATCATAATCCAAACTCTGCTATTCTTGGTAATGTATATATTTGTATCTTCTTTCTTTCCATCGTTTATACTTTTTCGAGTATATGTTTTATAGGTTTTATTTTGAAACTACCGTTTTGTGACAGACATGACGGGGATTCGTTGTTCGACGATCGAGTACATTGGAACGTATCTACAGAAGGTTACCCATCAGGCGTTGTAAAAAATGGCGAGAGGAATGATATAAATAGCAATGATGAAGAAAGAACGTATGTATGAAAAAAGATGAATAACAAAAATATCGAACTCCAAGGAAAATTCAAAGCGGAAAGTACTGATGAGTCTTTTGTAGACGAACCGTGCGTCTGGCGTAAATACAAAATTTCAATCCTGGTATCTATGATGAGTTTATCCCTTATCATATGGCAATATCAAAAGCTCAAACACATCAAACGAATGAAAAACAACTGTCATATTCATGAATTGCTATTTTAATTTGAAGTATTTCATGAGATAATGATCCAATTACATGTAGAGTGGAAGATGGTGATCTCGCTCAGTACTTTCAATATATATATATATGCTCTGACATTTTGGGGGCAGATGGCAGTTATGCACAAGCCTAAAACCCGCCACGAAAATCCCAAAAGACAAGTAGAATGAAATGTTGACAAAAAGATATATGTCTTGCATTCATGTTATTCTAAAATATGTAGTATGCCGGTATAATGCAAATGTTGAAATTAAAAGGCAATATTTAAAGGGGCACTAGCTGTCAAATTCATGATCTCCGATTTGACTGAAATTCTCATATTTGATTTATAATATATATCAGAATTTCGTTTGTATTTCAGTTTAGACGCCATCTAATTAACTATCGAGATGACCTCCATAATCTGCCGATGGTCACTTAAACTGATATAAACATAAACATAAATATAGATAGATCGGCGACCTCGTGCAACTAGATTTTTCTAGGTCTATTTGATTTCATCTGATAGGTTAAAAACAAAAGATAATTATCGTTTTTACCTTTATAGGAATGTTTTTTTGGATCGAGTCAGTCAATGAAATGGTTCACCTTTGTTATACTTTCAATGTTGACATTCTTTTTTTTAATGGCTGAACACGACCAATTCATGCACAACCAATCTATAGCTAATGGGTTAAATTGAAGGCCACACGAATACGGATTCAATGAGATCTAATTATTCACTTAAATGTCTATGAACCATGACTGAAGTTGCAGGGCCAAATTGTCTTTATGTAAATGAAAAATACAAATGATATGAACTAAAGATGAAGAACTGGATCGTTCTTCACTGTATTGGATACATAAATTACATAAGTGTCCTTACAAAAGACGTTGTTTTTCTAGGTCTCCCAAGTGTTCGACGAAACTACTGTCTAAAATATTAGCATCAATTCTCTTTTAACTGGTTTGGTTCTTTGAGCGTTCCTGACGAAGATAAATTCAGAAAAGCACTTCGGACGCATGCAATTTATAATTTGTTTGTTTTAATTGTTTTTTTTTATCAGCAATCAAGTATCGTTTAAGTAATTGTGAATGAAGGGGAGGACTGAATTAGAAACGGATACT
The DNA here is from genome assembly GCA_017311375.1 of Mytilus coruscus. Taxonomy (NCBI): domain Eukaryota; kingdom Metazoa; phylum Mollusca; class Bivalvia; order Mytilida; family Mytilidae; genus Mytilus; species Mytilus coruscus. Next base: position 87,292,631 of record CM029603.1, read on the forward strand.
TAAAACAAGAGTGCACACGCTGAAATGTCTCGCCTTCTTTACTAACCATTGATATTATGTAGATAGTCCTAAATATAAAACTTTACTACAACTATCAAATAAACTTAACATAATACACAAAAATGAGGTCAAGGTCAAATAAACCAAACAAGAAATACATGAACACCTTACAATCATTCAATACACTAGATATAGTTGACCTATGTCTTATAGTTCAGAAGAAACAGACTTAACCAAGAAAACTAAACGTTGACCAATGAACAATAAAATGAGGTCAAGGTCAGATGAACCATTCCTGGCAGACATATACAGCCTACAATCCTTCCATACAACAAATATAGTTGACCTATTGCTTATAGTTTAAGAAAAACAGACCAAAACACAAAAACGCAACACTAAATAAAGGCAACAGTAGTATACTGCTGTTCGAAAAACATAAACCGATTGAGAGAAAACAAATCCGGGTTACAAACTAAAACTGAGGTAAACACATCAACTATAAGAGGAAAACAACGAAACAACAGAAACACTGAAGTGCAACAAAAAACCAAAACGACAATGCAACACACACAGAAACGAACTATAAGATAACAACTGCCGTATTCCTGACTTGGTCATGACGTTTTAAGAAAAATGATGGATTGAACCTGGTTTTGCGCTAGACAAACCTCGCACTTTTATTGCAATGTTAAATATAACACTAAAACGATAACACTACTTGACAGGACTACTGTACAAATAAATGCAAGAACATTACGGACAGAGAAATACACAAATAAACATTACAATAGGACATTTCGACATGCTAATAGTTATTAAAGGTACCAGGCTTATAATTTAATACACCATACGTGCGTTTCGTCTACATAAGACTCACCAGTGACGCTCAGATCAAAATAGTAAAGAAAGCCAAACAAATACAAAGTTGAAGAGCACTGATCACTCAAAATTCCAAAAAGTTGTGCCAAATACGGCTAAGGTTATTTATGCCTGGGATAAGAAAATCCTTAGTATTTAGAATAATTCTTACTTTTGCAAACAGTAAATTTATAAAAATGACTATATAATTGATGTTTGTGTCAACACCGAAGTGGTGACTAACCACAGAATAAAAACGAACACGAAAAACCACCTAGGACAGCACATAAAACAGCACAAAAAAACATGCATTGTCACACGATGATAACGCTACAAAAGTTACGTCACAGGTAAATTTCTAAAATTTTGATATAGTTCAAAGTCAGGTTTGTAATTATGGTATTTGATGTATAATATAACAATTACAATTTTATTAATATAGAATTGTGTTAGTAATTAGATAATTAATTGTAGTATCTAGCTATGCTGGTATTTCTTCTAAATCAACTGAAAAAACAAATAAATCGTGAACGTATACTTGCCCCAAACTAAAATATTATAGATGAACTGGGTGATTAATTATCTTTACTTTTACATACGAATAGAAAATTAAAAAAATAGAATTACAACTACAAACGATAAGACATTTAACAATATCCGATCAGAACTACAAATACAACATCATAACTAAATACATTAATGTTGGATAACAAGTACCCTAACACGTCTTATATAACTAAATACATTAATGTTGGATAACAAGTACCCTGACACGTCTTATATAACTAAATACATTAATGTTGGATAACAAGTACCCTGACACGTCTTATATAACTAAATACATTAATGTTGGATAACAAGTACCCTGACACGTCTTATATAACTAAATACATTAATGTTGGATAACAAGTACCCTGACACGTCTTATATAACTAAATACATTAATGTTGGCCATGGATAACAAGTGCAATAAACCGTGAAAATTAGATCAAGGTCAAATAAAACCTGCAAGACTGAAATGTACATCATAAAATATTTCTATACACAAAATATAGTTGACCTATTCCATACAGTATTAGAAAAGAGACTTAAACTCAAAAACTTAACTTCGACCACTGAACCATGAAAATGAGGTCAAGGTCAGATGACACCTGCCATCTGGAAATGTAACCTTATGATCATTCCATACACCAAATATAGTAGACATATTGCATACAGTATGAGAAATACAGACCAAAACACAAAAACTTAACTTTAACCACCGAACCATGAAAATGAGGTCAAGGTCAGATGACACCTGTCAGTTGGACACGTACACCTTACAATCCTTCCATACACTAAATATACTAGACTTATTGCTTATAGTATCTGAGATATGGACTTGACCACCAAAACTTAACCTTGTACACTGATCCATGAAATGAGGTTGAGGTCAAGTGAAAACTGTCTGACCGGCATGAGGACCTTGCAAGGTACGCATATACCTAATATAGTTATCCTATTACATAAAATAAGAGAGAAATTAACATTACAAAAAATCTTTTTTTTTAAGTAGTCACTGAACCATTAAAAAATGAGGTCAAGGACAATGTACATGTGACAGACGGAAACTTCGTAACATAAGGCATCTATATACAAAGTATGAAGCATCCAGATCTTCCACCTTCTAAAATATAAAGCTTTTAAGAAGTTAGTAAACGCCGCTGCCGCCTCCGGATCACTTTCCCTATGTCGAGCTTTCTGCGACAAAAGTCACAGGCTCGACAAAAATTCAAATATCTGTTACAGTACATACTAATAAAAATCTCTTTCGTCTTGCAATAATATATCATTTGACTTTTCTTCGCTCTACCTTTACAAGTATTCCCCCTCTCATAACTATTAAAAAGACAAATTGAAATAATTCATCCTGCTTTATTTCAAACAAAAAGAATGCCAATGTAGAGACAATTATCTTATCTTTGAGAGAGATAAATCGAAATTTGTATAAATCACTCCTACTAAAAAAGAAATGCCCTTAATAGGACATTAACGAGATACTTGATTTCTTGATTGATCGGCAAGATATTTGTTACGTGTAGAGGACGCAATTTCATTAAATAATCGGCATTACCATGGGAACCAATTGTGCTCTTCTTCCAGCTGAATTGTCGCTTTATTCACACGAAGCTGACCCCATACACTAGCCATGTCCGTTAACTACTATTACCACTCTATAAATGCTGTCCTCTCACTAAAACTGTAATAAAGTGTGGTGACTAAGTTGAACGCATCTATCCGATATAACTTGAAATACAGGAGACAACATATAGAATTAAGTCTGATTAAATATCTTAAAAAACACATCGAAATTGACAATGAGGGTCGACTAAGAACAAAACTATACGACAACAGAAAGGATTTCAGCTTCCTAATTGTGAACTTTCAATTTCAATGTAGGAACATTCTAGCAGCTGCATATGGAGTAAATATCTCAAGGTTGTGAAGATATTCAATCGCTTGTATTTCCTCTCATGATTTACCTGGGATCACACTTGGTTTTTGGTAATGGTTCGTGTTGCTTAGTCTTCAATTTTTTGCATTGTGTTTTGTGTACTATTCTTTGTCTTTCCATCGTATCCATTTTTTTCCGAGTTATGAGTTTGAATATCCCTTTGATATATTCACCTCTCCTTTATAAAACTACGTTACAAATACCATTTACGTATCATAAGAGGTTTTCTTTAAACTTACCTTAAAAATGACAATACAATGAAAGGTTGATGAGACATCTTGGAGTAATGATACGATACGAAACGGGGAAAGGCAAACGAACATGAACCCGAACACTCAACATCATAACCTCCCGCTTCTCAAAGCAAGTATACAACAAATTACCGTGTCGACGCACTCCGTCTCATTTTGACTGGATTTCATGTGACTCCCTAAAATTTGTTTGTTACCTTGATTTGTTTATTCTTTATCGATTTATGATATTTGAATATCGGTAAACTACTTTCGCCTAATTATACCCATAAACATGTAAGTATCTAGAGCATTTACTTGAATTGACCATCCAAGCAACTTCCGTCATGTTTGAAAAAAATAAGCATTTAAGTTTCCTGCATCTTTTATTTATTTATGTTATAAAATGATGTAATACTTTCTATTTTCTCATTCAGACCTTTAATATAATGAAATCTGCAAGCAAACAGAAAGCTAGTACAGTAAAGCCGGCTTCATTTGTGAAGCTTACCACCGAACATATTTGAGACGTACTGCATGCCTGTGTAAAATGAAAACTGAAGACAAAAAACTTTCTTATACAGTGTACATTTTTCTTGATTGTGATTAAATGTCTAATGTTGCATATAATGTTAACTGTTATATAAAGTATACAACAATTGACTTTTTTTTATTGACTACAGGAATGAGCAGTACTAACTAACAACAATTAACTACGTATTTCGCGTTCAAGCTGCTTCAATATGAGTCTCGATGTCATATGAAAAATTTAAATTCCTTCCCAAAGAGATAGATTCAATAATATTGCATATCTATATAGAATTCCAGCAGCACTCACAGAAAATGATATATTTTTCAATCATAGTGAGTACTACATTCCAGAGCAATTTCTTTGTATCTCACATTGAAAGATTTCTGGACGCCATGATCATTTATGTGACCGTTTAGTGGTAGAGCAGTATTGCTAACACGTCCGGTTCCATAGAACTCACCATGGTGTGGCTGCTAACTCTTTAGTTTATTACATTGTGTCTTGTGAGTATGTCTTGACGTGTGTTTGTTTTGCTTTGGTCCACTTTCCTTTGATTTTGATGAGTTTTGATCTCACCGTCAACTCATGCATAGTACGTGTTTGCCAATTCTATAACTGTATCTGATTTTTATTTACTTACACAACACTTGAACAGTATTTTTGTCTATATATTGGTAGAACAACTACTGCAATATACAGATTTCAGAGCTGCACTTGCCTTTTTGCAAAGTACAATTCATAAAGCTTTTATATCTCAATAAAATGTATATCCAAATTACAAATTAATAATCTAAAATAAACAAGTAACAATACATGGGCTCGATAATATGTATCAGCACTTCGTTTGTATTTTTGTATAGACGTCATCTAATTTTAATTTCAAAACCGCATACATGACCTCCGAAGACTGTCGACAGTCTGATAACCCGATATAAACGTAAATACGAATACCTAGCGATCATGTGCAATGGACTTTTCTATGTCTGATTCATTTCATATTGTAGTTTTAATAGTATTTTTTATCATTGATTTTACCTTTAGGAATGTTTTTTTTTTTTGTGGATGAATTAGTCAACCAAATGGTTCATCCATGTTTTACTTTCAATGTTGACATTCTTTTCCTTTTAATAGCTGAATACATTCGTAAACCATCTCAGTTTATCGGTTAAATTGAAAGTCACATGGAAACGGATTCAATGATGTCGAATTATTCACTTGCAAGTGAACAATTTAGCAGTGATGTTTCTTACACCTCCAAAACGTGAAAGATAAAAAGAAAGGTATGAGAATCACTCGATATTTGTTTTGTAATCTAGCATGAACTATACAATTTCGCAAAACTGTGATGACCTAATTTTTCAATCTTCAAAACCATATTTTAGAAGAATATTGTGATGACCGTTCAACATATACGAAAATAGTATGCAACTGTTCATATATGGTGAAATAATGTTTATCAAATCAATTGTTTATTCGTAGCACACGTTTGAGGTTTGTTAATCAATATCCTTAATGACTTTGAAATAAATCATTTCAAATGAGTTCTGATAGTCTGGATGCTGCAGAAGTTGTATTATGAATATCGACTTTAGCTATTTTAGCTATATATCGTAAGCAATATTTTGCCAAATCCGATTCGCCCATCATATTTGCAGAAATTCCCAAGAAATACATTATATGAAATAACTCGAATCTTTTAACCATACGCACATAATATCTTTGACTATGTTGACTGTTATTCATGTATGAAAAGCTATCGAGGTTTTCCGGAAATAGTCTCATAAATGCATCTTTGCCTGAATCAACATTTTCAAGATCGTAAAAGCTCAGAAAGCGAATGAAATGTGCCATTGGTTTGCAAGTATATACCGTAAAAGGTTCCTTAAGGTCTTGTTGTAATTCTGGTAAAATCGCCAATGATTTGGAATCAAGGTTGATATCAAGATTTGTTAAGTTTTTTACTAAAGTGATTGTCTTTTCATGTTTCATTAATTCCATTATATTATCATGTAATTCATGAAATATAACAATATCAAAAGTGGTTTCCACCGGAACTGGAATGGTTTTGTCTGTGAACTTTGACAAGACACGATCTGTTATGGTTAATGCTTCTGTGTAATGTTTATGACTATAGAAGATTGTTGCTAATAGCAACCATCCTGATATTGCATCTGAATTAACACCAATCAGTAATTGACTACGGTAATGTTTGTATTTGAGGTATTGTTGTTTGTTGGTAGGTATACAATGCATATTTGGTATCACAGATACGAAATGGTGTGCATCTGCAAAAAATAAGTTAAATATGCTTCTCGACAAACAACTTTTAGAATGATGCAGAATGTTATTCATTAATCTGTAAATATTTCCTTTCGCTCTTCCAGAGGAAAAAAAGATGAATTGTTTCTTGTGCTAATATCGTTTTAAGGCTTAAAGGCTTGTTCATATTACAAGAAAAAATCGAGTAATCATGGAGAGTTTCTGAAGATGAAAACATTGAATAACTTTCTGATATACATTCTGAAGAAGACCAACTAATTTCCTTTTTTTTACTTACGTCGAACCGGGAATAGAAAATATTATTGTTAGGAATAAAATAGTGTAATAGTGTTGAATATTCTACAGAGTATAACAGTTTCTGTAGGCATGCCATAAAACAGGGAATAATGTTGTCTGGTCGCCAAATAGACGGATCCAATTCTTCAGATATCCAAAACATTAGAGTTTTTAAGAAATATGAGCACAATAACCCTTTTAAACCTGGACACTTCTCTATTATTTCTTTAAGCAAGATTTTCAATAAGGCATAGCACAGTAACTGGGTATGACAGAATGAAAATATCAGCATTTTTTCTGCCACAGAAAACGATATCCTCCATTCAAAATTTTCATAATCGGATCCTTTACAACCAATAGGAACAAATACGACACCTAAGGATGTTATCTGTGAAATGAGATCAGATGATGGCCATTCTGTACGTGGTCTAATGATCCATGGTTGGGCTTGTGATATCCATTTTTCACATTTGATGCAATATGCAATATCGTGCTGTTCTAAATCATCCGATATACATGGACCATGAAGATTCTTTAACATAGGTTTTATTACTACTAATTGTCTTAAACGATGTATTTTGAAAAGCTCGCTTGAAAGCAGCATCTTGCAATTATTTTCTTCTCGCATTTGTTCAGTAATCAAATACCGTACATCATATCTAGTTAATATATGGAGGTATGTGAAACATGGTGGCGTTTCCGCGGTGTCCATGAGCAATGCCACTTCCAAACGATCAGTAACATCACTCATTGATTCGTATACTCTATAGCAAGGTTCTATAAACATCAAATCAGTGTCACTACCTTTAAAATTGAGTCCTTCTCCTTTACTTCCACTGCTTATTCTCGGAAAATTATTATCCATGGCTATATCTCCTATTGTATATATCAACCGCCTTGACTTTACTATTTCTTCTGATCCCACTTTCTGGCAAAGATACGCGTAAAATTCCAGTGACTTTATCTGACTTTGACATTTTGATGATTTTTTTGTTATTATCGCTTTAGTACATTTCCGACTAGTCAACCTGTAAAATGAAAATCAACATGTACTTTTTAATATAAATTTGTAAGATGTGTCCGTTTGGCTGCAGCTATAAAATATTGCCCTATAGGGTTACTGAGCTTTAATACCATGATTGAATAGAAATTGAAAACTTTGTAAAAGTCAGACAATTATTTAGGATGTTTATATATATGTAATAGCTACATTGTATTTAAAACCTGGTGTAACGAACTACTAAGTAAACGGTCTTATTTTTTAAAACATATTTGGCTGTTTAGGGGAAACAAAGATTTCAGGATAGTTTTGAAAATATATATATAGGTTTTCGCTATTTTAAGTGCTTTTTTTTTAAACAAGAACTTATTTAGACTCGTACACGGAAGTGACATAACTCATTTACGCTATTTTTTTGTGCTCAACATGACAACGGCCATTTACTGTCACTCACAAATTATCTGCATGTACATAAAAGAGAAATTATTCAGAGAATTTTTTATATTAGCCAGTATTTTTGTTGTTGATTTTTTGGTTAAAACCTCGACGCAGTGAATTTGAGTATATATTTTTATGCCCCCGCAACTAAAAGTTGGGGGGGGGGCAATATTGTTCTACCCCTGTCCGTCCGTCTGTCTGTCTGTCTGTCCGTCCGTTCCATTATGGGTATATAGCTATTCCGCATAACTCCTCCTACAGTTTGAATCCTAGGAAGTTTTCACTTTGCTGTCTGTTTGTACATATATTGAAGGTGTGTATGTGGTCAGGGTTTTAATTTTGATTACTATTTGCTCTTTTCTGAGATCGTTGAACTTTGTCATTTTTGGAGTATTTACTTGCATTAGCTAGAGGATTGTTTCCAAATCCTCCTAAAGTTTGAATCCTAGGAAGTTTTCACTTTGCTGGCTGTTTGTACATATATTGAAGGCGTGCATGTGGTCAGGGATTGATTTTTGTCGAGCCTTCGACTTTAGTTGAAAAAGCGAGACATAGCGATCCTACATTCCGTCGTCGTTGTCGTCGTCGTCGGCGTCGTCCACAAATATTCACTCTGTGGTTAAAGTTTTTGAAATTTTAATAACTTTCTTAAACTATCCTGGATTTGTACCAAACTTGGACAGAAGCTTGTTTATGATCATAAGATAGTATCCAGAAGTAAATTTTGTAAAAATAAAATTCCATTTTTTTCCGTATTTTACTTATAAATGGACTTAGTTTTTCTTCCATGCAGTTAACATTACATACAGTCTGCAGTTAAAGTTTTCAAAACATTTATTTGATTCATAAACTATCCTGGATTTTTACCAAACTTGGACAGAAGCTTCTTACAATCAAAAGATAGTATCGAGAGGAATATTTTTATTTTAATTTTTTTTTCTCATTTTTGTTGAGCCTGTGATTAAATGCAAAAGTAGGCGAGACACTGGGTTCCGCGGAACCTTTACAAGTTGTTATTTATATCTGCTCTTTTGGGAGATAGTTGAACTTTGTCATTTTTGGAGTATTTACTTGCATAAGAGGAGCGTTTCCAGATAACTCCTCCTACAGTTTGAATGAAGTTTTCACTTTGCTGGCTGTTTGTACATATATTGAAGGTGTGCATGTGGTCAGGGTTTTGATTTTTGATTATATTTGCTCTTTTGGGAGATAGTTGAACTTTGTCATTTTTTAGGTAAAAGCGATTAAATGTTAAAGCTATCTTAGAATAACACTTTGCATCTGCGGGGGCACCAAATGTGTCTCCCAGACACAATAATATCTCAAAGAAAGTCCCACATTGACTTTGTTATAATACAGTTTCTTCAGAGTTGAGTACGGGGCATCACTTTGTCTAGTTTTTATTTTGGTTTGTTATATTTGCAACAGGGGATTATAATACTAAACCTCTTCAATATCTATATTCAATTCAGAACTATGCATGTATTTGGTTATCAGTGTGTAGAAGAAACATGCCATGCATACTGCTTTCGAATACAAACATTTTAAATATATACCTAAGGTGGTACCAAAGACATTGACTAAAATTAATTTGGCTCGTTTAATTTTCATAAATTTTGACAAAATATTTACTATATCTTAGATGTCACTTGACAGCGAGAAAATGTCCTTCTGATTAAAAAAAGATAAACAACATTCGTAAAAATTAATAATATAAACGTTATTTCTTACCTTTTATTACAATGATGCACATTTACAAAATGTTAATGATCACGTTCACAATAAATGCAATCGATTTGTATGACATATAAGGTACATGTAACAGTTTTAATCTTGACTGAGATAACCTAAAAATATGTATATTTTTGGTTGACGTCATTTGATACTTTCGGAAAACTGGAAACCTATTTGAAGAAATAGAGAAAGCTAATAGGTCGCTTTAGATAACACACAATCCTTGTCATATCGTCATATCAGTGTATATGAGTAATAGGTTTACAATTATTCTACGTGACTTTTACCTCACTAGTTAACAAAGCAGATGTGAGACAGGGCTGTGTAAGATAACAACCTAAATAATGGAAATTGTGTTAACTTTGTAACCCCAAGCATAACACCCCTCATGTACATGATATATGACATAATTCAAATTAACCCTATATGTCCTATATAATAAAAAGTAATTATTACAAATATGGTGGACGTTTCGTCCCCGAGGGTATCACCAGCCCAGTAGTCAGCACTTCGGTGTTGAAATGAATATCAATTATATGGTAATTTTTATAAATTTACTGTTTGCAAAAGTATGAATTATTCAAAATATTTTCTTATCCCAGGCATAGATTACCTTAGCCGTATTTGGCACAACTTTTTGGAATTTTGGGTCATCAATGTGCTTCAACTTTGTACTTGTTTGGCTTTCTAACTATTTTGATCTGAGCGTCACTGACGAGTCTTATGTAGACGAAATGCGCATCTGGCGTATAAAATTATAAGCCTGGTACCTTTGATAACTATTTACAACAAAGAAATATTCATAATAAAAGCAAAGCAAAAACCACTTAGTAATGCTACTGGTATGGAATGCTATCTGCTTAAGAAAGAACGTGCTTACGAAGCTGATCACAATGCCATTTGCTCACAATCTCTAGCGAGGCAGCGAGGCTGTGCATGAGTGACGGGTCGTCTCAAGGCTAGCTGACCAAGGGATATTAATATACGTAGCTAAAGTTACATTTATCCTAAATAACAATTAAAAACAAGCGGAATCACTTTCTATAATAATTGTTAGAAAAACTGAGATTTCTTTTTCATATTCAATATTTATATTATCATAAAAATTCTGTGAAACAACCAACAGAAATCATATAAAATGTCCTACAACGCATACATAAACGATTTCTACTTTTATCTATGCTTTGTCTCATTGGCACTCATACCACATCTTCCTATATCTATTTGATATTTTAATGGGAAAAAAAGGGATATGGGGTATCCATCCATGACAGAGAAAAAAAGGATATAGAATTTGCATACAAAAAGAAAAAAGGGCAAAGGAACAGCGATTATCATTGTTTTGCTGTTCTTCATTCCAAAGTCACAGTGAGGCCTTCAAGACGAGGTGAAAAAATATCACCGCAATCCAAGCTTAAGAAAGTCCCTAGCACCGGTTTGAGCCGAATTCTTTGCAAAATAATTTGAATAAACTTTGTTAGATATTTAACACCACCAAATTGAGGCTGGTCAAAAAAAGAACATAATGGAAAGTAGTACATATTTAACACAAAATAGTTCCTACGCATAGGTGTAAATCTATACTAATTCGTATGTTTTTTTTTTTTTTTTTTGTAATTAAGGTGTCAGATGAAGGCGAAGAACTGGTGATCCTTGTAGAACACAGAATTTACTGATAATTTTAAATAATACAAAAATGTATGAATGAATTATTAACGCATGTATTACCTGTTTCTCAGAAATGAAGTACCTGGTTTGTATCCAGAATTCCGGTAATCACTACAATACGGTCTGATTTATAAATAACGGTATGTATTGATCCCACCTCCAAAAAAAGTAAAATAACAAAAATACCGAACTCCAAGGGAAATTCAAAGCAAAAAGTCATTAATTAGATGGTAAAATCAAACGCTCAATCACATCTACTGAACATAAAACAACTGTCATATTCCTGACTTGGTACAGACATTTCCCTTATACAGAAAATAGTGGATTAAGCTAGCTAAACCTCGATCTCATTTGTATGACAGTCGCTTATAATTTCAAAAGAAAAAAATTGAAGGTGGATAGGAATGAGGGCCAATACTAGGTGGTGATCGTCTTATTAAGATCTTAGTACACACACTGGCCTCAATTGAGAAAATGAAAAAAAAACACACACAAAAAGCAAATGATCAGCGCGCTTATTGTTTTCAAATCACTACCCTTTTGAATAAATGTGTTGCTATTGCAAGAACAGAGAAAACGATGCTTGTATTGAAACATATTTATATAAAAATTTCCCTGAGACAAACAAATAAGAATCTTGCTGAGGTATTTAGTTTCAAAAATGATAGACGAAAGTTACCTTAATTGGGGCATTTCAACTTATAAAATAAATTGACAACGCCATCGCAAAACAGGAAAGACCAAAAGACAAACAAAAGACAACTTACAAAACTATATACAAAGACTGAGCAACACGAACCCTAGAATATTTCAATGATATCCTTTCTCGAAATTATGACAATCAATACGATATAATTCTTTTGACAACTTTCCTTTGCTTGGTAGTAAAATATCCTTTCGCAAGCATGTGTTTGTGTATCATAATTGAGTCATTACCGACATAAATGTTAAAATTTAGGGACTTTGAATGATGTGTCTAAAGGACAAAATCACTGACATGACGCGTCTGTGTCTCAAATTAAAAGAACCTTAGTGAGCACGCTCACATACCCCACGCCCCCACATTGTCACTGGACAAATAAAATAACTCTAAGAAAAATAAATTGAATCATAATTTCCTGTTGATATGCACATCTTCATAGTATGTCCTTATTATCTAAAAGGTTTCATGAAATTCTGTTGTGAGTTTTCAGAGGAGTTTTGATGACAAACTGTTGCAGTAGTATATTGAGGCAAATAAGTTCAAAGGCGTGTAACTCCTAGAATCATAATTTCCTGTCGATATGCACATCTAAATAGTATGTCTTTATTATCTACAAAGTTTCATGAAATTCTGTTGTGTGGTTTCAGAGGAGTTGCGATGACAAACTGTTGCAGTAGTATATTGGGGCAAATAAGTTCAAAGGTGCGTAACTCCTAGAAAAAAAATTGAATCATAATTTCCGGTCGATATGCACATCTACATAGTATGTCCTTATTATCTACAAAGTTTCATGAAATTCTGTTGTGTGGTTTCAGAGGAGCTGCGATGACAAACTGTTGCAGTAGTATATTGGGCCAAATAAGTTCAAAGGTGCGTAACTCCTACAAAAAAAATTGAATCATAATTTCCGGTCGATATGCACATCTACATAGTATGTACATATTATCTACAAAGTTTCATGAAATTCTGTTGTTTGGTTTCAGAGGAGTTGCGATGACAAACTGTTGCAGTAGTATATTGGGGCAAATAAGTTCAAAGGGCGTAACTCCTAGAAAAAAAATTGAATCATAATTTCCTGTCGATATGCACATCTACATAGTATGTCTTTATTATCTAAAAAGGTTTCATGAAATTCTGTTGTGTGGTTTCAGAGTTGTGATGACAAGAACAGGACTGACGGACGGGTCAAAAACATTATACCCTCCGCAACTTCGTTGCGTGGGGTATAATTACAATAGACATTGATTCTAGGTCTAGGATATTATTACTGGAGATAAAAAAACACCATCTTTTTCCTGTCGTGACATTTTGAACGAATGCAAATGGCGGTAAAGGCATGCATAGAAAAAGGTCAAATACCGCATTTGTTTTTGTAAAATGTTTGCTCTAGTTCCTCCTCTTTGGCTTGTGATTTATGATTTAAACATCGGTTACTTCTATTGTTTCTAATGTATATTGAAGGACATCTGGAAACAGAACGTGTATTGGGATTTATTGTGCTTATTACCTCTTATGGATTTGTTGTTGAATGTGTCTTGATCGTTTTAGGCAAAGAAGCTTAGTCTCCCTACAGAATTCACAGGAAAAGAAAATTTAATCATGTTAATAGAAGATCAAAAAAATATAACCAATTCAAGCAATTAGAGTCTATAGCAAATTGTTTTTCAACAATTTCAGGACATAATAGGTCCCTTAGAGATAGATCTGTTTGCTTTACGAATAAATTTTAATCAGTAAATATGTTAGCTGGAAAAATCAGATCAAATTAGTCATGCATTAGACATTGATGCGACGAACACCCACTGATTCAAACAGGGTCTCTCAATGTTGTAGCATGGTAAATTTCTGAGGACGAAGTCCTACCAAAGGACTATCACAAGCGACTGTAGAGTTGCATGAAAAAGGATGGAGACCAGGAACCCAAATTTCAAACAAGAGGTCAGTCGAAAATGGGCCAGTTGGTGTAGTGAACAATCATTTGATCCTTTCAGGTACTGTAATTGATCTTTTCAGGTACTGTAATTGATCTTTTCACAAAATTGTTTTAAATGGAGGCGAAAGATGTCAAATGGATAAAAGTCGAAAATAACCGTTCATCACCCTGGCTAAAAAAGAAACAGTCTAATAGACAACAACAGTACACATAACACAACATAGAAAACCAAAGAATGAGCAACTCGATCCTAAAAAATTGTGGGTTATCTCAGGTGCTCCGGAAGGGTAAGAAGAAGCTCCACATTCAGTACCCGTCGTGTTGCTCATGCTAGTCCAAACCCTGTGATACATTTGTAAGCCTAATAGGACAATTGGAACAAATCCGTAGTCATCTGTGTAATGTATATTCCATAACAGTCAACATGGTCAATCAACTCGTAAAGGCATCGGTAAGATAGTTTACAATATGAAACATCAAATTGATGGTTTATAAGTAGGAAAACTGACTATCTCACTGAGTTGAAAACTCATTGGTGTCATTGGCTGTTGTCTACTCTGACACATTGCCCATTTCAATTCTCGATTGTATCTTCATTCGACATATGACAGCCATTTTTAATGAGAGGACATGTACACCAACATCAAAATCTGAGTTTTTTAGTAACGTTGCTATAGTCTTGAATGGAAATTCATCTTTGGGTTCAAATCAAGCTATAGACATTTAACTTATACCATTGATGTTAGTGATCTTTCCTACCATTTCTTTGGAAAATGCCTGTACCAGGTCAGGAATATGGCAGTTGTTTTTTACTTGTTCTGTTGATTGATAGCAATTCATTTTGTCAGTTTTCATGGACTTCCTATTATAAATTTGCCTTTGAATTTGGTATTTTTATTATCCTTTTTTTCAGCTGGTAGAAACAAACAACTATCTTATTCATGAAATTATCTTCTTTGTTTATAATATCAGTGGTATTCTAAAATTCATTAAAAATCATATGCAAATCATAAGTTAGCATGCTATAAAACTGAAAAACATTGAAAGAGAAATTCGTCAAATTATAACATTGAAGAAAATAGTTTAATAAAAACATTAATATATATATATATATATGCAATTCAAATCGACAATAAATAAAACAAATCCATGTTACAGCCATGCATGCATGATAAGGTTTCTAGGGAAATGAATGACCAGGTTTTTGCGCTGAACTGATCCCAGGAAATACAATCAACTTTTTTCCTGATATTCATAAAAACAAATTACCATGACAGGGAGCGTAATATTATGACAATGGAACAAAAGATGACAGATCTTATTCTTTAAGGTGTTTTTTGAAAGATCAGTAAAGTACAAAATATGTACATGTATACATACATGTAAGCTTGTTATTGAAATGGTAATTAGATCTCCCTTACAAAATGACAAATGACTGAAAGTTATTCTATTTGAAGGATAGTATTATTAGTTGTCCCTTATGGAGATGAAAGTAAATACATCCAAGTTGTGTAATTTGCACCATACTAGAAACCTAAAACATTTTTTAAAATTCATAAACATCTTTTGAATCTGAATTCACGAGCAAAAATACATGCAACTTCACCTCCATATTACTCTATTGTGTATACATGTAATTGAAAGGATTATTAGATCTTAGTTATTCTTTTTGAAAGATATCATAGTATTAGTTGCCCCTTAGGGAGATGAAAGTAAATACATCCAAGTTGTGTAATTTGCACCCTACTAGAAACCTAAAATTTATTATCAAGAGTTTTCTTGCCCAGTGGTCTGAATGGCAGTTGCCAAATTGTACTGATGGAAAATAAACAAAATTTGAATTTTGAATATTTTATGGTTATTCCTAACAATTATCTTCACAAAAATAAGTTATCAAATTGTTGGGGAACTTTGCTGTAGTTTCAAAATAGATTCCACAGCCTGATTTATCGAGGGATCATAAATAATAGTATTTGCCCCTTCAACTAAACTGCCTGAATCACCATCTTCAATAACTCTATAGACCAAATTATTGTCTTCTGTGTAAATAATATGAGAGCCTTCTCCTATGCTGTATGGAATTTCTACATATTTAACCTCTACTACACTATCTTCTGCCTGGGAGCTACAATTATCTCCTACTGAAATATCAACTTGATCTAGTAATTCTTGTTCTGTTTCTATAGAAACAGTGTTTGTTTGATCTGTCAAAAAATTTTCATCCTCGTTTTTTACATCGCTTTCAGACAAATGCCTTTCTCGCTTAATCGGTATTTTAACAATATTAGGATCATCCATGTTCATTGCTGCTATTGAATTATAACCTTTAGCTGTACAATTTTCAAGATGTTTTGTGGAGGCAAGATGACGCCTTAGTTTATATGGCGAGCTTGCCTTGAATGAGCAGATTATGCACATGTAATTCTTCTGTCTGCCAAAATGTGACTTTCTATGTTCATTCAGCTGTGAAATTGTTGGAAATCTATTATTGCAGAGGTCACAAACATGTATCTTATTATCAATGTGAGAACTTTCATGTCGTAAGAATTCCTGATGACTTGATGAAATACGATCACAGAAATTGCATGGATAAGTTTTTAATCCTGCCTGCTCAGCAATTTCTCTGTGTTCCTTCAGAAAATGATACTTTTTGCCGCCTAAACATTTGAAATTCCTGTTACAATGATCACACTTATACCTTACTCTGTCATGGTATCGAAGCCGATGCATACGCAATCCTTGTGCCATCTTGAATGACATTCCACATACTTCACAAACAAAGTCTTTACTGTCTTGATGAAGTCTCATGTGATTACGCAAAGCAGATTTTAATCGAAATCTTTTCTGACAAACTTTACATGAATGTTTTCTTTCTTGTGTATGAACTGATCTGTGCTGTAAAGCCGTTGCAACTGAAGAAAACACTTTCCCACAAACATCACAAATTCCTGGTGTTTTCTTTTGCCTCTTATATTCTGTAGTCTTTCCATGATCTTGTTTCTCTTTTATGAGGGGCGGTCCTGCAATTTTATGTGTTTCCAGCATATGTCTTTTGACATATTTAAGCATACGAAACTTTTTACCACATTTCTGACATGGATACTTTGGTTCACTATGTATTGGTAAATGATTTTGAAGTCTGTTTTTAGTTTTGAATTGCAATTTACAAACGCTACATGTCAATTCACTGATATCTGTTTCAAAGTGATCACGAATATGTGACTTCATGGTTTGAACAGTTTCTCTTTTATTTTTACATATAGGGCATTTAAATTTCCCTTTTTTAGCAGGTCCAGTGTATCTCTCAAGAACAGCTGAGTCATGATCGTAAAGCTCATGACGAACTCTTTCCATTGAAGAAAAAAATATTTCATCACATTCTCTACATTTAAATTTTTCACTTGGTACCTCAGGCTTTTCACAAACCACTTTAAAGTCTTTGGCAAAATTATGTTCTCGTATCAAGTGACTAGTCAAGGTAAACTTTTTCTTGAATGTTTCCTGACAAACTTCACAATGAAAATCTTCTTCATTTCTATGTTTTCGTAACATGTGGCGTTGCAAATTCCACTTCTTCATAAATGTTTCTTGACAAATTTCACAGGATAATGGGGAAGATGATATAATGTTCTCTTCAGCCTGCTCATTTTCATCAGCAAATCTTTCATCACTGTTCAATTTCTCAGACGATTTATCAACAGACAAATCTGAAGTTTCTGCATCCCCACCAGCAGCAAACTTTTCATCCAAAGAATCTTCAGTCTTTAGTACCGATACTCTTTCCATTTGACCCGACATAATCTGACTACCACTACCATTACCCTTCATTACATCATCAGATAAATTATTTACAGCTAAATATCTGTCTATGCTAGAATTTGCTTGGGCTGGTTGCTCATTATCACAATCTTTTCTTTTATCAGCTGAAACTTTCGAACAGCAGCTTTCAATCATGTGACGACGGACATATTTCATCATCCTAAACTTCTTTCCACAATTCTGACAGGGGAATTTTGCCTCTCCATGCGTTAGCATATGATCTCTTAACCGCACTTTGTTAATGAATTGTAATTTGCAAACATTACAAGTGAGGTCTGTTACATCTATAGTAGTGTGCTCAACGATATGTGTACGCATAGATTCTTCAAACTTCATACATCGTCTACATAAAGGACATTTAAATGGTTTAGCACAATGATCTATCATTTTCAACATTACAATAAAGTTGTGATCATTTACTTCATGCCGAACTCTCTCCAATGAAGATGACATTTCCTTATCACACTTTCGGCATTTAAAGATTCCCTTGTTTTCGTTCATCCTGTCTTCACAGTCGATGGCAATCCCATAAGCCCAATTTACAAATTTTTCATCAGAATCATTTGATTTTAATTTGTCCTGTTCGTTGCCCTTATAGTTAGTGTCTTGTCCATTGTCTTCCACTGGAATGTCCTGTATTTTGTTCTTATCATTAGACTCTTGTACACAGCTTTCTACTTTGATCTCTTTTTCGTTGTCAGTGACCTTATTACCCCATCCATTGCCAAAACCTTTGATCTCCTGGTCAATGTCATCATCTTTATAGTGCTGTGCACTGTTGATGTTCTCGACATCCTGTATATTTTCACTATTTGTAGTGTCCTGAGTATTGTTACTTTTCTTGGTGTACTGTCCACTGTTACGCATCTTGACATCCTGCTTATTTTCATTATCTATAAGGTCCTCCTTATTGTTATTCTTCTTGCATTCCTGACTGGTGCCCTTATCCTTGATCTCAACTTTTATTTCTTTCACGATTTTTTTCAAAAGAGAAGACTTGTTTGGCATTATTTTTTCATTTGTTGCTTCTGATTTATTTAAATTAGGCTTCTGTTTTTTAAAAACTGAACTTGTTATCTTCCTGGAAACTGAACTCTGTATCTGATCAGATGATTCATCCAACGTAGCTTTTGTTACGGAGACATTTATAGTTTTCTCCTTCCCCGTTGTTACTGATATTTCATTTCCCAGCAACCATTTTGGTGTTTTTATTTTCCTTCCACTCCTTGACATTGCATTTTCTATTTGTATGGTGGCAAGACTCGTCATGTCTGAAAAGAAAGAAATGAATGAAATAAAACAATTGACAATGTAAAACTAAACAATACCTTCTTATATACCATGAATACTGACCAGAACTGTATGATATAGTAAAAGTTACAAGATTGCTACAATGTATTGTTCGTACAGTATAGAATTGTAGAACAGAAACATAGATTACATTATCAAGTGTATTTCAAGCTTTTGTATTTGTTCTTATTATTCAAAAGGCAAACCAAGGTGTCATAGTGGTAAAATAGTTTTAAAAAATGGTCCTATTTACACCATTAAATCGTGGAATCATTATGACATTACAATTCGGTCAACAGTCATTCCCAAAGTTTTGTAAAACTCATAATGTAAAAGACTGCTAAAAATCTGACTGGAC
The DNA here is from genome assembly GCA_017311375.1 of Mytilus coruscus. Lineage (NCBI taxonomy): Eukaryota > Metazoa > Mollusca > Bivalvia > Mytilida > Mytilidae > Mytilus > Mytilus coruscus. The sequence continues at coordinate 87,312,244 of CM029603.1, forward strand.
CAGTAATGCTTGAACAATTACTGAATAAGAGACCTCTTAAGTCCAAAAAAACCTTTGGAACCTCTGGGTCAATTACACATGTTTGCAAAAAATTAGTATGAGAGCTTTCTGACAAAGAATCTCAGAGGAATTGCTTTCACAAGGTGTCATTGTAGTAGGATAGTAAAAATCTAAGTCCCTGAACTCCAACAAAATTGATCAAATCAAAATGACAGCTTTTTGTCAATAGTGTCAGAGATGTTTGGCTAAATTTGGCACAGTAGTTTCAGAAGAGAAGGTGTTTGTAAAGGTTAAAAACAACAATGAACAAAGGACACCAAGTGATGAGAAAAGCTCACTTAAAGGGCCAGGTGAGCTAAAAAGGCAACCATGCCTATTGATATCACATGAGAAGAACACATGTTTTTTGCAGAGCATTAAAAAACAAGAAAACGTTTGTCAACAAATAAAAAAAAAATTGAGGAACAAATTCCACCACCAAATTTTGAGAAATAAAATATTTCTCTATTTGTGTCAATTAAATTTAAAATCTCTTAAATGCTTGGTAAGCCTTGAAAATTGAACTGTGTCAAGAGGAGAATCATAACATTCAAGGCAGTGGTAGGATCTATATTCATATAATGTATATGGATAGTTACTTTATAAATCACATCTGGTATGCCTGCCAATGAGACAACATTCTATTAAAAGAACAAAGGACAAGGATGTAATCTACTGAGGATTGTTTGATCAGAACCATACTGTCAACGACTGCAGAGTAAGCTATGCTATTTTTTTTTTATAACTTCTATGTAATAAATTTCTTGCAGATTTGACGTTTTTAGCTTATTGTGTAGTACATGTAGACAGATGCTGTGTGTTTTATAACTCTCCATCTAGCACATTTATCATTTTTTTATACGTTCCTCCCTTTGATATCTTTCTCCTTTTTTTTGTAATACATTTGTTTTTTATGATTGATGGTCTTTTTTCTGTTTAATTCAATAATAAAGAGCTATCTGTCTTTTGCCATCCTCTTTAGTACTTTCCTGTAGTTTTGTTTTTTCCAGTTTAACTATTTAGTACAGTTTCTGTGGAATGAAATGATGTGTCAGATCACATCAGTATGTTGGAATTGTTGTAAACACAACCCTGTCCTCTTTTCATGGATTGTGACATCACCCAGTTCTACTTATCACTGAATTCAAACTTGCCGTTAGCAACACAATGGACGCCACATGTGGAGCAGGATATGCTTACCACTCTGGACCACCGAGATCATCCAGAATTATTGGTTGTGTTTATATAGTTCAGCCTTTAGATTTCTCTGGTACGCGTTTGTAGACTATTGTTGGTCATTGATATTTTGTTTGTTTTCGCCAGGCCATAAAAAGAATAGGTTGGTTTGCCCTAACCCGACCGACTGACCCATAAAAACCACCGAGTCAAAATCTTTTTATTCAAAATTCGTGATGGGGTTTTTTTATGATTTTTGTTGTATCCGTATCCGTCTTGAGTTTGTTTCATAGAATAACCTGATCCGATCTGACCGCTTTATCACAGGACAATTTGTGTTATGTATAAAAGCCTCCAATTGATACGGATGTTCTTCACATTTTGTCAACAAAACAAAATGGCGTCCGTGGTCATGCACATGTTACAAAATTTTATCTGACAAAAGTCAGATTTCTCTTGTCAAAAGGGATTTATATGTATATTGCAATAAATTATTCAGAAGGAGGTACATTTAGTTTAAATTATATTTCTTATTCTGTGTGCATTTAGAGTTTTGTCAAAATCCCTGCAAGACAGCAACGTACTGCTGTGTTGTATATTTTAAGAATAAATTCAAACCGTTTGAATTTAGGGGCATCTAATTCACATTACAAGGAAAACAATGAATAAAGACAACAATTTTTAAGTAGCAGTTCCTTTTAAGTAAGTAAAACAAAATTTTCTTGTCTGCAAGATTGTCATTTTGTAACTTCCAGGTCCATTTCCTGTCAGAAAAACATTGAAAATATCCGATTGTACATGGTTTGGAACAAAATTTCCTGAATATTCTTATCCGATTTGCCGATTTATTCTTATATCCGATATTCGATTACACGATAAAATTAACATTAAACATACAGGGAAGGGTTTGGTGTTTTAAAAATAATATTACAATAGCCGATATTTTCGTTTAGCCGATATCCGATTAGGTGGAGTCTACTGTACCATGTTTACCTGACATTTAGCTTTGTTTAAGTTGTTACCTTTAGTTCTAAAATATAAAATGTGTTAAAAAAAACATGCATCTTTATTAAAGCATTCTAGTCATTAAACGTCAGTTTTACTAGTCAAATTTTAAGTGTCAAAGTGACAGTTATGCAGTTCATAGTTGTATAAGTATTTTGAATCTCTAAACAGGACTTACAGGACATTCAATTTTCCCATATTGTGGTATTTTGATTTTTCAGTATTATGTTTCTAGTCAAAACTTAAAATGTTATTATTCTGACAGAAGTTCTGTCAACATGGCCAACAGTGTTTTGATCAAGTGTTTTGTATTTGAATTTTGAATTTTGTATTCAAATAACTGACTTATTTAAAATGTTTGTCTGTATTTATAATGTAAAAATTCAGAAAAAGTGTGGACATTGAGGTGGAATGCTGAAAAAACTGTTAATTTAAAAGATCTTTATATTACATATAGATTCTGGCATATATGTGTCTGACGATTTAAACAAAACTATATAATAGTTTTTCATTTTAAAAGTTGTATACAAGGTAAAATAATTTTGACCCCTATTTTTCTCTTTAAGTATAAAAAAAAGAATTTACCTACCTACCTACCCCCACCTGAGACTGGTAGGTAGGGTTCGGGCAAACAGAAATATTTTCAAGTCTGGCCCCATGTTCAGGGGTGAAAACTTTCATCATTGTATGGTGTTTTCAGTTTCTGTTTTAGACTTGTGAGTTTTAATGTTCCAACAGTATCTCCCACCTCTTTTTTACTACAACATTAGTTTTCAGCAAACTGTTTTTGGTAAGAACATAACACAGCCCCTATGTAAATGCAAATGTACATCTTCCATAAAACAGGTTTTATTGTCATAAAATATTTCTTATTACTTTCATCAAGGTAACAATTTTCAATAACATAACTATTGTCATAAACTGTAACTAGAGGCTTTAAAGAGCCTGTGTCACTCAACTTGGTCTATGTGCATATTCAACATAGGACACTCTTCAACATTGTAGACGAGAATAGAATTCATGACAAAATATCGGTTTTGTTGATCTTGTATTGCTGACCATTTAGTCTTTTAGTTTCTCTCTATCTTCCTGAGTTCTTACTCAAAACTCTAAAGAGGGTAAAAAATCCTCATCTAAGGGCAATCACTCCTATAAAGAGTGACAGTCTACATTTATATCGGCAAAATTTGACTTGTTCGTAGATCTTGCCTTGTTGATCACTTTTGTGATTTATCGCGTCTATTTATCTATTATAATTTTTATTATACAAGGCAAAAGGCAAAAAAAAATGGTAAAAATCATCAATAAAGGGCAAAAACTCCAATAAGTAGTCGTCAGACGATTTCCTCCATATTTTTCTAATTTGTAGGTCTTGTCTTGCTTTTTTTTCACCTAAGTATCTATCTATCTATTTCAATTATTTAATGAATGGCTATTATTTATTTTGAATTTATTGAACCATAAAATTAATTTTGACTCTTCACATTGAATAATCTGCGGCGGATTATGTAAAATGTGAAGAGTAAAAATAATTTTATGGTTCAATAAATTCAAAATAAATATTGCCATTCATTATAAATAAATTTCTATCAAAATAAGGCTCAAAGAACTTTTTATATTATTTATATTAACAATAACAACGTACACACATGTTGGCGTATGAATACACAACGTCAGAGTGGGCGTGTCGCCATAAAATTGACAACATTGAAAATAAAAGTAATACTTTAAACCAATCAGAAGACAATAAATGCACCAAATTATTTATTAAGATATAAAGCATAAGAGGGAAAGATACCAGAGGGACATTCAAACTCATTAGTCGAAAATAAACTGACAATGCCATTGCTAAAAAAAAAGAAGACCAACAGACAAATAATAGTACACAATACACAACATAGAAATCTAAAGACTAAGCAAACACAAACCCCACCAAAAACTGGGGGTGATCTCAGGTGCTCAGGTGATCTCAAAAACGCAAAATAATGGTATAAAATGTCATCAAAGGGCAATAACTCTAATAAGGAGTCTATTGACGATTTCAACCATGCAGACTTATTTGTAAATATTGTAGAACTTGTCTTGCTGATTATTTTTGCATGTAAAGTTTCTGTCTACCTATTATAGTTTTTAAGATAATAGGCAAAATTGAAAAAAATGGTAAAATTTGTCATTTAAGGGCAATAACTCCTATAAGAAGTCGTTTGACAGTTTAGACGTATATGAACAATTGCTAGAGCTCAACATTCTGAACATTTTTGCTCCTGTCAGATTTTCCCTATTTATAATAGTTTTCAAAATAATAGACAAAACTTCTTTTTAACCCCTATGTTCTATTTTTAGCCATGTCGGCCATCTTGGTTGGAAGACAGGGTCATTGAACAAATTTTTAAACTAGATACCCCAATGATGATTGTGGGTCAAGTTTGTTAAATTTATCCAGTAGTTTCAGAGGAGAAGATTTTGTAAAGTTAACAGACGATGACGACAGACGGCGACAAATGCCAAGTGATGAGAAAAGTTTACTTGGTCCTTTTGGCCAGGTGAGCTAAAATCAATGTTAAATATTTTTCTAATTTATGGTTTCATCATATAAGAACATGTTGGTAATTTTACATTTGTTAGCCAATCACAATGTTTTGGTGTACTCTTTGGATAAAACAGTTTTACTATTTAGTACAGTTTCTGTGGAATGAAATATGTGTCAGATGACATCAGTATGTTGGAATTGTTGTAAACACAACCCTGTCCTCTTTTCATGGATTGTGACATCACCCAGTTCTACTTATCACTGAATTCAAACTTGCCGTTAGCAACACAATGGACGCCACATGTGGAGCAGGATATGCTTACCACTCTGGACCACCTGAGATCATCCAAAACTATTGGTTGTGTTTATATAGTTCAGCCTTTAGATTTCTCTGTAATGTTTTGTAGACTATTGTTGGTCATTAATATTTTGTTTGTTTTTCACCATGTTCAGGGGTGAAATTGGTCTTCAACCAAAAAAAAGCAGAAATGGGGTTCCCAGAAGTAAAAATACAGTAAAAAAAGAAAAAAATGGCAGAAAAAACTTGAACTCAAAAAGGAAAAATCTGCAGATCCACAGAAAACTTTCATCATTGCATGGTTTGCTCAGTTTCTTTTTTAGACTTGTTAGTTTTTAATGTTCCAACAGTATCTCCTACCTCTTTTTTTTACTACAACATTAGTTTTCAGTGAACTGTTTTTGAAAATGACCGTAAGAACATAACACAGCCCCTATGTAAATGCAAATGTACATCTTCCATAAAACAGGTTTTATTGTCATAAAATATGAGTGTTCTTATTACTTTCATCAATTTTCAATAACATAACTATTGTCATAATCTGTAACTAGAGGCTTTAAAGAGACTGTGTCACTCAACTTGGTCTATGTGCATATTCAACAAAGGACACTCTCAACATTGTAGACAAGAATAGAATTCATGACAAAAATATCGGTTTTGTTGATCTTGTATTGCTGATCATTTTGTCTTTTAGTTTCACATATCTTCCTGAGTTTTTACTCAAAACACAAAAGAGGGTAAAAAATCCTCATCTAAGGGCAATCACTCCAATAAAGAGTGACAGTCTACATTTATATCCCAAAATTTGACTTGTTTGTAGATATTGCCTTGTTGATCACTTTTGTGATTTATCATGTCTATTTATCTATTATATTTTTATTATACAAGGCAACAGGCAAAAACCAAAGTGCTGGATAGCATCTGTGGAAAGTTTGCAACGATAGATTGTAATATTTCAAATAGGTTGTAAATGTGTAGATTGCGTGGTAAACCTTTTTCCGACTTTAAAAAAATTACTTAATTCAAGAAATAATTGGATGCTGTTACAAAGTCTCCAAACAAAGCTCCCATAATTAGTCATTCCCACCGTCACCTGACATTGGGCAAAGTCCAGTACAAATTGGTTTGGTCTAGTAAAGTGATATGCATAAGTGACGCCTAGGGACTCCCCTGTATGTCATTCAAATCTCTTTGAAATTATGAACAGGAATATTTATGATTTAGGGTGGGGACCTCGACCGTTTACAAGTTCTCAAACAGGAAGGGGTGAGAGTGACCCTAGGGACTCGCCTTTTATTTCATCTGATTTGTTTTATTGTTCTGTACAAGAAAATATATGGTTTCGGGTGGGAATCTCGACTGTTTATACAAGTTTTCCAAAAGAAGGGGTGGGGTGACCCTGTTGACTTCCTCTATATTTCATTTGATTTGTTTTATTGTCCCATACAAGAATATATATGGTTTATGGGTGGGGATCTCGACCGTTTACAAGTTCTCAAACAGGAAGGGGTGGGAGTGACCCCAGGGGACTCACCTTTTATTTCATTTGATTTGTTTTATTGTCCCATACAAGAATATATATGGTTTAGGGGTGGGGATCTCGACCGTTTACAAGTTCTCAAACAGGAAGAGGTGTGAGTGACCCCAGGGGACTCACCTTTTATTTCATTTGATTTGTTTTATTGTCCCATACAAGAATATATATGGTTTCAGGGTGGGGATCTTGACTGTTTACAAGTTCTCAAAACAGGATGGGGTGGGGGTGACACCTAGGGACTCCCCTATATTTCATTTGATTTGTTTTTAGGTCCAGTGATCATTACTGAAAACAGGGTGTGTCTATCACTTACTGTTTTCAAGCTATAGTCATTTGAAAATTTTAAAAATAAATCCCATAGGGTTCTATAGTAAATCCCTCCCTTCTGTTGGCTCCTCAAAATACCCTAAATAGACCCCAAAGAACTACAGGCTCTAAAGAGCCTGTGTCGCTCACCTGTATTTACTGATGCTTTGGAAATCATGTAAAATAAGGTTAAAATCATAATTAATAGTATTAGATATTAGATATTATAATGATATCTAAGATAATAACAAAAAACTGCAAAATTTTTGTAAAATTACTAACTCAGGGGCAACAACCCAACAACGGGTTGTCGGATTCGTCTGAAAATTTCAGGGCAGATAAATCTAAATCTGATGAACATTTTTGCCACCTGTCAGATTTGCTCTAAATGCTTTAGTTTCAGAGATATAAACCAAAAACTGCATTTTACCCCTATGTTCTATTTTTAACCAAGTTGGCCATGATGGTTGGAAGGCGGGGTCATCAGACAAATTTTTTAAACTAGATACCCTAATAATGATTATGGCCAAGTATGGTTAAATTTGTCTCAGTAGTTTCAGAGAAGAAGATTTTTGTAAAAGATTACAAAAATTTACGAAAAATTGTTAAAAATTGACTATTAAGGGCAATAACTCCTAAAGGGGTCAACTGACAATTTTGGTCATGACAACTTATTTGTAGATCTTACTTTGCTGAACATTATTGCTGTTTACAGTTTATCTCTATCTATAATAATATTCAAGATAATAACCAAAAACTGCAAAATTTCCTTAAAATTACCAATTCAGGGGCAGCAACCCAACAACAGGTTGTCAGATTTGTCTGAAAATTTCAGGGCAGATAGATCTTGACCTGATAATCAGTTTACCCTATGTCAGATTTTTACTCTAAATGCTTTGGTTTCAGAGATATAAGCCAAAATCTACATTTTACCCCTATGTTCTATTTTTAACCATGGCGGCCATCTTGGTTGGTTGGCAGGGTCATCAGACATATTTTTTAAACTAGATACCCTAATGATGATTGTGGCCAAGTTTGGTTAAATTTGGCCCAGTGGTTTCAGAGGAGAAGATTTTTGTAAAAAGCTAACGACGACGGACAACGACGACAACGGACGCCAAGTGATGAGAAAAGCTCACTTGGCCCTTCGGGCCAGGTAAGCTAAAAATAATAAGAACTGAGTAAAAACAATAAGTCTCGAAACTTTGTTTGGGAGACTTAATAGCAAGTAGTATAATTAAGAATTTTGTTATAGTCCGATTTTCTGATGCCGATTATGTAATAGGCGGAGTTTATTAAAGTCCGAGTTTGTTGTGGGCCAAGATGAGATACCAGGATACTTTCGATACACTCTGGCTTTTACGTCTTTAATAAACATTTGTAAAAATCGTAGTAAGCGTCGAAAAATGTTCATTCATGAAATATTTTAAACACGGTATTAATCTTCTCTTCAACCGGAGGACGGAGGAAACCCTGAAACCGGGATTATAGTACTCCCGTTTGGAGGCACACATATATGGATCTCACGATGTCTGGAGAAAACCGATAAAAGCACAACATAGAAACTGCTGTCTCATGTGTGTATTGATTTTACTTTCCGTGCAGTGCAGATCCCAAGAGTAGTGTTTGTGATAGCCATTTTCAAAATGAAGTTGAATTATTTGAATTATCGATGAACATTCAGTATATTTTAATTCAAGCTGTAAGCTAATCAAAATATAAGTAACTCAAAATTTCAAAAGCATCTTCCTAGAATTAGTTTTCAAACACCAGTACTACATTATCTAGGAGAACAACACACGTCCTAAAGTAAGATAGTCTGTCACTTCGGTTTGAGGCCGATGCCTTAGGAAAGTTAATTGCTATATAAGCTATAGCAAACTTTCCAAAAATGGTAAAAATCATCATTAAAGGGAAAAAACTCAATAAGGAGTCGTCAGGCGATTTCCTCCATATTTTTCTAATTTGTAAGTCTTGTCTTGCTGATCTTTTTTACATAAGTATCTATCTATTTAAGATATAAAGCATAAGAGGGAAAGATACCAGAGGGACATTCAAACTCATAAGTTGAAAATAAACTGACACTGCCATGGCTAAAAAAGAAGACCAACAGACAAATAATAGTACACAATACACAACATAGAAATCTAAAGATTTAGCAAACACAAACCCCACCAAAACTGGGAGTGATCTCAGGTGCTCAGGTGATCTCAAAAACGCAAAATAATGGTATAAAATGTCATCAAAGGGCAATAACTCTAATAAGGAGTCTATTGACGATTTCAACCATGCAGACTTATTTGTAAATATTGTAGAACTTGTCTTGCTGATTATTTTTGCATGTAAAGTTTCTGTCTACCTATTATAGTTTTTAAGATAATAGGCAAAATTGAAAAAAATGGTAAAATTTGTCATTTAAGGGCAATAACTCCTATAAGAAGTCGTTTGACAGTTTAGACGTATATGAACAATTGCTAGAGCTCAACATTCTGAACATTTTTGCTCCTGTCAGATTTTCCCTATTTATAATAGTTTTCAAAATAATAGACAAAACTTCTTTTTAACCCCTATGTTCTATTTTTAGCCATGTCGGCCATCTTGGTTGGAAGACAGGGTCATTGAACAAATTTTTAAACTAGATACCCCAATGATGATTGTGGGTCAAGTTTGGTTAGATTTGTCCAGTAGTTTCAGAGGAGAAGATTTTTGTAAAAGTTAACGGACGATGACGACAGACGACGACAAATGCCAAGTGATGAGAAAAGTTCACTTGGCCCTTTGGGCCAGGTGAGTTAAAAATCAATGTTAAATATTTTTCTAATTTATGGTTTCATCATATAAGAACATGTTGGTAATTTTACATTTGTTAGCCAATCACAATGTTTTGGTGTACTCTTTGGATAAAAATACCCAAAACACATTAATTTCTTAAAAGGTGTATTTGAGTCCCATGCAGTAATTAAAAATAACATTTTGTGTCCACTGTCCCAGGTTAGGGGAGGATTGACAGTCATCAAACATGTTTAACACAGCCACATTCTGTAAGTGGGTGTTAGTTTTCTTGTTTGACATGTTTTACATTTGTCATTTTGGGTCTTTATAAAATGCTTTGCGGCATGGGTTTTGCTCATTGTTGGTCTACCTATCACATGTACATATGTATCACAATACCTTTATTTGGAGACGTTAATTTAAGGTCTTTTTCTGTAATTTTTTGCTTTTTGTCTGTTGTGAGTGGTCCCTCTTGCTTTCTCTTTCTGTCTCTTGCTTTTTTCTTTTGGTCCTCATCATTGCTACCATCTTTCAACAACTTATTCTCAATTTTCAGTTTCTTTGTCTTATAGTGGTCTGAAATATATATATAATTGTAAATCATTAAGTCTGTCCTCATAAACAGTAAGGACTTATTAATTCAAAATAGCTGTATAAAATTGTTGCTTTCTACTAGTAGTTGAAACAACAAACTTTTTAAATCTGCTTTGAAAAGTATATTCCGTCTTTTTTCCTTGTTAAACATATTTTTAGTAGCCATTCTGTTGTTAGCAGCACTGTACAAGATTTTTATTGTGTGGTTTAGTTTTACAACATACATTCACTGATTGATTGGTGATTGCTTTACGCGGCATCAGCACAAAAGGCTGTATCGTGTTTATACAACATACATGTACTGACTTTATAGGCAAAGGAGGAAGTCTTTGTAGACATAAAACCAGTTAAAACCCAATGCATTTTGTGCCTGTACCTATTTCAGGCCATCAGGATCATAATTTCTACTGTGCTGTTTGCCTATGATTGTATATGTTTTTTGGAGGAGTCAGATGTTGGTGGTGGTTGGTCTTGTTGTAATTATAATTTCAGTAAACATGTTCATGATGTTAAAAGATGAAAACAAACATATCCCAAACTAAATCAGCTTTATCATGTTTATTTCTTATTTTCAAATTTCTAGTTCAAAGGTGCATAACACAATGAAATATCAACTTCATATTAAAGTCTTCTAAAGTACAAAGCGGCATAACTGGCATGACTGGGATTTGTCAAATACAGGATGTACTCCTTACATGCACATCTTCATGATTTGATCTGGTAATGCATGAAATTTCTTGAATGTCTGATAAAGCATGTTAAAAGAGTTGCATCCACAACATTCATACTGAATAGTATAAATTTTCTAAGTTAAGGGCATAATTCAGGAAATACTACTGTCACGAAATAGAAGTTCCTTCATAATATAAGTTCCAAATGGAAAAGTATTCTGGAATATTATTTCCACTGGAATAAATATTACAGTATATGTTCCTATCGGAATAAATGGTATAGAATATTTGTTCCAACAGGAACAGATATTATGACATTGTTTATAACAAAGTTTCTAGTGGAACATCTTTTAGGCGGAACAAATATATGTTGACACTACTACAAATGCAGGAGTACAAGTTGAACTGAGAGATATTGCCCACTAATAACACCCCAGATGTCATGAAAGTATTCTGTAAACAGGAAGTCAATCAGCAATGAATGGAAAAACACTCACACAGTAAATTTTATACCAAATGTCAGTAAACTCAGATTTGTAGTTCCAGAGAAAATCGTGACAAAATTTTCATATATAGCAGTTTGTGTAAGAATATATAAATATTCAGTAAACATGATAATTGGAATTTGTTGAGGATAAATGTGAAAACACAAAACAAAGTAAAGTATGCTCATGTTAAACATATTTCAGAAAGATCTAAATTGCAGTGCCTGAGAAATATGTGACAATAAAATGCTTCGCTGAGCGCAGCCTGATACTACTGCAGTGGTCGAACCCTGAACAGTTGGGGCAAATTTGGACACAATATTCAAGCTTGATACTATCTGAATTTGGATTGTGATCAAATTTTGACATTATATAGGTTTCTGACACAAAATAAATGTGGTCAAAGATCTTACAAATCTAATGCATAAAACTGTGCAATTGAAGATTTCTTCTTGAAACTTTTCAAAATTTGAAATTTTGAAAATTTTGAAAAAAATATGAACCCTTTAAAAAAAAATTGAAAACCCCTTCCCCCAAACTTTTGAATCCCCCTTTTAGCATTAACCATCAAACTCAATTGCAGTCTTTCCTTTGTAGTATGGAACCTTGTAGTACAATTTTAGAGAGATCCATAAACTTAATCACAAGTTACTGTCTGGAAACTAGAAAATGCTTTTTTTACAATTTTAACCATAAAACCCATTTAAATACATCATAAAAGTATTAAAATAGAAAATGACATCATAGTCATGGCTAAAATTATGAAACCTTCATCAGCAACTTTTAATAGTAATATCTCAAAATAAAATTCCTTCATCAGCATTTAAAAGTAACTTCTAAAAATAAATTGACAGCTAGGACTTTGCAACCATAAACAAAAATGATAAAACCCAATTAAATACATCATTAAAGTATTAAAATAGAAAATGACATCATAATCATGTCTTAAATAAAACACTTTCATCAGCAACATTAAATAGTAATATCTAAAAATAAAATTCCTTCACATACATAATCATGGCTAAAATTAAATATTTTTTAAAATAGAAAATGACATCATAATCATGCCTAAAATTAAAAAGCCTCCATCAGCAACATTAAATAGTAATATCTAAAAATAAAATTCCTTCACATACATAATCATGGCTATAATTAAATTACCTTTATTAAACATTTTTAAAATAGTAACTTCTAAAAATAAATTGACAGCTAATCACCTAAAGACAACACATTTCTTTATAAATAATTTACAAGCAGTGTAAGGGAGGTAATTTGACAATATGTGTTTGAATTACCTCCCTTATACTGCTTTAAAATTATGTTTGTACTTAAGTAATTGACCATTAACCTGAAAACCCTTGTTTTCCCCCTTTTTGGCCCCTAATTCCTAAACAGTTTGAGCCATAACCCCCCAAAGCAAATTCTTACCATCCCTATGTAATATGGTTACTTGTGGTATAATTTCAGAGAGATCCATACACCATTTCACAAGTTATTGTCTGGAAACTAGAAAAATGCTTATTTGGGCCCCATTTTGGCCCCTAATTCCTGAACTGTTAGGACCATAACCCCAAAATCAATCCCAACCTTCCTTTTGTGGTCATAAACCTTATGGTAAAATTTCATAGAAATCCATACACTTAAACAAAAGTTATTGTCCGGAAACCAATGTGTCTTCGGACGACGACGATGTGATACCAATATACGACCGCAAAATTTTTGCGGTCGATAAAAATTGCATTGGACCGACAGAGACACCAGTACATCCCTCCTTCTGAGCACGGGTGTAAAAAATTCATTCATGCTGCAAAGCTGACACATCATTATCTGTGACTCAAAAGAAAGTTGATTCCTATATACCCCCACCACTTCACACCCAAACTAAATTTTCTCTGGCATAATTATAAATTTCACCTGACAGAAACTCCTGTAGTTCATCCAGAATATCTAATCTTGCATACTCCACACTTTGCTGTAGAAAGTTGTTCCCAAGCTGTGAAGCAAAAGAAGTCATCGTCATGGAACTAGTATCCAGTGTAACTGCCAGTAGCATTTTACTTGTTGTTGACCTTGACTGGAAAAAAAACAACAGTGTTTATAAACAATTTGTCATATATATGATTGTGGGAAAACCTTAATTTAGTACAAATGTAATATGTAAATGCAAAACAATGTTTATTTCTTTAATATATCTATTGTTAGTCATGTTGTTTAAAATGACAATTACAATAAAACTATGTATAGAAATTCTTGCTACATTTGTACATGTATCATTTTCATACAAAGTTGAATTAAGTTCTAATAGGATTATAAGTATGCTTCATTTTAACACCTTGTACTTTCACGACTTGATTGTGGTTTTCTACTGCAGTTGGTTTAAATTTCTGACCACTTAAACAGTTTGGTTTGTTAAAACTAATTGCAAATTGGGCAAAATTTTTAATAAACTGCTAAAGGTGGAGAGCGACACTTATTTTCAGTCAAGTCACAGTTAGACAATACTCTGTGTTTTTCCTTTCTAGTAATTGTATATTTGTCTCAAGTCAAGTTATATTAGTTGCATTTAAAATCAAAGAACCTTTGTGAGCATGCTCACATACCCCACGCCCCACATTGTCAATGGACAAACAAATTCTCACCAGATTCCTAAGTTCAAAGACTCATAACTCTACAAAAGTCAACTGATAAAATTTTCTTGTGGATATGCAACTTAACATATTATGTCCTCATTAACTACAAACTGTCATGAAATTCTGTTGTGTGGTTTCAGAGAAGTTGCGATTACAAACTGTTGCAGTAGTATATTTAGGCCAAAATTCAAAGTTCAAAGGGAATAACTAATAGAAAAATAAATTCAATAGTAATTTCCTGTCGATATGCACATCTACATAGTACATGTATGTCCTTATTATATACAAAGTTTCATGAAATTCTGTTGTGTGGTTTCAGAGAAGTTGTGATGACAAACTGTTGCAGTAGTATAATTGGGCCAAAATTCTAAGTTCAAAGGGCATAACTCCTAGAAAAAATGCCATCAGATTTTCCTCTAGATAGGCACATCTACATAGTATGTCCTTATTATATCTACAAAGTTTAATGAAATTCTGGTGAGTGAATTCAGAGCAGTTGAGGTGACAAACTGTTGCAGTAGTATATTTTGGCTAAAATTCTAAGTTAAAGGGCATAACTCCTAGAAAAAATTGAATCTAATTTCCTTTTGATATGCACATCTAAACAATATGTCCATTTTATCTACAAAGTTTCATGACATAATATTATGTGGTTTCAGAGGAGTTGCGATGACAAGAACAGGACTGGCCAAAATTCTAAGTTAAAGGGCATAACTCCTAGAAATAAATTTAATCGTAATTATTATCTACAAAGTTTCATGAAATTCTGTTGTGCGGTTTCAGAGGAGTTGTGATGACAAGTACAGGACTGGCCAAAATTCTAAATTAAAGGGCATAACTCCTAGAAAACAAGAGTGCACACGCTGAAATGTCTCGCCTTCTTTACTAACCATTGATATTATGTTGATAGTCCTAAATATAAAGCTTTACTACAACTATCACATTAACTTAACATGATCAAAGAAAATGAGGTCAAGGTCAGATAAACCAAACGAGAAATACATGTTCACCTTACAATCATTCAATACACCAAATATAGTTGACATATTGCTTATAGTTTCTAAGAAACAGACTTGACCAAGAAAACTAAACATTCATGATTGACCAATGAACCATTAAAATGAGGTCAAGGTCAGATGAATCATGCCAGGCAGACATGTACACCTTACAATTAATCTATGCATTAAATATAGTTGACCTATTGCCTATAGTATCCAAGAAACAAACTTAACATTGACCAATGAACACCAAAATGTGGTCAAGGTCAGATGATACCTGCCAGACAGACATATACAGCTTACAATCCTTCAATTCAACAAATAAAGTTGACCTATTGCTTATAGTATTGGAAAAACAGACCAAAACA
Source organism: Mytilus coruscus (assembly GCA_017311375.1). Taxonomy (NCBI): domain Eukaryota; kingdom Metazoa; phylum Mollusca; class Bivalvia; order Mytilida; family Mytilidae; genus Mytilus; species Mytilus coruscus. Next base: position 87,327,653 of record CM029603.1, read on the forward strand.
CAAAACTTAACACTGAGTAATGAACCATGAAAATGAGGTCAAGGTCAGATGACACCTGCCAGTTAGACATGTACATGTACACCATACAATCATTCAATTCACCAAATATAGTTGACCTATTGCACACAGTATAAGAAAAACAGACCAAAACACAAAAACTTAACTTTAACCACTGAAGCATGAAAATGAGGTCAAGGTCAGATGACACCTGCCAGTTGGACATGTATATCTTACAACCCTTCCATATACCAAATATACTAGACCAATTGCTTATAGTATCTGAGATATGGACTTGACCACCAAAACTTAACCTTGTTCAGATCCATAAAATGAGGTCGAGGTCAAGTGAAAACTGTCTGACGGGCATGAGGACTTTGCAAGGTACGCACATACAAAATATAGTTATCCTATTACTCATAATAAGAGAAATTAACATTACAAAAATCTGAACTTTTTCAAGTAGTCACTGAATCATGAAAATGAGGTCAAGGACAATAGACATGTGACAGACGGAAACTTAACATAAGGCATCTATATACAAAGTATGAAGCATCCAGGTCTTCTACCTTCTAAAATATAAAGCTTTTAAGAAGTTAGTTAACGCCGCCAGATCACTATCTCTATGTCGAGCTTTCTGCGACAAAAGTCGCAGGCTCGACAAAAATGAATCTTAATTTTCTGTCGATATGCACATCTACATAAATGTAGTATGTCCTTATTATCTACAAAGTTTCATAAAATTCTGTTGTGCCGTTTCAGAGGAGTTGCGATGACAACAGTCAGAGATATAACTCTAAAGGGTTATTACAGAAAATAACTTGCGTGTGTTATTACAGATACTTTCATGAGTTGTCTACTCTTTATTCCTTAAATTTTGTAAATCTGCAATAACATGTTTGTTATTTGTAAAATAAATCAAAAATATTTTAATTTATAATGTGCTCTAGGGAACTTTTGAGACTGCGAGAAACTAAATGCATAGCCTTGATAATTATTTTTTAACTAAATTAATACATTTTGATTAACCATGGTAAATCAATGAGACGAGGCTTTTAAGGGATAAACTTAGCTGTACTAACAAGGCTTAGTTATTAAAGGAATGTAACTTATAATATGAGACACTTGGGAATTACTGGGAAGCTTGCAGAACCTCATTACATGCTCTGGTCATTATTTCCTTACAATAAATTAAAATACATTGTAATTAAGCATGATGTATGTCTGAGCAAATGCTTTGGAGTGATATAGAGAAGCTCTTAGCTGTGATAACACCCTTTAGTTATTACAAGCATATTTTTTTCTGTAATAACATAGGTGTACTATATGCAAAATTGGCAAACTATGAACTGTTATATCTTTCTATAGTTAAGTTTGCATAAAGACAATAGTAATATCATTAGAACTTGTATTCATTTTAACTAAACTAGTGATGTATATTGTCCCTTTGAAACATGTAACATACATATGTTATCACAGTTCTTTGATTTTTAGTCCACAATAACAAATGTATGTTATTTTTCTGTAATAACCCTATAGAGTTATATCCCTGACTGGACAAGAATAGGACTGACGGACGAGTGAAAACATTATACCCTCCCAACTTCGTTGCATGGGGTATAATAATAAAGCTTTGTTCAAACTTTGCATATTTAATTTGTTAATTGTGAAAGAAAATTCCTTTCCAGTACTGAACAATTGGATGAGTATTGTAAATTCAGCAATTAATACAAGGTTTTATTACTGCGAATATTGCGACTCCTTGAGTATTGCATTAATAAGAACTCGCATTGTGATATATATATATATATATATATAAATGACTGAATAATAGTCAACGATAAATCTTACGGGCGATGGATCATATAAATATGATACAGTACACTACAAAATATAATATATAACCAGTCTAAAAGGGTACAACATCACCAAAAAATGACAATAAACGAACAAATGTAACTATAAATATTTCGGATAACAGATATCCTTCATCAATATGAGCACGATATAAAATGAATCAGATCAAACTATTCTGGGTATTAAACTAAAGCAATCTTGATTTATATACAATAAAAAAGTGAAACAGTTTTACCCGAACATCATATGTAGAGACGCTAATAAATTTTAAAATTTCCAAAAAACGACTCAAAGACATGCCTAAAATGAAAGTAGTAATTAGAGATATGAACTGGCACAACTCTAAAATTCCAAAGTGACGTCAGTTAAGATGTTACAGCACTGATCGATAAGCTGGTAAAAATATGTCAAACAGAGGTTGCGTATTTATCATCCCAAATAAATAGCAGTTTTATAATGATAAGAAAATATAATAGTAAAATTTGGCTAAGGTTAAATAATTGGATGTGGATGCGTACTTGTACATCCCTCCCAAATGAAAAAAACCCTGGTATTTAAACTAGTAAAATTCCAAAAGAATCCTTAAAACTGTAAGAGTCAAGTAAGGAAGCCGGAGTAACTGGAAACAAATGATGTCAGGAAAATGAGTGATGGTAGGGAAAATGAGTGACTCATTCTATGTTTTTTCATTTATGCCCTCTGGGGAAACTGTCCTTAGCTTTCTTATCCAAAACCTTTCCCGAGCAAGTCTTTCGGCCCTTGACCAACCCTCGTTGTGGTCTATGATTGTGATTGTAAGGTTTTGAGATCAGCTTGGGCGTGCCCAGGTGATCTCAAATGACGACTTCTGGGAGGTCAGGCTTGCAGGTGTAGTCACTGATGACCATTCATGCGTTTGTTGAATGGCTGTTCTGTCTCGCCAATATACTGCATGCCACATCGACACTGAAGAAGGTATACAACATTCTGTGTTTTGCAAGTTACATTACAAAATATAGTGTACACAGACCCAGTGGAGTGGCAAGTAAATGTTTGAGTACTGATAAAACCAGCAGACAAGGGAAGTGCCGTTGTGGTAATGGACAAAGCTAACTACATCGCGGAAGCAGAGCGTCAGCTCTCTGATGAGAGATTTTATAAGAAGCTTGACTATGACCCTACTTCCGAGTTTAGTTCCAAAATTATCACTGCGTTACAAACCATGCACGATGACGGTCACATAGATGAGGATACAATCGGATATTTAAAACCAGAGAACGCCAAGCCTGGTCGATTGTATCTTCTTCCCAAAATACACAAGGTTAACAACCCTGGTAGACCCATTGTATCCATAACGGCCACCCGACTGAGAAAATCTCGAATTGTAGATTTTCATTTAAGATCTCATGTAGAAAATCTTCCTTCTCACATTCAAGACACTACAGATTATCTTCGTAAATGGAATCCATGAACCCTCTTCCTCCGGAAACCCTCCTTGTCACTTTAGATGTCACCTCATTGTATACCAACATACCTCATGATGACGGAATACAATCGTGTAAGGAAATATGGGACTCTCGCAACACCTTAGAACCACCTACCGAATGTTTAGTCCAGCTGCTCACTCTGGTTCTGAAATGCAACAATTTCACCTTTAATGGTGAACATTACCTTCAGATAAACGGAACAGCGATGGGGACGAAAATGGCACCATCATCGCCAATATTTTCATGGGAAAATTAGAGAAAGAAATTATTTCAACATCTTTATCCAAACCTCTGTCTTGGTTCCGTTTCATCGATGATGTCGACATGAAATGGATTGAATCCCAACAAAATTGGATGATTTTATCAGACATGCAAACAACGCACACCAGTCAATTAAATTTACATATGAAATTTCCGACTCAAAATATCTTTCTTAGACACTACTACATCTATTAAGGACGGTGTCATATCAACAGATCTCTACTGTAAACCTACAGATAAACATCAGTACCTTTCTCCCCAAAGCTGTCACCCCAAACACTGTACAAAAAGTATCCCATACAGTCAAGCTCTCAGAGTAAAGCGGATTTGCTCCTCTGAGGAGGCTGTCACTAAACGGTTACAGGAACTTCGCGGTTTTTGACCAAACGAGGTTATAAGAAATTGGACATAGATAAGGGGTTTGCGTGCTAATAACAACAGCCGCAATGACCAATTACAGTACAAACAGAAGAGGCGCAGCAAAATAGTTCCGTTTGTTTTAACATACAATCCCGCCTTTACTAACCTTTCACGTTTGATCCGTGCCAATTGGCAAACTATTGCCAAGCACCCACAATTGTCCAAGATCTTTCCCAATCCTCCTGTCTTAGCTTTTGGAGACCAGCAAGTCTCAAAGACTTATTTGTGAGAGCTGACGTCTCCTCTAATAAAAGCTGTTCAACTGCAGGATGGTGCAAGTCGTGTGGTAACAGACGATGTCTGACTTGCCAACAAATACAGAATACTCAAACATTTACTTGCCACTCCACTGGGTCTGTGTACACTATATTTTGTAATGTAACTTGCAAAACACAGAATGTTGTATACCTTCTTCAGTGTCGATGTGGCATGCAGTATATTGGCGAGACAGAACAGCCATTCAACAAACGCATGAATGGTCATCAAGTGACTACACCTGCAAGCCCGACCTCCCGTAAGTCGTCATTTGAGATCACCTGGGCACGCCTAAGCTGATCTCAAAACCTTACAATCACAATCATAGACCACAACGAGGGTTGGTCAAGGGCGAAAGACTTGCTCGGGAAAGGTTTTGGATAAGAAAGCTAAGGACAGTTTCCCAGAGGGCATAAATGAAAAACATAGAATGAGTCACTCATTTTCCTACCATCACTCATTTTCCTGACATCATTTGTTTCCAGTTACTCCGCTTCCTTACTTGACTCTTACAGTTTTAAGGATTCTTTTGAATTTTACTAGTTTAAATACCAGGGTTTTTTCATTTGGGAGGGATGTACAAGTCGCATCCACATCCAATTATTTAACCTTAGCCAAATTTTACTATTATATTTTCTTATCATTATAAAACTGCTATTTATTTGGGATGATAAATACGCAACCTCTGTTTGACATATTTTACCAGCTTATCGATCAGTGCTGTAACATCTTAACTGACGTCACTTTGGAATTTTAGAGTTGTGCCAGTTCATATCTCTAATTACTACTTTCATTTTAGGCATGTCTTTGAGTCGTTTTTGAAATTTTAAAATTTATTAGCGTCTCTACATATGATGTTCGGGTAAAACTGTTTCACTTTTTATTGTATATAAATCAAGATTGCTTTAGTTTAATACCCAGAATAGTTTGATCTGATTCATTTTATATCGTGCTCATATTGATGAAGGATATCTGTTATCCGAAATATTTATAGTTACATTTGTTCGTTTATTGTCATTTTTGGTGATGTTGTACCCTTTAGACTGGTTATATATATATATATATATATATATATATATATATATATATATATATATATATATATATATAAATGTGTATGTAAGAAGCTTTTCCTAAGATCGCAATAATCAAACTAGCATTTTGTTAATTCTTCAAAATCGCAATAATAAATGCACACAATAATTTCTGAATTTACAGCATTATTGTTAAACCCTAAATAGCATAGGTTTTATAATTCAAACCATGGTTAATTACATATTCAAGGAACTGTTCTTTATCAAATTCTTCTAATATGTCTGTTTCCATGGCTGCAGTTATTGTTGTTGATTCTTCATTTATCTGAAATTTAAAACAATGAAAATATATTACAAGACAAGAATTCAGAGCTTAATAAATGTCATGAGGCTAATGTATGTTTTGTTCCTGTTACAAACATTTGGTAGGCAGTAGATCAACAATGTCAGCAAAATGTTTTATTTTTTTCTGAATGATGTTTTACCTTCTGGATTTTAAATGAAGGAAACTACTTCATGTTCTCTAAAAGTGTTTTTGAATGCTTTATGAACTTCAGAAAATGTATCATGTATATACAATAATAATTTGTTTTTTTTTATCAATACAGATATTCATTGTCATGTTTGTGTGTGATTTTACAAAGAATTATTCAATCATATTTTTTTTTAATGGATACAGTTATGTGTGATTTTGGTAATTACCCCAAAAAAATGATTGCTTTATTAAAATAAATTTTATATCTTGAGCATCATTGTTAGTACATGACCTAATTGTTTTCTGTTAATTTTACATTTTTACATGCGCAGTCATACAAATAGTAACAAAATTATCAGCTGCTGACAATAACAATGTCAACCATTCCATAATCAAAGACATAAGCAATTTCTTTCTTTAGCAACATGGTAAAGTATTGATTTTCCAGACTGGTTGTATGTCATTTCAAAAAAAACATTTTATTAAGTATTTTCTTTCACTTCCAGTACTAATGGTACTCAAGAGCATACAACAATAAACTGCTTTGCCGAGCGCAGCTGGATACCTCCGCAGAGGTCCAACCCTGAAAAGTTGGGGCAAAATGGACACAATATTCAAGCTTAATACAGGTCTGAATTTGGATTGTAATTAAATATTTGACACATTATAGGTTTCTGACACAGAATAAATGTAGTCAAAGAACCTGAAATTGGTTATATGATTTGAATTTATATTCAATTGAAAATTTCTTGCTTTTGTGCAATACACTGTGCTGTTGCGAATACTTACAAATGTAGTAAATAAGATTGTGACCCCTAATTTTTCTTTGGAAAATTGACAATTTCTTAAATCTTATGGAAAAAATTGACCCCCAAAAAATTTGTTTTACCCCAAATAATATTTGAAGAAATTTTCTTTTGCTTTCTTAAATCTTCAGTGAAAAAATTGCACCCTCCCCAAAAATCTTCTTTACCTACCCCCAAATTTTTTTTTTACCCCACCCCTTTTCCCACAAAATTACATTTTACATTCATTGACATTTGAAGAAATTTTCTTTTGTAAAATGTGGTACAATGTGAGAGACATCAATACATTTAAACACAAGTTATGTCTGAAAAATAGAAAATGCTTGTTTTAGACCCTTTTGGACCCTTATTCCTGAACGGTTTGGGCAATTACCCCAAAATGAATCCCAACCTTCTACTTGTGGTATTGAACCTTGTTGTACAATTTCAGAGCAATCAAAATATTTATAAACAAGTTGTTGTCCTGAAACTAGAATAATGCTTATTTTGAGCCCTTTTGGCCCCTAATTCCTAAACGGTTGGGACCATAATCCCAACCTTCCTTTTGTGGTATTGAACCTTCTTGTAAAATTTCATAGAGATCCATTCACTTAAACTAAAGTTATTGTCCGAAACCAAATGTGTCTTCGGACGACGACAACGCAGAGCCTCGCTTTTGTCCTGTTTCTAAAGCTCATACAAATAAATTTTATATTTTTCGACAATGTACATATACATGTATTTGGAATTATCATGTTTACAAGTGAGATGAGTGATTACATGTACCACTGAAATTTCGAAATTTTAGTTTTACTAAAATACATGTATGAAAGTAAACAAAAGATCAAACATGAACAAATAAAGCTCTGCAAAGATAATGATTATAAATAACCAAGAGTTGGGTGGTTGCTATCAACTGATAGTAATAGATAATCGGTTGGTAATTTCAACCGATTATCCAACACTATTTATAGTCAATGCGCTTATCCAAAGGGATATATAATTAATGATCCTCAAAATTAATTCATTTGTAAAGAGAATTAGTCGGTCGGAATTTTGATTTTAAAACTTTTTACGCATAATCATAATTTGCAACTTTTACTGTAGCATGATTTTCTGAAAGAACCATATTGTATTCACTTCTATTGTGCAAAAAATAAACCTCCGCACGGTAGCACTAGCAGCACCTCTGAATACCAAAGTTCCAGGAGGGACTGCTAAAAAATACATGAGATCCCAATTATGATTTTATGAAGTTCATCCCACTTGACCTGGGTTCATGTGTTTGAAAATATGTCATAGATGTTGACATTAAAGGTAATAACTTTGCGTCGTCGCTGTTTTCCAGGAAAAAGCCCTTTTAAATTGTAGGGTGCTATTGTTTTAATTTGGAAGAGTGGGTGCCATATGGAACACTTAACATGCAGTATTGATTAAAGTGTATGTACATGTACGTAGATCCCTCGAGAGCTGCAAGGGTAAACAGTCAGAGCTCTGACATAAACAAGTCAGAATAAACTGACTTCTTCCAGTCAGAAAGTGTTTTGAAATTCTGACCTGTACGCGTCAGTTTTGTTTTCGTAGTTTTCCATCGAATCCGTCAAACCAGAAGTTATTTTGAAATTACCGCGATCTATTTCAAATGCGATCACGTGGTTTTTGCGAGAGTTCAAGTGATTGAATATTGTTGTTTTGGAAGTGTCACGAAGAGAAGTCAGCGAGTACTTTATTGATTATTTACGCTTTTAGTGAAAATCTCTGTCATTGTGGGCATTTTCAGAAGGGTAATACATATACCCTCCGTATTTTTATGGCGATTTTATATTTTTGCGTATAAAGGAGTTTCATGCCAGTGATGTTTTTGCTGTTTCATGAAGGCGTGACCTGTAAATACGGGCGTGGTCTGTGAGATGACCTGGTGTTTGCCAATTCTGACTTGTTCACGTCAGAAAATGTTGTTATTGTAATGAATTGTTATTTTCGGAGATAACTCGTGTTGTCTTAAACAGGATTAACCTTATTTTCCTATTCGAAAAGTAAACTATTACTTGAGCAAACGTTCTGACCATCATTACGTATTTCTATTTTTAAACTAAATCATGAATTGATTTTTAACTGTTCTGAATTGACTTAAATCTTTGTTTTTTTTCGTTTCTCTTTTGTAGCAACTATTTGATTTTCTTTTGGGGTGTACAGAGGGGGTTTTGGATTTTTTTATTCATTTTTGGAGAAAAAATATTTTGTTTTGTTTTAAAGCCTGAGAAAAAAAAAATGTTTCACCTTCAATTGCCACTATATTTTTTTGTTTAAATGCTAAAGTTGACAGAAAAACATTGTTTTTGACTTTGAAATTTATACATCTATAATTCTAATCTGTAATTTATAACCGACCATAGATGCTTAGCCACATGAAGCATTCAGCTCTTATTTGTAATACAGATATAGTCTTTGTTTCTTCAGAATTTAGAATAAAATTTGAAGTCAACATTCTGACCTCAAAAAGTCAGAATTTTTTGACTTATTAAGGTCAGAAAACTCAGAATGTTTTAAACAAATGATTTCTTTATTGTTTAAAGTAATTTAGAATATGAATGCACTTGTTGTGTTAGTAACTTTAGAATGTACTCCTCTAACCGTGGGGTGTCGGGGTGTCTGCATTATTTTTGGATTTTTTAATTCAGTTTTGGAGAAAACAATATTTGGTTTTGTTTTGACCCTGAGAAAAAGTTTGTTTCACCTGCAACTGTCAATATACATGTTCATGTAATCATTTAATGTTATGATAAAATTGAAAGAAGAAAAATGTTTTCGACTTTGAAATTTATACATCTATGATTCTAAACTGAAATTAATAATGGATAATCACCACAGATGCTTTGCCCAATGAAGCATTACCTCTGGTTGCAGATCCAGGTGCCCCCTTTATAAAAAGTTCTGTATCTGTCACTGATCTTTTATTTGAAATACAGATAGTCTTTGTTTCTTGAATTTAGAAGAAAATTAGTAGTCAATATTCTGACCTTAAAAAGTCAGAATTTACTGACCTTAAAGTCAGAATTTTCTGACTTATTAAGGTCAGAAAAACTCAGGATTTATGAAACGAAACTGAATTCTTTATTGTTTAAGTATTTTTGATTTTCTTGGGGGTTATGGATTTTTGAATTTTTTAATTCAGTTTTTGGAGAAAACAATATTTGGTTTTGTTTTTGACCCTGAGAAAAAAGTTTGTTTCACCAAGAACTGTCAATATACATGTTCATGTAATCATTTAATGTTATGATAAAATTGAAAGAAGAAAAATGTTTTCGACTTTGAAATTTATACATCTATGATTCTAAACTGAAATTAATAATGGACAATCACCACAGATGCTTTGCCCAATGAAGCATTACCTCTGGTTGCAGATCCAGGTGCCCCTTTATAAAAAGTTCTGTATCTGTCACTGATCTTTTATTTGAAATACAGATAGTCTTTGTTTCTTGGAATTTAGAAGAAAATTAGTAGTCAATATTCTGACCTTAAAAGTCAGAATTTACTGACCTTAAAGTCAGAATTTTCTGACTTATTAAGGTCAGAAAACTCAGGATTTATGAAACGAAACTGGATTCTTTATTGTTTAAGTATTTTGATTTTCTTTGGGGGGGGGGTTATGGATTTTTGGATTTTTTTATTCAGTTATTGGAGAAAAAATAATTTGTTTTCAACCCTGAGAAAGAAAAATTGTTTCACCCTCAACTGCCACTATATATTTTTTTGTATAAATGCTAAAGTTGAAAGAAAAACAATGTTTTGACTTTGAAATTTATACATCTATAATCATGATAATTCTAATCTGTAATTTATAACCGACCATAGATGCTTAACCTCTTAAAGCATTCAGCTCTTATTTGAAATACATGTAATACAGATATAGTCTTTGTTTCTTCAGAATTTAGAATAAAATTTGAAGTCAATACTCTGACCTCAAAAGTCAGAATTTTTGACTTATTAAGGTCAGAAAAACTCAGAATGTTTTAAACAAACGTGATTTCTTTATTGTTTAAAGTATTTTTAGAATATGAATGCACTTGTTGTGTTAGTAACTTTAGAATGTGCTCCTCTGACTGGGGGTCTATGGATTTAAAAAAATTTTTATTCAGTTTTTGGAGAAAAAAATAATTTGTTTTGTTTTTGACCCTGAGAAAAAAGTTTGTTTCACCCGCAACTGTCAATGTACATGTACATGTAATTATTTAATGTTATGCTAAAATTGAAAGAAAAGAAATGTTTTCGACTTTGAAATTTATACATCTATGATTCTAAACTGAAATTAATAATGGACAATCACCACAGATGCTTAGCCCCATGAAGCATTACCTCTGGTGGCAGATCCAGGTGCCCCTCCTTTATAAAAGTTCTGTATCTGCCACTGATCTTTTATTTGAAATACAGATAGTCTTTGTTTCTTCAGAATTTAGAAGAAAATTTGTAGTCAATATTCTGACCTTAAAAGTCAGAATTTACTGACCTTAAAAGTCAGAATTTTCTGCCTTATTAAGGTCAGAAAAACTCAGGATTTATGAAACTAAACTGAATTCTTTATTGTTTAAAGTATTTTGTGGAGAAAAAATAATTTGTTTTTCAACCCTGAGAAAGAAAAATTGTTTCACCTCAACTGCCACTATATTTTTTTTTGTATAAATGCTAAAGTTGAAAGAAAACAATGTTTTTGACTTTGAAATTTATACATCTATAATCATGATAATTCTAATCTGTAATTTATAACCGACCATAGATGCTTAACCTCTTGAAGCATTCAGCTCTTATTTGAAATACATGTAATACAGATATAGGCTTTGTTTCTTCAGAATTTAGAATAAAATTTGAAGTCAATATTCTGACCTCAAAAGTCAGAATTTTTGACTTATTAAGTTCAGAAAAACTCAGAATGTTTTAAACAAACGTGATTTCTTTATTGTTTAAAGTATTTTTGATTTTCTTGGGGGAGGGTGGTGGATTTTTGGATTTTTTTATTCAGTTTTGGAGAAAAAATAATTTGTTTTCAACCCTGAGAAAGAAAAAATTGTTTCACCCTCAACTGCCACTATATTTTCTTTTGTATAAATGCTAAAGTTGAAAGAAAACATTGTTTTGACTTTGAAATTTGTACATCTATAATTCTAATCTGTAATTCATAACCGACCATAGATGCTTAGCCTCATGAAGCATTCTGCTCTTATTTGTAATACATGTACAGTGTAATACAGATATAGTCTTTGTTTCTTCAGAATTTAGAATAAAATTTGGTCAATATTCTGACCTCAAAAGTCAGAATTTTTGACTTATTAAGGTCAGAAAAACTTTGAATGTTTTAAACAAATGATTTCTTTGTTGTTTAAAGTATTTTAGAATATGAATGCACTTGTTATGTTAGTAACTTTAGAATGTACTCCTCTGACTGTGGGGTGGGGTGGGGGTGGGGTGTTGTCTATGGATTTTTAAATTTTTTTATTCAGTTTTGAAGAAAAAATATTTTGTTTTGTTTTTGACCCTGATAAAAAGTTTGTTTCACCCGCAACTGTCAATATACATTTGTACATGTACATGTAATCATTTAATGTTATGCTAAAATTGAAAGAAAAAGATGTTTTGACTTTGAAATTTATACATCTATGATTCTAAACTGAAATTAATAATGGACAATTGCCACAGATGCTTAGCCCCATGAAGCATTACCTCTGGTGGCAGATCCAGGTGCCCCTCCTTTATAAAAAGTTCTGTATCTGCCACTGATCTTTTATTTGAAATACAGATAGTCTTTGTTTCTTCAAAATTTAGAAAAATTAGTAGTCAATATTCTGACCTTAAAAGTCTCAGGAGCCAAAAATTTCTTATATTAAACTTTATTCTTAATCTGATTTTTGTGTTTATATGACTGTTAGAATGTTATTTACATAAAATCATATGGTAGTGCACTACTTTTTGGGTGTGCTGCGTTCATTTGAAGTACCCAATTTTGCTGATTTTCTATTTTTCCTCATATTTTACATATTTTAGGCTTATATCACAAAAAAAAATCATAGTTCTACTGTTTAACTTTTTCATACTTTCATGTTAGTTGAGGTTGACCAATTAGAATAAATTTAACTTAAAAAAAAAACCAATAGGTTTGTGTTAATCATGTTAATATAAGAAAGCTTAATCAAATTTTATTGTTTTTATGTTAAATTGTACATGTAGTCAATTTATTAATTTTTTTTCTCATTTTAAAAATATAATAAAATATCAAAAATAGATTAACTACATGTACATGACATATTTGTTTTCCTTTGAAATTTATACATTAATATCATTGAAAAATGAATAAGGACCTTGTCATACCTCCACCTTAAATATGCATTTCTATTTTGAAGTCAAATTAAATGTTATTGTTTTGTTTGTATATGTTAGTTTTGATACATGTTAAGTTTTAAAAGTTGGATCTAGTCTTTATTGGTGCTTTTATAGTTTTGTTTTGAAAATGCATGATCAATTTTTTGCCTGGTTTTAGTTGTCTTTAGAATGTGATGAGATGTCATATTCTGACTTTGATATTATGTTTAGTTTCTGGGAAGGAGAAGGTATGATGATAAGGCTTTTTAACTCTTTAATTTGAAAATAGGAACAGGAATTATAAAATAAAAAATGACATCTTTCATATTTTCAAAGTTATATACGCTTTTGGTTGTTTTTGGTAAAGAAAGAATAGGTAGGTGCCCGTCTTGAAACCTTTTGAAATAGAGGTTATTAAAAAAAGACAACCAAATTAGTTGATCTTAAGAAATAGTGTCTTTGATATTTAAATCTATAAATCTAATCTGAAATTAATAACTGACCACAGATGCTTAGCCACATGAAGCATTCAGCTCTTATTTGTAATACATGTACAGTGTAATACAGATATAGTCTTTGTTTCTTCAGAATTTAGAATAAAATTTGAAGTCAATATTCTGACCTCAAAAGTCAGAATTTTTGACTTATTAAGGTCAGAAAACTTTGAATGTTTTAAACAAATGATTTCTTTGTTGTTTAAAGTATTTTAGAATATGAATGCACTTGTTATGTTAGTAACTTTAGAATGTACTCCTCTGACCGTGGGGAGGGGTGGGGGTGTTGTCTGTGGATTTTTAAATTTTTTTTATTCAGTTTTGAAGAAAAAATATTTTGTTTTGTTTTGACCCTGATAAAAAGTTTGTTTCACCCAAACTGTCAATATACATTTGTACATGTACATGTAATCATTTAATGTTATGCTAAAATTGAAAGAAAAAGATGTTTTGACTTTGAAATTTATACATCTAATGATCTATGATTCTAAACTGAAATTAATAATGGACAATTGCCACAGATGCTTAGCCCCATGAAGCATTACCTCTGGTGGCAGATCCAGGTGCCCCTCCTTTATAAAAGTTCTGTATCTGCCACTGATCTTTTATTTGAAATACAGATAGTCTTTGTTTCTTCAGAATTTAGAAAAAATTAGACCTTAAAAGTCTCAGGAGCCAAAAATTTCTTATATTAAACTTTATTCTTAATCTGATTTTGTGTTTATATGACTGTTAGAATGTTATTTACATAAAATCATATGGTAGTGCACTACTTTTTGGGTGTGCTGCGTTCATTTGAAGTACCCAATTTTGCTGATTTTCTATTTTTCCCCATATTTTACATATTTTAGGCTTATATCACAAAAAAAATCATAGTTCTACTGTTTAACTTTTTCATACTTTCATGTTAGTTGAGGTTGACCAATTAGAATAAATTTAACTTAAAAAAAAAAACAATAGGTTTGTGTTAATCATGTTAATATAAGAAAGCTTAATCAAATTTTATTGTTTTTTATGTTAAATTGTACATGTAGTCAATTTATTAATTTTTTTCTCATTTTAAAAATATAATAAAATATCAAAAATAAATTAACTACATGTACATGACATATTTGTTTTCCTTTGAAATTTATACATCTATAAATCTAATCTGAAATAAGAATTTAGAAGAAAATTGAAGTCAATATTCTGACCTAAAAGAGTCAGAATGTTCTGACTTATTAAGGTCAGAAAATCTCAGAATTTTTAAACACCTTTCCCAATGTCTTAAGACAATTGTCCATTGTTTAACCTATTGGGAAAGTTTAACCTATGGTGGTTCAAATTATGAATCAAATTTCAGTCCCTGATGCTTATTCATTTTCCCTCTCGAAATATAAACAGTCTTTGTTAATCATGTTAATCATTGCTAATTTAGAAGTTAGAAGGACAATATAAGAGGTAAGACATTAACAAAGATTACGAGATCTGAATTTCTGACTTATATTTTTCACCTAAACCTGATAAATACATGCTTTAAATTAGAATAGTAAACCTGATATTTTTGTGTTAATTAACAAATTATAATATTTAATTTTAATTTGACATTGATTGATGGGTAAACATAATAAAAACTTGAAAGAGAACTTAGCGATACTTACTTCAGTCAAATATTTCATAAAACACAAAACATTTTACAGGATAAGAAATACTGGAATTTTGTTAAAGTTGATAAACATTGATAAAGTTATTTGTAAGCAATTAAGAACATGCAACCTGAAATCTGCTTATATTACTTTTTTTCTTCTAAAGAATATAATTTTTTTCTAAAGAATATTTTTTTCTTATTTGTTTCCTTAGAGGTCACATGACACTGCCTAACTTAAAAGTTACAATAAGTTCAGAGTTTTGGCTGACTCTTTCAAGTCAGAACATAATGTGACTTGTTTGAGTCAGTTTGCATTTTGTTGTTGATTATTTTAGAAGTACAAACAAATGTATTGAGAAATAATTGAGTCAAATAGTTACTAAAATATATTTTTACAACCATAATTTCCATGTGTTAACTTATTGGAAAAGAAAAGTCATGAAAATACAGAAATAGAATAAACTTTAAGATAATTTGAATAAAATATTTGAAAACAAAATATATGTTAGAATAAAAATTTGTACCAAATATATTTTTGGTTTGTTTAAAGTCCTCACTATGGTGACTTTTTAATGGGACCTTATTTCCTGACTTTCCCATACATTCTTTAAGACTGACTTAAAAGTTGCAATATGTTTAATCTAAGTTTTGACTGACTCTTTGAAGTCAGAACATAATGTGAATGAAATGGTCATTAAAATATTTTTAACAATTAACAGTTCCTTGTTTAAATTTATAAGAACATCATCATGGTCATGAATTATGAAAAAATAAGATAAATAATTTGATGAAATCTTTGAAAACAAAAATTTCACATTTATATATTGAATTATACTAGATAAACACTTTTACAGTCATTATTATTTGTGATTGTGACTTTTAAGGGACCGTATTTACTTTGTCTTTTATCTGATTTTCCAATACATTCTTAATATTCATATGAAAATGCTACACTTAAAATTGAGTGTTTCATAAGGTGAACCTCCACTCAGACCCCCCTTTCTTTCTGAAACTGCCATTGTTTTTATTATTTAAATTTTTTTTTAGAAATAATTAAGTCAAATGGTTATTTATTTTTACAGGATCTTACATGTATTTCCGGTGTCTTTAAATGACGTTTCCCATACATTCATTAATATCATTTTACAATGCCTGACCATCTCAATAAACTTAGTTAAGGACTGACTTTTTAAAGTCAGAACATGATTTGACTTGTTTAAGTCAGTTTGCAGAACAAAGTTTCCTACATATAAATTTGGCTAAAACAGGATGAGAATTGATTTTTTTTTATTATAGTCTTAATCTGAATGAGTGCATTATTTTTCCTGGGAAGATGTGAAGTATTGTCATGGTGCTAGCATATGTGCCAAATTTGATAGATTTTTTATCTTTTGATGTTCAGAAAATGTATGAACCACTTTTTCTCACCTGGTTTTAGTTTGTGTTTTGAATGTGATGAGATGTTATATTCTGACTTTGATATTATGTTTAGTTTCTGGGAAGGAGAAGGTATGATGATAAGGCTTTTTTAACTCTTTAATTTGAAAATAGGAACAGGAATTATAAAAATAAAAATTATATCTTTCATATTTTCAAAGTTATATACTCTTTTTGTTTTTTTTTTTGGTAAAGAAAGAATAGGAAGGTGTCCGTCTTGAAACTTTTTGAAATAGAGTTTATTAAAAAAAAGACAACCAAATTAGTTGATCTTAAGAGATAGTGTCTTTGATATTTAAGAGCCAAAACCATAACAATATAGTTATTTTGTTATATTAAAGTTGTTTTCATAAAATATTATGTTCTAAACATATGTAGTTTTGGTTTCATTGGTCAATTTCATAGGTGTTTTCTATGTCGTAATGACAATGAAATGAATATTTTTATTTAATTTACAGTGTCTAGATAAAGTATATAGAAAAAGTAATATCATTGAAAAATGAATAAGGACCTTGTCATACCTCCACCTTCAAATATGCATTTCTATATTTGACAAGTCAAATTAAATGTTATTGTTTTGTTTGTATATATGTTAGTTTTGTATACATGTTAAGTTTTAAAGAGTTGGATCTAGTCTTTATTGGTGCTGTTTATAGTTTTGTTTTTGAAAAATGTATGATCAATTTTTTTCTCGCCTGGTTTTAGTTTGTCTTTAGAATGTGATGAGATGTTATATTCTGACTTTGATATTATGTTTAGTTTCTGGGAAGGAGAAGGTATGATGATAAGGCTTTTTTAACTCTTTAATTTGAAAATAGGAACAGGAATTATAAAATAAAAAATTACATCCTTCATATTTTCAAAGTTATATACGCTTTTGGTTGTTTTTGGTAAAGAAAGAATAGGTAGGTGCCCGTCTTGAAACCTTTTGAAATAGAGGTTATTAAAAAAAAGACAACCAAATAAGTTGATCTTAAGAAATAGTGTCTTTGATATTTAAGAGCCAAAACCATAACAATATAGATATTTTGTTATATTAAAGTTGTTTTCGTAAAATATTATGTTCTAAACATATGTAGTTTTGGTTTTATTGGTCAATTTCATAGGTGTTTTCTATGTCGTAATGACAATGAAATGAATATTTTTTTTTAATTTACAGTGTCTAGATAAAGTATATAGAAAAGTAATATCATTGAAAATGAATAAGGACCTTGTCATATCTCCACCTTCAAATATGCATTTCTATATTTGACAAGTCAAATTAAATGTTATTGTTTTGTTTGTATATATGTTAGTTTTTGTATATATGTTAAGTTTTAAAGAGTTGGATCTAGTCTTTATTGGTGCTGTTTATAGTTTTGTTTTTGATAAAAGCTTGTTTTTTTAAGAGGGGACCTATTATGGTTTACCGTTGTACGTTTGTCTGTCTGTCAGTCCCTCTTCAACATGTTGTACAAAACCCCAAAAGACTTTCACCCAATTTACATGCAACTTTTGTGATTTAAAAATATCTATGATGAAAGCCAAGATGGGCACAGTAACATTTTCTAAAAAAAGTGCTAAATAAGATGACTTTAAACTCTGCCAAGTAGGGTTCAGTTACTTTTGCCTTATTTTGTAATAGTGTCAAAATAAGGTACTGTAAAATTACACTGCCAAGTTGGGTGCAGAAACATTTTAAAAAGTGCTAATTGAGATGACTTTATAACTCACTGCCAAATGTTTGATTTTGCTTTGTTCACTATGTGATGATGTGAATGTATGTTTAATGGATTTGCTAACTACATGTATGTGAATGCTATGTTCAAATATATAATCTACCATACTAAATTCATTTTTAACAAAAATACACCTTTTATGAAATTGTGTTTGATACTTGCTTTATTACTGCTTATATACATTCAGTTGCATAATAGAAATAATAATCCATCAATACCTGAATATTAACATGATTAAGGTACCAAAACATTTTACATAAATGCATAACCATTTTATAATTTACGTAAGGATGTTTGTTGATATGATTGTACAAATGTTATGGATAATTAGGTTGTTATATATAGTGTTTATTGTTCGTTCTATCTTTATAATGCCTTGTCAACTTAAGGTGGCTCGGGACTATTCGACTGCGCATAATTTCACGCATGAATTACAAAAGTATTTGTCGTAAATTCGATATAATTATTTTAAATATTTTGATTGATTAAAAATGTAATGTGACTAATAGAATATGTTCGTTATTATCCGTATTTGTTAAAGGGTCAAAATGACATTTCACCCATTTTCACCATTTTCCAGCCAAAATTTGGGTTTTAAGGCACAATATTTTTTTTTCCTTATCGGTCACCTTTGTTTTTTATTTGCTCATTCTTTGAAGCTATATTTCAGCTTTTTATATTACAGTTTTGGACCAAGTGTCATAGAACATTTTTTGATATTCAGATAAAATATGTCAACACCTCTATTTTCCTCATCATTTCATTGAAAATGGTCCCTTTACATACCTGTTTAAAAGTAAAATTTTGAGCTTAAATGGTCCGTGACCCTATTTTTTTTCGACCAATTTGATTCACTTTCTGTAAAGAATAAAATAACATAAAATACGGCACTTCTGATAGAAACTTGAATAGGCCAGCAGAGTTAGTGAAAACTTGTTTTGACCCGTCGGTCATGGGACCGACAAAGCAAGATTATTTGTCAGTCCTACAAAATTTTAGCCAGTCCTAAAAATCTGTCAATTTTATTCTGAAATAAAATAATAACATATTTTATCGAAAATAACTTTATTATTATTAGTTTTATTTTTCACAGCCACGGACAAATAAACAATGAATGACCAGTTCTTTTCTTCTGATTGTTCTTATTTAAAGTATTCTTCACTATCCATTTAATCATCTGAATCACTTTCTCAGTATTTGTTAACTCCATCGAAGGGTTCAATCGCCGATAGTTTGCCTGGGATGGCTACATGAATAAATTTAGCAGGCCACGTTTAGATCGGCGCTTTTGTGTCCGTAGGTTTCCGTTTGTTTATCATGGGAAACCAGTACCGAAATTAGCAGCAGGTACATCTGATGACCGATGTAAACGCGTATTGGAATTAGTTGCGGTACAACTAATTACCGATAAAAAAGGCACTGCAATGGCCATTTTTACATCGGTCTTAAGGACCGGCACTAGCTTTCAAAATACTGGTCCGAGCCTCATTTTGACCGACAGGACCGACCATTTCGCGAACTCTGGGCCAGAGCCACCTTAATCTCTGAGTATTTGTTAATTTTGCTTTGTATCTTTAAATATCACATATTTAAGACATAAGAAACATGTTCCTAAATAAATCAAATAATTTAAAGTACACTTTTGGCACAGCTGTTGTTACACTTACTTTACACATTCTTTTATACAAAACTTTTAACAGATATGGTTATTATTAAATGTATTTTTTAGATTCATTTACATGTTTTTATATTCATTTACATGTTTTATATTCATTTACATGTTTTAAATGTACAGTTATTTCTTGTCAGTGAATAAACATTTTATTCTTAACTGTTGTTTCTTTATTTATTTATTTTACAAAATTCAGTAAACAAATGGTAAATATACAAGAAATCACTGTTTGTTTTATATATACATATGTAAATGTATATTTTAAAGTTGTAGTATTGACAGCTTCAAGTCAGAACAAAATTGACTTCTGTAGGTCAAAATGCATCTAAAAGGGCATAAATCTTGTTAAAATATTGAGATATAAAGTCACATTTTAATGTGCAAAAGCTGACCTGCTGAAGTCATTTTATGATAAACTAAAGTCTGACAAAACTGACCCGTACAAGTCATATTCTGTTAAGTGCAAGAAGGAGATAACACTTACATCAAATTATATCTGACTTATAGAAGTCAGTTTATTCTGACTTGTTTATGTCAGAGCTCTGACTGGTAAAGTGGAATCCATGTACACTCCCAATCGGGATTAATGGAGATGTGTCACTAACTTGTTTACAACAATATTTACAAGGACAATCCCGACTCAACATAAAGGGAGTGCTAGGACACTGGGCAGTCTCTTTATTATGGTGGAGGAAGCCCAAGTACTTGGAGAGAACCACCGGGCTACACGGGGAACAGACAAACCGAAAAGATTTCAGAAGATTGATCTCCAGGTCAAAGTAGGGGCAACTTTGACCTACCAAGGCCCTAAAGTCATGAAAGTACCCATTCTAGTTAAAACTCCCATCTGGGTACCAGAGTTTCATGTGTGAAAATCACCATTCTGATGTACTGAAAGGAGTAGGTCCGGTAAGGGCCGATTTTGGCCTCAAATTTCAGGTTCATCTGATGAAAGATTTTGGACACTTTTAAACACATAAGTGTCTACTTCAGTCGATTCAATTAGTTTAAGTGAAAGATTTTAACTGAATTAGTCATTTCAGACACTCTAATTCAAGCTTAAATATGAAAATCTATCAAATATGCCATAATGTGTCACTTTTCAGATGGTTTTTGTCAAAATGAAAGTGGTGCATCCGTGTTCACTCTCAAACTTTATATATGTTATGTATTTTCATCAAATACAACTTACATTTAAATATTAAGAATGAACACAATGCGCCCACTTCCATTTAAGACGGAAACCGCTCTAAATTTAATTCTAAAATTGTGAAGATTTCAGTCATTTAGCATGACTTAATGATGCTAGTACCCAATATATGTGCATTGTATTGTCAAAAACAGCCCATTTTATGTAGCAGAAGTATTATACTTTCCAATAAATAGCTAAAAGTTTACATTGTAACAATTTTGTAAAACTGCTATATTTTGGGGCCAAAAGGGTCTTACTGCACCTACTCCTTTCAAGCGCCCGAATCAGAATCCAAACTCTGGACATTCAGCACTGTAGCAATCGGTCTTAACCACTAGACACGAACCAACTCAGAATTCTAGCTCAGTCCCTGTATTACTCTCGACATTTTCTATTTTTTTTTCAAAGGGAGATAATTTGTTATGGCCCAATCTGGCCTTTCGCGTTGTATTTACTAATAGCTTGAAATGCAGATATACATAACCTGAGATTTAAACCTATGAAAAGATTTGGAGATCAAAGCTGTTTTTTTTTATTTCTAAGATTGGCGGGTCAAACCAGGAAAACATCTCTGAACCTCTAAAATAGTTACGATATATATATGGTGCTAATGTGTGCAATGTAATCATATAAGTATGTTTAAATTTTATACGATCAATGTTCCCACCTTTAAAGTGTTAAATTATATTCCGGTAGTGTACCTATATTCAACATCAATCGAGAAACCTAAGCATAATAATATCCACATCATTTCCAATATGGCGGACTTCTACGAAGAAACAAGCGTGCCCAGTATGGTGTGCTTTCGTCCCGAAGACATCTCGCCCTACAAATAAATGCAAAGCCAGAACTTACTTCAATCGAAAAAAGATTTTGATGTTACAGTGACGTGTAGACTGAAAAGCGTAATGGTGGCAAATTCTGAAAGTGACAAAAAATAATATCAACAATAGCCGTAATAGTTTTGGTGGCCTGAGTGTTATAATCAAGGATTTATATGAGGGTGTGGATGGGGTTTACAGAATAAAGAATAATTGGCAAAATCAGAGACATATAATACAATGTATTATATGTCTCTGACAAAATATATAAAAATAGAGAAAAAGGACCAAAAATAAAGAATAGAGAATAATGAGGTGCTAAATTAAAATATAAAGAATAGAGAGTAATGGACAAAAGCATGATAAATAGAGAAAATGGCCTAAAAATTAAAGAATACAAAATAAAGGACCCCCCAAACCCACCCACCAACCCAATCCAGACCCTCTTGTGAGACTTACTATATAAATCCTTTCTATTACCTACGATTTTGAGAACTAAATATACTAATATCACACGGCATAAGCATGTCAATATTTCCAGTCAAGTATGCCCAAAGCCAATACAAACAGAAGACACCATTCATTGTTACGGAGTCCCAAGGTTGATTGGGGAATAGAAATAAAGTCACTCACGGTCTCCTTCCGACCAGCAGGAAAACCCTTGACAAAGTGGGGCGTCCGTTTGGTTGTACATGATATATATTCAAAGCCATGTCTGGTCAGAATGTGTATGTTAAATCCTATGACTTGTGTAAAGAGAGTGCGACGCCCTCTGCACTTTCAAGAACCCTTCCAACAACTCTTTGAGGGGTCCGTAGGTGGCCTGTTGCATGGCTAAATTTCTGTCCCTTTTCAATTTACCCTCATTTTCTTGTGACAGTCCAAATTTTCAGCCTTTATCCTGGTTAACCCCATTACAGGAATAATACCTATTGTATGTTATTGTTAATTTGTTCTTGTCCTGAACATGCATACAATATTTGCCACTGGACTTTAACTAACAATCAATCTATCATTGTTGCTCAGGAAACAAAATGCCTATACAGATTAATCAATATTATTATATATATATATTAGTTAAAACAGAGACTTATATACACATGTTTCTGGTAAAAAAAAAGGGGGGGGTGGGGGGTTTTGATCTTATAAACTCATTTATCCATGACAATGAGGTCAAGGTCATATGACACCTGCCAGTTGGACATGTAAACCTTACAATCATTCAAAACTCCAAATATAGTAGACCTATCGCTTATAGTAGTATCTGAGATATGAACTTGACCACGAAAACTTAACCTTGTTCAATAATCCATGAAATGAAGTGGATGTCGAGCGAAAACTGTACGACAGGCAAGAGGACTGGATCCCTATATCCCTATGTCTAGCTTTGTTGGACAGAAGTCGCAGGCTCGACAAAATCATCTTTACAGAAAATAACTCCTCGAGTGGACTGAAGATTTCAGTAATGTAGTTCATTTGTAGGTCTTCAGGGCGGATTCAGGCAGGGGCGTGGCGGGCGTGCCCCCCTAAAATTTGCAAAGCATGGGTTGTCCTCAGCTTAATGAAGAATATTTCGATAATTTTACCTAATAAAAGTTTGAAATTTAAGTTTGCGCCCTAACCTAAAATCCTGGATCCGCCCCTGGTCTTGTTTGCTGATCATTTGTGCTATGTAAAGTTTCTATCTGTTTTCAAGATAATAGGCAAAATGGGAAAATTGTCACTAAAGGGCAATAACTTCAATAAGGAGTCGACTAACAATTTCGGTCATCTCAACTTACATTTGTATTTGTAAGATCTTGCCTTGTTAATCAGTTTGGCTAATTATATAGTTTCTATCTATCTATCATAGTTTTTAAGATATTAGGCAAAACGCAAATAATTGGTAAAATCATAATCAAAGAGCAATAACTCAAATAAGGATTTGTCTGACAATTTCAGCCATTAGACTGAATTGTAGATCTCTTGCTGATCACTTTTCGGGAATAAAGATTCTTTCTTTCTATTATAGCAAAATGAAAAAAAAAAAAAAAATGGTAAAATTTAACATTTACAGGCAATAACTCCTATAAAAGTTGTCCGACAGTTTAGACGTAAATAGACAGCAGATAGATCAACATTCTGAACATTTCAGCTGCTTTCAGATTTTTTCTATTCAAAGTGATTTTCAAGATAAGACAAAACTTGCATTTAACCTTTATGTTCTATATTTTAAACCAAGTCGACCATCTTGGTTGGCAGGTGGGATCATTGGGCATATTTTTAAACTAGATATCCTGATGATGATTGTGACCAAGTTTGGTTTAATTTGGCCCAGTGGTTGCAGAGAAATTTTGTAAGATATTAATCAAAAACGCAAAAAAAAAAAAAAAAAATTGAAAAGGGTCATTCCAGGCAATAACTGCAATAAGGAGTCGTCTGACAATTTCGCCCATGTTGTCTTATTTGTTGATATTATCTTTATGATAATTGTTTAATTATTAAAGTTTCTCTCTATCTATTATAGTTTTCAAAATAATAAGACAAAGGAATGGATGGACATGTGCAACACTATATACCCCTCTTTGTAGCAGTGGAATAATAAGTTATAACATATAGGTTTTGTCAAATAAATTTTATTTACAAGTCTATATATATATATAATATTACTTTGACTTCTTTCCTTAAATACATAGGCAAAACAAAACTAACAATATATTCATATTGTCGAAAACCCAGACAGTTGGAAGGGCACCAGATTTTAATAATTACTAAAAAATAAACATGAATACAACTCATAAGTATAAATAAATAAATAAAATCATAACAATTGAAATTGACGAAATGATTGTATACTGTATTTTAAGTTAAATACCAAATAATGGCAAAACCTCTGTCATCGACTATCCCGCCGGCCAGGAACAACCAACTAAAACGAGTTAACTCGGTCAAACTACAGTAAAACTGAATATGTAGTGGAAAAAGTTGGAAACCTGTGTCCAAAACCCAATGCTCAGAAGATCGTCTCAGGAGGTATACTTTGGACGGTATAAAAATGTATAATTATTTAAAACAAATACATACATTTGTATATGCAAAAATATATAATTCATGCAAAAATATTACATATTTTAAAAATGTAAAAGAAACTTACTATGTAACGACTGTTGGGTAGAAAGTGCAGGCTTTCAAAATATTTTCCTGCTATTCCTCGAAATTCGAGCAATTTAATTATAATGCATCATGAAACAAATTACCTAAATGACACAATCTGCCACCACAGTGTGTGTATAAATAAAAATAAATTGAAAACTGCATCTATAGTTTTTGGCCGCTGTAGTACATTATCTTACAATTAAAAGGAGACAGATCTGCACCATAGGTAAGGTATCATTAGGAAAATACAAGTTGTACAAAATAAATGACAGTATTGTTGATTCATTCTAGTTTGCTGATATAAAGATATATCTCGCTTTCACGACTTTCGTCGCAGGCGAAACAAAACTTGAAAACTGATGATGTCATGTACATATATATATATATATTTTATTCTGGTACAAAGGAAGCAATACATTTATTTTACTTTAATAAAGTTTTAAATTTAACACCAAGAAAAATAGAAAAGTAAACATTTTAACATACACTGGAATCAGTTTGGAATAGCATCTTTTACCTATATATAATTTTCATTTAAATATCAAATGTTTCTTAAAATTTGAGATTTTTTGTTTGTTTGAGATTTTCTTAACAAAACTATGTTTTTAATTCAAAGGCTATGTTCCATAAGGCTTCAACGTGGCCCCTCATTTTAGTAATCAATTTTCATTGCAATGCTAGAACAAAAGAAGTTTCTTAAAATTTGTGATTTTGTTTTAACAAACAAAGTTTTCACCACAATCCCCTCCCCATTTTTTTCCACAGAAATCAAGTTTTGACACCTGGAATCAATTTGGAGTAGAATGTTAAAACCAAAAAAAAAAAAAAATCAGATTTCATGAAAATCCTAGCACAGAAAGATGTTTCTCAAAATTTGTGATTTTTAACAAAAAATTAAAAGTTTTTCCCAATACGTAGCATATTTTCACCAAAAAATTAATATGCACATCTATATAAGATGCACAAAAACTATTCAAAATTCATTGGCCTCCTACTTACACTTTTGGTGTTTTGGGGTTACAAAACTGTTGACAGACGAACAAACTGAAAACTGATGGTGGGGTCCAATTAATGTGTGTTTTGAGATACAAAATTTTGTGATGATTTGTTACTATCAAAATAAAATGGTGTTTTTGTTTATTTTGTTACATAAATTAATGTGACTCCTTCCTTTACATAAACTTTAGAGAATTTCGCGAAAAAAACACACACCATTAAACTAAGATTGTCTTGTAATTTAAAAAAACAGCTTTTCAAACAATATAAAAGAATTTTTATACAAGGAATAAATCTGGTAAAAATTACAAAGAAAAGGCTAAAAAATACCTGAATTAAAGTGATTATGAGGTGTACTAAAGTTATTTTATAAAGTAAGCGTAATTAAAAATAACCAAAATTAATTATTTGTGCAAAAATTAATAGATTACCAAGGAAATAATGAAACCAGCTGGCTTGTTTAATATAAAAAGAAGATGTGGTATGATTGCCAATGAGACAGCTCTCCACAAGAGACCAAATGACACAGAAATTAACAACTATAGGTCACCATACGGCCTTCAAAAATGAGCAAAGCCCATACCGCATAGGCAGCTATAAAAGGGCCCGAAATGACAAATGTAAATCAATTCAAACGAGAAAACTAACGGCCTAATTTATGTACAAAATAATGAACGAAAAACACATATATAACACAGCAACAAACGACAACCACTGAATTATAGGTTCCTGACTTTGGACATACACATACAGAATGTGGAGGGTTAAACTCGTCTGAAGGCGCCAACCTTCCCTAACTTGGGACAGTGGTGTAACAGTACATCATAAGAACAAACTATAAAAATCAGTTGAAAAAGGCTTAACTCATAAGATGGATACAAATAGAAATACATCTAACAAAAACACAGAGTGGACGTGGACGGCTTCTTATATATCCCCACAACAAAAGATACTAAGTACAGATCTGAGAGTACTCGCAGTTACTGACAGTTAGCTAGTTCAAAGCCAATAACAACTAATAAAAAAAAATCATGCATCTATTTTTTTTTTTTTCAAGTTTTACTGTATTTCATTCCCTTATCAAACTTAGTAAATTGACTTTTATAATACAAATATTCTAAGGTATCTGTCGACAATATGATGATGGAAAATTAAACATTCATAATCCTATCTAACAGCTGATTTCCAATCAAAAGAAACTTATGATCATTTTACAGGTCCCTGTTTAGAAAATATTTTGCATTGTTTGTAAATAATGCCACTTTTAATTGGTTGAGTAAACCAGGGTATCTTTTGGTGGGATTTCAAAATATAAATAAAAGTAAATCCTCAAAAGTGAACTTTCAGAAACTTCATTTAAAAATAAATAGATACCTATACGAGATCTGAACAATCTAAAAAATCCTCAATATGCCAAGTAAACAATAACCAATTCCTAACAAGCAGCTAGAACATAAAATTATAAACATTGGAAAACTTCAATTCTATTCCACATTTTTTTCTTTTCTTTTTTCTTTTCTTTTCTATATTCAAACTTAGCAGGAGTTGTTCAGATGATTACTAAATTTCAAAATTTATAATATCAAACCTCCAATTTTGATTAAACTGAAAACCATCTTCATTTTTAAATTCCATTTTCAAAGCATATATGAGTGTTTCTATGAATTGGTTTATAACGCACTCCTGTTTGAATGAAAATGGAAACCCTTATATTACTATTTAAAACAAGCCTTGTCATATTCAAATTCCCGCAAATGTAGGTCGCCCCTATATTTTGTAACCTTTGATAACACCGAGTTTTCTCTTATTCAAGTCATTTCGTTCATACTTTTTGAGGTTGGACTCTTGAGAAATGGCGGCGGTAGACGTTTGAAATTTTCAGGTACTAGGTGCGCAATTGTTAAACATAAAACAAAATCTTGTCTCTGTTCGGTAGTTGTCGGCATGCAAAGTTAAGTAGGAAGATATATCTATAAAAATCAGTTCACAAGCGTTTGTATGACTAAAGAGGTAGGATCAGGTTCCTTGAAATTAATTTCAGGATGGAGTCATTTAAAAACTCAAAACTCCAATCTTTACGAAAATCAACACCATGATAGCTGAATCTGTGTAGGGTCACTCTGAGCTATTAGTCAACAGAAATGGGACACTTACCAAATTTCTGAAAATTAAAATTTTGCTTTCCTTTTGAATAATATCCAAGACAAGCATCTTTAGCGGACGTTGCCCTGTCAGTTTTCAAATGACTTCAATGATGAGAATACTGATATTTCTGTGAATTCATTTAAAATAAATGTTAGATTGTTTGCTCATTATTTTATTGTAAGGTATATCAAATTCAGTGTTTGCAATCAATTCCTTTTGCTAAACTATATTAGCGACAGATGTGACCACCAATGTTTTTTGTTCAACTCTGAAATTCTATATTTTATATAATAACAGAATATAAGTCATATCTGATATTGATATGATCTCATTAAACTGAATTGAAAATATATAACACAAATATGCAGTCCTCTTGAATTTATTGAAAAGATTAAGTTTCAGACGTTATTTTGAAATGTTGACAAATAGCAAATTTAGTAACGTCCGAACTGGTAATTAGTTGTTGGCTATGATTTCCTTTTCAGGTACAAAGAGTTACCCAGTGACTTCGAGAAAAGAACCTCCCCTCTCTCTCTTTATTCTAAAATGAATGAAAACAAATTTATCCCAAAAATTGACATCTAATTGCTGTTTTAAAATATGAAAATCAATCTGGTTCTTCTTTTCATGGATCCTGGCCTCTGTTTATCAAAATCTGTTTAAAGTTCAAGGAATTATTTACCCTGAGGTTTCCCCAGTTATTGTGGGGTCCATGCTTCTCATTTGTCTTTAATTTCCAGTGTTGGATTGCCCATTGTTTGTATTTTTATTTCACAGGGTTTGTCTTTTGTCACTTGATTTCCTTCTTTTGACCGATACTTCCAATTTCAACATTTACCTCCCAAAATTTTTGGGTTGGTCCATTTGTTTATCTTCCAGTATAAATAAAGATATTAATTACTAAATGATAAAATTCAACACTTTTCAAAACATCTAAATTATCACTGTGTTCAGGTAAGTAACTAGGTAGTCAGAACTTTGGTATGGACATGATTTATACCATACTTGTATATCCTTCAGGTAAAGTTGACCTCTGATAAATTATTTCTTGGTCCCTTTTGGTCATATTGCTCCTAAAGTTTCTACGTGGCCTTCAAATATTTGGCTTTGAGCGTTCCAGGTGAATATAAATCCAGAAAAGCTCTTAGGAGGCACGAAATTTATAATGTTATTTTCTTTTATAGGATCGTCCTGAATATGCATGAAATATTTGCCACTGGACGTTAAGCAACCAACAATCAATCTTTTATAGGTAGTTTTGTCATCCTAATTTTCTCATTTCAATATTGTTTGTAGATTTCATATGTTATCAGAATGTTTAGAAAATATAAAATATTAATGAAAAGGATGTGTAGGGTTCATGCTAATGAGACAGTCAGCCTAGCACAAAACTTAACACGAAAGATATAAAGAGAAAATCAAAAAAAAAAGCAACAACCAAGTTTTCTTTTGCCATGCAATGATTATTGGTTCCAATAGACCTATGATAATGTGTCACAAAACTCTTTAAATTACAGCACACAATTTGTGCGTCTTGTCTCAAGTGAGGAACTGTTGGTCATTGCTTTTATTTTTATTTTTGAATTCTTTTATAACTTTTACGAACCGAACATTATAGAATTGCTAATTTTTGGGCACTCAAGAGCTAGCTGAATGGTGTTTGATAACCACTAGCATGTCTGGGATTCTGATTGTTTGTTATTTATCTCTTGATTTAATGCTGTCGTAAAAAAATGCTCTGTATCCATTCTTTTGCGCATATATATTTTACTTCTTGTACAAAGAAAGTCTAGGGGTAAAATTTTGGGCCAATAAATACAGTTCGACTTGTGTGTTGAACTGATGTTTTATTTTAACTGAAAAATAGCATGTAATGCAATAAAAATAACATGAACTAGGTCTTGAAACCTCATCAATATCTGCTTTGGTCTTCACACACCTGAAATAAGAAATTAAGAAAATTCAGGCACAAATATATAATAAACAAACAAACAAATAATTTATTTGCCCATCAGGGCTCCCGAAATGAGCGGAATAATTATGGTTTGATATTTAAACATAATATAAAAATAGATTAAACAAAGTATACCATTTATATTTATTTTTGATTAAGTTCATACTAAATGGTAAATTCTGATCATAAAAATATATGTCTTTACCCTTTGTTTATTTGATTATGAATATCATCAGTCCTTTGTAACGTCCAATTTGCTATTGTGTCTCTAGACACAAAACACTTACCACTTTGACAAACTATTTTACTTTGGATAAAATCATCAGAGATTTTCAAAGATCAGCTTTAGGTCGAATATCTTCTTGTCAAGACTAATATTTTGACACTCCAGTAGCGGTCATTATTGTTAGGTTTATGACAGACTCGATGATCGAAAGCTGCCCAGAATAAAATGTCAAACATTCATGTCCGCAACTAGAATATTTTTCAATTGGCTATATTCTTTGCTAATTTAAAGAAGTAACTTCGACAGAGACCCTAGTAATATCATGTCATATTTCTGAACCATTGAAATTATGTTAGATTTCGGTTAACTTTGAGTAATTATCGTCAAAATCAATAGAACGGATATTCTTAACAAAACCGACTTAAAATATAAAGCTGTGTTCTGTCCTTTAGATAAAAGAACTAATATTTCATTTGATGCAAAATCCTACGAAAATATGTAAAATTTGCAAAACGTGCCAGTTAACTAACATATTATGAAAACATCATTCCTAGAAGACATCTGTATAGTGCCTGGTACATTTTATAGAAAAGCTGGCAAATCCTGTCTGCAGAGGATTTGAAAATACATATGTGTGTTTTTCAACTCAAAGTAAGGTATGCTCTTATAATATTTACAGTTATGGTGTGCTTGTTCATGTGATAATTTCTCATATTATGAAAAAATTTCATGTTTGGTTAAATTTCTTCATTCTGGTCTGGTCATCTGTTTTGTATAGCCCTTTCACACTTTAAACTGTATATATTTCGATGCCTGGTATCATTTGTTGTTTAGTTTTAATGTATTGTCTATCATTTGTTGTTTCAAATCCTGGTCTTTTGTTGGGCAGTATGACAAATATATGTTCAAAACCTCGCCCGTAATTATAAACTATGTAATTCATTGACAGCTCCGACATGTGTAACTTCAAGGCATATTTTAGCGGCGATCGATGTCTTTCAAATTATTTTATTTTATCAATAGTACCGCTTAAGTCGACGCTAGGGCCGTCTTGACCTTGTTGTACCTAAATAATTTGTTCATTGTTGAAGACCCTACATCAACTGTCAAGATGAAGAACAGGAATAAAAGCCCTGTTCATTGATAATTTTCTATGTTTTCTATGTATTGTGTGCGATTTTGTCCCATAGATTTACTCCATATCCTTTCATTTTCTATTTACTACCTAAATCATATGGTACAAGTCATTAAGCATTAAGGACTTTCTAGACCTCCTTCATATATAATATATAATTTCACGCTGTTCATATATAAAGACCTCCTTCATATATTAGGATGTTCTAAACCTCCTCCAGGAACTCTAGAACATAATTAGCCACGATGTCACAGAAGCAGGGCAACACCGACTGCACTGTGTCCAGCACCATAGATCACTTGACCAACTAGCCTATATACAAATAAAGCGTTCGTAAGTCGAGTATTGCTTTTCCTCGTCGGCTTTATCTAGGGTTTTGACACAGTACATGATGTATAATGGCAAGTAGGCTGGTATATCTTTCAGATCAGCTATGTTTTGTCCGTCGTAAAGGATGATGATTCTCTTCGGGGAAAAACCATTGGTGATTAAGATTTGTCGCATATTGGTTCCCAAAATAACTATCAAATGATAACACATTTTCCTAACCCGAGCCGAATATATCATTTTGACTCGAACTGATCGGTCTTTGCTCTTACTCCTATTTGTCATATGCTTGGCAGCGTAAGTAGCAAATATCATTTAAGAGCCTCCGTTTTGACCACACCGACGTTTTTTTTTCAGTGTAAAATGTGTCAATTGAATACAAAAAAGTCACAATTTCGTCAAAAACATGGCAATATTTGCATGAAATATGCAAAATGAACAAAGACATTTTGGACATGCAACAATTTATATAATGTATAGAACACTCAGTTGACCACAAAACTCTAAAATGTGCACCCTCCAAAAAAATGTCTTCAGGCGTAGGTCTGGAAATTGATTTGCAAGATAAATATTGAGGAAGTAAATTTCTTAGTTTTAATAGAAACAATGTCAGTAAAATTTCGTTTCCCTTATGAAAAGTTTATTTTCAATTCTCTTCTGCAACAAATTTTGTCATCAAATTTAAAATTAAAATTTATCAAAAACCCATATCAACTTGTATACATACATTTATTGTTTCTATGCTTAAGAAATATTAAGGCTTTTCAATCCTCAGTTGGAGGATACATTATGGAATACAAGGAACATCTGCCCTTTGTTAATCTTATATTTTTTAAAATTTTGGTTCATTAATATGTTTTAAAGTTTAGTGTGTCGTCCATTTTCGCTGAAATAGTATACTTTATTGCTTAGGGACCAGCTGAAGCCTGCCTCCAGGTTCGGGATCTTTTCACTGTTTTGAAGACCCATTGGTAGCCTTGGGCTGTTTTCTGCTCTTTGGTCGGGTTGTTGTCTTTTGACGCATTCTCCGTTTCCATTCTCAATTTTATTGAAACTCGACTGGTAAATGAATTAATTCACATTATGTCTTGTCAAACCATAAAATTATTAATTTAGATACTGCTTTTAGTTGTGGATTAATGTGAGAATTTTTAGTTCATTTGCAACTGAAGTCTTAAGTGTTGTCCATCCTTAACCATGAGCACTCTGACAATTCTTCTCTTCATAGTCCTTTTACACATAGCTTAGTTTTTCTTTAATAGGTTTGTAAGGGTCACCAACACTTTCAATACAATCAATGCTATCTGTAAAAACCTAATAAAGGAGAAATACATGGTTCCATTGTCAGTAAAATAAAGGAAATGTAAGTGTATCGATTTCAGAGTTGTATCATGTTCTATTTGCTATTCTTTCTTTTACAATAATCTTAGAACTGCATTATTCACCTTTAGATATTAAACCATTGATTGTGCAAAATGTAATACAAGAAAGGTTTCTTGACCATTTTGAAGACAATAAAATATTTTTGTCATAGTAGTCGTGATAAAATTAAGGCAACATATATTTCATTGGTTTTCAAATGTATTCATTTAACCACTCCATATTAACATGCATGTATCAAATCAGAAGCCCCGTTTGTGGTATAATAATGTTTGGGGAATGAAGTGTTTCTTGATAGTGTCCATTAAATTTATTCACGATATATGTTCATAATTCTAACGTTTTTACACATGTACACAATTCTGGCTTTCAAATGTTTATGTGTGAACGTTCACAAAAACGCTATATACCCCGGAAAGCTTTTGGGACGCTTTAGACCTGGACATATTTCATGATATCTGTCAATTGATAAATATCGCCGCGATATATCCTTTTTGTGCTGATGCGGTGTAAAGCAATATCTAATCAATCAATCCATTGATAAATATCGCATTTCAACCTGAAAAAAACTTATTTAAAAATAAATATGTCTTTGGTGTTTTCCAATATCCTCCTTTATTTCAAATCAATTTAGTTACTAATATTTACAGAATCACATTTGTGTCACTGGAAAGTTGATTTTTCTTAATGGATTCTAAAAACCAACAACAATTCATACACTTAATAAGTTAAGAATTGGTAAGAAAAGTTTAATTTATGGAAAAGCATGTAATATATATATATATAAAAACATCGCTATATCAACGCTTATTTTTCATGTGCTCCATGATTTTATGTTGATTATTTATCAAGGGCACGATCAGTAAACGTTAACAGAATACGAAAGTTTATTTAAGTTTATAATAAATAATAACTGAATGAAATAGTTTTATCGAATTTACGTTATGGGTTCGAAATTGCCAATGAGACAACTATCCATCCACCAGGTTCAAATGAAGTGGATGTAAGCAATTATAGGCCTTCAACAATGAGAAAACCAATACCGTATAGTCGGCTTTACGTGGCCCAACATGACAAATATGACTACAATTCAATTGAGAAAATTAACGACCTAATTTATAACAAAACAATTTACAAAAACAAGTATAACTGACATAAACCTACGACAACCACTGAACTACAGGCTCCTGACTTGGGACAGGCACATAAAGAATGTGGCAGGATTAAACATGTTTGTGAGCGCTCAACCCTCCCTTAACATGGGACAGTGGTGTTGCTGCTCAACATAAGAACAAACCAAAAAATCAGTTGAAATGGCTTAACTCATCAGATCTATACAAAGAATAAAAAACATCTGATAAAAACACAGACCGGACGTGGCAGGGTATTTATACACCCCTAACAATGAAAAAGACATAAAGTACAGATTTGAGAGTACTCGCAGTTACTGATAGCTAGTTCAAACCACTAACAACTGAAAAAGATATCATGCATCTACCACTTATATATCAATCAGTACACATCCACCATCCAATGGATTAAGTGTAAAGACGTCATTAACAGTCGGAGAAAACATGACGTTATGCAATGCCAAAATATAGGTATCGACAGCTGTACCATGAAAGTGCATATGTGTATAACAATACTATTTAGTGCGCGGTTTTAATTCGCTGATAACAGAATCAATATTTATATCAATAAACAAAATATTCAAAGATATAATTACAGTGTTGTGTTGGTTACCTTTTAGAATAAGTTTATTTAAAGGATTGATAAGTTTATTTATAAATTTCCGTGCTCGTTAAACAACATCACCGTAAAATTTAGGATGTGCTATTCCGTCTGAAATAATTTTGACAGATTCAACCAAACTTGCAAACTCAATCTCTGTATCTATGGAAGAATTTAGTAAAGGTTTTAGTAATTTGGGGTAAATGAATTCTTGATTATTTCGCTAAAAATATCTTCAATATAACGGTAAGTGTTGTTGCATTTATCAATTAAATGGAATTTAGACGGGTCTTTACTGAGATTGGCCATAAACTGTGAATCATAACAGTACAGGAACAAGTCTGCTATTAAAGGGACACAATTGGTGCCCAGAAAACATACAATCTGTCGATAAACCTAATTGCCGAAACTAACATAAATGTTATCAAGGAGAAAATTTATGGCTGTAATCATCTCATCACATCTCAAGTAAATATATCTATCATATTTATCTTTATCATTTGAGGAAAAGGCTGTCTATTGGTTGCATGCAGCAAATAAGTTTGTAATCAGATTTATCAAACGACCATTTAATTAAATAGGAAAATTTTTGTTTGATAAGATTGTGTGTCAGTGTAGTACAAAGAGTGGAAAAGTCAAAACTGTCAACCGAATCAAAAGGACCATCAGAAGCACTTTATTTATATAAAAACTGAAAGCATTTTTACACCCCAAAATGGTTAATTCCACTATTTTCATATGTTTTATCACACAAATTAACGGGTTTTTTATGTAGTTTAGGTAACCAATACATAGTGTTGACCTTCAAATGTTCAGAGGAGGCCTTAAGCTGAGCTGTGGTAGTGGCATGATTATTTACTACATGATTCTCTGTGGAGCGTACGGCCTTGAATGTAGTTGAATGTATAATTTCATTCTTAAGGACTTCCGTGTAGTATTTACTTTATACTATCACCACGTTGTTGGCTGCTTTATCGGCCGGTACAAACACAAAACGCTTTGCAGTACTTCATGTACTTGAATTTTGTTTTAATTCTAGAAATGGGCGTATTACTTATTTTTAAATTTATTTCTAAATTGTTTTCGAAATGAGATATGCGAAAAGTTGTATACGATATTTTGGTCTTTTTTTCAGAAAGTTTATAACTTCTCGGTCTTGAACGATGTTGCGGTCCCCTGTTATTACATGGCCATAGGGATCATATCTAAACTTCGATGTATCACTGTCTCACGTCGAAGGAGCATTATTTTTACAAACATATTATTTATAATCGGAGTCCAGGAAAACAAATTAAATTCACATAAGTTATATTATGTATATAAAGGATATAGAGAATTGCAAAACATAATGAACGGTACACAAATCATTCAAACATCAACGTCAAATTCCAAAACCTGATACACAAAAATAGTTTTGATTGCATGAATAAGCCCATTCATAGTAAATGTATGAGATTGAACCAGTTTTGCGTACACACAAACTTACGCCTGTTCCAATCTAGACCACACAAAGGTTCACCGAGAAGCCACCAACAAATTAATTACTCACGGCACATACTTTGTATTCAGGGTAAACATATTCTCGCTTTCAAGACAACTATATAATACAGCCACATATGCTGGTTTAATACTGTCCCACGTGAAAAGAAAGAAAAACAAAACAAAAACAAGAATGCATTCACACGCTGAAATTTATATCCTGCTTTACTGATCATGATTGAATTTATGTTGAAAGTCTGTAATGTAATATGAAAGTTTCACTTCAAGTATCAAATACACGTAACATTATCAATGATTCATAAAATGAGGCCATGGTCATATGAACTCTGCCAGCCAGACAGGTACACCTTTCAATCATGCTATATACCAAATAAAATTAGCCTATCGCAAAAGTATTCTGAAGAAGACCTAATTGAGAGTATATTGAACATTGGTCAATATACCATAAAGAGGAAATCAAGATCAGAAAAAGCCTGCCAAACAACATGTACACCACGCAATAATTTCATACACAAAATTTAGCTGACCTATTGTTTATAGTATCTGAGAAAAGCACACGACCATGCAAACTTGTAACTGACCAATGAACAATGAAAATGAGGTCAAGCTCAGATTTACCATGCCTGACAATGTACCTTACAATCATTCTATATACCAATAAGTAGCTGCCCTATTTCTCATAGCATCTTAGACATAGACCAAACTAGAAATACTTAGCATTGTCCAATGAACCATGAAAATATGGTCATTGTTAGACTAATCCTGCCAGACAACATGTACACCATGCAATAGTTCCTTACACCAAATTCAGCTGATCTTCTGCTTATAGGATCCGAGAAAAGATAAAACCACGCATACGATACAGTTTTGATCCCACGGTGATGATTTTACAAAATTTTTTTTTTCACCTGGTCAATTCACATATGTAATACCAAGTATACCTTTATATGCTTAATTTAAAGATAAATAGGGTTCAAATCTTCGGTTACTTGGACATTTCTATCCTCTGACAGACAAATTAACTTTTTGTTTAAAAAAATAAACACAAGCGGATTTTGGACGAAAAATTGCATACAATCTTTTTCACCTAGTTAATTCAAATATGTGATAAATAATATACCTTCATTTTCTACTTTTAGAGATAATTGGGGTCAAATTATTAAACATTTACTCAACATTTCGATTTCTTTGAAATTTCTAACCCTTGGACAGACATACCTAACTTTTGTTTCAAAAGATAATTACAAGCGAATTTTGTAAAAACATTTGAAATATCTTCTTTTAATATGTTTTGAAATTTGTGTAACAATATTTTGGAAGTAATTCATTTTACTTAAATTTTCACGATTTAGAAAAACCGGCATTTTTGATGTATATTTAGCCAATTTAAAAAAATCATCGGTGATTTCTTCATAAAAACTGGTACAATTAATCGTTATACATAATCAAGCCAAACGTCATTTTGCAAAAGAAGGCCCATGGACTCGTTTTCAAGATAATGATTAAAATCAGTCGAAAATCTTTTCCCGACATTTAACAGTTGACGTCGCGATATATCGGGAAAAGATTCAATATTCGAGTTTAACCACTGGAAAAGATGAAAAGGAGAAAAGGAGAAAAGATCCTTTCTTAAACTTCCTTTGCAAACAAGGTCTCGATGCCATCAACTTTGGCAATATCCAACATAAATCAATTCACTCGAAAATACCTCCCATTTAAAAGATCATTCTGTACCTATCATTTCTTATACCTAAACCAAACATATTGCAACTAAAATTTTCAATTACAAACGCGTGTTGCAGGATCTAAATATTGACGAATTTAACACTTCTCTGCGAAATATGTTATCCAAAGGGCCGAAATATCGTGAACCTAATTCCATCATTTTCTACATAAGAAAATGCCTGTACCAAGTCAGGAATATGACAGTTGTTGTCCATTCGTTTGATGAGTTTGTGCTTTTGGTTTTGCCATTTGATTAGGGACTTTCCGTTTTGAATTTTCCTCGGAGTTCAGTATTTTGTGATTTAATTTTTGGAAACACAACTTCAAAATACTGATGGATTCAGTAGACGATGGATTATGCCAGGCAATGGGTTAAATGCGAGATGGGAGACGTAGATACTCTTTCTGAATGAATTATGGTTGTAAGGTCATTAATACAAATCAGAATTAAGAACCTGAATGGGTCTATTAATACCCATGCTACATCAATCTTTAAAACCCAAAATGTTGCAAAACACTTGCCCTACCTCCATGACCAATATGTTGTTGTCCCCAGGCAACATCGTTTTGTGTGTAAATCACATCACATAAACTGCTTGATAAATGAATTAGGTTTTGACAATTCACTTGGAAACTCAACATATACCCAACGACACTTACTAAAGAAGAAATCCTGGATAACCATAGGTCTGTTCTATGTTCCTTTGGAATTTAAATCAAAAATGACGTAGTTGATCTTCCATCACTGTATTGGATACCTAAACTACATAAGTGTCCCTACAAACAACAGTATATTGCTGTGTTTTCCCACTGTACAAAGAAACCTTTTCTAAATTATTAACATCAATTTTAGCAGCAACCAAAGCCAGGCTTCAAAGTTATTGTGAAACTATCTAATTTAGAGGTGGCGTGAATCGCATGTGGATACTAAAAATTTCAATGATCTTTTAGAGTACATACAATCTTAGATTTATAACTATTGAACAGCGGTATACTACTATTGCCTTTATTAGACTCTTTCATCTTGCAATAATATTAAAACATTTGTCTTTTCTACACTTTACACAAGTATTCAACATTCCAAACTAAAAGACAAATTGAAAGAGTTGGTCCTGCTTTGTTTCATAAAACAGAACCACCGTAGATACAAGTAACTTGTCTAAGGATGGATAAATTCTACTTTGTAAAAATCACTGATTCCAACAAAAATTTCTCTGAAACTGACATTATCAAGATGCTTGATTACTTGATTGACAACATATTTTTACGTTTGGAGGACGTCTTTTCAAAAACAATCGGCATTCCCATTGAAAAGAAATGTGCCCTCTTCTTGCCGACTTGTTCCTTTATTCATATGAGACTGACTTCATGCAGGAACTGCTTAGGAAGTAAGAAAAGAAGTTAGCAGTATCCGTAAACTTCACTTTCCGCTTAATAGATGATGTTCTCTCACTAAATAATTCAGAATGTGGAGACTATGTTGAACGTATCTATCCAATCGAAGTTGAGATAAAGGATACAACATAGACAGTTAAGTCTACCTCATATCTTGACTTACATCTAGCAATTGACAATGAAAACAAAACTTTACGACAAAAGAGATGATCACAGCTTTCCATTTCTATTTAGCAACATTCCAGCAGCGCCTGCATACTGTGTATACATCTCCCAGTTGATACGATATGCCAGGGCTTGTATTTTCTATTATGATTTCCGTGATAGAGGGTTGCTGCTCACAAAGAAGCTATTAAACCAAGAATTCCAAGTGGTGAAGTTGAAATCATCCTTTGGTAAGTTTTACGGACGCCATCACCAGTTGGTTAAGCGTTATGGAATATCCGTTTCACAGATGATAGCGGATATTTTCCAGTTTTCGTAACTACAATCCCGTCCCCTTTTCCCGAATGTGACCTACCGAATTAGACGTATTACCTGGTTTGTATTAACATGAACAAAACAACGGGTGCCACATCTGGAGCAGGATCTGCTTACCCTTCAAGAGCACCTGAGATCACCCCAGTTTTGTTGGGGTTCGTGTTGCTCAGTCTTTAGTTTTCTATGTTGTGTTTCATGTACAACCATGTACCATTGTTTGTCTGTTTGTCTTTTTTTTTGTCAGTTTATTTTTGACTTATAAGTTTGAATGACCTTCTGGTATCTTTTGCCTTCCTCGTACCCTTATTATTATCTTTTGAAACACAAAGTTAGTTATGTCTATTCAAAGGATAGAAATGTCCAAGAAACCGAATTTGTAGGTGAATGTCTAAAATTTCGACCCCATTTATCTCCAAAAGTAGCGCATGTAGGTATATTTTTTATTTAACATTGAATTGAATGCAAATATATGTCAACAAATCACCATAGAAAAAGCTTTAATGTATGCTCTTAACAATGAGTAATGAATTATGAAAATGCGGTGAAGGTCCGATGAATCATGCCAGATAGCATGTTGACCTAACAATCATTCTATATATTTAAAAATAAGGAGACGTGGTATGTTTTCCAATAAAACAACTATCCACCAAAGTTCAAATTAAGTGAATGTAAGCACTTATAGGCAATCAAACGGACTTCAACAATGAGAAAACCAATACCGAAAAGTCGGGTGTAAAAGGCCCCGACATACAAAGATACAAAGAAGAAAAAAAAAAACATCTAACAAAAAATAGACTAGACGTGGCAGGGTATTCATACATCCCTAACAACAAAAAGACACAAAGTGCAGATCTGAGAGGACAAATCATAGTTACCCAATTTAAGAAATTGTTTATAGCATTTTAAAATAGACCAAACAGGAAAAACGTAACATTGTCCAATGAACCATGTAATAGGGCTAATATCAGATGAAGCGTACCAGTCGGACATGTACACCTTACAATTATCTCATACACAAGGCTTACCCTTTGCGTATAGAATCTGAGATACAGACTTGACCACGAAAACATAAACTTAATCACTGATCCATAAAATTATGTTGAGGGCAGACTGATATTCATAATAAGAGAACTTTTCTAATGAGAAAAATCAAGTAGTCACCGGACCATGAAAATGCGGTTAAGAACAATGGGCATATGACAGACGAACATAAGGTATAAAATTGAGAATGGAGGTGTCTGCATACAAGGTATAAAACATGCAGGTTCTCAAACTTCTGAAATATAAATCTTTAAACAAATACTTTACGCCGCCACCAACAGAGAAAAAAAAAAAGCTGATTAAATCGTATTTGTTTCAGGTGATTTGAACACTGGCAAATTGTTGGTTGCAAGTAATTTGTCTTCTTTCAGAAACAGGCAACACAATACATGTAAATAGGCACATTCTAAAAGCATTATGTTTTCTTTCTATTTATTATCAATAGCTTTCCAGATTCCATATTGAAAAGACTGGTTCAACTGTGTTTTCCACCTGACAAAACTCATATTTGCACATAGAGGGGACATTCTCAATGAACATTGATTCTGTTACATTAACACTGAAACCACATCGTCTTATTTTATAATGACTGAAATTTCGATTTATATTCTTATCTCTAAAAAATTAACGTATGCATTCAATTATTTTTATTCACCCTAAACTTTAATTAATACATGTACATAATAAATTTATGGTAAAATTATAAAACAAAATTAAAATTTCTGATTTGATCCATGTATAAATTAACATAATTTAACTCTTTACAATAAATACTGATACTTTTGATAATAATTTTACTTTAATAATGAAAGATGGATTAATTAATGATAGGTTTTAACATTAGTTTTGTGCATTTATTGAATCAGAACAATAAAAATGTAAGAAAAAACATCCTTATCTAAATCATAAAATTTCAAACAAGATACATATAACACAACGAAAGAGCTTTTTAGGATTATCTTTATCAAAGACGATTTAACCTAATACAAAAATGAAAACAACACGTTATAAATTTCATGCGTTCAAAGCGCTTTTCTGGATTTACCTTCATCAGAACGCTCAATGCCAAATATTTGAAAGCAAAGGATGTATAAGAACCGAAACAGTTGAAGGGCTATACGACCAAACAGGACCTAAACAATAGCCAAATCCATCTAAGGTCAACTTTGCCTGAGGAGTTGAAACCTTAGTTTCTAAATGATTTCAAATTTTATAAACGGACAATTTTAGAAAGGTTTGTTATAAATCAGTACAGAAGTAGTAACTGCTGAGCTGACAAAATAGAAAGCAAAGAGTTTTAATTTGTAAAATACTTGTGAAATATATGAAAAAAGAGAAAACAAAAGTATTGTAAAATCTATGTCAGGTCAACTTTACCTGAGGCAGATCGTGATTTTTTTAATCAAGAGGTTCTTCAATATACTTTTTGACTGAAACTTTTGCGATCATAAATTACCGTTTCAGTATTTCTTAACAAATGTACTATAGCTTCATGATTTCTTAAACTTGCAATGAACAAAGGGACATCCCTAAATTGGTACACTTATTAATGTCTGCCTTGTTGTCCATCAATATCTTCACTATCTCTTTATGATTATTTTGACAGGCAATAAACAAAGGAGATACACCCTGATTCGTACACCGATTTATGTCCGCCTTGGTGTCAAAAAATTTCACTATATCTATATGATTATTCTGACAAGCACTAAACACAGGAGATACACCGTCCTTCGTACACTTGTTAATGTCTGCTTTGTTTTCCA
The DNA here is from genome assembly GCA_017311375.1 of Mytilus coruscus. Classification (NCBI taxonomy): domain Eukaryota; kingdom Metazoa; phylum Mollusca; class Bivalvia; order Mytilida; family Mytilidae; genus Mytilus; species Mytilus coruscus. Next base: position 87,370,448 of record CM029603.1, read on the forward strand.
ATAATACTTTTACTACTTCTATATGATTATTTTGGCAAGCAATTAGCAACGGATTGATTTCGTCTTCCAGACAACTATTTATATCTGCATTGTTATCCAGCAATAACTTTACTATATCTATATGATTTTTCTGACAAGCACAAAACAAGGGAGACGCTCCATTGGGTGTACACTTATTTATGTCTGCCTTGTTTTCCAACAATATCTTTACTACATCTAGATGATTTTTCTCACAAGCTACATACAAAGGAAATCCTCCATTTTGCATACAATGTTCAATATCTGCCTTGTTGTCAAGTAATATCTTGATAATCTCTATATTACCCGCAATACACGCAGTAATCAAAGGAGACACTCCCGAATCTCCACATAAATTGATGTCAGCCTTATTGTGAAGTAATATTTTATTACCTCAGTATTACTTCCAAATGCTGATCCAATTAAAGGACTCACACCTTTACAGTTGAACTGGTTAACATCAACACCATGATAAAAACACCACTTAATCAACGGAATATCACCTAAGTAACAACAATGTAACAATACAGTGTCTTTATTTTCAAAATCGCAAGTAAGTGCTAACTGTCTCTGACATGAAATATCAAGTGTATTCAAATAACTAAGAAATCTCTCTCTGCACTCTGGTAACTTCATATTGATGTTAAAGAACACATGCTGTACTCTTTGTTTTCTCCAGTCATCAATCATTCTCTGTATATACTTATGGTGGTATTTAGGAGGTACAACGGTGATGAACTGGTCCATGTCATCTTGTGTATGTAACAAAGTCTTTGCGAAATAATCCAACTGTTTGCATTGTTGATCAAACACTGAATCATTCTTTGTCCAAAAAGAAAGACAGGAAGTCAAATACTTTATCGTGTATAGCTTTATAAACACCTTGTTCTTTCTTTACAAAAGTATATTCTAGTGACTTCAGTTCATCTAGTAACAGAAGTCGAGATGTTCCTCTGTCAAGCCTACATGCCTCACATGTGTTTTTAATTATAGTTCTTTTTCTTTGTCTATATCATCTGTCATCCATTCCTCATCTAGCCAATTGTTGAACATGACACATAAAGCCAAGGCACAATATTTCCCATAATTTCCTCTTCTATGCAAATTGTCAACCTCTGATTCATACACTGAAAACGGATTCCGGAAAAATCTGTAATATTAAGCTCAGGATTATCATGATACAATTTGCATAGAAGTGGAAAACAATCATATAAATCACGGTATTGAATAATGTTTGAAGCTTTTGTTTCCATATATAATTCTGCAATTGACTGCTTTTCTGTTTGTAATAAACACAAATCTTTTGATAGTAGATTACAAACACATGTTCTAAAATGGATAACGAATCAAACTTTGAATCTTGATAAATTTGTAATCGACATGCCACAATGATTTTGTGAGTTTATTTTGGATAATTTGTTTTATACGTTCTTTCACTGATTCGAGATTGTTAACGTCAGATTGGTTTATGGAATAGGTACCACAAAAGTCATCCATAACAAACAGTGTTTTCTTATTTGGATTGTAAAACCTAACAATATCTTGTGCATTGGTTATCGGAACAACATCGTAACCTTCATCAACCATTTTCAATGAGACATATTGTAGAGTTGCTGTCTTCCCAACACCAGAACTAGCAGTAATAGTTACACAACTATTCTTCTCTACACTTTCCAGTACATGTTTGGCAGCTCTGGTTTCAACAAAATTGGATTTATTCATCTTCCATTCTTCTAATATCTGACGGATTTGTTCTGAAAAGTATAAGAGTACAAATAACTATTTGCCATTCATCTTTTAAAATAATATGATATGTATGTAATGCTGATAGCAGAGTATTATTCCAAAATGGCGATTATGATGGCCATTGACATCTGTACAATACATACTTAAATATGATTCATTATTTAAAACATACTTCCCATTTGGTTTCTTTTACAATCAATTATATGGTTGAACTAACAATTTGACTTCGCTTTAAACGCCTCTTTGTTTTTTTAGCTCTCAATGTGACATTTATAAAATAATCCTTGAAAAATAAACATAAAAAAAAAAAACAGTTCAAATGAAAACAAAAGTTATCAACCTTCATGGTTTCTTGACATAAGTATACGAATGTTCAACAGGATGAGTTAATTTTGTCAAGTGATAGGTTATGAGTGAATTTTGTTTCCTGAACATATTCAAGGTTTTATGAAAATCCTTTTCAAATACCTATCAGGATTATATCCTTTAAAAAACATAGTCAGTCCTTTCTCAACTGCAAAAATTATATTTTAAGAATATTAAGGTAGCATAGAAAAAAAATCTGGACAACTTCGTTATTAGGAATACTACTAATAAAGAAAGTTTTTAATATATCATGATATGTTTATGTTTGAATGACACCAATTCCGATACCATCTATACATGCTACCTTTTAAAACATTATGGTCTCAGGTAAATCAGAAGGTTGAAAATTGTCATTTTGGTATCATCATTCAAAATCTAAAATCTCAAACCCACTATTAATCCTTCTCCTCTTACATTGATCAAATAATATAAATGAATTATAGTTTTTATTAAATGTTTATGGTTTTCATATACATGCATTGATTTTTATGAACTTTGGTGGATAGTTGTCTTGACTTCAACTTCACCACATGGAACTCTTGGTTTAATAGATTCCTTGTGAGCAGCAACCCTTTATCAAGGAAGTTATGATAGGAAACGCTAGCCCTATATCGTAGTAACTGGGAGATATGTACTCCATATGCAGGCGCTGTTGGAACGTTGCTATCTAGAAATGGAAGGTTCACAATTAGGAAGCTCTAATCATCTCTTTTGTCTTACAGTTTGTTCTCAACCGATCCACATTGTCAATTTCTAGATGTATGTCAAGATATTAGGCAGACTTAACCGCAGCTGTTGTATCCTTTATTCAAAGTGCATTGGGATAGATGCGTTTAACATAGTCACCAAACGTTGAAATATTTAGTGACATGGTATCTATATAGCAGAACGTGAAGTTAAAGATAATGCTATCTTCTTTTCATTATTACTTAGAAGCTCCTGCACGAAGTCAGTCTCCAAAACTTATGATTATGATTCATAAAACAAACGTTGAAATTTAGCATATACATAGATAATTTTCAACAGTTCAATGACGGCCAGTTCGTACGACGGATAGTATGGTAGCAAATCAGGAGACCTCTATATCATGCAGTAAGTATTCGATTATTAGGAAAGTTATCAGCTATGAATATGAAAATACATCAGAAATACACAGTAAATTTGCTAATAAATTTCCGGAAGCTCTGATTCGTTGATCAAGTTGGTCCTTTAAAATAGATTTGAAGAATGTATGTTAATCTATTGAGGATTCTGTATTTTGTTGTGCCGTTTGGTTTTATGTCATTTATGTACACCACACATATGCTTTATCATATTATAAAAGTGTAGCACTGATGCATGTTTCTATAATAAACAGTATAACAATTTTGATTCTAGCCTTCATCGATATGAAGTATTTTATAGCAAAGGAGAAGATTTAAGGTTTCTATGATATTGAAGACTGGTCAAATACTTTATTGATTGCTGTTAGTTTATCCTCTAGGTTTTATTATGTCATGCATACAATTTAACAATGATTCTAATTGATAGTTATAGGATAAGACGGTCAGCCGAAATAAAGACCGGGTTATTCATCACTGAAAAAGCGGGTATGTTGAGATAGGAGGTGAAATGTTTACTTGCGACAGCCACCAACAAACCCCTCTGAGTTGTTAGAAAAGTTCTTTAATACAAGGATGCATTACATTTTTCCCTTCACAACATGTCTGATTCAACATTCTTATGCAACCAAACGTTGCTACATAGTTATGGACAGCAAAACAGACGCCCTCTTTGAAACGGGAAACTGATTCAACATTCTTATGCAACCAAACGTTGCTACATAGTTATGGACAGCAAAACAGACGCCCTCTTTGAAATTGGAAAGTCCTTTATATTTCTATACCTCAGTCAATTCAAATAGAAAAGTATTTTGGATTTCAATACAAGTGTCTTATATTCCAAAATCTTCAAAGGGTGGCTATACAAACGACATGATGTTAACTGTTTTCTTGGTATCAGATATTTTTTATTGAATAAAGTTAGTCATTGTCTATTGCCATGTGTCATTGTTCAAGGCCTCCTATCCTTTGCCTTAGAATATTTTTATGTTTTTAGTATATGCAAATGGTGAAGCTTGTTTTAAAAACACGTTATCATTTCTGATTTCTTTGGTTGAACTATGATGTAATGTTACCGTCACCTTTTGTCAAACCTCTTCTCATTTCCTCGTAATTGTTATCTTGAATATCAAGGTAAGTATTCAAGAAGATATACAGTATAAATTGATATTTTTGTTAAACGTTGGTCACTACTTTTACCGTTTTGTACACCTGTCACATGCCTGTATACTGTTTGGTACCAAATGTAAGTGTTGGTCTTGTCAATTAATGTTCAATTACTCTGAAGTTTGGGCTACAGTTTTGTCATTACCACTTGTTGATGACATCTTCGAGTTTGATGTAAAGATTTATATAACCTCGTTTGTTCCTAGATGCCCGTTGTGATAGTAGCGCAAAACCTTTGGTCCTTACCTTTTATGTTCCAAGGTACAGTTGACTGTTCTAGAATTTTTGTCCTAAGCTTTTTACATTTAACAAGCATATCATGACCACCTAGTCTGCCAACCGCCTGTAAACATTCAAAGTGTCAAGTTACATGTTCCGCAATTCATACATGCTAAATCAATTTTTTTTATTATCATAAAAACAGAACTAAAGTATTTCAAAAGCAACTTGTGTATAACTAGACTTCTTTCTATTTTGTCAATCCTAAAGCAAGAAAAGGTAGGTCCATAGCTTTAATGGAAAACTTACTTGATCTTCTTATTTTACAATCAACTCAAATACGCTGACCGTATAAATACAAAATAAAGAGTTCAAAACTAAAACATTCATACAATTTATTTGTGAGATTATAATGGCAGTTTGCACTTTGATGATAAATATAAAACAATATCAGAGAAAATCGCACATTTTGGTAGCAACTTCTTTTAAGTAACATGTGAGTGCACACGTCAAATTTTCTTAACTTCTAAATACTAATAATGAATGATGTTTAAAGTTTTCAATGTGAAAGTTTAATTAGAACAGCACATAATTTATCAATGATCCATAAAATGAGGTCTAAGTCAGATAAATACTGCCAGATTGACATGTACATCTTACAAATATGTCACACATCGATTATGGTTAACCTTTTTTTTTATAGTATCTGAGAAACAGACACCCTAGTTGCGAAAACGTAACTTAAAATATACCAATACAATGAAGTATATGTAAATGTCACATTTTCCTTGTACACTTTGCAACCATTCCATGAGCCAAAAATAGTTGACATATAGCTTATTGTATACGAGAAACAAACATTGCTATGCAAACTTAACACTGACCAATGAAAATGGAAATAATATCAATGTCAGATTAACCTTATAAGATTTACATGAACACCTTGTTGTGTCAAAATTATTGATAGCGATTATGTTAGTTATAGCCTTCTTTCATTCATACAATTTGTATTGACTGGGATATATTTTACTGCGACACTAGGTAATACTTGTTTTCACTTTTGCACAGTTGTTTATCATTTGAAATGATCTTTTATAGTTACAATATAATTACTTATTAAGATGTTATTACTGCATCTTTTTAATCCAAACTTATCCTTTATAATGTTAGAATTGTCAAATATCCACTTGTCAACTAGAATAAAATTGAGAATGGAAATAGGGAATAGTCAGAGAGACAACAACACGACCAAAGAGTAACAACACAGCCGAAGGCCACCAATGGATCTTCAACACAGCTTGAAAATCACGCACGCGGAGGCGGACTTCAGCTGGCTCCTAAACAAGTATGTGTACTAGTTCAGTGAAAATGGACGTCATACTTAACTCCAAAATATATCAATGAACTAAAATTAATAAAAATACAAGACTAACACAGGCCAGAGGCTCATGACTTGAAGACTATTTTGATTTTCTTTCACATTTGTGTATACAAGTACTATATGCAGAGTATATTGATTGATCTGGTCTTTCTTACATTTTCTAATATTTCTGATCTTGATATTGACCGATGAACCATGACGCCAAGGTAAATGAAACCTACCAAGCGGACATGTACACTTTATAATCTTCCATACACCAAATAAAGTTGACATATTGCTTATAGTATCTGAAAACGGACTTGTCCACACATTAAGAATTGATAGGATATTTTCAAACGGGGAATAGATAGGATAAACTCTTTTGACGTACATGTGGTCCTTTTCTAACTATAGTTATTCTATCACTGATTTTTCGTGATATTTTATATGCCAATAAAACAGTACAGTTTTCAAGATGTCGATAAACCATACGAATGAGGTAAACAAAATTGAACATAATCATGACAGACCAAAACATTACAACAAAGTATACAAAGTATGAAGCATCCTGGTGAAATATGAAGCTTCATACAAATTAGTTTATGCCATTGCAGTCGCCACTGCATTTGCATCCTATGTCCTCGTATTCTGCTACTTTATTCACAGCAGAGACAAAAACATGATGTATTCAATGGTGTTTGCAATTGTCTAAGTGGATAGTAAGAGAATTTAAGATACCAAATGAATATAGCTTAAAGAATATGTCAAGAACAGCACAGACAGTGATAAATGGCGGTCTAATTCGTGATCAAAGCTGTGCTGAGGATAACACTTTATAACTGTGGTGTATGACTAAAATATATCTTTCAGAAACCCTAACAGAGACAGCAATCAGATGACACACAACTGGAAATAACTTTTCTTCCAAATAAATAATATAAGTTAAACATGTTAAACTCTATATCATTCAGATTTCAAAAATATACAGATGATATTAAATATAACAATTATTCATACCTCTATTATATCATTCCATGCTGTGCTGAAAATGAATTGTCTATCTTTCCATCTTTATTGTGCGATATACGGTTCCTATAGTACTTTATTCTCGCCAAATCAGCCGATGGTGTTGTGTCTGTTATCAGCGGCAGTTGATCATAATGGATCAACGGAGTAAGATTTGTGAGTAATGTAATCATCAAAGCTACATCAAACGTCTTTGAATCTGGCAAACCTATAGACAAATCAAAACACAAAATGTCACACAAAAAAAAAAAAAAACAAAGAATTTGTCTCGTCTGCTACATTAAAATATGATTAAGGGATTGGTTTTCATCAAAACATGCCATAAGGTATATGTTGAAGAGAGGCAAAAGATACCAAAGAGTCATTTAAACTCATGTGTCGTAAATAAACTGACAATACCATGGTTAAAAAGAAAAAGACAAACACTCAAACAACAGTACACAAAACACAATATAGACAATCAATGACTGAGCAACACGAACTACACCAAAAGGTTTAGTTATGGGTAAGTTTTTCCATATAACTGTAGGTATATGAAAGAGATTTACAAGCACAAGACTAATTACACACAAACCCAACAATTAAATTGAAAAACTACACCTTAGATTTTAAAAAGTATATACGAAAGATCCCAGTATGCATTTTATTTTATTCTATAGTTGCATGAAATTCGATCTATTGAGCTTGGTACTTTTGTGCATTGGTATAGATGTATGCATTAAATGTAGTTAAACACTGGTCTATAATGTTTATAGTTTTAAAGTTGTTACTGTGGATTCATTGTTATTCGTGGTATACCAATTTTCGTGGGTTTCGTGGGTCACAGCGAACCCCAAATTTAAGAATTCAACGAACAATAATCCCGAGAAATGTGTATGGAGTCGGATGTTTATTTCCGATTATGTTATGCAGTTCTAGTATAGTGTTGACTAGCGATAATTATTTTAACATAACACGTGTTTTATTGAAATAAGATACAAGTATTTTGATAAAATCAATAATAAATATATCGAATATCAGTGATAATTTACTTTTTAAAATTGATTAAAACTGTTCATGAAAAATAACTGCAAGTTAGAATATAGCAAAGTGCTCTCGACCAATGAAATTGTAGAATTTGATGTCTCTTAATTGTGAAGAATGAATGTAAATCATGTTCTTAGTAAGGGATTATCCTATTATTTGGGTATTTACAGTTCAAAACAAAGAGTTTCTATAAATGAGTTACAACGTACTGCCCCTGAAGCACATTTATCAGATTGAAAGGATTTATCACACAGTGATTGAAACCGACTAAAAGTTGAATTGTGAAACAAAAATCAAAAAGTAAAATTCTACTGGTGCAGTAAAACTGGTACCTTTAATGTTATTATGAAAATACTAATAACTTCAAATTACTAAAAATTAAACAATATCAAATCAATGCAAAACAGAAAAAAGTTTCAAAATCAAAACAACCTAAATCTTAGCTTTCCAAAACTCTGATAACTGGACTAGCGGTTGGGAAGAATAGTTATTTCAATATTCCGTTAAAATAAAAAAAAATAGGAATTTTATTTAAGTTTTGAATATATTTAAAACTTTTAAAGGCATTTTATTTGAACATTCTCCTGGCATAATGAAATAGTAATTGATTTAAAAAGACGGACCAAAATATTGGCTGTGAAATAAAATTAGTTGTAACTCAAATATAGTTATTTATTTAAACTGTAAATAAAAAGGATAATTCCTCACTAAAATATTACATGATATACATTCATACTCACAATCAGGAAACATATACAATTCCTACATTTTCTTTGTACTGTTGTGTCACCTAATGTCAATAACGCATTTTTTTTTAATATTTCCCAAATTATAAGAATGTCCTTACATCACTAAAACTAATCCATAAATGAAATGCCGAAAAAGGAAGTCATGCATCAATTATAAACATTGCACTGACAATGACACTAATTCTTGAATACAACCAATCAAGAGATCATTTGAGCCTTGAGCACTTTACAATATTCTAAGTTTGTAAGAGAATGATAATCCCTTACTTCATGATAAGTACTCGCTAACGCTCGTACTTATTCATGAAGAAAGGGATTATCATTCTCTTACATATACTTGTTTATTACCGTGTCATAGTTTGGTTTACTGGTGATTAAAAATCAATAGCATTAAGTACGGGGATATTGCCCGTAGGTAATAATGTTTATGACAGGAACATTTATTTTCATACCTTTAACTTATATGACTGCTAATTATATCGTGATTAGGAAATGAGCTTTCAATCAAAGAGTTTTGAATGCCTTATAAAATTCTGACAAGAATTTATAAATTGTAAAAAACAAATAATTTGTCTCTGTCCATTATTGTAATAGAAGTTTTCAATGAACACTTTAACCTAAAATGACCAAGCGAGGATTTTGACAATTCAAAACTTTTCAATGAATTCCTATTTTTTGTTTGTTTTTTATTGATCAAACCAAGGAAGTTATATGATTTTCTAAATCAAAAGAAATCCACGAATTACGTATCTGATTTTTTTTTTTTTGTAATTAGCGATCCACGAATTTACATGTACGTATACCACGAAACGTCTTTTTCTCTATCCACGAAAATTGATACCCACGAAAATAAATGAATCCACAGTATTTTGTTTTAAACATGTTGTCAATTATTCGTTGTTTTGCTGTTTGCTAGTATTAAACTGGGGCTTATTATTTAATTTGAAATACAAAAATCATTAAATATTGATATACCGCGTCGTAATGGTAATAACTCGGAATAATTTCTTCTTGAAGTAAGGAAAACTAGGAACAACTGTCATACATGTGGGAGTGGCCTCGGTGGCCGAGTGGTCTATGTGGTTACTACTGTAATCACTAGCCAGTCAACACTGAGGTTGTGAGTTCGAACCCCGCTCGTGTGGATGCACTCGACTCAATTTTAATTGACTAGGGTCGTCAGTTTCCTTATCGAAGGTCGGTGGTTTTCTCCGGGTACTCCGGCTTCCTCCACCAATAAAACTGGCCGCCACGAAATAGCCCAAAAGTTGCGCTTAAAGGTGGCGTAAAACACCAACAATCAATCAATCAATCATACATGTGGGAGGTTTAGCTAGGTACAAAACCAGGTTTAACCTAACATTTTCTTAAGAAAATTTTGTTCCAAAACAGGAATATAACATTTGTTTTTCACTCGTTCCGTTGATTGAAAGCAATTGATTTTGTCAGATTTATGAACTTCTCCTTTTTAATTTACTTTGTAGTTCGATATTTTGTTATAATTTTCATACATTTTAGCACTTTACATAGTTTATGAAAACATATCTATTTTTGTCGTAATCTATTGTTCACATATTCTTATGTGCTAATTTCTTTATATTTCATAGATAGTCTGTGCTAAAAGTCGGATACACAGCGGTCAGCATGCTTTAATGGACTTAAATTGTTGTTTATTCAATCAAATAAAACGTGTACTGGAAAGATGTATCCAATAAATAAGTAGTTGTTTTCATCGGATAAATATTCTATATTCGGTTAATTTGATTTATTACAACAAAAAGGAAAACCTATGTTTGCTCACCAAAGCTCAAAATAAATATACAAGCCACTGCGATCAAGATAACATATCTTGGTTTTTAGAATTTCTTACTTAAATATTTAGTTGTACATGAGTCGGATGAGGAATATTTCAGTTTTTGGAGGTAATGAATTGTTTTTCAGTCATAGCCATATTTGGAGAAATAAACCCAAAAGTAACCTTGATTATGATATGTCTGCTAAAACTTTTTGTAACTGACTCAATGTTATCTTCTCGTTTTTGTACATGTTAAGGATAAAGGCAACAGTAGTAATCCGCTGTTTAAGTACAGCTCTTTGTAAGAACCAGGCAGAGTGCGATATATGAAGGTTTCAGATTTTATCTAAAAAGGGTTTAGTAGAAGCAGTAAATGAATACTGCTCAGAAAATAATTTTGAGTGGGAAAATATGAGTGGTTGCCATGGTAACGAACACTCTATTTTTGGTTGTTAAGCGTAGTAAAATCTTTTAAAAATCAGCTAAATCACCACAATCCAGAGTCTGATTATGAATAGAATCGTGCATTTTCATTAATGTTCATATGTAACATTGATACAACTTGGTTTAAGCTTCATTTTAGTGAAGATTGCATGTCAACCAAATTTGTAATTTTTTGAAAATTTTGCCAAAAAATGCATATTTTCAACTTTTCTGAAATTGGGATTTTTGCGAAATTATCAAATTTTCTCTGGTGTTTTTCAGAAAAGTGCAAATGTGTACAGAATAGTTAGCACTGTAGTTATGAAGTTTGGATACTACTTTACCAAATCAAATAGAAAAATGCGTGGGATTTTCTTTAGTTTTATCACCATAGCAACCGATTTTTTCCTTGGAAACGGAGTTTTTATTTGCAGAATATTGCAGTTTAAGAGCTTAAATGTCCTGAATTGTTTCATAACCGATAAGAAAATAAATAAAAGCTAACGCAAACTTTAAATTACTATCGTTAAGTGTTGTTGACTTCAATTGTTACCATGGAAACACATATTATCCATAGCAACATCCACTCAAAACTGCATAAATAGAAATTTATGTAAAAAAATACATAAATAGAGGGTGTTTGTTTTCAAATTGGAATATGACTTTATTCTTTGCTTCACTCACAGTCTTGTCTGGTTTTTTTCTTCTTCAGATGGTTCAATAAATGTAATATATGATGTAACATTGGGGTTGGGGGGTTTGGAAAAAAGGGGTATGTTGATTTTTAAATGTTTCATACAAGTAGAAACTTGAAAAGATAATTGCGTTTGGTCGGACTTTGTTTCGAGTTCATCATCTGATAATCCATTTTGAAAGTAAACAGATGATGAACTTCATGGGATTGCAATAGCCGGGCCAACCTGGCTTATGGTAAGGCATGATAGATATGGCCCTTAACAATTTATTTGTGAGATTATAATGGCAGTTTGCACTTTGATAAATATAAAAACAATGTCAGAGAAAATCGCACATTTTGGTAGCAACTTCTTTTAAGTAACATGTGAGTGCACACGTCAAATTTTCTTAACTTCTAAATACTAATAATGAATGATGTTTAAAGTTTTCAATGTGAAAGTTTAATTAGAACAGCACAGAATTTATCAATGATCCATGAAATGAGGTCTAAGTCAGATAAATACTGCCAGTTTGACATGTACATCTTACAAATATGTCACACATCGATTATGGTTAACCTATTTTTTTATAGTATCTGAGAAACAGACACCCTAATTGCGAAAACGTAACTTAAAATATACCAATACAATGAAGTATATGTAAATGTTACATTTTCCTTAAGACAAAGTGTACACTTTGCAACCATTCCATGAACCAAAAATAGTTGACATATTGCTTATTGTATACGAGAAACAAACATTGCTATGCAAACTTAACACTGACCAATGAAAATGGAAATAAAATCAATGTCAGATTAACCTTATAAGATTTACATGAACACCTTGTTGTGTTAGTTATAGCCTTCTTTCATTCATACCATTTGTATTGACTGGGATATATTTTACTGCGACACTAGGTAATACTTGTTTTCACTTTTGCACAGTTGTTTATCATTTGAAATGATCTTTTATAGTTACAATATAATTACTTATTAAGATGTTATTACTGCATCTTTTTAATCCAAACTTATCCTTTATAATGTTAGAATTGTCAAATATCCACTTGTCAACTAGAATAAAATTGAGAATGGAAATAGGGAATAGTCAGAGAGGCAACAACACGACCAAAGAGTAACAACACAGCCGAAGGCCACCAATGGATCTTCAACACAGCTTGAAAATCACGCTAGCGGATGCGGACTTCAGCTGGCTCCTAAACAAGTATGTGTACTAGTTCAGTGAAAATGGACGTCATACTTAACCCCAAAATATATCAATGAACTAAAATTAATAAAAATACAAGACTAACAAAGGCCAGAGGCTCATGACTTGAAGACTATTTTGATCTTCTTTCACATTTGTGTATACAAGTACTATATGCAGAGTATATTGATTGATCTGGTCTTTCTTACATTTTCTAATATTTCTGATCTTGATATTGACCGATGAACCATGACGCCAAGGTAAATGAAACCTACCAAGCGGACATGTACACTTTATAATCTTCCATACACCAAATAAAGTTGACATATTGCTTATAGTATCTGAAAACGGACTTGTCCACACATTAAGCATTGATAGGATATTTTTCAAACGGGGAATAGATAGGATAAACTCTTTTGACGTACATGTGGTCCTTTTCTAACTATAGTTATTCTATCACTGATTTTTCGTGATATTTTATATGCCAATAAAACAGTACAGTTTTCAAGATGTCGATAAACCATACGAATGAGGTAAACAAAATTGAACATAATCATGACAGACCAAAACATTACAACAAAAGTATACAAAGTATGAAGCATCCTGGTGAAATATGAAGCTTCATACAAATTAGTTTATGCCATTGCAGTCGCCACTGCATTTGCATCCTATGTCCTCGTATTCTGCTACTTTATTCACAGCAGAGACAAAAACATGATGTATTCAATGGTGTTTGCAATTGTCTAAGTGGATAGTAAGAGAATTTAAGATACCAAATGAATATAGCTTAAAGAATATGTCAAGAACAGCACAGACAGTGATAAATGGCGGTCTAATTCGTGATCAAAGCTGTGCTGAGGATAACACTTTATAACTGTAGTGTATGACTAAAATATATCTTTCAGAAACCCTAACAGAGACAGCAATCAGATGACACACAACTGGAAATAACTTTTCTTCCAAATAAATAATATAAGTTAAACACGTTGAACTCTACATAATTCAGATTTCAAAAATATACAGATGATATTAAATATAACAATTATTCATACCTCTATTATATCATTCCATGCTGTGCTGAAAAATGAATTGTCTATCTTTCCATCTTTATTGTGCGATATACGGTTCCTATAGTACTTTATTCTCGCCAAATCAGCCGATGGTGTTGTGTCTGTTATCAGCGGCAGTTGATCATAATGGATCAACGGAGTAAGATTTGTGAGTAATGTAATCATTAAGGTTACATCAAACGTTTTGAATCTGGCACACCTATAGACAAATCAAAACACAAAATGTCACACAAAAAAAAAAACAAACAAAGAATTTGTCTCGTCTGCTACATTAAAATATCATTAAGGGATTGGTTTTCATCAAAACATGCCATAAGGTATATGTTGAAGAGAGGCAAAAGATACCAAAGAGTCATTTAAACTCATGTGTCGTAAATAAACTGACAATACCATGGTTAAAAAGAAAAGACAAACACTCAAACAACAGTACACAAAACACAATATAGACAATCAATGACTGAGCAACACGAACTACACCAAAAGGTTTAGTTATGGGTAAGTTTTTCCATATAACTGTAGGTATATTAAAAGAGATTTACAAGCACAAGACTAATTACACACAAACCCAACAATTAAATTGAAAACTACACCTTAGATTTTAAAAAGTATATACGAAAGATCCCAGTATGCATTTTATTTTATTCTATAGTTGCATGAAATTCGATCTATTGAGCTTGGTACTTTTGTGCATTGGTATAGATGTATGCATTAAATGTAGTTAAACACTGGTCTATAATGTTTATAGTTTTAAAGTTGTTACTGTGGATTCATTGTTATTCGTGGTATACCAATTTTCGTGGGTTTCGTGGGTCACAGCGAACCCCAAATTTAAGAATTCAACGAAGAATAATCCCGAGAAATGTGCATGGAGTCGGATGTTTATTTTCGGTTATGTTATGCAGTTCTAGTATAGTGTTGACTAGCGATAATTATTTTAACATAACACGTGTTTTATTGAAATAAGATACAAGTATTTTGATAAAATCAATAATAAATATATCGAATATCAGTGATAATTTACTTTTTAAAATTGATTAAAACTGTTCATGAAAAATAACTGCAAGTTGTTTATTACCGTGTCATAGTTTGGTTTACTGGTGATTAAAAATCAATAGGATTAAGTACGGGGATATTGCCCGTAGGTAATATTGTTTATGACAGGAACATTTATTTTCACACCTTTAACTTATATGACTGTTAATTATATCGTGATTAGGGAAATGAGCTTTCAATCAAAGAGTTTTGAATGCCTAATAAAATTCTGACAAGAATTTATGAATTGTAAAACAAACAAATAATTTGTCTCTGCCCATTATTGTAATAGAAGTTTTCAATGAACACTTTAACCTAGAATGACCAAGCGAGGATTTTGACAATTCAAAACTTTTCTAATGAATTCCAGTTTTTTTGTTTGTTTTTTATTGATCAAACCAAGGAGGTTATATGATTTTCTAAATCAAAAGAAATCCACGAATTAAGTATCTGATTTTTTTTTTTTTTTTTTTTTTGTAATTAGCGATCCACGAATTTACGTATACCACGAAACGTCTTTTTTCTCTATCCACGAAAATTGATACCCACGAAAATAAATGAATCCACAGTATTTTGTTTTAAACATGTTGTATGTGTCATCAATTGGTCGTTGTTTTGCTGTTTGCTAGTATTAAACTGGGGCTTATTATTTAATTTGAAATACAAAAATCATTAAATATTGATATACCGCGTCGTAATGGTAATAACTCGGAATAATTTCTTCTTGAAGTAAGGAAAACTAGGAACAACTGTCATACATGTGGGAGTGGCCTCGGTGGCCGAGTGGTCTATGTGGTTACTACTGTAATCACTAGCCAGTCAACACTGTGGTTGTGAGTTCGAACCCCGCTCGTGTGGATGCACTCGACTCCAATTTTAATTGACTATGGTCGTCAGTTTCCTTATCGAAGGTCGGTGGTTTTCCGGGCACCCGGCTTCCTCCACCAATAAAACTGGCCGCCACGAAATAGCCCAAAAGTTGCGCTTAAGGTGGCGTAAAACACCAACAATCAATCAATCAATCATACATGTGGGAGGTTTAGCTAGGTATAAAACCAGGTTTAACCTAACATTTTCTTAAGAAAATTTTGTTCCAAAACAGGAATATAACATTTGTTTTCACTCGTTCCGTTGATTGAAAGCAATTGATTTTGTCAGATTTTATGAACTTCTCCTTTTTAATTTACTTTGTAGTTCGATATTTTTGTTATAATTTTCATACATTTTAGCACTTTACATAGTTTATGAAATCATATCTATTTTTGTCGTAATCTATTGTTCACATATTCTTATGTGCTAATTTCTTTATATTTCATAGATAGTCTGTGCTAAAAGTCTGATACACAGCGGTCAGCATGCTTTAATGGACTTAAATTGTTGTTTATTCAATCAAATAAAACGTGTACTGGAAAGAAGTATCCAATAAATAAGTAGTTGTTTTCATCGGATAAATATTCTATATTCGGTTAATTTGATTTATTACAACAAAAAGGAAAACCTATGTTTGCTCACCAAAGCTCAAAATAAACATACAAGCCACTGCGATCAAGATAACATATCTTGGTTTTTAGAATTTCTTACTTAAATATTTAGTTGTACATGAGTCGGATGAGGAATATTTCAGTTTTTGAGGTAATGAATTGTTTTTCAGTCATAGCCATATTTGGAGAAATAAACCCAAAAGTAACCTTGATTATGATATGTCTGCTAAAACGTTTTGTAACTGACTCAATGTTATCTTCTCGTTTTGTACATGTTAAGGATAAAGGCAACAGTAGTAATCCGCTGTTTAAGTCACAAATCGATTGAGAGAAAACAAATCAGGGTTACAAACTTAAACCGAGGGAAACACATCAACAATCAGAGGAAAACAACGGAACAACAGAAACACTGAAGTACAACAAAACAAACGCCAATGCAACATACATAGAATGAACTATTTGATAACAACAGCCATATTCCTGACTTGGTACAGGACATTTTAGAAAAAAAAGGTGGGTTGAACCTGGTTTTATGGCTACCCAACCTCGCGCTTAATGACAATGTTATAAATACTGCTATCATGACAACATTTCATGACAGGAATACATCACAAATAAATGCAAGAACACTTAGGACAGAGAAATGCATAAATAAATAATATAATAGTACATTTCGACATGTTAACCACAGAATAACAACGAACACCTAAATTTAATTTACGACACTACACAAAACCAGCATAATATAATTACGAACTGTTAGTCACACGAATGTATCAACACCACAAAAGTGACGTCACAGCTAAATTTTTAAAATTGAATATCAATCGGGATTAAGTTTGTAATGGTGTTATTTGATGTATAATATAACAATTACAAGAATATTAATATAGAATTGTGTTTGCAAATGTGTTATTTTTTTGTAATATCTAACTATGTCGGTTTTTCTTTTAAACCAAATTGTGTAAAACAAATAAATCCTTTGCATATAGTTGCTTTAAACTAAAATCATCTAAATGAACTAGGTGATTAATTATCTTTACTTTTACATACGAATAGAAAATAAAAATAGAATTAAAACTACAAACGATAAGACATAAAACAATATCCAATCAGAATTACAAATAAAACATCATAACTAAATACATGAATGTTGGATGTACAAATACCGAGACACGTCTTATAGCAATGCGAATTCACACTCAGCAAAACAGTCATATTCGGGAATAGGTCACGTTCGGTACTTACGATACCAGACGTAGATGGTAAACTACAATCTACGACGTGGTAAAATGTCCTTAGTTAGTTTAGACACAGACACATCATATTGATCAACCAATTCGTGATGGTGTCCATAAAATTTACGGAGTGTCATTTTAATCTTTCCTCCTCATAACTCTGTTGGAGCAGTTTCTGCGTAAGGAGCACACTGTATATGAAGTCCGTATAGTGTAAACATGCACGAACATAACGTATCAACTGAGATATGTAAACACCATACGATGGGGCAGAGGGTATGTTACTGCTGAGAAATGGAAAATTGATAATTTGGAAGTTAGAATCGTCCCGTTTGTCATAGATTTTAGTGTGAAGTCGTCCATCTGTGTCAATATTGAGAAAGAGATCAAGGTATGAAGCAGTCCTTCTAGTACCAGTATTATCCTTAATTTCAAATTCACTGGTATATATGAGATGCAAGTACTGGCTGAAATATGGGTTTAAATAAAGACTTTACGCTGATAAAGACCTTATGTAGCTTATTTATACCTACCATTACGTGGAAACAGAAGATTCCATTGTGTTAGGTTGATGATTCTTTTTGTTTAAGGTCATTTAATTTGTTGTACGCATTCCTAAAGGATGTATTTAGGCATTTTGGATCAAATTCACGGTCAAACAAGGCTCGAACTGCACAAGGAGAAGTATGAAACAACAACAAACTCATCCGAACAAAGTTTTCTTCCTCTTCAGATATGGTTGTTAGTTCATTTTCAATACTCTGACTGGTTATCTTGTTTTCCATTATACTCCTAAAACATGTTATGATTTCATATATCTAAATCTTAAAATGATAAGAAATAAAATTGAAAATATATGCTTCCTCTCTGTGTATTTAGTCCTTTATCCGTTTTGTTTTAAAATGGCCATCTTTGTTCTAGTCAGTGAAAATCTGAATCGGAAGATTTTAAATCCAATGAATTATAACATTAACATAATTAGGGATGGATGTGTATCATTTTGTCTTCACAATCCAATGTTAAGTCGGAGAAAGAAAAGAAGAAATGGTTTTAGCTGTAATCAAATTGAAAATTACATATAATGATTTTGATAAAAAAAAAAAAAAAAAAAAACATTAGTATTCAATGCAAATATGCAAAAATAATTCTGTATTATTTTTATGTTATCATTTAAAGAGTCTGCAAGGTACGAATTGTCATTTTAAATTTGTATGGAGTATTGAATAGAACTGCTAACCTGCATTTGTATATATTGTTAGTTATGTTTGAAAATAGAAAATTTTAAATGGTCATTTAGATTATAAAAATGTCAAATAGCTCACAATATACACATAATCTTAGTCGGACAAGAAAGAAACAGCTAAGTGGTTAAATGACAAGATTGATGGTGGTATTTCTATTGTCAAAAATATCCTCCATATCAATGCTCTTACCTTTGTTGTATTGAGCTAAAAATCGAGGTGATCTGTCTCTCCTTAATTTCTACAAATAATTCTAGTTTGGTTCCAGTACTAATGACGTCCTGTAGCTATATCTTCATATTTTCTACGTTTATTTCTGTACATTGAACGCAAACATGACCATGACATTTACTGTAAAAATCAAAAGCGAGATACCTTATAGTTGTATATGTGACCATGTATATGCAAGTTGGTTTCACTCCAGTTTGAGGTTCTGCGTTTAATTTTTAAACTTTTTGTACGAGTTTCAGTCTACCACAAATGCATGTTTTACAATGCTATACAATTTATAAAGGTATAGGAAGAAAGATAAGAAGTTAGCAATATCCTTTAACTTTACGTTCCGCTATATAGATGATGTTCTCTCACTAAATAATTCAAAATTTGGTGACTATGTTGAACGAATCTATCCCATCGAACTAGAGATAAAGGATACTACAGATACAGTTAAGTCTGCTTCATATCTTGACTTACATCTAGAAATTGACAATGAGGGTCGGTTGAAAACAAAACTTTACGACAAAGAGATGATTTCAGCTTCCCAATTGTAAACTTTCCATTTCTATGCAGCAACATTCCAGCAGCGCCTGCATACGTAGTATATATCTCCCAATTGATACGATATTCCCGGGCTTGTATTTCCTATCATGATTTCCTTGATAGAGGATTGCTGCTCACAAGGGAGCTATTAAACCAAGAGTTCCAAATGGTGAAGTTGAAATCATCCTTCGTAAATTTTACGGACACCATCACGAGTTGGTTGTTCGTTATGGAATAACCGTTTCACAGATGATATCGGATATGTTCCTTATGTCGTAACTACAACACCCTTCCCTTTTCACGAATGTGACCTACCGAATTAGACTATTTACCGGATTTGTAATAACATAAGCAACACGACGGGTGCCACATGTGGAGCAGGATCTGCTTACCCTTCCGGAGCACCTGAGATCACCCCAATTTTTGGTGGGGTTCGTGTTGCTAGTCTTTAGTTTTCTATGTTGTGTCATCTGTACTATTATTTGTCTTTTATCTTTGGCCATGGCGTTGTCAGTTTGTTTTCGATCTGTGAGTTTGACTGTCCCTCTGGTATCTTTCGTCCCTCTTTGGAAATCCCTTTCTGCACAAATTACAGTCGTTTCATAACCATTTATTTTTGACACATTGAGCTTAGAATGAAGAAAATCTATTCATCATTATAATTGACCAGATACTTAATCTGGTTGCAATCACACGTTAAGTTATCGAGTAATTACAAATGATTTACTTGTGCTAATTTAAGCTCCTTTTTAGTAAAGGTGATTTTCACCTTAGTCATAGTGACATCTTAACTTTCTTTTATTATATGTGACAATACATCTAATTAAGGTAGAATTTCAAGATAAAGTATTTGACTCATCATCCAGAAGCAAAGATCACTGATTGATTGCCCCATTGGTGAAAAATAATATCACCCTTTAGTTAGGCTTTAAAATCTAAGCGAAAGGCATTTCCTATAAAAATTAAAACATTCACAATGATTCAGTAGAGAGTATAATTCTGAGATGTGTTAATCGACCAGATAGCTGAACTATTAATCATTTCTTCGTGGTAATATGGTACAATTTACAAATTTAATGTGCATGAATATATGATGAATCCTGTTGGGGAGGTCCATTCATATAGTTCACTCTAAAAATTTCCTTTAGATGCCATGTTGGAGAACAAAATAAATTTCAACAATCATGTACGGTACAAGATTTATTTTCTGATAAAAGATGATAACTAGGTCGAAGTGATGAATTACATAGGCTTAAGCAAACGTGCATTGTGAGAAAACAATCAGTGTAAAGTTACTAAAACGATCACTTTCGTATTCGTCAAGACGGACAAATACATTCACGATGTTTAAATTTAGTAAATGCATCTAGAATAAAAAATCAACGTGAAAACATTAAGGACTGGCTTGAACTCAAAACGGAACGAGATAGGATAATTCAAAAGAGCAAGTCTTTCTGCAATATCATTTTGTTTTAGATGCTGCATTTTAAGCCTAATGGCTGGGTTTGAACTAAAAATTTAAATAAAATTAATCCTTTTATCGTAATGTTTACCGTATCTTTTGGACGGTGGGCAGAAGTTGTATACTAAAGAATCAAGGAGAGTTATTGTATAAGAGGGACAAATTCTAGAACAAATGTATGTGCACGTCTTTGTCGTCTAAGCCTAAAGTCACAAAACCTTCATACTGGTATTCTCCCATTTTGCTGCTAAAAAATGTTTAAATTACAGTAACTTGTAAGTTGGTACTAGTATCATAGAAGAATAAACCTAGCCCAAGAGTTGTCAGTACAAATCCAGGTGATAAACATGCATAGCGCATTTTCAAAAGAAATATGGGAATTCTAGTATTTAAAATACAATTAATATAAGCCTAAACCCTACGTATTATTGTTGTAGACAATAAATGATGTCAATCAATTATAGCTAGAAAACCATTAAACAAATGACAATTTAATTTTTTAACAAAATGATATCGTTTCATTTATCCTATACATATTTTATATTTTGGTACTGTTTGATGCCATCTATTAACTATTAGAATAAAAATAATGACGTTCATATTCTTATAGATTTATATTATCAAACGTCTATATCGGATAACATCTTTTAAACAGAACTTAAAAGCCCATTGTGGTTTTAAGACACCTGGTCTACATAAATTTGTAGATTATTATTTCATTATGAAAGATCAATCTGTATTTTACAAACCATAAATATACTTTACATGCCAACAGCTTTTAGCTCTTTATCATGAGAAAATTAGTACAGAGAAAATAATGATTTCTTTACGTTTTTCTCGAAAATCATTTATGAAAACCCGTTGCAATTTATCAAAATTGTACATTTTCTCAGTTTAGACATGTTCTGATGCTGTGTTGGTGGGTCCTGGCATTGTACAGGGGTCCCGATACGGTGCTTGGTCACAAAAGTTAAAAATAAAACACATTGGGCAAATACTTGTATTCAACTGGATTTTGACTTCTTTTTTAGTTTTGGGCATCAATTATGGCTGTTTAATAAGCGTTGTCAAATATTTTTAACTTATATCTTACTTAAAATGGCGACATATTCACTTCAATATCAGATCAAATATAAATTTAATCAAATTTAAGATAGCAAAACCCTGTAGATGATTATTTTCAACATATAAATATGCCAAGCAGTTAAAAAAAGTGTTAAGTTTAAGAGATATTTTAAAGGGCCCTAGCTACGAGATATATAAAAATATAAAGTATGATTTTTTTTCAATCATTAATGAAAGTGAAATAATTATTCGCTTTTAGCAGCCAGTTTGGTTCAATTTTGTTAAATTAAGCTAAGAAACATTGATGATGAATTATTCACTTGCAAGTTTTTGGTGGGGTTCGTGTTGCTCAGTCTTTATTTTTCTATTTTGTGTTTTGTGTACTTTTGTTTGCCTGTTTGTTTTTGTTTTTAGCCATGGCGTTGTCAGTTTATTTCCGATTTATGAGTTCTTTGTATCTTACACCCATCTTTTGATCTAAGTGTACTCGCAGCTACTGAAAGCTACTTCAAAATCGAACTTTGTTAACCATTCTGTCATTCACTACTGTATCAACTATAGTTTCTTATATAAGACAAGAACAGTGACACCTATGACATGTATGAAGAGAAAGACTGATTTGTTTGGTTGTATCGACTTATCTGGCTTATAATGTTTGCTGCAAGTTAAAAGTTGTTGAACAGTAGTCTCATTGTCAATCATGCATCATATCCCTTGTTTATCCTAGAACATGCAATAAATCCTATTTATAGTCAACTGTCGATTCCGCGATGTTACTTGTAGATCATTAATAGATGACCACTTTGGTTTTACAATTTCTCTCTTTCTGTTACAATAGTGAAATCATTAAAAGTGAGAGAGAAAAAGACAAACTGATAAATTTGCGCAGTAAGATAAACATGGGTGATCTGAATTTTTCTGAAAAGTGCAAGGTACATAGACATTGATCTGTTGAATATTTTGACTCAGAAGTTATGCTCTAATTGCCTGAACGTTTGCTATATAAGCATAACTGCTGTTTTGCAACAGTAACTCACATCTATTCTAACAAACAGTGGTCATGTCAAGTCCTCGAATATAGTTTTTCTTTAATTCTCTAAGAAAAATTCGTTTGGTTACATTGGGTCCAGTAGTTTCAGAAAAGATTTTATTTAAGATTACTGACGCCAAGTCAATAGCTTACATGGCCCTTCGAGCAATGCAGGCTAATGAAGTCTTCTTCTTTTTTAGAGAAGGCTAAAATTACTAAGTTTGTAAATTTGGATTATTAACATCTGTTTCTATGGCCTATACAAGTTTAATGCAGTTGTATAATTTAAGAATTTCTGCGTAGTATATACTTGTTTTAAATTGAACAAATTAAATATCTTCGAGATATTTTTCAACTTTTAAATTAAAGGAATTTTCAAAAACAGTTTGATATCGGGATAGGTGCAAATACATCTGGATCGTTAGGATGCAAGACGCATAAATTTCCACAAAATATTAAATATTTATCTTTAAAAACATTAATTTGCATCCCTACCCCGGCAACCGTATTTTGTAAAACATTTTTACATGTCTTAAATTGACAATAATCGTATCAAAAGAGAAAGTGGAGAGCACCTTTACGTTCAGGCATGGGTAAGTTCACTGTTTTGTCCTGACAACGTATACAAAATATTTGATATTTCTCGCTTCTGATTCGAAAATTTTATATATCTTAATGTTAATATAAAACATAGCAAATTCACAGTTTAAAAAAAAAAAAATATATATATATGGGTCACGTAAAATAAATACATTATCTACTATAGATGTTTATTTAAAAGAATACAATTTGACCAATGAGAAAAACACCCCAAGGCCACCAAAGGGTCTTTAGCACAGCGAGAAAATCCAGCAACCGGAGGTAGGCTTCAGCTGGCCCATTAACACAAGTGTGTACTAGTTCAGCAAAATGGATGTCACAATAAACTCCGAAACATATAAATGAACCGAAATTAAAAATAAACAAGACTGACAAAGGCCAGAGGCTCCTGACTTGGGACAGGCGAATAAATGCGGCGGATTGAACATGTTTTGTGAATTCTCAACACTCCCTATACCGCTAGTCTATGTAGAATAAACAAACATACAGCATTACGCACAGTAAAACTCAGTTCAAAACAAGTCCGAGTCCGATGTCAGAATAGGTAACAGAAAAACTAAGCAAAATGACAATGATACATGAATTAACAAATGACTCCTAGCAGTTACTGACATGCCAGCTCCAGACCTCATTTAGACTGATTGAAAGATTATGTCTTCATCATATGAAAATCAAACACAATCCCTCCCGTTAGGGGTGGAGGATCATACCATCATAACATATATGAAAAGAACATAACCCGTATCATGCAAACAACTGGTTTCAGAATAAATGTGTTTATTTTCGATGCATATACCCTATGAGTAAATCAATGTTAATTCCAAAAATGCCGTCTTTAACGACCTGACAGCAGTATCGTAAGTATATCCCTTCTGAATAAGTCTGTTTAAAATTTGGTTATCTTTTAAGGTGAATGACGATCCACTTCATCTTTATTCAAAACCTTTGCATTTTGATTTTTCGGGGTCATGTTGAAGTCCCTACAGTGGCCTGTATAGTTGCTTTCACCTCCGTCTCACGTGGATAGTTGTCCTACTGGCAATCATGCCACATTTTCTTTTATATAGGTTTCGGATATTTTCGCAGGACAACCTTACATACCGTGAAATAGAAACATGAACTGAAAGAGGTTAATTTTGAAAATATTCAAAATTAATTGACAGTTTATATGAAATGTATACGAACTGTACAATATTGATATGTGGAGCATGATCTGTTTACCCTTTAGGAACACATAAGATCACACCCCGGTTTTTGGTGGTGTTCGTGTTGCTCAGTTTTTAATTTTCTATGTTTTTCGGTATACTGTTGTATGCCTTCTATACGTTTTCGTTTTTACCATGGCGTCTTCAGTTTGTTTTCGAAATACTTTGTGATTATATCTAACAAGATTATAACCCATTATTGAATGACCAAAGTTTTGACATTTTACCTATTATGTGCTTACACATTGTGGTCAATATGATGGAATTCTATGCGACTGACCTACAAGTGAGAGGTTTGGCTAGATACATTACCAGATTCAATCCACCTATTTCTACACATGGAGAGGAACCAAGTCAGGAATTTGACTGTTATGTTCCATTCGTTTGATGTGTTTGAGCTTTTGATTTTGCCATCTGATAAGGGATTTTGCGTTTTAAAGTTTCCTGAATTCGGTAACTTTTTTTTTTTTTTTTTGTTTTTATGAAACAGGTCATTAGTTGTTACACTTTAGAGTTCATATAAAAGTTGGTGAATTTTAACTACAAAAATTTAAATTATATAAATTCGTTAATCGTTATGCTTAGTTAATGTTATGGTGGCGAGTAAACTAGAGAATCAGAGATAAGTTATAGAATCAGAGAAGATTTTGAAACAAATTTTAAATGTTGAAGTGTATGTTTTTGCTTTCTGTAAACAATTCATATTGTATCCGTTTCACGGCTAGTTATATATGATAAATAAATATTATATTTGTTAAATAAGATCAACAGGTAGGCTGGCTTAGGCGTTTTCATAGGACCAATTAAAACCCTGATTGTTCAACACTGTCAAATAATAAATATTGAAGAAAAAAAAAAAACATTCGATATGAATATAAGTACTACATCTTTCTTTTGATTCTAATTTCTTGTTTGATGCAATCTATTGGCTTATACAAAAGACGTTTAAATCTTAATCTATTCAAATTATCTAATTTCTTTATCTGATCACATGCCTTAAATAAAACTTTTGAAAAGCCCAGTATGGTAATAAGACACCAGTTATATGATAGATATATTTGAATGTATGTTTTCATATCAAAATATACATCTGATGTCAACAGTGATTAGCTCTTTGTCCTGAGAATAATTCCATGTTCTATAAAAAGAATGTGTACTTAGTTAAAATAACAACACGACTGGTAAAAGACCTTGTAAATGTAGTTATCGGCGTTTATTTTTAAAAATGGAAATATGAAATTAAAAAGTCTTGATTGAAACAATCAAAATTACTAGACAGCATAAATAAAATGCATACGTACTGCGTGAATAGTTAGATTTCCAAAAATGTTCAAATGAAACAAAATGGAAACCCCGATATTACTGGATTTGTAATGATTTTTCTTGAATGGGAAATACAGTTTTATAATGTATTATGAGACAGGTTCTTGGTTGTTGCAATAAACCTTCCTATGATTGTCTTGTTTTAAACTACAAAGTCAAATATAAGATATACCGTTATAACTACCACCGTGTCGATACCTCTGATGGTGGACTGTTAGTCTCCGAATGTATAATCATTCCAGTAGCCAGTAATAAAAATAAGGACTTTGTTTTGAATGCAATGTGGTGTTATACAATTGTTTAGATCAGTTTAAATTAAGAAATATATCTCTCATGTAAATCTCTGATTTGTTGTACGGATATGGCTATACTTTATGTCCTTTCTGGTTTAAACAGCTCGTCAACATTTGTACTAGTTTTTGGGTTTTCAAATAGTTTGGCCTCGAACACAACTAGACTATCAATTGTCGAAATGCGCATCTGGTGTAGTGAAAATGGGACTGATCATGTTAATTTGTTGTAAGACTTTCCTTGCTAGTATATACTTGCATGAACAAGAGAAAGTTTGCATCTAAGTAACATGGAAAAGTAAATGGATAAGATGTAAAGATTCTTGCACATATCTTTGTGCACTTTTCGCCAGCCAAAAATAAAAATCCCGTTGACGCACCGATCCACTCCTTATGGAGTTCATGCGATTCCCTCGACTTTGTTTGTTAGCTTGATCTGTCACTTCTTCACTCCTTCATAGGTCAAAGACTTTGAACGTCTACTTCACAGCTAGATATATTTGTAAAATTAGTGTAAATGAAAAGCTGGTTCTGGCATCTTCCAAAAAATAAAATATGTATTTATAGCTGTTAGTACAAAACCAAATGTAACACAATCATATCTACATTTTAATTTTGAACATACCCTGTATATAAGTATAAATAGTGCTTCTTACTACTGTTGGCAATAACCACGTCAGTCGATTTAAGGATGTTCGCTACTCTGTTTCATAATAACAAGCTTTTAAAAGACTGTTATAAATTGCTATTATATAGTTAAAGGAACTAAAAATTAGAAAAATGAAGGGTCCGTGTGCTTGTTTTCGAGATATAAGCCATTGAAAATTAGGCTGGAAATAATTCTCTGGACTTTTCATACATTTAACATTGACACCCTTTTTCTTTCAAAAGTTATGAAAAATAACAAGGATTTTATAGCATTTTCAAATATGGCTTTTAAAACTATATGTAATAAAATTATGAAAAGAAAAGTAGGGTGAGCGGGAAAATTTTTAATGGCACTACTTGGATAAAACCAGAGGATGATTCCGAATATCTGGCAAAATTCAAAACAAGAGGAGCGAACATCCTTAAGCTAGCCAACGAGTAAAGTCTTAAGATTAAATAATGTTTAAACAGAATGACATCGTTTAAAGGAGCATTAGCTATCATTTAGACAAAAAAATAAAATAAGATTTTTGTGGTTCCAACGATTCATTAAAGCAAAATAATGAAATGACACTTCACAATTAGCAATACGTTAGGTTCAATTTCGTTAAAATAAGATCGAGAACATCGCAAATGTATAATTGACTTGCAAGTCAATAATTCAACCTCAGTTGAACCCATATTCATGTAACCCCTACTTGACCTTAAACTGAAGATGGATTACATATACCAAAAGCGTGTACAATTATTAAAAGAAAAAATGTTAACATTGAAAAGTGATACAAGGAGCAAACATTAATCAACATATTTCTTTGATCGATTAGGCCCACATGAAATCATTCATGTCCAGGTAAAACGATGATTTACATTTTGAAATCTATGAAATCAAATCCAACAGACCTGGAAAATCATAGTTACACAACTCCGCGTGCTTCTCAGTCTATTAATATCTTATATATTTATGTTTATATCGGGTCGAATGATTATCGGCAGTCTTCAGAGGTAATCTCGGTGGTTAATTAGATGGTGTCGTTTAAAATACACAAGAAAAGCTAATGCATTATAACGAGTCCATGCATTGGTAATTGTTTCTTTCGGACATTCTGTCATTTGGATTTACGTTTTAGTATGTTATGAAGCAGATATGAGAATTTAAGTCAAATCGGTGATCATAAATTTGACAGCTTATTCCCTTTAAGTTAACCTATTGGAATGCGTTTCATTTGCATGTTTTGGATCAAACGTTTTTGTTGTATGCAAACTGTTTGCCAAACAAAAGACAATAATGAGGTTTTATCTTATAGATACAAATTATCCAATTTATATATCAGATGACAGAATTTTAATATATAACTTTTGAAAAGCCCACTGTGTTTAAACACACCTGGTCTACTATTTCTGTACATTCTTTCATTATGTTTCTCATATTATGGTAAATATGCATTTGATGCCAATAGCTTATAGTTTTTGATCATGCAAAGAATTCACTTTAGATTAGAATTACTAAAATGTAAAGAATTTGTACTCAGTTACAATATGTAAAGATTGTCTGATTGCGATGAACACGTATATTGATAAGAAATGTTCATAGAAGAGATCAGCTTTACAAAGGAACACAGATCAAGGTAACAATCACTTTTGAAGTGAATGAAATAAGTGAAGATTAGAAATAACTAAATTACCTGACAGTATGCAATATACGTTCTGTTTACGTACCCCAAAATTGCTGTGTTTTACCACTTGTTTATCATAAAGGAAGACTGACGGTGTATGATAATATATGAGCTGCGTCGGTTAGAAATCGATCTTATATAAGTTCACATTATTCGTGTTTAAGGTGTTGTCTAGGTAACAGCGGAAATCTCAAGTTTGGTACAATCATTCGTGTCTTTTGTATCTGTCTCCACTGTAAAACGACGTCCGACGATAACGGTTCGTCCCAATCTACTTTCAACTCCCATATATGTTGCATCAACATTTTACTCCTAACGGTAATAGGACAGTTGATTCCGAGTGGATCGTACACTTGTGATGACTGACGGAGTATATCGCGTTTTGTTGTAATGCTATCATCTACTGAAAGTGGGTCTCTACGTGCAAATGTGAGTGTGTCGTTTTCTGTGTCCCATCGCAAGCCAAGTATCTTGACAAGTTTGTCTTCGTCTAGTACATTTTTGGATGAAGCACGGTCTTGTAGTTCTTTGCAGTTTGAAGCCCATGAGCGTAAGTTAAAACCTGCTTTTTCAAATACTGAACGTGATGTATGAAAATAGTCCAACAAATCTCTTTGTTGATTAAAGCTCGAAATAATATTGTCAACATATAAGTCTTTCTTTAACATTGCTGTCCAGTCAGTGGGATTTTCAGTCAAATGTTTACGTATAACAGCATTTAGGATGAACGGAGAGCAAGTTGCTCCAAATAATACTGACTTTAATCTGTATGTGGTAAGTTGACTATTTGGGTCATCCGGGTTACTAAGCCAAAAGAACCTGGTAACATCACGATCCTCTTCATTAAGACCAATATTAAGAAAGGCTTTTCTATATCAGTCGCCACGGCGTATTTGTGTATTCTAAATCGGAGAAGAATCCGGTTAAGTCATTCAAGTTTGGCGATACATGTACATGCATAAGGCTTTGATTGATTTTGGAACGTTCAAATAAGAAATAAAAGATGAAAGTTGGTCTGCTTTGTAGGGTTCTTATAACAACTCAAGTTTTAAACAGTTACAGACACTACACATAAAACTAAACTAGGATATGACGGCGGAACGTCGTTTCTAGAGTTTGTAAAGCTTGTGGCATTTGTATTTAGCGTTGATGTTTGTACTGTTATAAATTTGGCTATTTGACGTACTTTTGTTTCTAAATTAAATGAATACTCATCTGAGTCAACGATTTCTGTTTCAATGACATTCAAATTCATCTTGGTCACTTGGCACCAATATCGTTAAGTGGGTAAATCGGGCTCCAGAATGAATATCGGCAGAGAGAACGTTACGACCGTACATGCATAAGGCTTTGATTGATTTTGTTCAAATAAGTTGATCTAAAGCGCTTCGGAGAGATAAACGGATCCTGCTCAACATGTGGCACGCGTAAATAAATGTTCGGTAATAAGTCTACTTTGGTGTTTTCACAATCGACAAAAAAGGAATGGGTTGTGGTTACGATAATTGGAACATATCTGTGGTTGGTCATCTGTGATTGAAACAGATATTCCACAAGGATCAACTAAATACTAAGGAGTCTTTAGAAATTTTGAAGGATTACTACAACTTAACCTCTTGAACCCTTTGATTAAATAACTTCTTTGTTAGAGGCAACCTCTACAAAGGAAATCTAGACAGGACAAGGAATCTTTTAATATAGCATCAACTGGGAGGTTGAAACTTCACCATCGGAAAGCTGATATCCTCTTTTGTTGTAAAACATTTGACAAACTACTAATTACGTCATGATTGATGCTATGACTGATGGTTATAAGTCATATGTAAAATTTGTACCTCCATTTAATTTCGTTTTAGTTCCTTTATATCTTTCAATTTAAAGATCATGTAGTGGAATTTTAAAATTGTGCACTGCATTTTGCAAACGGGTGTTTTGTCGTATTTACTCACTACATACAACTGGCACTCTTTTGGGATGTTAAGCTAGCTAAAAAATCTAAACTTGACAATTTGATTGAATGGATCAAAGCTGTTCGGTCATGCATCCAACAGCACATTCAAAATCTACGATATACATGAGCACAGGGTTTCTCAACCTTTAAAGATGCCCGTAGTTGTGAATGATTTGTCCTGTTTTACCACAAATATGCTGTTGTTTCAGAATACAAAGCCTAAATCAATATTGTTTTAAATGCAAAAATCACTATTTGGAAATTGAATTTAAACTAAATAACTTGAATTCACATCACACCTGTCGGTAAAGGTTAATGAATCTTACTTAATGAACATTTATTGTTATAAAACTATAGGATGACAAATCATACCGGTTATATGTTATTCGTAAGTGATATTTTGCAGGAATCTAATGAGATCATATGAAAATTAGAATACAATTGTTTTATAATTTTTATCTGATAAAGATCAATTGTTGTCCAAAATTTACAACAGATAGTTTCGATATGTTTTGTATCTTTATTTGAATCCCAAAACAAATTCAAAAACATTCGAAGAGTGACAATAATATATCCCAGTTGAGTTATCACGTTCGGTAAAGTTATCCCGTGAGAGAATTTTCTGTACTGGTGATTTGGTCCTGATCGGTGCTGATGGGTTTTGATTATGTGGTGGTGGATTTGTTAAATTTGTTTAAGAACTGCAATAAAACAAACATGTTTTCCTAAGTGTAATAATGATAAGTTATATGTACCTAGCGGTGTATATAACAACGATTTTTATTGAAGATGTCGTGCAAAAGGAAAAACGAAATTGTCCTGATAATGTGCTAGTAATGAGAAAAATGTTCTGATTATACGAGACAAAATCCTAGTTATGTTCTCTTAATATTGAGTACGAAAAGTGGTAAATATACAAGATTCTTTATGCAGAAAATTTGTGCAATTGAAACGAAAGACGCCAAGCTCACATTTGGAAGCTATATTATTTCGGATTAGCAAAGTCAAATCTATTTTGTACATTTTCAATTTTGTTGTAAGGATGTATGCATATATTAACAGGTGCATGATCACAAAAAGCGTGAAAATAGCCTATGCCTTTGCCTCCTAGTCATAGAAAATGAAAAACTAATTTGTCTAGTAAAATTGGACGCTTACAAAAACTGTACATGTGAATATGATGCCATCTTTTATGGGATCTAGTATGATTTAGGGTAAGTCTTGCCCTATAGAAACACATTAGGCAAAGCATTAAGTGCTATGTTCATATCCTGGATCTCGTTCCTCTGACAAAAGGCAAAATTTCGTCATATACTCCAGATCTTTTCGTTTTTTTTTTTGTTTTTTTACCCAAATGAATTTCAATTCTTTGATATTGTACGAAGGCAATTAGTTTCTTCCGCAGAAAACACGATTTCTTTGAAACAATACTATTAATAAATGACAGAACGACCATACGATTGTATGAGGGAAAAGGAAGGACGAAAACACATTAAAATGGACTTATATAGCATTTATCTTTCCTTCAAATTTAAACAGGTATATTTTAACTCACCTGATCCAAAAGTAATGTGAGCAATTGTTATCATTTTGCCGTGCGTCTTTTACCACCGACCTTATATTTAAAGAATGTTAAAAGTTCTCCTCTGGAACTTTTAGGCCAAATATTACAAAACTTTATTTGAATATTTCTTATGGAATCAAGTTTACAATATCAGACTTCGATCATCGATAAGCATTGTGACTGTTAATAGAAATAGAACAAAGTAATACAAACGTATCTTAAATACTTAAACAATTAGCTAGATCAAAAGTGAATTAAAAAATCGTAAAAATCATAAGCGAGTCTATCTATCATGCAATTTTCAGAAAAAATAGATGAAATATTTTAGAGTTGTTCCTTTGTCATATTTGACAAATTTCGCGGTTATTGGTTTTATCGTGACAACATCAATAGATACAGGAAATGTTTAAATAGTCAAAATTACCAGCAAAATAAGATATACAAATAAGACGACCTGGCTTAAATTGTAAGTTGACTATGAGTTATTGTCAATAAAGGACGATTTTTATTCATTTTTTTTTTTGTAATTTCTCTGTAGAAACCATAGTACATAGTGGAAACTGGTCAGCAAAATAGCATTTACAAATGAGTCATATGGTCGAAATAATAATCCAACTCCTGTCAGGAGTTATTGTCCTAAAATAACGATTACTAGTACCCATATGAATGTGATCACTTTAAAAAAAAAGAGTTATAGAAATTTTCAAATACTAGCACATTACGTATATGATGCTTTAAAAGAACATTCATCTAATTTCGATTTATGAGTTTGAATGTCCTTTGGTATCCTTCGCCTCTTTTTACATTGGTCTGAGGTGAATAATTATTTCTTAGGGTTTGATTAATTAGTATAATTAGAATTTAGTACTAAATGTCTCAGTTTATATGTAGTACCGTATATCGGGGTTTTTTTTCGCGATTTGATGACAAAATGGGCAGGTTAAATTTTCACTGTGTATAATTTTCGCTGAATGGGGAAATACACGCAAAAAATAACTGTATCGAATTCTTAAAAATGTAAACAACGTAAACTTGATTGACTGACAGGTAATCGATTGCAAATAAATATGAGTACTACAAACGAAAATACACATAATTCAGTGAACTTTCAAGGAACATAAAATATGTACAGACATTGGGGCATGCTAAAATTGAAGATTTTGATCATTACAGATAGACAAATATTCGTGTAAATGTGATTTATTTTTATTTTTATTTTACATCAGATGCAAAATGTTCGTGTTATGACACCAATCAATAGATCGTCGCTAATTAACATCTTTTAACCTGTCACTGATTGCTGTGTTGTCAAAAGGTGTGCCATGTATGATTAATCATTTTAATTATTATATAAACAGAGATCTTAATTAAGCATACACTTTCTTGTGATCTACCGAACAACACAAAAGACTCGACAATCAACAGTATAATATATGAAACTTTCAAACAATGATAAATCTGGGAATATGCAGTGAAATTTACGCGGGGTCAAATTTTCGCGTTTCTTTAGCTGCCGCGAACAAAGCGAAAATTAGACACACGCGAAAAATACCCGATATACGGTATTTTGTTATACAACTGACCATGTTTGTGGACAGATCAGTTTTCAAATCAAAGAATAAAGAAAGATTTTTGAATAGAGGAAAGTGTCTTTAACAAGTTCAAGTGTCCGACTTTGACTGCTGCACTTTTTATCAATTGACGTTTTTGAAAAATAACCCTATTAAAATCGGATACACATTTTTTTGTATAGTATAAAAAATGCTTTTAAAACACTCTCTTCTCAAGTTAAAATACAACATTTCCCTTCATTTTACTTATCTTTCTATTTAAATATGCAATGAAGAGGAGCATTCCCAACGATTAAAATATCTTGCACCTTGAAATAACTTAAGCCTATGAGTTGTTTAGAGCAAAACAGAATTGCACTCATGCAATTGGAAGATAAATAAGATGGCTGGAACTGCCAGTATGGCCTTACCCGATCATCGCCAACTTTGATGAAATATTTGGTACTATATTATGAAAAGGTTGTTGCCCTTGTTGAGGAATAGTATCCCTGTGCGTTATGTCACTTTGCACTCGCAAGCTCGGATATACTGAATTATATATAATGATTCAATAGTGTCAACCACCATATAATACCCACATTGTCGTCCGTATATCATGTATCTAATCATGTTCATGATCATAATTTATGTGAAAACATATCATCAATTTTGATAATTTTATGAACATTCAAATATGACTTTTAGATAAAAGCAGATAATTAGCATTTGATTGTGGCATTTTCTGTACAATTAAATCGTCGACTAAGGCTTTGAAACTAGTAAAGAAAGATAAAGTACTTACTCCTAATTCTCTAAAATCTGTTTTAAAGATGAAACTGTATTAGATAAAACCGTTTCAATAACATTCTGCTTTCAAAGTTTAAATTTCCGATTAACACTATACTGCGTCTTTTTCTGAAATGATCTAAGGTATTTGCCTTTAAATACATGGTATATGCTTGATTGGACATAACTAGAAATTCGTTATTTATATACGTTGTATACAAATGAATTTGATGTAAAGGCAGGGTGGGTAAAATTATCATCATTTACGACAGACCGAGCGACAGACAACACACAGCTGATCTGCAAGTTATACCATCTTCCTGCCATTATACATGTAGTGTGTTTCAAGCCGCCGAGGAAAGGCAATACTCTAATAACTATATTTTATAGAATGAAAAAGTTACAGGGTTAATTGGTCTATTCTCCTTTTAACGTCTACACCTGAAATTGAGATATAAGTTAGAAAGCTACCCAAGAATAAAATCAGTTACCAACTAAGTTCCGTGTAAGTGATTTTTGCAGCATTATGCCGATACAAATGTTATAGATAGAGATCTTCAAACTCCTTCATTACTGGAAGTTTGTATTGACTTTGGAAGAACTGTTGGTAAAAAGGAAACTTGCTTTGCCTAGATTAGCAAATTTTATTTCGAATAATTCTAACCAATTTGAATTCAATTCAATTATTTTAATACTTTAAGCAAATAATGCTCATCAGCTCAATGACATGTAATAAATACATGCAAATACAATAACTGATAAATATATACATAATGCATACATAACTGATAAATGAATACATCCGAGAAGCTTACATTTTGTTTGGAGTGCAATAATTGGAATCTGAGTTGCCAAAACATT
Source organism: Mytilus coruscus (assembly GCA_017311375.1). Taxonomy (NCBI): domain Eukaryota; kingdom Metazoa; phylum Mollusca; class Bivalvia; order Mytilida; family Mytilidae; genus Mytilus; species Mytilus coruscus. The sequence goes on from CM029603.1 coordinate 87,406,149, forward strand.
TGCTTCTGACGGTAAAGACGAAGATAAGAAGCTTTACTCCGAATACCAACGGACAACTTCTAGCAATATTAAAAAAACCTTTGCATTCTTAAACCATCATTTCCTAAATAAAATATGCGTCGAAGGTCTCTTCTGAACAATTTTTGTAAATATTTTAGCATCTTCTGTATATATCTATTTTTCTTTCTTTTATAATTATGATACGAGGAATAATGTGAAGCCGCTGTGAGACGTAACTATCCTTGCTGTTTGTTTTCTCGATTGAATTATTTCACATTTTGTCATGTTTTATTTTAATATACTTAAAAGACCTTATAAAGTTACCATACCGTATTTGTTTTTATCATTGTTCAATGTTAAACGGTGATTAATAGTTGCTTACATCCACGTCATTTTGTATTTAGTGGGTATTTGAATCATTTGCAATCATACCACATCTTCATACTTTTATATTGTCATCTTTGGTAGTTTTTTGTTTTGTTTTGTTTAATCGAGATAAATCGGTCTCAATGTTTAAGTGACTATGGTGTCCCAGAATTGAATATAAATCCACATTTTGAGCTCATAATATTGACAACAGAACTCCATTCTGAAATGCAAATTAGTAACATTACTTTATTTCATTTCATTCTCTAAAACTTTGTCATTTTCCAAGTGAGAACCATATTAAATGTATTGTAATATTTTGAATCTGTTATTCTATTCGTCGTTTTATACATGTGTTTTCAATAACCCTTGTACTTTTTAATAACTATTTGAATAATTGTATCATGTTTGTTCATTTGTTCATTTTATTTCATATGTATGATATACATGTATGAATTACAGAACTGAACCATGGCGAACAGGGACCACAACACTGAATATTAAATAGTTTGCAAACGTGGCGATTTTTTCAGAATATTTAAAAGAAATTATAAATTTTAACAAATAATATTGTTATCCGCAGAAAAGAACATATCTTCATGTGTGAAAACTATAACCCAACTTTGAAAAACTTTTCAAACGCAAGCGATATATCATGTTTCATTATATTACCTATATTGTTCGAAATTTGCATTTACAAACATAACAGCTATAAACAAAGCTACTTAACAGGCGAAATTTTTTAGAACTTCTTTTGGTAAAAGTCCAATAGATATAGGAAGATGTGGTGTGTTGAGACAACTGTAATTCAGACAACTCTCCAAAATAACAATTTATAAAAGAAACCATTATAGGTCAATGTACGGCCTTCAACACGGAGCCTTGGCTCACACCGAACAACAAGCTATAAAGGGCCCCAAAAGTACTAGTGTAAAACCATTCAAACGGTAAAACCAACGGTCTAGTCTATATAAAAACGAGAAACGAGAAACACGTATAAATTACATAAACAAACGACAACTACTGTACATCAGATTCCTGACTTAGGACAGGTGCAAACATTTGCAGCGGGATTAAACGTTTTAATGGTACCAAACCTTCTCCCTTTTCTGAAACAATAGTATAACATCACAACATAGAAAACACACGATAAAACATCAATTGGAAGGCTTAACTCAATCAAAACGTAAATTAACACACTATGAACGAATAAATTCGATCTGTGATACCTGAAAGTAAATACATAGTTAATAAAATATTAGGGACAAACATTCAAGGCCAAAAAGCAAACAAACAAGTCCAAATAAAGCCATGGCAATACACCACCGCAAAATATTTAACCCTTAGAAAAATCACTTTTGAAAAACCGGTTTTCATAATATATACAGGTAAATGAAAAATAACTTTGTCGTTTAAGGTATACTTTTCTGTCTATATAAAATCTTCCAATAATTAGGAATACCAAGAAAGGTCTGTCATATAAATACCTAATTTAACACTAGATACATAAGGGTAATTATCAACAATAAAACTTCCTGTACAGATTAAAGGAGAATAATCTTGATGTTCATACAAATGTAGTATGAAGAAGTGAAAATTAGTAGATATTCCAAATAATAAAAGCTGGTATACAGACAAGATCCATATTAATATAAAATAACAAAAAGTATTAAAATAGTATCAAGAGGTCGAATTAAAAGAAAGTACGATTTGAGAGTACTCGCAGTTACTGACAGCTAGTTAAAAGCCAAAACAATTAATGATAAAAATCATGCATCAGAGACTAAAATCAACTAAAACACATCCCAGGGATTTAGTATTTTAACGTCATGAACAGTCAGAGAAGACATGACTTGTGCAATGCCAAAATAGATGTATCGACAGGTAGTAGGATAGTGAGGAGCTACTTCTAAGAGATAAAAATAACGTGTGTGTGTCTCTAAACATCCCGCCTCAAAAGAAGATACAACTTAGTTATGTTTTAATTTGCTAATGACAAAATCGATATTAGTGCCAATGTAAACTATATTCAGAGATCTAATTACAATATTGGTACGATAACCCTTACTTATAAGTTTGTTTAAAGGTTCGATGAGTTTACACGGATCACATAGTGATTTCCTCGCTTTAAGTACAATATTACCGTAAAATTTAGGATGTGAAATACCATTTTTAATAAGTATTCTACAGGTACAGCCAAATTTACTAATCAATGTTTACATTCTGTCATTGTTTGTAATTCAGAAAAACTGAACCAAATCATGACCTGTCCAACTTGGCCAAACTATGACAAAATCAGTGGACTAAACGTTCCTCGGCTGACGTTACTATCCGTGCATAAGTCCCCTACCGGCAAAGTTTGCACTACGTCTGCCCGGCCGTACTTCAGTTTTGCAAATCAGTTTTCCAAACTTTTTCTTCGTGCTTTAACATTGATTTGATATTTGGTATATAGTTTTATAATGACCAGTTACAGATCAAGATTAAATTTTGTTCCGGTCTGCTGATTTTGTACAGAGTTATTGTCCTTGGACTTAAACATTTACGCAAGTAATCAGTTTTTGTATATTTTTTATCATGCTTGAAGACATTGATTTGATATTTGGTTTATAGTTTTACCATGACAAGTGACAGATCAAGTTTGAATTTTGTTCGGTTTGGATGATTGTTTTTTTGCAAAGTTATGGTCCTCAGACTTAAAAAATTCACGCAAATAATCAGTAAATTCTCTGTTGTAATGTTTGCACAATAAACCTTTGAAAAGGAGAGGCGAAAGATAACAGAGGGACAACCAACACACAAACAATAGTACACATAACACAACATAAAAACTGATCGACACGAACTCCACCAAAAATGGGGTGATCTCAGGTGCTCCGGAAGGGTAAGCAGATCCTTCTCCACATGTGGCACCCGTCGTGTTGCTCATATTAGTACAAACCCGGTAATAAGTCTAATTAGGTAGGTCACATTCGGGAAAAGGGGACGGGATTGTAGTTACGACATTAGGAACATATCCGCTATCATTTGTTAAACGGAATCCATAACGGTCAACCAACTCGTGATGGTGTCCGTAAAACTTACGAAGGATGATTTCAACTTCAATACTTGGAACTCTTGGTTTAATAGATTCCTTGTGAGCAGCAACCTCTATCAAGGAAATCATGATAGGAAAAACAACCCCAAGAATATCGTATCAACTGGGAGATATATACTCCGTATGCAGGCGCTGCTGGAATGTTGCTACATAGAAATGGAAAGTTCACAATTGGGAAGCTGAAATCATCTATTTTGTCGTAAAGTTTTGTTTTAACCGACCCTCATTGTCAATTTCTAGATGTAAGTCAAGATATGAGGCAGACTTAACTGTATCTGTTGTATCCTTTATCTCAAGTTCGATGGGATAGATGCGTTCAACATAGTCACCAAATTTGGAATTATTTAGTGAGAGAACATCATCTATATAGCGGAAAGTAAAGTTAAAGGATGCTGCTTACTTCGTTCTTTCTTCCTGAGAAGTTCCTGTATGAAGTCAGCCTCATATGAATAAAGGAACAAGTAGGCAAGAAGATGGGCACAGTTTGTTCCCATGGGAATGCCGATTGTTAGTTGAAAACACGTCCTCCAAACGTAACAAATATGTTGTCAATCAAGAAATCAAGCATATTGATAATGTCAGTTTCAGAGAATTTAGAAATCACATTGTCGATCGATCTGTCTGGTAATCTTGTTGATACAACTCCTTGAACTATAAAGTGAAACTTGATTAACAAGAAAAGCTTTTCATATATTTTAGTTTTAACAAATATAGTGTTCAATATTTGCACCAGCGATATTAGTTTTTTTTAGTATAGAAAGTATTACATATTACCCATTAAGTAAGCATTTTGTTCCAGTACAATGAATTTTTAACCAGTAGGGGACTGTGTTTTGCCATGCAATACTTTAAGAATGCTTGTTATCTGACTTTTAAGAACATGTTCAATAAGTGAATTACAGTAATTTTCAACCCTCCATTTCATACCATCCATCTTGTTCCCCAACATAAAACTTTTCGTACCCCAACCATTTTGTACCTTGATGATTTCATACCACATGAAAGATTTAATTGTATGCCATCTCGTATCATACATTACAGAAGACTCTTTGTACCACATGGAAGATTTATACGCATGACATTTCAGACCAAACAAAAATTAATGAAAGAACCTTAGTGAGCGCGCTCACATACCCCACGTCCCCACATTGTCATTGGAGAAATAAAATAAGTGTAAGAAAAAATTGTATCAGAAAAAAATTGTATCAGAAAAAAAATTGAATCATAATTTCCTGTCAATATGCACATCTAAATAGTATGTCCTTATTATCTACACAGTTTCATGAAATTCTGTTGTGTGGTTTCAGAGGAGTTGCGATGACAAAGGTTGCAGAAGTACATTGAAGCAAATAAGTTCAAAGGGCGTAACTCCTGGAAAAAAAAAAAATGAATCGTAATTTCCTGTCGATATGCACATCTACGTAGTATGTCCTTATTATCTACACAGTTTCATGAAATTCTGTTGTGTGGTTTGAGAGGAGTTGCGATGACAAACTGTTGCAGTAGTACATTAAAGTAAATAAGTTCAAAGGCGTAACTCCTGGAAAAAAATTGAATCGTAATTTCCTGTCGATATGCACAACTACATAGTATGTCCTTATTATCTGAAAAGGTTTCGTGAAATTCTGTTGTGTGGTTTGAGAGGAGTTGCGATGACAAGAATCGTAATTTCCTGTCGATATGCACATCTACGTAGTATGTCCTTATTATCTGACAAAAGGTTGCAGTAGTATAGTGGGCAATAAGTTCAAAGGCGTAACTCCTGGAAAAAAATTGAATCGTAATTTCCTGTCGATATGCACATCTACGTAGTATGTCCTTATTATCTGAAAAGGTTTCATGAAATTCTGTTGTGTGGTTTGAGAGGAGTTGCGATGACAAACTGTTGCAGTAGTACATTAAAGTAAATAAGTTCAAAGGGGCGTAACTCCTAGAAAAAGAATTGAATCGTAATTTCCTGTCGATATGCACAACTACATAGTATGTCCTTATTATCTAAAAAGGTTTCGTGAAATTCTGTTGTGTGGTTTGAGAGGAGTTGCGATGACAAGAAACAGGACTGACGGACGGACGGACGGGTCAAAAACATTATACCCTCCGCAACTCGTTGCATGGGGTATAAAACACTTTTGTGAATAAAACAAATTAATGAGATATGAAGATAGGTTATAAAAATGCTTCAAGAAAATAAAAAGAAAAATGATGTCAACGACCTTGTTTTCTTGCTAGAAGCAAAAATTGAAAATTTCTCTATCATTCTTTTATATAAAAAAAAAAATTACTATTTGAGTTATCTCCCCTTAAATGGCTAAGTTGACAATTTGATCCGAACAAACACAAATATTTGGTATTTGATTAATCAGTCTGAATAATGCAATAAATCACTTATTTTTCTTTATTTCAATAAACAGTTTAACCCATTAATTGCTAATCTGTCTCAAAAGAACTAGACCTATTGTAAACTGCTATTTTACATAACAAGATGGCGATATACAGTTAATCTACCTTAATAAGTTCACATTATAAAGTATTGTCATAACAAACATGTGTACTATGTTTTAAGTTTAGGTGACTTCATGGCAAACCTCTTTGAACTAATATATATTAGACAGACAAACTGAAGAATGATCAGAATGACTAACACACTGATGGAAAGATGCAGAGGTTGTAAAACAATACTCCCTACTATCATTAGCAGGTATACCCTGGGCAATAGAATTTAAACTGCCTCCAATTTGTAATCCTTGTATAATGGCTCAGTAGAAAATTTGACTTTCTGACAACAACGAATACAATATCAACAATTTTATTTTTAGTTCCTGAATATAATATAATACAAACAAATCAGCACTATAAACAATAAGTAAACCTTAAAAGACTTCATATGAAACAAAAGCATAAACTGAGATTCAAATAATTTCTTTTAACACAAACAGATCTTGTGTACTGTGTACGTTTTCTCCACATTGTGTATAAAAGAGTTTGTGATCTACAAACTAATGTTCAAACCTTGTATCATATCATAGACATTATGCAAAACTAACAATTCATATTTCAACTTTTACTTTTAAACACAATTTTTGAGATCTATGTAAAAGAAAATACATCCCAAAAATAAGTACAAACACAGTAACACACAATACATAACAGAGGTATTTGGAGAAGCAACTTAACTTAAACTATACTTAAGTATTTAAGTTACTGGACAAACATATAATGCATTTGTAATGGGTAAAGTTAGATACTTTAAAGCAACTTATTTTCACAATTATTTTAATTTTATTGATGTACAAAATGTATTCTCAAATGAGGAAAGTTTTTGAAATATTCATGAAGATTGATGTTTGTTTTCCAGGTTATGGAAAAAAAACGCTTTGGAAAAATTAGTAGGTTTTTACAAGTTTTAACAATTCAGTTATCTTAAGTTGAAATTTTTCTGGCATATGGGAGATAATCCAATGTTTAATTGTTAATCATTTCAATGCATAAAACTATGACTGACAAGTTTAATACTTATGTTGAGTAAAAATCAATTTGCCTCTATTGATGACTCTATCAAAATTATTACATGGGTAACCTAAACAGGCACAGATTCAGCCAGTGACGCACCTGGTGAGAGCCTCCTAAGATAAAGAAAAAATGTAATAATGGTAAATTTACAACCAATTTTGAGTCAAAAGGTCCTCTTAATGCTAATTCTAAGAGCCCTCCTCCTAACAATAAATCCTGGATCCACGCCTGCATAACTAAAATACTATCTTAAAGCAACATTTACCAGATTTTATAAATTCAATGAGCTGCCTTCAAAATTCAAAGTATTACAAAAGTCTAACATTTTACTTAAATTATTAGTACAAACAAGCACTGCTTACTTCATATATACATGCATATAGTATTAATATAAAGGTAACCATTCCGTAAAATTAAATAAAGTATAGATGCATATCCTTCAAAACCATTAAATATAAGATTGTCATGCATATCATATTAGAGATATATAACAAATATTGAGGGCTATTTATACAGAAATTAAAAGAAAAGAAACAAAGTAAAACTTAAATTAGGTTTGAGATGGCAAAATCAAATAAATCATAATGGTTTAGGCATATCTTACAATTGCTCTGATATGATACATTTGAAGTGTATATTTAAACATACAACAAGCACTAATAATATAAAGTTTAATGCTGGCAGTTAATTTAATGTTAGATATGCATATACAAAGAAGTGCATGATTAATTATTATAAACTATATACAATTTTAATATAAATGAAAGGAAGACTAGATTTTTAAAGGTACCAATAATACTTAAAAGTCATAAATACTTTCTTGCATTTAATCTATTGGAGAAGATATTACTTGAATAACAAAAATCAGCAATCTTAATAATATAAAACTGTCATGAGATAATTTTATGAATATACAATTATACGTTTCTGTTACAAATAAAACGAATATTATGGGTGGTGGGGTAAAAACATGTTGTCCACCACCCTTCTTTCTTTCTGGAAAAGCTCAAATGCCTTGTACTGGTAACATTTGAAGGGTGTAATTTGATAAACTAATTATACCAATACTTTATGATTTTCAAATATTCATGGGATAACTATGCAGTATGATTACATCTTTTCCTTTTATCACACATTAAATCTATATTATACTAATCACAACCATTTCTACAAATGACTTTAGCTTCCTAATCAGACAAGATAAGTAATTACCAATACCCATTTCATATTCATATGGCTTAGCTAAAGCTTATCTGTTGACGGTTAGTGTTAATATTCTTAAAATTGGACTTCAATTAAATTTTTCAACAATAACAAAACAATCTGGTAATAATATACAGTATAATGCTGACCTGAAATTTTGCTGCTCCTTCAAGCCCATTTTATCTATTTTTAATTCAATACAATGAACCGACTTATCTGAGGACCAAAATACTGGACAAGACTGAACATATTAATTAAGTACAGTCAAACCTATATATAAAGCTCACCCTAGGGGACCAGAAAAATGACCTTATATAAAAGGTGACCTTTAAATTGAGGTTCAAAATGCATAGATATTACTACAGCAGGACAAGAAGAGGGTGACCTGACTTTCCTAAATAGATGTGACCTTTATAGCAAATTTGACTGTATAAATTCACTCAATTACAAGATGTCTGTCATTTTTCTTTAATTTGCAAAGATATCCCCCATTGGAATCCAGATATTTTTACATTGTATTGATTGATACAGGAACTCTTCTCCTTGTCCTTGTTCTGGGTCGGTCCAATCTCTGGCCAGTCCATAATTGACCCAGGTCCTCTTCACATTCTCGGCAGACATATATTCCACAAATTTGGACCCCTCAGCAGTTCCGAAGTACCACATGGACTGGACATCTTGATGTTCAGTAAGATATTTGGCCAGGTGGTTACGATCTCCAGTCAGAATGTTGACAACACCTCCTGGAAGGTCTGATGTGTCAAATACCTGTAATATATCAAACATAAATAATTTCAACAACATTAAAATACAGTATAGAGAGGAAACAAGTAACTTTTGGAATGATGAATTGGTGTTTACTTAATAAGAAATGGAGGATGCATCTTTTTTTCACTGGTTTTCAAATGATTTAAACACACAACCTCTTTAACAAATGTGCCTTACATGTGACTACACAGCAATGATAAAATGGAAAGTGTCCAGTAGAACTGTGCTCAATAAATTACGTTTAATGTTGTTTTTTTTTTAAATAACAGTGACTTTTGTTAAAACCAAACCAATTTGAGAAAATGTTGTCCAGGTTAGAGATGTGTTAACAGATGACTTGGCTAAAATATGTTAACTTGTATCGTTTATTGTTGATGAGATTCCAGCTCATGCTTTGTTCTGTTGATATATTGCATACTTTTTTGTATTTCAAACAATTTTGCATAATAAGAATCCAATCCCTACCCTCTCTCATCAATAAGTTTATCATAAGTTTTTGTACTATATATTAAATTTTCCCTTTAATTCATAGTGAATACTTGGTCGTTAAGAAAGTTTATTCATGATATTGTAAATTTAGAAATTAATGTGTGCATTTATCATTGTAAATCCTTGACACTTGGGAAAATGTGAAATCTAAATTAATGCGATTACAAACAATTTATGAAGGAAAATCACTACTGAAATTATGAATGAGAGTTATTATTATTGCAAATTTGATACTGTTACATTTTGGCATTAATAAAAACTGCCCAATAATTTTTTGAATTAACAGTATAGCTTTTCACTGTTTAATACTGCTCCATCATGTCATATTTTTGGCAGTTATGTTTTAAAATTTATTTATGCATTCTGTCTGGTACATGTATTTCAACTGATGTTTCAACTTCAGCATTCCTTGTCAAGTTTTCCAACAAAGGTCTTGATGATGCCTTGTGATTAACTTTTGGCTTCTAGTTATGATCTGCAGGGAAATGATTGAAAGAATTTATAGGAATACTTCACCAAATTAATATGGAATTTATCAATTACTTTTACATAAATAGCAGTAATATTGAAGAGTACCACATAAGTCAACACTGCAGGTGGTCTTCATCTTGCAGAGAGCGTCAGAATAACCAAAAGAACCAGAACACTTACCTGGTACAAATCTAAAGCTGACAGTGGGTATTTCTCACTTGGTACAATAACTATGACATTCCCTCTAATGACAGCAGGAGCAAACAGTGACACAAAGCCTAACAAGGGATATTCATCTGGACATGCAATACCAATCACACCCATAGGCTCATGAACCTTTACTGTACAACCATACAATGTGGTCTCCTGTCAAAATAGAAAGCAGAAAATATTACAAACTGGTGTGCATCTAAAACAAAGATCTGGTAATACTCCTCTTGTGTGTTGAGTAATGACACTTGAATAGGGATATAGAAACTTAACAAGTTTTTCTCTGTTTGTTCACCTTGTAAGACCAAAAAAATTTAGTTTTTGTCTTTTTATATCTTTTTTTTCAAGCTGTACTGGTATGTTTATTTTTTTCAGTATATTGCTTTCTTAGTTAAAATCTGGCTTTGTTAGAATTTGATTATGACAGGATGCAAAAAGGAATCATGCCAAATGACGTTTTGCATTAATAATACTGTGGATTCATTTATATTTGTGAGTACCAACTTTTCTGGATTGAATAAAGATTGACTTTTCCTGGATACATGATTTTGAAGTTTTGCAAAATATTGCATAAAGGCAAGATGGCTTTGACCTACACTTAAGTTTCATGGTTCACCTATCCCAATGAAATACACCAAAATTGGTACTCCACTATTAATAACTAATGAACAGTACAATTATTACAGACATCTAGGGAAAAATTAATTAATTAAATAATCATTACATATACTAATTCAAACACTGCATCACATTGTGTAACGACATGTCCTCTCTTTCAATTGTTAAATTTTCAAATATTTAAAACTTTTGTCTTTGCACCAAAGAACATTAATGACAGTCAGACAGTCGAACGACTGTACTAGTCTACAAGATATATGTGGAAGAGACCCTACCTGTACAGTGCCTCCATATTTATCACAGTATGCACCCCAGTGGAACAATCTCTGTACTGACAGATCCACTTCAGTCCTACAGTCGTCCATGGACCGTCCTGTCATCTGATGTATCCTGTTAGCCACTTCATCTCGTCGTAACTCAAGGTTCTCAGCCATGTAGTATACTATCTGTGCTCTGTTGTGAGCTGCTCTCTTTCCCCAACTATTTAAACATATTAATTAGATCAGATAACATTCAATCAGCAAGCAATGATATAGCTAATGTATGATTTATAACAAAAACTTGATAAAAACTTACAATTTCTTAACCAATCCTCCTAAATGAAGGATCTATTAGTCTTTGGTTAGCTATATTACAGAAATATTTGGAGTCTGTTATTTGTATTAAATTCTGATGTACCAATAATTCTGAGATATCCAGTAGACCTATCCTTTTCCTATACTTTGAATATCAAAATTACAAACCCTATAGATATTGTTTTACAAAAAATTATATTTGTAGCTATCATGATTACGCTATTCTTGGAGAGATAAATAGGTTTAATAAATGCATAATGCATCTATGACATTGGTTTTTATTGCATCTGTGAAAAAACAACTTCTGATTAGTTTCAGATACTTATGATTTAATCGGCAACCTTGTCATATATTTCATCTTAATTTCTCAACCTTATCTTATCATGAAGCTCGAAATAGTGGCCTATACCAGCTGCTCATTCCTACCACTCATAGTAAGAGGTCCCCGAAACTAATTCACCCTTACCAATAAGGGCTATGACAGCACTATGGGGCTCACAAAGGGGACTACCTAACCTGCAGCAGCAGCATGTGCAGCCTCTACAGCGCTCCAAACATCCTTTCTGTTACCCTCACCAACATGGGCAATAACAGTACTATTTGGGCTAACTAAGGAGCTACCTACCCTGCAGCAGCAGCATGTGCAGCCTCTACAGCGTTCCTGACATCCTTTCTGTTACCCTCACCAACATGGGCAATAACAGTACTATTTGGGCTAACTAAGGAGCTACCTACCCTGCAGCAGCAGCATGTGCAGCCTCTACAGCGTTCCTGACATCCTTTCTGTTACCCTCACCAACATGGGCTATAACAGTACCATTGGGGCTCACCACAGGTCTGGCGTAGGGTGCATCTGGTCTAGCTTGTTTACCACCATAGTACATCTTAAATGTTCTGTCAATTCTGTCAAATGGACAAAGCGTTTAAAGTCTTAAATAAAATAATTATAACCTTTTGTTTCAAAATTAAAATTCAGATACTTTTAATATTGTGAAAATGTTATTTGACAAACATTACAAAATTAAAACCTCCCTTTTCAATATTTACTATTAATATTCTACAGCAACATAAAGAGGTTCTGTGTTATTTGTTTATTCATTTTAATCAGTTGAGTTTTACTTTAATAAATTCATGCATTAATTTTCTCAATTTACAGTATAAATCATTATGCTTTTAGATTTACAGTAAAAGGAGACGAGACAAAAACAGCACTTTGTCAACAGGTAGTTATAGATCCTGGACATTTTTCTGTATAAAATCACTCTTGATATAATGTATAATGTGCAATGATTGATGCAGGCATCTATATCATTATAAGTGCAAAAAGTGTATTACTTTTATAAATTTTGACTTGGATGGAGAGTTGTCTCATTGGCACTCATACCACATCTTCTTATATCTATATAAGAACCTGTAAAATATACATTGCCAAAGGATATATTGTTTGGAAATATTCATTTTAAATCATGTCATGTATGTAAAAATATAAAGTCTTTTAATAAAATACAAAATGAAAGATAGATCATATATTTAAATCAATGTCTTTTTAAAACAATTTACTTTTAATTACCTTTACCTGTAGAGCAGGATCTGCTTAATCTTCTGGAGCACCTGAGCTGACCCACGTTTTTTGGTGGGTTTCGTGTTGCTCAGTCTTTAGTTTTCTATGTTGTGTTTTGTAGGCTGTTGTTTGTCTTTTGGTCGTTTTCATTTCTTGCCATGGCGTTGTCAGTTTGTTTTCGACTTATGAGTTTGAATATCCCTTTGGTATCTTTCGCCTCTACTTTACATGATAGACTAATTCCTACAGTAAACCTACCCTGGCAGTTTACCATCTGCTGAAATCTCATTTTTTTGGTTGTTCCCTATAGTTGGTCTGGCCTGAACCATCTGTCCAAAAGCTTTTAGGTCCAACTGCACAGGTTCTGGTCTTGGCCTCTTTTCCCAGGATGGTCTGACATACTCAAATAGTCCCTGCAAAAGAAATATAATACTGACTTGTCTCTAAATAAAGATATAACCCAAGTAATATTTTTTTTACTTATATGAATTTATTGAAATGATGGGAACATGTCAATAAGCCAGCAACCTAACATCATAAATTTATAAAAAAGACAGCAACCTAAGATCACAAATCTACCGAAATAGACATCTTTTAAGTTATGAAAAGTCAAACTTAAGCTTAAAACATTTACCATGAAAATATAAACAGATTAAACCAAATAATAAACATCATATGAGCTGCGTCGGATAGAAATCGACCTTATGCATGTGCATGTATACATGTACATGCATAATACTGATTGATTTTGGAACATTCAAATACAAAATAAACGATGAATTTTGGTTTGTTTTGTAGGGTTCTTATATCAACTCAATTTTCAAACAGTTATAGACTTTGCATAGGGATTTTTTTTTTTAACCCAAAATAGGTAAACAGATGATTTGATATTCATTTGCATAAGGTCGATTTCTATCCCACTCCGCTCATATATGAAGCATTTTGCAAACTCAATATGAGGAAAGCAAAATTAACAAATAAAGAATGGAGATCTTCAAATCAGAGTGTAACTGTTTCATAACTCCCTGTTGAAGAGTAGTGAATTTATATCATTCATCAATGGTGAGTGAATATCTGTTGACTGATGAAATACAACACAGCCTCATTGTGAGACATTAATATATAGGAAAGCTGTCTGACATTAAATATTGCATCTTTAAACTATATTCAAAATACTAGTCTGTAAATCATTAGAAGCCATCGTAATGGACAGTCTAACCCCTATTAAATTCAAGAAACAAATGCAAATCATGTGAATCTGAAAATTTACTGGAACATTTTGCATTTCATTTGTAAAGTTTAATGTGTCAATCCTCTTATAAATATCCTCCTACAGTCATTATACCAAAAGAAAATATTGGAAAATATCTAATCACACCAAGGCATTTACAAACGACATCAACTGTGCCACCAGCTACATTTAACCATACCTCTTTGCCACCATCTCTACCATAGCCACTCTGTTTGTAGCCACCAAAGCCAGCTGCTGAATCAAACAAATTGTGGCAGTTGATCCATACCGTCCCAGCCTTGATACTGAGGGCAGCCTCCAGAGCTAATGGTATATTCTCTGTCCAAACACTCCCTCCTAGTCCATAGATAGTGTTATTAGACAGGGCAATAGCTTCCTTAGCTGTCCTAAAGGGTAATACAACTAATACTGGACCAAATATCTGCAAAGTAGAACAAGTGTTTAAGCTACTAGTAATATACAAGAGGCTCTCAAGAGCCTGAATCGCTCACCTGTAGTTTTTATTTAAATTTTTCATCAAAGTTTTAATGTATAATTAATAAGTGTGGACACAAACCAGTGTGGATAGTATCCAGCATTCTAAGAGTATTGCATGGCAATTAGGAAAGGTGAACTAAAACAATAAACAAAAAGCAAATATGAAACACAGCAACAAATGACAACCACTAAAATTCTTGGATTTTGGGTTGTGCAAGGAGGATAAAATTTATGTACTGTATCCAAACCCTGTCTTTAATATGGGACTGTGGTGTTACAGCACAACATAAGAACAAACTTTTTTTTAAATAGACTTCCTGTATGTATCAGTGTGTTTATTTATTCCACATTAGCTAGAGGTACAAAATTTATTGGTGATAGGTTTATATCTCACAAAACATGTATAACTGAATTTTGTCCATGTCCTAATTCAGGAACATCTAGGTAGCTTTTGTTAGTCTTGTATGGTTTTTTTTTTATCTTGGTTCATATCTGTTTTGAAGTGTAGTGACGTCCATTTTTTTGTACTAGTATACATTAATGAATAAGGCCCTGATCAAGCCTGCTTCTGCGTGTTGGATTATGGATTGTGTTGAAGGCCCATTGGTGGCCTTAAGCTATTTTCTGTTTTATTTTCAGGTTGTTGTCTCTTTGACACATTCCCAGTTTCCATTCTTTGTTTATTGTAATAAGTCAAAACTGGTACTATGCCAAACATATTGTTTCATGATAAACTTTGATGTACATGACCATTAACTTTTAACCTGGGAATGTACTGTGTTCAAAATATCACATTTTATGCTTAGTCAACTATGAAATTTGGGTCAAAAGTTTTATTAGGCTTACCAATTCATTCTTTTCAGCGAATGGGATGCATCCATAATTTAGATGATTTTGTCAAGAGTTATTTCCCTTTTCAGTAGGTCAATTTAGGGTAATAACCCAAAATCGGTTGTCTGATTCGTCTGAAATTTTCAGGGCCAGTAGTTCTTGACCTAATGAACACTTTTACCCCAAGTCAGATTTGCTCTAAATGTTTAGTTTTTGAGATATAAGCCAAAACTGCATTTTACCCTATGTTCTATTTTTATCCATGGCAGCCATGTTTTTTACGAAACAGAAAATAAAACACAAACTTTATACTAGATACCCTAAGGATTATTCAGCTTAAGTTTGGTTGAAATTGGTTCAGTAGTTTCAGAGGAGAAGATCTTTGAAATAGTTTACACTGGACGGACAACTACGGACGTAAGTGATAGCAAAAGCTTACATTTCCTTTTAGGAAAGGTGAGCTAATAAAAGGAGATAAGAGAAATATATAATGAGGCAACTACTCAGGGACACAAAAAAAGTTTGTTTTCATCTCTACCTCTTTGAAGTATTCCATAAATGGACTGAGTACGGTATTTCAATAAAATCTTATGTGTGATATCTTTATTTTCTGGTATAAAAACCCTAAGAAACAATAACATTTTTATTGTATTGGTATTTAAAATGCCCAATGATTCCAAAATTCAATTATTACTGGAATAGCCATAATTTATCTTAATAAATAAGTAAAATTATTATTTGACAATTATTGCACATTTTATCAAATGTGTTATATCAGGCAATATCTTTTTGTTGTAAAGGTGTTCAAAATAATAATCAAAATGAATCTCAGTTTAAGCTTTCCTCAAATTTGTTATATTCCAATTCGAAATATAATTAAAACTAAGAATTTGAAGCATTTGAGGTGGAAGTAAACCAGGATAGTACCAATTCAAGAAGATAAATTATAAACCTCACCTCCTCAACAACAACTCTAGATACTGTCTGTACATTGGTGATTATAGTTGGAGGATAGAAACAACCTTTCTTTGGTATAGGTGAAATCTGGAATATCTGTAAGAGAAAACATGTGATTTGTTAAGGGGCAATAGATGTGAAATTTGTGTTCACGATTTGACTCAAATTCTCATATTTGATTTATAACATACTAAAACGAATATCCAAATTACAAAAAGTCAAAAATAAACAATTAACAATGCATGGACTTGATAATATGTATCAACATTTCATGTGTATTGTTGTCTAATTGTCATCTAATTAACCATCGAGATGACCTCCGAAGACTGTAGATGGTGATATATTCATATATAAACATACATATAAATATAAATAGATAAAAACCATGTGCAACTGGATTTTTTTTTCAAGGCCTATTTGATTACATATTGTAGATTTAAATTTATATTTATCATCTTTTTAACCTGTATAAAATATAAGAAGATGTGGTATGACTGCCAATGAGACAACTCTCCATCCAAGTCACCTGGTCACAATTTATAAAAGTAAACCATTATAGGTCAAAGTACCGTCTTCAACACGGAGCCTTGGCTCACACTGCACAGCAAGCTATAAAGGGCCCCAAAATTACTAGTGTAAAACCATTCAAGCGGAAAACCAACGGTCTAATCTATATAAAAACAAGAAACGAAAACACTTATGAACCACATCAACAAACAACAACTACCGAACATCAGATTCCTGACTTAGGATAGGTGCAAACAAATGCAGCGGGTTTAAACGTTTTAATGGTACCAAACCTTCAACCTTATCTGAAAATAGTGTAACACCACAACATAGAAAGACACATAAAATATCAATTGAAATGGCTTAACTCAATCAAAAGACATATTAACACAAGTGAACATACACTGAATGAATAAATTTGATCTATGATACAATGTAAATACAAAATCAATAAAATAAGGGATGAATAAATAAAGTACAGTATTATACCCCTGTGAAATGTTAAACAATTTCAAAAAACAACAATAACCTTAAACAAAAATCCGCCATTTACAATAATATTATACACAAGTAAATGAAAATAATTTTGTTGTTAGGTATACAGTTTAAAAGGAGAAAGGAAATATTTTTACAAAATAAATAATTTTGATGTTCATAGTTTGAAGAAGTGAAAATTTATAGTAATACCAAACACTTAAGGCGGTCAAGGCCAATACTGCTGGGCAAGGACCAACAATAAGGCCAATACATAAATACATGTAATAGTATCGTTATTAATTAACTACAGTGTTACAATATTTTTTATTTCATTTCACAAGAGATAAACATTTTACCTTGAATTGGAACTATCCAAATCTCAGTTTCTTTTTATAAGATGCAATATCTAATGATTTGGTGCCGCTTCCATGTATCTTCAGCCTTTTCTCATCTGATGAATTTTTCTACCCTTTCCAGTCACTATAAAGTGTTACAACTTTAATTTAGACACAACACATAAATAGTAATTGAAAGGTACTGCCATTGCATGTAATGCAAATATATTAAAAAAAAAATAATGTAAGAGTTGAAATTGATACAACTATCCACATGTGATCCATAAGCCAATTGACCAAAGAACGAAGATTTGCCAATTACAGAATGCATATGCCTGGTTCGGGTTTAAAATAAAAGACCGCTTACAAAACATGAGAAGCGAAAGTAAACAGTAAAATCGATTTGTACCATCGTTATGATGAAATTATGAGGTCGCAAGAAATGAACTTTGTGATAATTTACTCGCTCCCAAACCTGAAAAATTCCATCGCCTTCTTTCAAAATGCTTTTCAAATGAATGGGTCCGCTTTAACCTTAAATTTATGCCATACTGAACGTTTCAGCTTGTTTATAGTGAGTAAATAAAACTGCGTCGACAAACAACTGTTTACTTTCAGTTTGAGTTTATCGTGACTTACGATCTAAAACTAGAGACGTCTGAAATCCTGTTTTGGCCGGATCAGAACTCGGAAGTAGGAGAGATCGATTACGGGAGGGACTGAATTATTCGGGTTAGCAGATTCCAGTTAGTATGTAAAATAGTAAATATGAAACCGAAAAGGTAGGCGGAGGCATAATCAACTTCCGTTAGTTATGGTCAATGGTATCGAAACATGCCGCTGATAGCATTTTCCAAAACAACAATAACCTTAAACAAAAATCCGCCATTTACAATAATATTATACACAAGTAAATGAAAATAATTTTGTTGTTAGGTATACAGTTTAAAAGGAGAAAGGAAATATTTTTACAAAATAAATAATTTTGATGTTCATAGTTTGAAGAAGTGAAAATTTATGGTAATACCAAACACTTATCAAAGCTGGTATATAGACCAGATATAACCCTGAATAAAAAAACATTAAATAACAAAAAAGCATTACAAATAGTATCAACAGGTCAAATTAACAAGAAAGTATGATTTGAGAGTACTCGCAGTTACTAACAGCTAGTTAAAAGCCAAAAACAATTAATAATAAAAAATAATGCATCAGAGACTAAAATCAACTAAAACACATCCCAGGGATTTAGTATTTTAACGTCATGGACAGTCAAAGAAGACATGATATTTTGTGGATCAAATCAATCAACCAAAGAGTTCATCCTTGTTTCACTTTCAATGTTGACATTCTTTTCCTTTTAATAGCTGAATACATGTGTAACCCATCTCCACCTAAGGGGTTAAATGAATGCAGATTTAATTAGGTTGAATTATTCACTTGCAAGTGAATAATACATCAGCAATGTTTCTTAGTTGATTTTTTGGCAAAATTGAACCAAATTGGCTGCTAAAAGCAAATTGTTATTTCACTATTTCACTTTCATCAATGATTGAACAAAAAAAATCATATTTTAATTTTTTTTATATCTCGTAGCTAATGCCCCTTTAATGAGATCACATGACAAATATGAAAGGTCATGTGACTTTGGAATCTGGAAAAGATCTTTAAAAGAAAACATGTGATGTGTTAATGCCATCACATTACAAACGTGTGAGGTCATGTAAATGTTAAATCAGCTTAAATGATCAATCTTGTATATCTGTAATTAAAAATATGTTACCTTCAAATTATTATGTTATTAAAGTTTTGACCAGCAAATCCCTGGTTTATGTTTGTTCTGGGAGAAAATAATCTTATAATCCTTCAAAATTATATGTAGTTTTAATAATGTGTGTTAAATTTGAAGTTTATGCAACCTTAAAGATATTTTGGTTCACTTTGTAGGTCATGTCAAATGTAAACAGTTAACTGGACTTTTACGAATACATTTTTTTCTTACTTTCAAATAGTTACAGAATCCTTTGAGATTTTTAAGTATTCATCTTTCAGAATTTTCAACTCTTTGATCTAATTATGCTGAGGCAGCAATAAGAGTATATCACTTTAAAATGACAAAAAAGGAATATAAGGAATATGGTTAAGGATAAGCTGACTTATATTTAGCCCTTTACTCCTGAAGGTGAAATACCACCAAATTATAGTATGTCACATCCAGTTGCATACAAAAAAGGGTCGAAAAAAAATATTCCCTTGAATTTGACAGTTGTAGGAAATTAATCCTACATTTCATTACAGTAAAAAATTGACATAAACATAAATCTTGGGTGTCTCAAAGCACCATTTTTTTTATTTTGTGTTTCTTTAGAATATTTGGAAACTTAGGGTAACATGGTTACTAAAGCTTGTAAACAGGAAAGAAAGGGGTGAATATTTGATTGGTTAACTTCCAGTGATGGTTATTATCTTATATGCAATGAAATGTTATTTGAAATTTTGTCTGTAGTACTGGACAGGATAAAACTTTATTCATGCCAAGTATTTCTTTATTTGAAACAAAGATAAATTCTGCACATTTTTTTTGAAAAGTGCAAATTTAACAAAGACTAATAGGGAAAACAATGGTGGTATTACACCTGAAAAGACTTTCAGCATATGAGTGGTATTAAGCACATTTTAGTAAAAAAATACTGGAAATTCAGAAATTATTGTGTGAATCAATTATTCGATTGTTGGACAATTGACTCATATGTGAGTTTAATTAAAGGATTTCAGGAAATATAGCATAGAAATAATGCTATCAAATATAAAATGCAAGTTTTTATTTTTGAGACACCTAACTCCTTGCAATTTTTGCAAAAATAAAAATGTTGCAAAATGTTCAGAAATTACATTAAATAGATGAAATGTTTAAAATATAGTTTTCACATATATTTTGTTAAATGAGTAAGTTAATTAATAAACTATCCTCTGTAGAGTTTGATATAGTTTGACACCTGTATCTACTGGTTTTAAATCTGCATCAGGTCTAAGTTAACATATTTACTGTTTCCTAAAATCACCTGTGTACTTGCTACTATCCTACCTCTGCTCCTTCTTGTCTAGCAGATTCCACATATTCTTCAATTGATTTTCTCTGAGATTCATCAACAATGGCTCCCATATCCACTGTCTTGTCTAAACTATCACCTACTCTAAAGTGGGTCAATCTCTCTTTCAGTTTGGCCACCAATTTGTCATGGATGCCTTCTTGTACAAGTAATCTAGATCCAGCACTGCAGACCTGTATTTTATAAATGTGTAAATAAGGTATTTTGGGATTTTTATTTTTATGTTCCTCACTGTTGAAGGAAGGCATCACACAAACAAACAAGAATGTGTCCATAGTACACAGATGCCCCACTCGCACTATCATTTTCTATGTTCAGTGGACCGTGAAGTTGGGTCAAACCTCTTATTTGGTATTAAAATTAGAAAGATCATATCATAGGGAACATGTGTACTAAGTTTCAAGTTGATTGGACTTCAACTTCATCAAAAACTAACATGACCAAAAACTTTAACCTGAAGCGGGACAGACAGACGAACGGACGCACAGACCGAACAACATAATGCCCCTAGGTGGGGCATAAAAATAACAGCCTTCCAAATACTCATGCTTGTGTTGACTTCACCATTGAACTAAAAAGCTCAAACTTTAAACCAAGTTTCGTTTATGAGTGAAACAATCTGATTGAAATACAGACTTTTTGTCAATGGTTCCTGTACAAGGATCTGAAAACAGACCTTTTGTCAACGGTTCCTGTACAAGGATCTGAAAACAGTCCTTTTGTCAACGGTTCCTGTACAAGGATCTGAAAACAGTCCTTTTGTCAACGGTTCCTGTACAAGGCTCTGACAACAGACCTTTTGTCAACGGTTCCTGTACAAGGATCTGACAACAGTCCTTTTGTCAACGGTTCCTGTACAAGGATCTGACAACAGTGAAATACAGACCTTTTGTCAACGGTTCCTGTACAAGGATCTGAAACAGAATCCTTTGTCAACGGTTCCTGTACAAGGATTATGAAAACAGTCCTTTGTCAACGGTTCCTGTACAAGGCTCTGACAACAGACCTTTTGTTCGGAACGTTACCATGAATACAAGGATCTGACAACAGTCCTAGTTGTCAACGGATTCCTGTTACCAAGGATCTGTACAACAGTGAAATAACAGACTTTGTCAACTGGTATCAACTGTACAAGGATCTGATTCAACAGTGAAATACAGACCTTTTGTCAACGGTTCCTGTACAAGGATCTGACAACAAGTCCGTTCTACTTTCTGTTCTGGTAACTATTACATAAGCCAATGAAATTACAGGTTTCAAAGTTCTGAAGGTGTGTATCACTAGGACAACAGGGTTTAACCAAAACCTGTGTTGACAGAATACTGAACAGAGTTTCAACTACTTGCACCACTGAGGTCCAACAGGTAAAATTATTTCTATGATATGAAAACAGAATGTTGCATTCTGTGCAACCAATGAACTTAACAAATTCATTAACATAAACGATTTTGATTAGAGCGTCGCTGATGTTTTTAAAAATTTTGGCAGAAAATCAAATTTCTTAGGTTTGATGTAATACCTACACACAGTTACTGCATAACCAAATTGCAGTTGACTCCTTCCACAGTACTGTCCAGGTCTGCTGTCTCAAATACAACAACTGGGGATTTCCCTCCTAACTCTAACGATAATTTCTTACCACTACCTAGTCAGTCACGGCAGTTCTGTGCAATGCAAAAAATTTGTAACATTACAATAGGAATACAGTTTAATCAACACAACAGGCATTTGAAGTCTACTCCCAGTCTTTGAGTTACTATCATATATGGTCACATTTCAATGTTTTGATAGGCACCACTGTAAGAAAATGTTCTTTTATAGTTTATTTTTGACCTGGCAATTTCAGCTATAATTACGGTGAACATACATGAGTAACAGATAACCTAAACTTAACATCAACGAGACAGCAACCTAACAACATCCATTTACCAAAACACCCATGTAGAGGTTGTAATTCAGACTTTAATAATGAACAAGCACCATTACAGTATCACAAGTACTAGATAGCCCCATGTTTAGCAATATGGTAACATAATGGATTCAACAAATGGTCAAATATTTGACCACCAAAACTACATTCTAAATATATCACATATATAGCCATTCAGACTAAACAAAATAAATGCAAACCTTCAAAGATATTTGTATAAAGTACCATTTACATTTAGGGCCAAATTATTTTTTCAACAACAATTGAATCCTTCTTTTCAAACTCAAATGACTTTAATCATGTTATATAAATATTTACCCCTGTAGACCCTGTAAATGCCACTTTGTCCACATCAGGGTGATCTGCTAGCTTACTGCCCATTGCTCCACTTCCTGTGATCACATTAAACACACCAGGTGGAAGTCCTGCCTCAGCACACACCTCTGCCAGCAGCAGTGCTGAGAGTCTGGTATATGTAGCTGGTTTCAGGACCACTGTATTTCCCATGGCTAAAGCTGGGGCGATCTTCCATGTCAGCAACATAAGTGGGAAATTCCAGGGTACTATACCTCCAATTACACCTTAAAAATGCATAAAATTGAAAAGTAGACTTGTTGAAACCCTGCAGTTAACCAAAAACCTGTATACACTGGCCTCTTGTTTTATAACATGCAGTGCATATTTACACATTTTAAATTATTGTACTCAAAAGGGGTCCACTGTAAATAACATCATGGGGAAGTTTTGAAAGCATTGAGGCTTGCAGAAATCTTGAAATCATAACAAACTGGTAAAAACATAATGCTGTTAAATTGATCTATCAGCCATTGCACTGAAAAGTAAGGTGTAAGTTTCAACTTTTCTATACATTTGCTATGAAAAATCCCAAGACAGTTGAAACATTCATTTCTTCCAATAAATTTGCTATGAAAAATATAGACAGTTAAAACATTCATTTCTCCCAATAAATTTCAGTGTTCTCCCCAGGATTTTTGGATAGCACCAGGATAACGCGTGTGGACAGCTTGGTGAAATGATTCATACAATCAGTTGTGTCGCGTCGCTTAGCTAAATTTCTAGTTACTGTAGTTTTTATGTGTCTTGTTTTGTTTTAATACTATGGTACTGTGTTATGTAGACATTGAGTCAGAAAATTATTGGTAAAAAAAGTAAATCAGACAATAAACAGTTTGTATACAGTGGATGTCATTGATTCATGTGATCAAGTCAGGATCCTGTAGTACAGTGGATGTCACTGGTTCATGTGACCAAGTCAGGATACTGTAGTACAGTTGATGTCATTGGTTCATGTGACCAAGTCAAGATCCTGTAGTACAATGGATGTCATTGGTTCATGTGACCAAGTCAGGATCCTGTAGTACAGTGGATGTCATTGGTTAATGTCGGTCATATTTGTTTTTTGGCAAAATATTTTGTCACAAATTAGGATGTTGGTTTTCTCGTTTGAATTATTTCAAATTTTTCATGTTGGGGCCTTTAATAGCTCACTATCATGACTATATTGTATCAGTTTTTCTCAATGTTGAAGGCTGTACTTTGGCTTATAATTGCTTACTACCACTTCATTTTAACTCTGGTGGATAGTCATCTCATTGGCAATCATACCACATCTCCTCATTTTAATATAGATAGGAAAAGGCTTTCAGGTGACACAATTATGTTGATTTCAACTTTTCGTTACACCTACCTGTACAAATGTCTTGCTCGGACATGATTTGGTGTTTTACTCCACGTCTCATAAGCCTTCTTTGCTGAACTTACAGCCAAGTCTACATCTTCTTGCTCTCCTTGTATAGTTGTTGCCAGTGGTTCACCTAATAACATATATTTTACAATAGTTTCTCTTATGTATAACACAACAGATTATGCAGATTTTGTCATTTTTACCTGTCCACTGTGCATATTGGTCTTGAACTTGCAGTGAGGTGCAATTGTTTGCCATGTGTTTAAGGCCTCAAAGTAATTTTGAAATGAAAACAGCAATAAATAAAATGCTCTGTTGGCAGCTTGATCGACCGCAGAGGTCGAACCCTGAACAGTTGGGGCAAGTATGGACACAACATTCAAGCTTGATACAGCTCTGAATTTGGATTGTGATTAAATATTTGACACAGCATAGGTTTCTGACACAGAATGAATGTGGTCTAAGAACTTAAAAATTTTAAATTGGACATTCACCTATTATGGTCCAATATACAAAATCTAAATACATGGTTAGATTCAGCATATCAAAGACAGACTTGGGTATTGTAATTGTAATCATTAATCAGCTGTAATTGATTACAATTTTCAAGTAATCATTGTAATCATTAATCAGCCAAAATCTGATTACATGTAATTTAATTTAATCAATTACTTTCAAAATACCTTGTAATCCTGATTACTTTTTGATTACATTCTGATTACATTGGGAATAATCTAAATTGTGTTAATGGTCAATATGTCATGTCTTACATGAACCTTTAAGTTCATATTTAATAAATATATAATTTGTTAAAATAGTTAGGTTTACTGTAAGCATGTTAATTGATTTATTTACTTCAGTAAACATAAACTTTTACAGTATTGAAAGTCATCATTAGCCTAATTAAAGGTATTGTACATATATTCACAATTTAAAGATGTATATATTTGATAATGATTGTTATATTTAAGTTATATATTTCTTTAACTTCTGAATTATAATCCTTTGTTAATATTGTGATTATTGTCACCTTTGAAATGACAGGGTAGAAGACCAATCAAGGTCTGTTTTTATTGCAATTACCAATTGTGTGTAGCTGTAGGGCAATATATATGACAAAAGATAAGACATTTGAAAATTTATCTAATTAACACACACAAAAATTGTGACAAATATCTTGTTTAAAATAAGAAAACGTTGGTATATACATGTATATGGACAATTAAAATGCAATGATTTTACCACTTATATTACGTTTAAAATTTTTTAGATATGTTTTAACTGGTAAATTTATTTCATCCATCTTTTAACTTCCAGAAACTGCACCGTGAAATACATATAAAGTCTGGAAGATGTCAGAAGACAAATACCAAATCCTTTATAAACCTTTATTCAATTGAAGTCAAAATGATTTAGAGATTAATGATGAGAAAGTGTAATGGGTCATAACCGGTGACACAATGTTCATGTAAATATGTTGTAAATCTTTGTGGTTTATCAAACTGATGAAGTTTGAAGTTATTATTACTTACAAATCAAACAAAACCCTTTCTCAAAAGTTCAACAGCTATATTAAACCTTTATTTATTTACACCATTCAAATGGGTTATTTTGAAATTCATTGTAATCAGATGTAATCATGATTACTTGCCAATGTAATCATTAATTTAATCAGTTACTTTGAAATGATGTAATCATTAATTTAATTTAATCGTACAATTTACAAAGTAATTGTAATTTAATCAATTACATTGAAAGTAATCAGACCCATCTCTGATCAAAGAACCCAAAATTCAATTTTGATGAAATCAAACAAAGTTTAATTTTGGACCCTTTGACCTCAATGTGGACAAAGTTGATAACGGGCCAAAAATCAAAATCTAAATACATGGTTAGATTCAGCATATCAAAGAACCCCAAATATTCAATTTTGTTGAAATCAAACAAAGTTTAATTTTGGACCCGATTTGGACCAACTTGAAAACTGGGCCTATAATCAAAAATCTAAATACATGTTTAGATTCAGCATATCAAAGAACCCTAAAAATTCAATTTTGTTAAAATCAAACTAAGTTTAATATTGGACCCTTTGGACCTTCATGTAGACCAATTTGAAAACGGGACCAAAATTAAGAATCTAAATACTTGGTTAGATTCCGCATATCAAAGAACCCCAAGAATTCAATTTTGATGAAATCAAACAAAATTAATTTTGGACCCTTTTGACCTCAATGTGGACAAAGTTGATAACGGTCCAAAAATCAAAAATCTAAATACATGGTTAGATTCAGCATATCAAAGAACCCCAAATATTCAATTTTGTTGAAATCAAACAAAGTTTAATTTTGGACCCTGATTTGGACCAACTTGAAAACTGGGCCCATAATCAAAATCTAAATACATGTTTAGATTCAGCATATCAAAGAACCCTAAAATTCAATTTTGTTAAAATCAAACTAAGTTTAATTTTGGACCCTTTGGACCTTAATGTAGACCAATTTGAAAATGGGACCAAAATTAAGAATCTAAATACTTGGTTAGATTCGGCATATCAAAGAATCCCAAGAGTTCAATTTGTGATGAAATCAAACAAAGTTTAATTTTGGACCCTTTTGACCTCAATGTGGACAAAGTTGATAACAGGGTCCAAAGATAAAAAATCTAAATACATGGTTAGATTCAGCATATCAAAGAATCCCAAATATTCAATTTTTGTTGAAATCAAACAAAGTTTAATTTGGACCCAATTTGGACCAACTTGAAAACTGGGCCCATAATCAAAAATCTAAATACATGTTTAGATTCAGCAAATCAAAGAACCCTAAGAATTCAATTTTGTTAAAATCAAACTAAGTTTAATTTTGGACCCTTTGGACCTTAATGTAGACCAATTTGAAAACCGGACCAAAATTAAGAATCTAAATACACGTTAGATTCGGCATATCAAAGAACCAATAATTCAATTTTGATGAAATCAAACAAAGTTTAATTTTGGACCCTGTGGACCTCAATGTGGACCAATTTAAAACGGGTCCAAAATCCAAAAACTTAATACAGTTAGATTCAGCATATTAAAGAACCCCAAGAGTTCAAGAATAAACCCAATTGAAATTGGTCAAGAAATAAGCAATTTATACAAAGTATCTTCTTTGCACAATACTGTGCAATTGAATATTCTTGCAATTGCGCAATACTGTGCAATTGAATATTTCTTGCTATTCGCAATACTGTACAATTGACAATTTCTTGCTATTGCAATATTGTGCTATTGGATATTTCTTGCTATTGCAATACTGTGCAATTAAAGATTTCTTGCTATTGCAATACTGTGCAATTGAAAATTTCTTGCTATTGCACAATACTTATTATATAATAATTTACACATCCTGTTTGGTGTTCTCCTGCCATATCATTATTATTTGTTTTACATATAAATCAGAAATAACCAACTTAAAATGGAAAATTTTAAAGAAAAAAAGGAAAAGAAAAAATCCCCCAAATTTTTGAACCCCTTATGATTCATCACCCCAAACTCAATCCCAGCCTTCCCTTTGAGGTATGGTACCTTGCAGTACAATTTCAGAGATCCATACACTTGAACACAAGTTATTGTCTGAAACTAGAAAATGCTTATTTTGGCCTTTGGCCCCTAATTCCTAAACGTTTCAGGCAATTACCCCAAACTCAATTCCAGCTTTCCTTTGTGAAATGGAACCTTTAGTACAATTTCAGAAAGATCCATACACTAACACAAAGTTATTGTCATGAAACTAGAAAATGCTTGTTTTGCCCTTTTGGCCCCTAATTCCTAAAATTTTGAGGCAATTACCCCAAAATCAATCCCAGCATTCCCTTTGTGATATGGAACCTTGTGGTACAATGTCAGAGATACATACACTAACACACAAGTTATGTCTGGAAGTTACAAAATGCTTATTTGACCCTTTGGCCCCTAATTCCTTAACTGTTGGTACCATAACCCCAAAATCAATCCCAACCTTCCTTTTGTGATATTGAACCTTATGGTAAAATTTCATACAGATCCATTCACTTAAACTAAAGTTAGAGTCGAAAACCAATGCGTCTTGAGACGCGACGCGCGCCGCGACAACGAAACGTCATACCAATATCGACACAAAATTTTTTGCGGTGAAAACTCTGTTTCTTTCCATTTTGTCAAGTGCATTTTAATTGACCATGAATTGAATTTGATTCATCCAACTTTTTAAACAGCATGTTTAACCCTGGAATATTCTTTATGTGCCTGTCCCAAGTTAGGATTCTGTAGTACAATGGATGTTGTTGGTTCATGTGATCCAACTTTTTAAACAGCATGTTTAACCCTGCAATATTCTTTATGTGCCTGTACCAAGTCAGGATTCTGTAGTCAGGATCCTGTAGTACAGTGGATGTCACTGGTTCATGTGACCAAGTCAGGATACTGTAGTACAGTTGATGTCATTGGTTCATGTGACCAAGTCAAGATCCTGTAGTACAATGGATGTCATTGGTTCATGTGACCAAGTCAGGATCCTGTAGTACAGTGGATGTCATTGGTTAATGTCTGTCATATTTGTTTTTGGCAAAATATTTTTCACAAATTAGGATGTTGGTTTTCTCGCTCGAATTATTTCAAATTTTCATGTTGGAGCCTTTAAAAGCTCACTATCTGTGACTATATTGTATCAGTTTTTCTCAATGTTGAAGGCTGTAATCACTTTGGCTTATAATTGCTTACTGCCACTTCATTTTTAACTCTGGTGGATAGTCATCTCATTGGCAATCATACCACATCTCCTCATTTTAATATAGATAGGAAAAGGCTTTCAGGTGACACAATTATGTTGATTTCAACTTTTCGTTACACCTACCTGTACAAATGTCTTGCTCGGACATGATTTGGTGTTTTACTCCACGTCTCATAAGCCTTCTTTGCTGAACTTACAGCCAAGTCTACATCTTCTTGCTCTCCTTGTATAGTTGTTGCCAGTGGTTCACCTAATAACATATATTTTACAATAGTTTCTCTTATGTATAACACAACAGATTATGCAGATTTTGTCATTTTTACCTGTCCACTCACTCGCCACTGCATATTGGTCTTGAACTTGCAGTGAGGTGCAATTGTTTGCCATGTGTTTAAGGCCTCAAAGTAATTTTGAAATGAAAAACAGCAATAAAAAAGCTCTGTTTTTCTTTCCATTTTGTCAAGTGCATGTAGCAGTTTTGTGTCATGAATAAATATAACATTTCTTTATAATATGTCCTGTAAAGGTTGAGAATATACATTGTGATATACAGATCAAAATGTTTAGAGAAAAACAGAAATTTTCAGAATCAGAGTATACTAACCGGTTGCGGGATTTTTTGTCTGATATGTCTTTCTTCCATCAGGTTTCACCCATTTTCCATCAATGAATAGCCCAAATTCACCATTATCATGGTCATTCAGCCATGCCTGAAAAATATAAACAAATTCTGTCATAATCATTAAGTAATGAATAGTAAGATTGTTATGATCCTTTTTGTCACAAATTTTCATTTTTTTTTTTTAAATCTACCATTTTGTTGTCATTTCACGTTTTTTTCATGTGATCCATACTGTAAAGCACAACAGAACCTTTTCCGTCAGTTTTTTAGCAAACTGATTTTCCGTAGCCATTAATTGACAATCACTATCCAAAAAATAAGAATTTTCCCAAAACAATTTTTTTCATTCATTTTTTTGTAATCAAATTACAGAAACGTCACAGGTCAAAGACCGTTTATCAAACGACAAAATGGATCTATAACTATTGTTAAAGGCAAGGTATTTTCCAAATTTTGATGGATTCTGAAAGGCAAATATGTCTCCTATTGAATTCTTACCTACTTCAGGTGTAAAGAATGGTGATGTTAGTGTAAAACACACTGGTTTGAGATGAGGAAGTTTGTAAAATTTTTCCCAAATTGACTTTATAGGGCTTGATAAGGGATTCTGATGGCAGCCAAATCAGAAAATCGATCCCGACACAAAATACCAAAAAGCATTAGTCCTAATCATGCTAATAATATGATGCCATGGATGGATTTTTCTACATACGCTTACAGGCCTTCTTGAAACAGTTAGGTATCTATACAAATTTAAATCGAATTCTAATGGGACATGCTTCTTTCCCTTTGTAAACAACACCGTGATAAAATTCACGCTATATCTATACTTTGCGCAGACTCAGATATGTACATAATAATGGCAGTTACAGTATACCTCCCACATAAATCCACATGCATCGTAACCTATGTGCAAATGCTATGCCAATTTCGCTGTGTTAAAAACTGCAATTGAAAAAACAACAGAACCTTTATTCTGATCTGATGCATAGCAAAAAGAATTAATGCATTAGAGCTCGGAGAAATGTACAAAATCATAATTAAAACTAGAGGCTCTCAAGAGCCTGTGTCGCCACCTGTATTTACTGATGCTTTGGAAATATGTAAAATAAGGTTAAAATAATAATTAATAGTATTAGATATTAGATATTATAATGATATCTAAGATAATAACAAAAAACTGCAAAATTTTTGTAAAATTACTAACTCATGGGCAGCAACCCAACGACGGGTTGTCAGATTAAATCTGAAAATTTCAGGGCAGATAAATCTAAATCTGATGAACATTTTGTCACCTGTCAGATTTGCTCTAAATGCTTTAGTTTCAGAGATATAAACCAAAACTGCATTTTACCCTATGTTCTATTTTTAACCAAGTTGGCCATGATGGTTGGAAGGCGGGGTCATCGGACAAATTTTTTAAACTAGATACCCTAATAATGATTATGGCCAAGTATGGTTAAATTTGTCTCAGTAGTTTCAGAGAAGAAGATTTTGTAAAAGATTACAAAAATTTCTGAAAATTGTTAAAAATTGACTATTAAGGGCAATAACTCCTAAAGGGGTCGACTGACAATTTTGGTCATGACAACTTATTTGTAGATCTTACTTTGCTGAACATTATTGCTGTTTACAGTTTATCTCTATCTATAAAAATATTCAAGATAATAACCAAAAACTGCAAAATTTCCTTAAAATTACCAATTCAGGGGCAGCAACCCAACAACAGGTTGTCAGATTTGTCTGAAAATTTCAGGGCAGATAGATCTTGACCTGATAATCAGTTTTACCCTATGTCAGATTTACTCTAAATGCTTTGGTTTCAGAGATATAAGCCAAAATCTACATTTTACCCCTATGTTCTATTTTAAGCCATGGCGGCCATCTTGGTTGGTTGGCGGGGTCATCGGACATATTTTTAAACTAGATACCCTAATAGCGATTGTGGCCAAGTTTGGTTAAATTTGGCCCAGTGGTTTCAGAGGAGAAGATTTTTGTAAAAAGCTAACAAAAGACTGACTGACTAACGCCAAGTGATGAGAAAAGCTCACTTGGCCCTCGGCCAGGTGAGCTAAAAATTCATGAAATTCCATTAATGCATTTTGGTGCATTGAAGACATTTCAAAACATGACGCGTATGAATGAAAACCCCAAGTTTTTCTCTATGTAAACCCTCCAAATTCGGATAATATTGCATTAAAATGGAGTTTTGAGGTAGGTGTTGTTTTATTTTCTTTTCGATTGCATTATTTGCACATTAACTGATTTCAGCAAGTCAATATGGCGGCCCCTTAGTAACAAGCGTCAATCATGCGGATTTGACAGTAGCTTACAAGAAAAATGTAAATTAAAAATGGCAACTGTTAGGGTTGAGAATAAAAAGAATTAAAAACATTTTTTTCTAGTGGTTGTTTAAGAAATAATTCATGCAAGCTATAGATTTATTGGAAATTATTAGCTTTATCTAACAGGGGTAAAATAGAACAATCACACACACACAGCATACCCACCTCGCTTCAGTTTTTTAATGACCGTATTTGTCCTATTAGAATCGAAATAATTCATGGAAACCATAGATTTGTTGGAAATTTACACATGCAGTCAGGGTACTACTTGTACAAGTTATTTTATTTACTTGAAGAAGTAAATATTAATAAACTTATATAATTTAATTTAAGATACTTATCTAAGTGCATTTTATTTACTTGTATAGGTAAATTATTTAAGTGGCTTAGTTATGTCCCTTAGACATTCAGATTTTTTACTTATACAAGTTAAAAAGTCATATTATCTTTCTTGAATTTCTCAGGACTTCTTTGGGTTACAAGAGCGCAATTATTCGTAATGCATTTTCCATAGGGTACCACTGGTGTTCCGTATTTTTTTCTCGAAGACTACACAAACTAGGGACAAACAGGTAGCAGTTCCTGTTACTAGAAATGCAAGTGTTGCATTACAACCAAAAAATATATAGGGTCATGCGGCTCAAATTGACTTAAAATGCAGTTGAAAAAGATCTTCATTTTTTTCGCTTAATGAAAAGGCATATTTTTAATGGCTCCACGTGCAGAAATGGAAGATATTTTCTATACTGTGAAATGTGAATATGATTTTCTGCAATTTTTAAACCTAATTGGATAAGCTTTCGATTAAATGTAATTCCAATCCTGTATCATCCAATCAGAAGTCGTATAGGATTCTATTCTGAGTACCATCTTGGGGTAAAAACTTGCCGGTAAAATGTAAACAAATAATTATGACCTTGTAATATATCATGGTAATGAAAAAATTCAGAAAATTAAGCGCCTGAACACGAGAAGCGCTTAGCGCCTATGTAGATAATATCACATCTTTAAAACATTATCTGATCACTAAAATGATAGAAATTAGCTCTTTGTCGGATAATTAATATGGATTGAAAGATATTTTCATTTATAGACTTGCAATCTTCAACGATAATCTCAATTTACAACTAACATAATATCCTGGACATTCAATACTGTTTTACAAAATAATGACAAGTGGTGATCTAAATTAAATTCCCAGTCATGTGAAATTCATCAGGTAAATTGGGAGTTATATTTTTCTGGACTTTTAAAATAAATTGAGGCAGATGCATATGAATTTAATGCATCATAATCATGATAATATTGCTAGGCTACTCCCTCGTGTCCCAATGATGAATCAACAAATTTTATTTAGAACACATTGGTATCAATAAATAAATAACAACTATATATTGTCTAAACCTTTTTATTTAGAACTTTCTTTATATACACTGTGTACAAAAACACACGAAAAAACTGCAAGTATATCTTTTATTGAATATATTTAAAACAATTTCCTTAGTGATAAGCATGAAAACACGATGCAACCGAAACGGTAATGGAATCTCACTTCTCCCTTCTCTCTCTTGGAAGGAGAAGTCACTTCTCCTCTTCAAAATCCTAGATTAGGCCCTGGTCAGGATACTGTAGTACAGTGGATGTCATTGGTTCATGTGACCAAGTCAAGATCCTGTAGTACAATGGATGTCATTGGTTCATGTGACCAAGTCAGGATCCTGTAGTACAGTGGATGTCATTGGTTAATGTCGGTCATATTTGTTTTTTGGCAAAATATTTTGTCACAAATTAGGATGTTGGTTTTCTCGTTTGAATTATTTCAAATTTTTCATGTTGGGGCCTTTAATAGCTCACTATCATGACTATATTGTATCAGTTTTTCTCAATGTTGAAGGCTGTACTTTGGCTTATAATTGCTTACTACCACTTCATTTTAACTCTGGTGGATAGTCATCTCATTGGCAATCATACCACATCTCCTCATTTTAATATAGATAGGAAAAGGCTTTCAGGTGACACAATTATGTTGATTTCAACTTTTCGTTACACCTACCTGTACAAATGTCTTGCTCGGACATGATTTGGTGTTTTACTCACGTCTCATAAGCCTTCTTTGCTGAACTTACAGCCAAGTCTACATCTTCTTGCTCTCCTTGTATAGTTGTTGCCAGTGGTTCACCTAATAACATATATTTTACAATAGTTTCTCTTATGTATAACACAACAGATTATGCAGATTTTGTCATTTTACCTGTCCACTGTGCATATTGGTCTTGAACTTGCAGTGAGGTGCAATTGTTTGCCATGTGTTTAAGGCCTCAAAGTAATTTTGAAATGAAAACAGCAATAAATAAAATGCTCAGAAGGCAGCTTGATACGACCGCAGAGGTCGAACCCTGAACAGTTGGGGCAAGTATGGACACAACATTCAAGCTTGATACAGCTCTGAATTTGGATTGTGATTAAATATTTGACACAGCATAGGTTTCTGACACAGAATGAATGTGGTCTAAGAACTTAAAAATTTTAAATTGGACATTCACCTATTATGGTCCAATATACAAAATCTAAATACATGGTTAGATTCAGCATATCAAAGACAGACTTGGGGTAATTGTAATTGTAATCATTAATCAGCTGTAATTGATTACAATTTTCAAGTAATCATTGTAATCATTAATCAGCCAAAATCTGATTACATGTAATTTAATTTAATCAATTACTTTCCAAAATACCTTGTAATCCTGATTACTTTTGATTACATTCTGATTACATTGGGAATAATCTAAATTGTGTTAATGGTCAATATGTCATGTCTTACATGAACCTTTAAGTTCATATTTAATAAATATATAATTTGTTAAAATAGTTAGGTTTACTGTAAGCATGTTAATTGATTTATTTACTTCAGTAAACATAAACTTTTACAGTATTGAAAGTCATCATTAGCCTAATTAAAAGGTATTGTACATATATTCACAATTTAAAGATGTATATATTTGATAATGATTGTTATATTTAAGTTATATATTTCTTTAACTTCTGAATTATAATCCTTTGTTAATATTGTGATTATTGTCACCTTTGAAATGACAGGGTAGAAGACCAATCAAGGTCTGTTTTTATTGCAATTACCAATTGTGTGTAGCTGTAGGGCAATATATATGACAAAAGATAAGACATTTGAAAATTTATCTAATTAACACACACAAAAATTGTGACAAATATCTTGTTTAAAATAAGAAAACGTTGGTATATACATGTATATGGACAATTAAAATGCAATGATTTTTACCACTTATATTACGTTTAAAATTTTTTTACATATGTTTTTAACTGGTAAATTTATTTCATCCATCTTTTAACTTCCAGAAACTGCACCGTGAAATACATATAAAGTCTGGAAGATGTCAGAAGACAAATACCAAATCCTTTATAAACCTTTATTCAATTGAAGTCAAAATGATTTAGAGATTAATGATGAGAAAGTGTAATGGGTCATAACCGGTGACACAATGTTCATGTAAATATGTTGTAAATCTTTGTGGTTTATCAAACTGATGAAGTTTGAAGTTATTATTTACTTACAAATCAAACAAAACCCTTTCTCAAAAGTTCAACAGCTATATTAAACCTTTATTTATTTACACCATTCAAATGGGTTATTTTGAAATTCATTGTAATCAGATGTAATCATGATTACTTGCCAATGTAATCATTAATTTAATCAGTTACTTTGAGAAATGATGTAATCATTAATTTAATTTAATCGTACAATTTACAAAGTAATTGTAATTTAATCAATTACATTGAAAGTAATCAGACCCATCTCTGATCAAAGAACCCAAAATTCAATTTTGATGAAATCAAACAAAGTTTAATTTTGGACCCTTTTGACCTCAATGTGGACAAAGTTGATAACGGGCCAAAAATCAAAAATCTAAATACATGGTTAGATTCAGCATATCAAAGAACCCCAAATATTCAATTTTGTTGAAATCAAACAAAGTTTAATTTTGGACCCGATTTGGACCAACTTGAAAACTGGGCCTATAATCAAAAATCTAAATACATGTTTAGATTCAGCATATCAAAGAACCCTAAAATTCAATTTTGTTAAAATCAAACTAAGTTTAATATTGGACCCTTTGGACCTTCATGTAGACCAATTTGAAACGGGACCAAAATTAAGAATCTAAATACTTGGTTAGATTCCGCATATCAAAGAACCCCAAGAATTCAATTTTGATGAAATCAAACAAAATTAATTTTGGACCCTTTTGACCTCAATGTGGACAAAGTTGATAACGGGGTCCAAAAATCAAAAAT
Organism: Mytilus coruscus; assembly: GCA_017311375.1. Classification (NCBI taxonomy): domain Eukaryota; kingdom Metazoa; phylum Mollusca; class Bivalvia; order Mytilida; family Mytilidae; genus Mytilus; species Mytilus coruscus. The sequence continues at coordinate 87,442,642 of CM029603.1, forward strand.
CTAAATACATGGTTAGATTCAGCATATCAAAGAACCCCAAATATTCAATTTTTGTTGAAATCAAACAAAGTTTAATTTTGGACCCTGATTTGGACCAACTTGAAAACTGGGCCCATAATCAAAAATCTAAATACATGTTTAGATTCAGCATATCAAAGAACCCTAAGAATTCAATTTTTGTTAAAATCAAACTAAGTTTAATTTTGGACCCTTTGGACCTTAATGTAGACCAATTTGAAAATGGGACCAAAAATTAAGAATCTAAATACTTGGTTAGATTCGGCATATCAAAGAATCCCAAGAGTTCAATTTGTGATGAAATCAAACAAAGTTTAATTTTGGACCCTTTTGACCTCAATGTGGACAAAGTTGAGAACAGGGTCCAAAGATAAAAAATCTAAATACATGGTTAGATTCAGCATATCAAAGAATCCCAAATATTCAATTTTTGTTGAAATCAAACAAAGTTTAATTTTGGACCCCAATTTGGACCAACTTGAAAACTGGGCCCATAATCAAAAATCTAAATACATGTTTAGATTCAGCAAATCAAAGAACCCTAAGAATTCAATTTTGTTAAAATCAAACTAAGTTTAATTTTGGACCCTTTGGACCTTAATGTAGACCAATTTGAAAACCGGACCAAAATTAAGAATCTAAATACACGGTTAGATTCGGCATATCAAAGAACCCCAATAATTCAATTTTGATGAAATCAAACAAAGTTTAATTTTGGACCCTGTGGACCTCAATGTGGACCAATTTAAAACGGGTCCAAAATCCAAAAACTTAATACGCGTTAGATTCAGCATATTAAAGAACCCCAAGAGTTCAAGAATAAAACCCAATTGAAATTGGTCAAGAAATAAGCAATTTATACAAAGTATCTTCTTTTGCACAATACTGTGCAATTGAATATTTCTTGCAATTGCGCAATACTGTGCAATTGAATATTTCTTGCTATTGCGCAATACTGTACAATTGACAATTTCTTGCTATTCGCAATATTGTGCTATTGGATATTTCTTGCTATTGCAATACTGTGCAATTAAAGATTTCTTGCTATTGCAATACTGTGCAATTGAAAATTTCTTGCTATTGCACAATACTTATTATATAATAATTTACACATCCTGTTTGGTGTGATCTCCTGCCATATCATTATTATTTGTTTTACATATAAATCAGAAATAACCAACTTAAAATGGAAAATTTTAAAGAAAAAAAGGAAAAAAGGAAAAAAATCCCCCAAATTTTTGAACCCCTTATGATTCATCACCCCAAACTCAATCCCAGCCTTCCCTTTGAGGTATGGTACCTTGCAGTACAATTTCAGAGAGATCCATACACTTGAACACAAGTTATTGTCTGGAAACTAGAAAAATGCTTATTTTTGGCCCCTTTTTGGCCCCTAATTCCTAAACGTTTCAGGCAATTACCCCCAAACTCAATTCCAGCTTTCCCTTTGTGAAATGGAACCTTTTAGTACAATTTCAGAAAGATCCATACACTAACACACAAGTTATTGTCATGAAACTAGAAAAATGCTTGTTTTTTGCCCCTTTTTTGGCCCCTAATTCCTAAAATTTTGAGGCAATTACCCCCAAAAATCAATCCCAGCATTCCCTTTGTGATATGGAACCTTGTGGTACAATGTCAGAGAGATACATACACTAACACACAAGTTATGTCTGGAAGTTACAAAATGCTTATTTTGACCCTTTTGGCCCCTAATTCCTTAACTGTTGGTACCATAACCCCAAAATCAATCCCAACCTTCCTTTTGTGATATTGAACCTTATGGTAAAATTTCATACAGATCCATTCACTTAAACTAAAGTTAGAGTCGAAACCAATGCGTCTTCGGACGACGACGACGACGACCGACGACAACGACAACGTCATACCAATATCGACACAAAATTTTTTGCGGTCGTATAAAAAGCTCTGTTTTTCTTTCCATTTTGTCAAGTGCATGTAGCAGTTTTGTGTCATGAATATATATAACATTTCTTTATAATATGTCCTGTAAAGGTTGAGAATATACATTGTGATATACAGATCAAAATGTTTAGAGAAAACAGAAATTTTCAGAATCAGAGTATACTAACCGGTTCGGGATTTTTGTCTGATATGTCTTTCTTCCATCAGGTTTCACCATTTCAAAACATGACGTCATATGAATGAAAACCCCAAGGTTTTTCTCTTGCGTAAACCCTCCAAATTCGGATAATATTGCATTAAAATGGAGTTTTGAGGTAGGTGTTGTTTTATTTTCTTTTCGATTGCATTATTCGCACATTTACTGATTTCAGCAAGTCAACATGGCGGCCCCTTAGTAACAAAATGTCAACTGCGGATTAGACAGTAGCTTACAAGAAAAAATGTAAATTAAAAATGGCAACTGTTAGGGTTGAGAATTAAAAGAATTAAACATATTTTTTTCTAGTGGTTGTTTAAGAAATAATTCATGCAAGCTATAGATTTATTGGAAATTATTAGCTTTATCTAACAGGGGGTAAAATAGAACAACCACACACACACAGCATACCCACCCTCGCTTCAGTTTTTTAAATGACCGTATTTGTCCTATTAGAATCGAAATAATTCATGGAAACCATAGATTTGTTGGAAATTTACACATGCAGTCAGGGGTACTACTTGTACAAGTTATTTTTATTTACTTGAAGAAGTAAATATTAATAATTTTATATAAGTAAATTTGTAAGATACTTATACAAGTGCATTTTATTTACTTGTATAGGTAAATTATTTATGGCTTAGTTATGTCCCTTAGACATTCAGATTTTTTACTTATACAAGTTAAAAGTCATATTATCTTTCTTGAATTTCTCAGGACTTCTTTGGGTTACAAGAGCGCAATTATTCGTAATGCATTTTCCATAGGGTACCACTGGTGTTCCGTATTTTTTTCTCAAGACTACACAAACTAGGGACAAACGGTAGCAGTTCCTGTTACTAGAAATGCAAGTGTTGCATTACAACCAAAAATATATAGGGTCATGCGGCTCAAATTGACTTAAAATGCAGTTGAAAAGATCGTCTATTTTTTCGCTTAATGAAAAAGGCATATTTTAATGGTCTGACGCAGAAATGGAAGATATTTTCTATACTCAGAAATGTGAATATGATTTTCTGCAATTTTAAACCTAATTGGATAAGCTTTCGATTAAATGTAATTCCAATCCTGTATCATCCAATCAGAAGTCAGATAGGATTCTATTCTGAGTACCATCTTGGGGTAAAAACTTGCCGGTAAAATGTAAACAAATAATTGCGACCTTGTAACCTATACGGTAATGAAAAAATTCAAAATTAAGCGCCGGGCCAAAAGAAGCGCTTAGCGCCTATGTAGATAATATCACATCTTCAAAACATTATCTGATCACTCTCTGAATTTGAGAATTAGTTTTGCCCGCAGATCAGGCCAAAAATTGGAACTGATTTTTCACCAAATACGGTACTGTTCAAAAAGACATGAAGATAATGTTTATTTACTTGCCTAATTTTTCAAAGGTCATCCAGCACTGATCATATTGTCAACAAAACCGTTCTGATACGGAAAAGCTACATCGAATTTTGAAGAATGGCTTTAAATGAAACCATTTTTGAAAAACACGCTTTTGAAACAGACTATAGTTTTTCCAAATTTTGAAAATATGATAATATTACTACTTTGGCAAGAGAAACTATTCTTGGACTACAATATTCAATGCCAAGATTATTTTTCTACTTTGCAATTTAACTAAATCGTTGGTGTTTGCTTAGGGACCCTTTTGGCCAATTTTCACCAAATTAGCTTTTGCTAGAATAGCAACTGAGTCACGGTCATTATGATTAAAAACTAAAATTTATCTTCAAATTTAAGATAAATACATGCTTTTCCCAATAAAAACAGTAGATATCTCAAAACGTTCTATTCTCTTCAAACTTTGTCGACATTTGAGCCCACCCTAGATTTAGATATAGAAATAAATACAAATAGGAAACAGACTATAGCTTGAATTCACGTTGATGAAAAGTCCATTTGACCCCATTTCTTACTGTTTCACATTTTTCCGAGCAAAATGACTATTTTGATATTTTTCAAAGCCTTATTAAAAAAATGTCATTTTTCTATAGGTTACAAGAGCGCAATTATTCGTAATGCATTTTCCATAGGGTACCACTGGTGTTCCGTATTTTTTCTCAAGACTACACAAACTAGGGACAAACGGGTAGCAGTTCCTGTTACTAGAAATGCAAGTGTTGCATTACAACCAAAAAATATATAGGGTCATGCGGCTCAAATTGACTTAAAATGCAGTTGAAAAAGATCGCCTATTTTTTCGCTTAATGAAAAGGCATATTTTAATGGTCCGACGTGCAGAAATGGAAGATATTTTCTATACTGTAAATGTGAATATGATTTTCTGCAATTTTAAACCTAATTGGATAAGCTTTCGATTAAATGTAATTCCAATCCTGTATCATCCAATCAGAAGTCGTATAGGATTCTATTCTGAGTACCATCTTGGGGTAAAAACTTGCCGGTAAAATGTAAACAAATAATTGCGACCTTGTAACCTATACGGTAATGAAAAAATTCAAAATTAAGCGCCGGGCCAAAAGAAGCGCTAGCGCCTATGTAGATAATATCACATCTTCAAAACATTATCTGATCACTCTCTGAATTTGAGAATTAGTTTTTGCCCGCAGATCAGGCCAAAATTGAACTGATTTTTTCACCAAATACGGTACTGTTCAAAAAGACATGAAGATAATGTTTATTTACTTGCCTAATTTTTCAAAGGTCATCCAGCACTGATCATATTGTCAACAAAACCGTTCTGATACGGAAAAGCTACATCGAATTTTGAAGAATGGCTTTAAATGAAACCATTTTTGAAAAACACGCTTTTGAAACAGACTATAGTTTTTCCAAATTTTGAAAATATGATAATATTACTACTTTGGCAAGAGAAACTATTCTTGGACTACAATATTCAATGCCAAGATTATTTTTTCTACTTTGCAATTTAACTAAATCGTTGGTGTTTGCTTAGGGACCCTTTTGGCCAATTTTCACCAAATTAGCTTTTGCTAGAATAGCAACTGAGTCACGGTCATTATGATTAAAACTAAAATTTATCTTCAAATTTAAGATAAATACATGCTTTTCCCAATAAAACAGTAGATATCTCAAAACGTTCTATTCTCTTCAAACTTTGTCGACATTTGAGCCCACCCTAGATTTAGATATAGAAATAAATACAAATAGGAAACAGACTATAGCTTGAATTCACGTTGATGAAAAGTCCATTTGACCCCATTTCTTACTGTTTCACATTTTTCCGAGCAAAATGACTATTTTGATATTTTTCAAAGCCTTATTAAAAAAATGTCATTTTCTATAGGTTACAAGAGCGCAATTATTCGTAATGCATTTTCCATAGGGTACCACTGGTGTTCCGTATTTTTTTCTCAAGACTACACAAACTAGGGACAAACGGGTAGCAGTTCCTGTTACTAGAAATGCAAGTGTTGCATTACAACCAAAAATATATAGGGTCATGCGGCTCAAATTGACTTAAAATGCAGTTGAAAAGATCGTCTATTTTTTCGCTTAATGAAAAAGGCATATTTTTAATGGCTCCGACGCAGAAATGGAAGATATTTTCTATACTTAGTAAAATGTGAATATGATTTTCTGCAATTTTAAACCTAATTGGATAAGCTTTCGATTAAATGTAATTCCAATCCTGTATCATCCAATCAGAAGTCGATAGGATTCTATTCTGAGTACCATCTTGGGGTAAAAACTTGCCGGTAAAATGTAAACAAATAATTGCGACCTTGTAACCTTTTGCTCTAAATAGAATTTTTAATTGTCTGCCCTTTGCAGATGTCTTTACTAATCATTTAAGTGTAATTTCATGGACAATGAAAATCTCATTTGTCTGTTATCTTCAAAACACTGCCCATTTACAAGCCTCCAAGGGGCAATTTTTGAAGGCCTTGCCCAATTAGTTTATTTGTTGAATTAATGAGATGAAACTTTGAACTCTAATAAAAAATTATGAGCTAACCAGAGAAAAATTGTTAAAGGCTTGTTTTTACATCCCAAAACATGAGAATTTTAGGGATTGTAAAAAAAATTTACTTACACAAGTAAATTTTTGAGAAAATTAAGGTGAGATTAATCAAACCTTATAAGAAAATATGAATATAACAAATTTACTTATATAAGTATAGTATTATTTACTTCTTCAAGAAAATGAAAATAACTTGTAGCACCCCTGACTGACATGGCCTGGGCCTTGATATTCGTTAATTTTATCCCTTGCTAACGCTCAGGATAAATTCGAATATTATGGCCATGTGTAAATTTCCAAAAAATATATGGCTTCCATGAATTATTTCTTAAATAAACTCTCAGAGGAGCCCATCATATTTTAATAGGATTATGTACCCAATCTAATAGACCTTATCGCTAATTGGAAATCTGTTACACTTGACCTGAGAATTTGCAACACTCGAGTTATTGTCTTCATACAACAATCACTTTTCCTTTGAGGCATCAGACATCTTCTGTTGTGACGTCAAAATTTTACGGGAACTTCTTTGATGTCCAGTAAGGACTGACAATATTAGCAGAATAGGTATCAGGTCGTTCTGGCCCCAAACTGGTCCGGCCCCAAGTTGATCCGGCCCCAAGTCGATCCGTCCCAAGTCGATCCGGCCCAATAATAAAGTGATGAAAAAATATATCAGAGGATTTGTGAACATATTTCAATTTTGATTCAGGGTAAATGGAATTTGCACAAAATATCGATGATTAATGACACCAGGTAAGTGAAGTATGCCTAGTATTGGACAGTTGGGAGTGAAATTCAGATGATTTACTGTACTGTTTTTATGCAGCATCATCATGTTAATATAAAGTTATTTTCCATGATAACTTGGAATATCATGGAAAAAAAAAGTTTTTACTTAATTCACAAATTGAAGAGATAAACATATATTTAAAAATCCAATGGAATATATATTTATGTTATCATCATAATGACTTGTTTAAATTAAATCAATGTCTATAATTGGTTTGTTTATTCAACAATTGTTTGAGGATCGTAAACCAAAGTAACACCAGTCATAATCACTTAATTCAATCAAAATCATGATATAAAATTTAATCAACAAGGTTTTTATAATTTGATCTTTTTGAAGTTCTAATAATTAATTATAATTTTCTTTTTCATGTAACCTAAAGAAGAAATGTACCATTATTTTTTTTCATTACTGTCTTCTTTGTATTGTTTTTTTTTTTGTACCATCGAAACAACATTTCTCAATTTAAGAAGTTTTTATAACTTTAAACAAAAACAAAGTTTGTATGTATCAGCTTGGGATCGGCTTGGACAGTTGTTATTACAATAAAAAAAATGCTAATTACTGCTGATTAATGTTGATGGTACTTAATTTTGATATATATGTTTTAGTTATAATTATGCATACACAATAGTCTTGAAAACTTGCAATAAAAACATAATCAAAACAAGAATGTGTCCATAGTACACGGATGACCCACTCGCACTATCATTTTCTATGTTCAGTGGACCATGAAATTGGGGTCAAAACTCTTAATTTGGCATTAAAATTAGATCATATCATAGGGAACATGTGTATTAAGTTTCAAGTTGATTGGACTTCAACTTCAGCAAAAACTACCTTGACCAAAAACTTTAACCTGAAGCAGGACAGACAGACGGACGAACGGACGCACAGACCACAAAACATAATGCCCCTACTACTATCGTAGGTGGGGCATAATAATTGTTTTATACTGCATAATCTTCCATTCTAATTTAAGGTGATAAATTTATTTGAATTCAAATATTTTATATCAAAATAATATTATACATCTATATGAAATCTTAATATAAATATTTATAAAAATATTCCAATAAACATCTCATCTAGTGAAAACTAATTATTTAAATATTTTTCAAAGGCACACTTTTTCCCGTCCACCTTTTATATTATTATAAAATTCATAAATATTTATGTATTACAATTCATATATTTTTTTTTAATTGGGGCCGGATCAACTTTAAGGATAGAATCTGTTTTGGCGGACCCCGGAAGTTGGAAGATGCACAATTTAAGCGCATGACCAATAATCCAAAATTGCGTTGCTATGCAAGAATATAAATAGTGGCCATTTTTGTTTACTGCTTCGAAAGACGATGATGCATGCAAATGATGTTTTAAAGATCGTTTTAAACTCAAGGAACTGAAAATTTAAAATAAATTTACTGTACTTACCCATTTAAGCTTGAAAAAACATCCAGACTAGAATTTAAAGTGTTTGTAATTTCGTGCAGTACTCTTGGATTTTTAGTAGCAGGATGAGATTCACTGATAGTGATAGTTTCTGTCGTAATCAATGTCTGTTTTTGTTCCTCTTGTTTATAAACTTTTTGATAAGGTTTATAAATGCTATAAATGGATCGTCAGAGTTGATTATATATTTTTTACGTACACAATATTGACTGAAATAAGTATCATAAAGGTATTTTACCGTGCCATATTTTGGTAATGATTTTTTAAGTGTACGCCAGGTACTTTCAATGGTGTTTGTATGTGCTCCTGTTTCTGGGTCAACAAAATTTACGGAATGGTTAACTTTTAACTGCTCAAATGCCTCTGAACCTAGACAATCATAAGCTTCCCAACAGTCACTAATATTGTTGTTCCTGGTTTTATATTGTCTTTAATTAATTTTAGTAATGTTTCTGAAGTACAATTTTCCACTTTGGCAAAAAAAACTTTATTTGCTGTCTCTTTCTATACCGCCAAACACCCATCTGACGCCCTTTGTGGTATTTTCTTATCCCAAATTTACATTCATCTATTTCCACAATTACGCTATCACCTCCTATTTTTTGACTATCTATTTCCAAAATTTTTATACAGACTTCTCGGCAATAATTGTACCAATCTGCGATTGTTTGGTTACAAATTGAGAGTTCATTCTTCACAAATTGCCTATTTTCATGATTTTGTAAATTGAAAAATACGTAATAAATAATATTTTTTCAAGACTTAAATTATGTCCTTGAAACCAGGATCCATTTCTGATAGAAACCTTTTAACTGCATTTTTGTTGCTGCATTTCCAATAAAAAATGTCGTTTGAAAATGAACTGTCTTTCCTTAATCCAAAATGTCCATGGCTACACTTTTTACATACCTCTCCAGATAAATCTAGAATTAATCCCAAAGAAATACACCACTGAATAATTTTCTCGATACTCTCCTGGGGTGTAGCTAGGTCCATTTGAAGAGCACGCCATTAAGGGGGGTTTTGGGAGGGCTTGCCCCCAATATTTTTTTTACTAGACGCAAAATGGTGCGTTCTGAGGGCCTAAAATTGGTTTGAAAAGCAAATTAGTAAGACTGTATTTGCTCAAACATCAGCAATTTTCAAAAATCTGCCCTCTGTTTTCTAGCCGCAACAAAAACATCCATGGCCTTGTCTAAATTGACCTCAAAATCACAGTGGATGTGCATTAAACCTAAAGACGACAATCTATCATTTCTCATTCAACGCGGAACGGATGTACGTTTTCAAACGTTTCAGTATGCTAAAAGACCTTTCGGCAGTAGCACTAGCAACGGGCATTGTTAAGAGAACATACATTATTGTATCAATAGACGGATACAATGCAGGATTAACGATATCAAGCTTTTGACAGAGTGTTGTCGGCACTTTATCACTAGGAAGAAAATTCCTGCAAATAAAACAAAACCGATTTCGGTCAGGGTTGATTCTATATATGGGCATATTATTGTCGCAATAGTTATTTTTGGCCATGGCGTTGTCAGTTTGTTTTGATCTGTGAGTTTGACTGTCCCTCTGGTATCTTTCGTCCTCTTTATAGATTATAATATTTCATTTTCTAATTTGCAAGGTTAAAATTTTATATTTTTTCTCGTTTGTATTTTTTTTTTATTTCCCGGCGTCAATTATTTATTAAAACTCCGCGATGTGCACGCCATGGCATGACAGCGTATATGGAGCTACGCCACAGCTCTCACAAATATTAAACAAATCTTTTAACTTGATCAACATTTCTGTATGTACATTGCAATGTTTGTAAACACAGCTGATTTTACTTGACGGTTGATAATTACATCACATATTTAATGAATATTCATGACGTAGGGGTCACAGATAATGGAATTTTTATCACGTGATATACTTACCTGAGTAACGGAAGCGTGGACATTTTGTGTATACTTACCTGAGTAACGGAAGCGTGGACATTTTGTGTACACTTACCAAGACGTCTTTCTGCTAGATTTTGTAATTCTAATTTAAAAAACTGTTTAAAACAACAGTTTTTAAAACAAAACTTTACCCGGAGATTTTTGGGCCATTTTCGTTTTTAACTTTTTGGCGTGACCAATCCTTAAATACTAGTATTTACTATAGTTTCCCATACTTTTTATGGGGTCCGCTAAAGTAGAGTTACAACTTTAAATATAGGGCCGGATTGACTTGGGACTAAACGACTTGGGACGGATCGACTTCGGGCCGGATGCATTATTCATGTTTATTTATTTTTGACCAAAATGTTTCTTTTAGAACAATGCTATACATAATAAAACATTTGTGTCTAAATGCACACTGTAATTATATTTCAACCTGACAACTATAAATAAAGTCATGCAAGAACAAACCATTAAACACATGATTTATGTGCTGGCTTGTAATGAGGTCAGTTTGAAATATATTATGTGACAGCTCTTGTGCATTTGTAATATGAATAGAAAAGTTTTGAAATCAACCTTGACAACATTGTCAGCTTCAGGAGCAGGTCCATATTCCATGCTCTTAAAGATTTCAGCAACAGAATTTTTTGGGGTTGTTTTCGTGTCAGCAGCCATCGTTGCTTTCTCGGACCTAGACGTTAGATTAAAGAAAACATCGAAAAGTCACGAGCGTACGCATGCCTTCTACGTCATAACATGGCAGCCACCACTGAAAAAAATTTCGTTTAATTTTGGTGAGTTTATCGCCGGTTTTTTGCTTGATATAGACGTCCATATGTCACAATATAATTGCATGCAAAAGTAAATTTTGTCTTTAAATCATAATCGAAGACGTTTCACTATAGAAAGCCGATATCTTTCAGCTTAAACCGTAGTTACCACTTTCTCTTTGATCTGAGAAGTAATAAATTTGGAACTTTGATCCCTGAAGCAAAAAAAGAACTACATTTAACCAGTTAATACAGAACAATATTAAGTAGTTTCATAATAATTATCATGAAAAAAATCCTCAAAACATTCATAATGCATTTTTTAAATGATAGAAAGATTGAGGGTATTCATTCATGCATGGACATGTTAAAACTTTGTTTATTGCATGTTTAAAAATGCTTACAATTGCCCTCCTGTTTGTTTACAGTCATCCATCCATTTAGTTGTAGGAAATTCATTAGTGAAGTCAAATTACAAACGTGAGTTGTTACACCACAATTTGATTTGACCTTTAACTGGTTTGAGTGCATGCCTGATATATATGTAAATACAAATGTACCATGACCATGATGACTTGGAAAACAATAAAGGATGTTCCTATTATATTTTACACAACATAAATCTATGATTATTAAATTTTAAATTGTAGTGCCCTTTATAAATGTTTTATAGATGTAAATTTTATAACAAGACGTTACAAATTTGTTTGCATTGAACCTCCCATGCTTCGAGCCATTACATGTCGAAAAAGATTACATCATCATATAATTGTGTATGAAATTGATATAATAATAAAAAAAATTATGCAGTGAGTATTTTCCTTTAGATAGTAAGTAAATTTTCAACTAACAATTAGATTTTAAAGTTAGAATAAATTGAGCTGTCATTAATCATATGTTAATGACAAATCAAGAAATATAACATGTATAAGGAGAAATGAACATAACAAAATACGAATAGACACTCATGATAGTCAAGCATGTGTAAACATATAGATAAAGATTTTTCTAGGTCTCTTTGATTTCAGGTTAAAAATTAAAAATATATATATAATGTCTAAAAATAGCAACAAACAACATTCAATCTATTTAGGTGTGGATCAGCTCGTGATAATAAACTGATACAGTTACTAAATTAAAATTATGTAAATGTCTAAGAATGTAACTTAAACACACTAATTGATACATTAAAAATGTTCTATTAGATTTTAAATAGATACATGTACACGCAATATTTCACTAGACAAACTAGCTTCATCAGGCATGTGCATCTATCCAGGTGAAATTGGATGCATGACAAAAAATATTTTGTAGCTTAAACTACACGCAGTTGGAACAAAAGTTTTAACATATTTATTGATGTTGTTTAAAGTGTACGGGTTTCAAGATTATTGTTTTGATTTGTTTTTAAATCTTTTCTCATCTCATTGAGTCCTTCAGGTTCAAGAGGTCGTAACTGGTGGATCTAAAATCTCTCTCTCTCTTTTGTCTCCCAATTTTGGTTTTTCTCAATGATTTGAAATGTGACATTTTCAAAATCATGCCCTTCTCATAAGATGTCTTGTGATAGGGCAGTTTCTTTCTGCTGTATAAAATGACCGATGGTTATTCAGTCGGATGTTGAATGGTGTTTCTGTTTCACCAACATATTGCACCTTGCAAGTTCCACACACACATATATATATATATACTTTAACTGTATACATGTAGGAATAATTTTTATGGGCTGGATCAGTCAACGAAATGGTGATTTCTGGTGTCTTCCTTGTTTCAATCAATGTTGAAATTCTTTTCTTTTTCATAATGAAAAATAAAGTCATAGAACCACATACTGAACACATGCCTGCCTGTCTCCACTAAAGGTCAAACTAAAGGTTGCATAAATACAGATTTAAATGAGGTTGAATTATTGACTTGCAAATTATTGACTTGCAAGTCAATAATACATCAGCGATGTTATTTAGCTCATTTTGGCAAAATTGAAGCAAACTGACTGCTAATAGCTAAATGTTACATCAATGTTTAACCCGAATAATTCAGTCCCTCCCCTACTTCATGTACTTGCGACGGCCTGAATCCTCATGTACATGTTCCTAACACGATAAAAACTCTTCACGAATCCTGGATTTTGATTGGTGCCCTGTAGAAGAGGTGACCTATCAGGCTCAGCAATCTGCTCAATTTTATTGAGATATGTAAATCCAGAGCTAATCGCGAATGATTGATTGAAGATTTTTCTTTGTCATAGATCAGCGCAATATAACGACTGAATTATTTGGGTTAATCCAGTGTGTGAAACCTCCGCTCGCCAACTCGCCAAATGCGAGTAAGAATCGTGTTTGGCGAGTCCAGATTCAATAAAACTCGCCTTGTGGCGAGTGACTCTTCTGTGGCGACTTTGAATCAAGCCAGCAAAAGATCGTCTCAAAACATTTTTCCGCAAAATCTATACTGTTAAACATGACTTCTGTTTAAACAGGAACCCAGATGATACATATTATGTTACATTGTTCTGATTGGCTAGATGACTGTTGAATGAAAAACTTAAACCAATCAAAACATGTTTTATAGATACAAATATAGATAAATTTACTTTCACTTTCCTTTTGGCAATGTAATTTTAATATATGTTTTGAAGATTGAATCAACAGTAAATTTCCTATAAACTGTAAATAAAAACTTAATTCTAATAATAGCTTTTAAATGACATGAAAAGAAGGAAAAGTAAAAAGTCACCAAAAAATCTTTACAGTGTATATTGCTTCATTAATTCAGCTTTTAAATGGCATGAAAGGAAGGAAAAGGTAACCAAAATAATCTTAACAGTGTACATTGCAGAACAATATTTGTTTTTCTTAGGGCATAAATATTGAAAATGCATTAATTATGGTCAACAGTAGCAACTTTGGATATTAAACATGTTAAAGCATTTTTTCAAGATAAAGAAAATTTATAAGTCCTTGATTTATATAGTCCTCTAAAACCAACATTTTCTTTGGAACCAAGTTAATATATAACCAGGTATCAAAAAGTTAAAACCCATAAATTGTTGCTTAAATGATATTATTTTTCATGTGATTTCTTATTAAATTACAAATTAAATTAAATTCTTCAGTTAATCTGTTTAACCCTATTTAGATTATTATATATTATACTTATTATACCCTATCGAGGGTATTATATAAATACCAGTAACCCCTTTCTATTGACCAAGCACTCCTGAATGAGAAGCCACTGAACAAAATTAATACATAAAAACTGTCAAAGAGCATGAAGAGAGAAGGAAATCACAGATACTTCCTGAAAAGCTTCAACCTAATACATATATAAGTAAACCTAGAATAAAGTTATTTCTAAAATGTTTATTACATACAATAACATATGAATAAGATGGCGAGTTCAAAATTTTAGAAACTCGCCAAGCTGGCTAGTGGGATTTTAATTTGGCGAGTTGAAATGAAAAGCTGCTCGCCATATTGGCGAAGTTCCAAGAAAAAGGTTTCACACACTGTTAATCTATGTTCCCCTTTTATAAATATTTGAAACAAATAAAATCATATTTTGATTTTTTTGTCTAATTCATAGTTAATGCTCCCTTAAATGGTAATTTTTTGCATTATAGGCAAAATATAAACCACTCTGGGAATGGGATAAAGAACCAATTGCCTGGAGTCAGCATTCTTAAAGATTTTCTGTTTTGAGAAGAGTTTTTTTTTTTTAAATGATCGATTAGCAAAAACATTCCTCCAAATCACTGTATTTAAATATATTTGGTTGTTAATTTTGAATTAAATTTGAATGTGTCAATATAAAATTAGATGTGGTATAATTGCCAATGAGACAAAATGCAACTCTCCATCAGATAGCAATTATTGGCAACAGTACGGCCTTCAACCATGAGAAAAACCCTATTTTTATGGTCGACTATAAAATGCTCTGACACGAAAAATATGGAACAATTCAATTGAGAAAACTATCGGCCTAATTTATAACAAAACAATTTACGAAAAACAAATATTACGGACATGAACCAATGACACCATTGAACTACAGACTCGGCCGCTCCTGACTTGGGACAGGCAAATAAAAAATGTTGCGGTGTTAAACATGTTTGTGAGTGCTCAACCCTCCCCTAACCTGGAACAGTGGTGTAACAGTACAACATAAGAACAAACTATAAAAATCAGTTGAAAAATGCTTAACTCATCAGATGGATTTAAAGCAGAAAACATCTAACCAAAACACAGACTGGACGTGGCAGCATATCGATACATCCCACAACAAAAAAGACACTTAAGTAAAGATCTGAGAGTACTCGCAGTTACTGACAGCTAGTTCAAAGCTAATAACAACAAATAAAAAATCATGTTTCTAAGACTAAAATAGTCAATTTTGCATATAATACTGAGGCTCAGAAATCAACCAATCAAAATACTGTATTTGGTATTTCGTCAACAAATCTTGTACATTATGTACTCCTATACATGTAGTACTGAGTAAAGTTTTATTACCTATAGCCCTGATATTCCACCTCAAAATAATTTTTTCGTAAGAAGCCTTTTTCCCTGCTACATGTATATGAACATGATAAAAATTAAGGAATCAAAAATTTGGAAAAGTTACTGATGATATAGCAGCCTATAATGTCCATTGTATATTTATGATTGTCTTTAATTTTTAGGGAAATTTTTTTTTATGATGGTGGTCATGGTTTTGCCTAGGAACAAGTGATTTCTGTCTTATTTGAAAAGAGCATAAAGAATGAAAATTCATTGAAAAGGGGACTAAAAGTTGGAATCAAAATTTCCAATTTAATTTTTAATTATAAGAAATTTCAAAAATGAATGACTTAGTTAAAGAACCACAATTTGATTTAATATAAGACATGTAAGATATATATGACAAGGATTATTATACGACCGCAAAAAATTTTTGTGGTCGATATTGGTATGACGTTGGCATCGTCGTCCGGCGTCGGCGTCGTCGGCGTCGTCGTCGTCAAGACGCATTGGTTTCGCACTCTAACTTTAGTTTAAGTGAATGGATCTCTATGAAATTTTACCATAAGGTTCAATATCACAAAAGGAAGGTTGGGATTGATTTTGGGGTTATGGTACCAACAGTTAAGGAATTAGGGGCCAAAAGGGCCAAAAATAAGCATTTTGTAACTTCCAGACATAACTTGTGTGTTAGTGTATGGATCTCTGACATTGTACCACAAGGTTCCATATCACAAAGGGAATGCTGGGATTGATTTTGGGGTAATTGCCTCAAAATTTTAGGAATTAGGGCCAAAAAGGGCAAAACAAGCATTTTCTAGTTTCATGACAATAACTTGTGTGTAAGTGTATGGATCTTTCTGAAGTTGTACTACAAGGTTCCATATCACAAAGGAAAGCTGGAATTGAGTTTGGGGTTAATTGCCTGAAACGTTTAGGAATTAGGGGCCAAAAGGGCCAAAATAAGCATTTTCTAGTTTCCAGACAATAACTTGTGTTCAAGTGTATGGATCTCTCTGAAATTGTGCTGCAAGGTACCATACCTCAAAGGGAAGGCTAGGATTGAGTTTGGGGTGATGAATCATACAGGGTTCAAAAATTGGGGGATTTTTTTTTTTTTTCCTTTTTTTCTTCAAAATTTTCCATTTTAAGTTGGTTATTTCTGATTTATATTTAAAAGCAAATAATAATATGGCAGGAGATACACACCAAACAGGATGTGTAAATTATTATATAATAAGTATTGTGCAATAGCAAGAAATTTTCAATTGCACAGTATTGCGCAATAGCAAGAAATCTTCAATTGCACAGTATTGCGCAATAGCAAGAAATATCCAATAGCACAATATTGCGCAATAGCAAGAAATTGTCAATTGTACAGTATTGCGCAATAGCAAGAAATATTCAACTGCACAGTATTGCGCAATTGCAAGAAATATTCAATTGCACAGTATTGTGCAAAAGAAGATACTTTGTATAAATTGCTTATTTCTTGACCAATTTCAATGGGGTTTTATTCTTGAACTCTTGGGGTTCTTTAATATGCTGAATCTAATCGTATTAAGTTTTTGGATTTTGGGCCCGTTTTGAATTGGTCCACATTGAGGTCCAAAGGGTCCAAAATTAAACTTTGTTTGATTTCATCAAAATTGAGTTATTGGGGTTCTTTGATATGCCGAATCTAACCGTGTATTTAGATTCTTAATTTTTAGTCCGTTTTCAAATTGGTCTACATTAAGGTCCAAAGGTTCCAAAATTAAACTTAGTTTGATTTTAACAAAATTGAATTCTTAGGGTTCTTTGATATGCTGAATCTAAACATGTATTTAGATTTTTGATTATGGGCCCAGTTTTCAAGTTGGTCCAAATCGGGGTCCAAAATTAAACTTTGTTTGATTTCAACAAAATTGAATATATGGGGTTCTATGATATGCTGAATCTAACCATGTATTTAGATTTTTGATTTTGGGCTCCAATATCAATTTTTCCACATTGAGGTCAAAAGGGTCCAAAATTAAACTTTGTTTGATTTCATCAAAATTGAATTATTGGGGTTCTTTGGTATGCCGAATCTAACTGTGTATTTAGATTCTTAATTTTTGGTCCCGTTTTCAAATTGGTCTACATTAAGGTCCAAAGGGTCCAAAATTAAACTTAGTTTGATTTTAACAAAAATTGAATTCTTAGGGTTCTTTGATATGCTGAATCTAAACATGTATTTAGATTTTTGATTATGGGCCCAGTTTTCAAGTTGGTCCAAATCGGGGTCCAAAATTAAACTTTGTTTGATTTCAACAAAAATTGAATATATGGGGTTCTTTGATATGCTGAATCTAACCATGTATTTAGATTTTTGATTTTTGGGCCCCATTATCAATTTTGTCCACATTGAGGTCAAAAGGGTCCAAAATTAAACTTTGTTTGATTTCATCAAAAATTGAATTATTGGGGTTCTTTGATATGCCGAATCTAACCGTGTATTTAGATTCTTAATTTTGGTCCCATTTTCAAATTGGTCTACATTAAGGTCCAAAGGGTCCAAAATTAAACTTAGTTTGATTTTAACAAAATTGAATTCTTAGGGTTCTTTGATATGCTGAATCTAAACATGTATTTAGATTTTGATTATGGGCCCAGTTTTCAAGTTGGTCCAAATTGGGGTCCAAAATTAAACTTTGTTTGATTTCAACAAAATTGAATATATGGGGTTCTTTGATATGCTGAATCTAACCATGTATTTAGATTTTGATTTTTGGGCCCGTTATCAACTTTGTCCACATTGAGGTCAAAAGGGTCCAAAATTAAACTTTGTTTGATTTCATCAAAATTGAATTATTGGGGTTCTTTGATATGCCGAATCTAACCGTGTATTTAGATTCTTAATTTTTGGTCCCGTTTTCAAATTGGTCTACATTAAGGTCCAAAGGGTCCAAAATTAAACTTAGTTTGATTTTAACAAAAATTGAATTCTTAGGGTTCTTTGATATGCTGAAACTAAACATGTATTTAGATTTTTGATTATGGGCCCAGTTTTCAAGTTGGTCCAAATTGGGGTCCAAAATTAAACTTTGTTTGATTTCAACAAAAATTGAATATATGGGGTTCTTTGATATGCTGAATCTAACCATATATTTAGATTTTTGATTTTTGGGCCCCGTTATCAATTTTTTCCACATTGAGGTCAAAAGGGTCCAAAATTAAACTTTGTTTGATTTCATCAAAAATTGAATTATTGGGGTTCTTTGATATGCCGAATCTAACCGTGTATTTAGATTCTTAATTTTTGGTCCCGTTTTCAAATTGGTCTACATTAAGGTCCAAAGGGTCCAAAATTAAACTTAGTTTGATTTTAACAAAAATTGAATTCTTAGGGTTCTTTGATATGCTGAATCTAAACATGTATTTAGATTTTTGATTATGGGCCCAGTTTTCAAGTTGGTCCAAATTGGGGTCCAAAATTAAACTTTGTTTGATTTCAACAAAATTGAATATATGGGGTTCTTTGATATGCTGAATCTAACCATGTATTTAGATTTTTGATTTTTGGGCCCCATTATCAACTTTGTCCACATTGAGGTCAAAAGGGTCCAAAATTAAACTTTTGTTTGATTTCATCAAAAATTGAACTCTTGGAGTTCTTTGATATGCTGAATCTAACCATGTATTTAGATTTTGGATATTGGACCATAATAGGTGAATGTCCAATTTAAAATTTTAAGTTCTTAGACCACATTCATTCTGTGTCAGAAACCTATACTGTGTCAAATATTTAATCACAATCCAAATTCAGAGCTGTATCAAGCTTGAATGTTGTGTCCATACTTGCCCCAACTATTCAGGGTTCGACCTCTGCGGTCGTATCAAGCTGCGCCCTGGAGCATTTTATTTGAATCTGGAATAATTTCGAATTCTAGAAAATTGATAAGAAATGTATGATGAAAACTAACCCTTCTAAGTAGGGTTTATATGAACTGAAGTATCAGTGAAATATCAGTGAAAGTGAAATTAACCTTAGCCATGCGCTCATGGCTGACCCTATTTAGTTGGGTTAGTTTTCATCATACATGTACATTTCTAAACAATTTTCAAGAATTCAAAATTATTCCAGATTCAAATAATTCCTTGTTATATATATATATATATTGATAAAATATTCAACACATCCAGATTTATGTAAATCATCACAGTTCAATAGTTTTTAATCAATAAATCCAATACCCCTCCTTATGACCCTCCTGTAATTAATGAAGAGCATCTGACAGTAATTAGAAGCATGTGATTATAAGAGTCTAGTCTGATCAGGTGATTGACTTATATCTACAGTGTATCTATATCTGATCAGAGATGGTATGGGTGGTGTTGTTGGTGTTCTACTAGCAAATTGTGGTGAAGTAAGATTTCTCACATTTTTTTTCACATCTCCCAATATTTATTTTTTTTTC
This sequence comes from Mytilus coruscus, assembly GCA_017311375.1. Taxonomy (NCBI): domain Eukaryota; kingdom Metazoa; phylum Mollusca; class Bivalvia; order Mytilida; family Mytilidae; genus Mytilus; species Mytilus coruscus. The sequence goes on from CM029603.1 coordinate 87,462,630, forward strand.
TGTGTTTGACACTTCCCAGTAGAACATTTTGAAGTGAAAATATAAAATTATGTATTTATGATCCCAACCATCCACCTCCCATCCAAAAGTGATTTTTTATTTAATTGAACCATGTTGTATATATACATATATATATATAATGATGAATTTTACCACTGGACTGACTACTATTTGATGTTGATATTATACAATTATAGCCTTTGTATGAGGTTGATACAAGGATATATTGACCTGAAAGAAGTATATTGACTGAGGACAAAGTCGGAGGTCAATATACTTCTTTGGGTCGATATATCCTGTATTGACCTCATACATAGGCTATAATTGTTATATTATTAATTTCCGACCATATTTGTATCAAAATCGTCGTTTGATTTTGTTGGAAATTTATAGATATCATATTGTCTCCTAGACAATAACAACATATTAGTAGTTATTTCATTTACTGTTTATGTTTGTTTTTAAGATCTTATGTATTTGAACATGTTGAAGATTTGTTTTCTTCAAATAATCGATCATAGATATTTTTAATAAAACTTTTAACAATATCATGAAATTTATTACATGACGTCACAAAGTATATCGGTTTTAGATTTTCCAAAATAACCGTGCAATATGCTTTTTGCTATGCAATATGCTTTTGCTCTCCATCGCTTTTCTGTCTACCTTCAAAATATAGTTTAACATGTGACTATCCCTGAACGAATCAAATTAGTTAAAATATACGAATTAATAATATTACAATATATCTTCAGTGAATATACCATACATATAACATTGATACTACAATATATATCTTGCTACTTATTAATTAGTGAATATATCTTAATGATTATTTTTGTGTTTGGGGGGAGGGGGTTGAAATGCTTTAAATCAATTGATCTTTATGTTTAGAATGATGCATCATATGTTTTAGAGTACACATTTATAGATGCCTTTTGTTTTGTGTAATTGGGTTGCTGTCTTAAAATAATTTGACTTGTATATAACTCACATCTTCCTTTTATTTGCAATGATATTTGAATTATATTTTTGTTGATATTGGCTTAGATTTTACAGTTTTATAATCTATCAAACTAAAATCATACAATATACAAATGTATATATATATACAAAAATGTAGCATTACATACATAATGGTATATGGCATGTCGCCGGTATATAATTTTGTCAAAAGACATGGAATTGGAAGGGTTAACTTAAGCGGCTGAACATCCCTATAACATTAACAGAATATATATAAATTGTACAATTGTGCATGTACAAACATGGTTTTCCTTTATAAATGTACTGGTGAAACTTACAAAATTTGGGCTTTGCACAAATCCTGAACATTGAATTTCCAACATCCACTATACATTTTGTAAATGATATTGAGGAGGATAACGAGGATAACATGTTTATGTCTTTTGTTATAAAAATGAGAAGATGTGGTATGATTGCCAATGAGACAAATCTCCACAAGAGACCAAATGACACAGAAATTAACAACTATTGGTCACTGTACGGCCTTCAACAATGAGTAAAACCCATACGTACAAGGCCCAGAAATGACAAATGTAAAACAATTCAAACAAGAAAACTAACGGCCTGATTTATGTACTAAATAATGAACGAAAAACAAATATGATATACAGCAACAAATGACAACCACTGAATTACAGGCTCCTGACTTGGGACAGGCACATACAGAATGTGGAAGGGTTAAACTAGTTTGAAGGCACCAACCCTCCCCTAACATGGGACAGTGGTGTAACAGTACAACATACATTGTAAGAACAAACTATAAAAATCAGTTGAAAAAGGCTTAACTCATCAGATGGATACAAAGCAGAATTATATAACAAAAACACATAGTGGACATGGCAGGATACTTATATATACATCCCCACAACAAATAGACACTAAGTACAGATCTGAGAGTACTCGCAGTTACTGACAGCTAGTTCAAAGCCAATAACAACTAATAAAAAAAAATCATGCATCTAAGACTAAAATATCAATCACAGGGATTAAACTTAAGACTTTGGCAATGGTAGCCCACAGCTTAAATTTTCTAGCCCACATATATAGTCCTATACAAGAAAAGCAGAAATTTAAGTAGCCCACACCAAATTTTAGGGGCCATTGGCGAGTGGGCCCCTGCTAATTTCAAACCCTGATATCAGTACACATCCAACATCCAATGGATTTAGTGTAAAGACATCATTAACAATCAGAGAAAAACATGACCTTGTGCAATGTCAAGATACAAGTATCGACAGATTGTAGAGCCACGAATGTGCATATGTATATAAAAATAATATTTAGTTTGATTTTAATTTACTGATAACAAAATCAATATTTATACCAATAAAAACAAAATTCAAAGATCTAATTATAGTGTTAAATTGGTAACCTTTTAGAATAAGTTTATTTAAAGGATCAATAAGTTTACCATGTTTACATGGATCATATCTAAATTTAGTCTTAGATATATATTTGTATTAAAGATAGTACATGTATTTCCCCAATTCTTAATCTGCCCCTGTTGAAGAGGCCCCATCATGGCCCATGGATTTATTTTTGGATGAAAAACATAAATCATTTCAAGATGTTGCTAAAACAAGTAGAATTTGAATATGAATTACATAACTTCAAGTTAGACTTCAACATGAGACAGCTGCTATAACCATACACATGCAGTCTTTGCCAACAGTTCCAAGATGTTAATTTCAGAAACAAAGAAATACATCATGTACATAATAAATGTATTTGTCAGATATAATTTAGATAGAAGCCAGTGGTTTTCTATTGCTCTCTGGCCTTCTTTGATAAGATGTAAAAAATATGCAATAATCAGTGGCGAGATCTTATTAATTGGTCAGAAATTTGTTTTTTCGGAATGAAATGGGGAATTATGTAGCTAACAACTACGGTGGAGATACAAAACATCCCACCAAAGTATGTACCTCTTATTCTTAATACATATGTTTGTAAACATAATGTTTTTTTTGTTTTGGTTCTATTTGAACATGTACATGTAGCATGGCTGAAAATTTATTATTGTAACAATATCCAGCTAGAAAATTATTTCTTAATTGTGTACAAATTTATGGTGTAGCAGATGTCTATAAGATATTGTTTGTAATTATATTTAATTACTCTCTGCTTTAATAAAAAAAAAATCATGCCGTCCTGTCCCAATTATCCAAAGAAACATCAACAAAATTGAGGGTTGTCAAATTAAAAATTAAAATCTGCGTGAAAATACTTTTGAGAGAAGGTGTACTTGCTAATTAGATATGCTGTTTTTTTTATATAATTAATTGATAACACAAGATATTTGATCATTTAATTGAGAAAAGTCTACAATGTAGTTACTAAATGTACATGTAATTACAACTAGTATAAGTCAAAGAAATACATGTACTGATTTAAAATGTACAAAATGTAATATTTTACATCTTAAAATTCATTAATTATGAAGAATGTAAAAAAGTATCTATAGTCAAATTTTACCCAAAATTATACAGTTTTTTTTTTATCTATAGATGCTAACCAGTTATGGGACTCTCAATGTAAAAAGTTAATTAAAAGATCCTAGACCTTGATTCTCAACAGTTTTGTTAATCCTTAGGGTCCAAGGATACAAAGTATTTATCATGTAATCTCATTAGAGACCTAAATGTGGAACTATCATTTTCAAATTAGCATCAATCAGATAGGAATGATTAGAGGTGTACCATTTCATACCAGATGTATATTTCTCCAGCTGGGATGATCTTGTTGATAATCAGAGAAACTTATCACCATGATCAGTGGAGAAATCCTCAATATTAGGGCTGTCTGCACCTATAATTACCATCTAACATTGAGGAAGCAGCAAGGGGCTTCTGTTTTAATGTACAATGTACATGATGTAAAAAAATACCTTGCATTAAATAATCTGATCTCTTTTAGCTTTGCTGTATAGCTACTCCAAGTTTTGAAAATTTACTTTATATCTGCCTCAGTTCATGATCTTAATTTGGTTATGATCAAAATAAAAAGCAGTGAAAAATCTTTGAAATTGACAAACTGATATTTCTGCCTTTTTTAAAGGAATAATAGGAACTGGACTTAGTAATTAGTACAATAATGACTGTAGAATCACCAGTTTAGAAAATTTGGATTAAAGCCTGATCTACTACATGTATGAGTCCAAGACTCATGGACTTGAATTGTCTTAGCAAGAATCTTCATTATACCTGTATAAGGGGTTAGTGTTCTATAGTTCAGTGAACATACATGTGCTTTATGTACATGTATGTTCACTGAACAATAGAACACTAATTATTTCCTGATTTATTTTTGCAATCAGACAATCACCCTCATAGACAAAGCAATATACACATACAGCAAAGATAAAACATTGTACAGTACACGTGCACAGTAAATACAAATGGATAAAGTTGAAAATTACTCTTGACAGCTTAGTGTTGAGTGATTCAATGTGAAACATTGTGATAGAAGATAATACATATGCATATCTGATTTATGACCCCTTCATATAATCCTATCATGCCTATGGAATATAAACTGTACTGACTTTTGGAATTTTTGGTCCTCAAAGCTCTTCAACTTCGCATTTTATTTGGCCTTTTAAATTTTTTGATTCAAGCATCACTGATTAGTCTTTTAAAGACAAAACGCAATTCTGGTGTACAAAATTTAATCCAGGTATCTATGATGAGTTTTTTTGCACTAGACCTTGAAGCTTTGAAATCCAAACATATAAATATTCAAAAGGGCCTAATAAGATATATAAACAATATCTAGGGTTACGGATTTGTAGCCTTAGTTTTAGTTTGATAACATTCAATTTAACTAAAAATTGGCAGATGAAATGTTGAGTACTTAGCATTTAAATCATGTCCTAAGCACTAGCGGTAGCTATTAGGTGGAAGTTACCATTTTGAGAAATTTCTAATATACATGTATACATACTTTTGTAAACATGTACTTGTATATTAATTATCCAGTTTACATGTGCTTTAATTATCCGTCCATTTTATTTAACTTATAAATTAGAAAAAGAAATACTTCTAGTTTTTTTGTCAAACAGTCAGTGGTGATGCAGTGTCCCATCAAATTTGCATAATTTCATACATTTAGTAATATTGATAGTTAAAAGCAATTGTAACAATACAACCATAAGACATTCTATATGTTTTTATGTAAATTCTTGGGAATACTTAGATGTTATCTTCTATGAGTGTGGAATCATATGCACCTGTATTACCTTTGATTTCCCCTTTCTGGAGCCCCAAATTGACTAAACAATTGATACAAGGAAGATGACATAGCATGGCATTCTCCTGGTTCCGTTCAACATTTAGAACTCTTTCTTCATGTTTTCTTCGTGGAAAATCAAGAAAAATTAAACAGGTATGTTCTGATTCTAGCCAATTTTCTCGCCTCTTTGATCTTTTTTTTTCTAATTTTTGGGGAAATTGAATTTTATTGTAAACATGATAAGAAATTAATTAAGAAATATAATATAAGAAATGTATTTGTAGAAGATTGGAGGGTAGCCAGTTTGTCATGATGGAATGCCGTTCCCCTCTGTCTGTTGATTTATATTGCGTGATGTGATATAAGACGTCTTGTATATTTCTGTTTTGATGATATACATAGACTTTAATACCTGTAATCCTTTACACAGCTACATCAGAATGTATATTCCAATTCTTTACATACTGTGCAGTAAAATGGTTCTAATATGTTACTAATTGCATACATGTATTTTTGGAGAAATATAATTTAATTTGCTTCTGTAATTTCAGTGCTTTGATGACTAACAGGATATTTATTGACTAAAGTTAAGGTGTATGTTTTTACTTGTTGACAGAATTATTATAGCTGTTTTCTTTCTTTAAATAACATGACTAGACAATGGTCAGTAATGGCCATAATCTACCTGCCTTTTATAGGGACTGTGGTTGTTAGTGGTCTAAGTAGTTCATCTACTGTATCACTAGCCTGTCAACACTCAGGTTGTGAATTTGAACTCACACATGGTAGATGGCAAGTGCTTTTGACTCCAATCTTAATTGACTAGGATTGCCAGTTTGCCTGCCAACAAAATGTGGTTCTCTGGGCACTCCATCTTCCTTAACCAATAATTTCTGGCCACCACAATATACAATGTAGCCAAAAGTTCGGAAAGTGGCATTAAACACCAAAAATCAATATATAAAACAATCTTAATTCACACTGAACTAACTCATTGTAACTGAAACATTGGATTGAACATGTTAAAAGTATTGGTACCCGGTAACATTATTTAGGAATTCTAATGAAATTGCAAAATCGAATAAGTGCTGACTTGATCATGATATCATTTTATTTAGCAATCCAAAACCAACATGACCAAGAGTCACATGACATGCATGATATTGTTACAATTTTTTTGGTGTGTATAAAATGCAGTCATGCATAGTATGCACCCGGTATTTCTTGTTATTTGGCCCTTGAAACTTGAAAAACTTGAAAAAAAAAGAAAAAGAGTTACATTTTTGTTTTTGTACCTTCTTATGCTTAACCATGTTAACACGCAGGGACTTTCTGGAAAAATCCCAAATTGAGCAGAATCCCTTTTTCTTGATGATAAGATTCTACAAGCTAAGGTATTGGTCATTCAGAATTTTTTAACTTGTTACTATTATTACATGCAATGGAAAGATGTATTAATCCTTACATGTTTGCATGACATACTTGATACCCAAAGTAAAGGAACTGCACTTCTAATGCTGTTCTTCATCTCAAATTTACAATAAGACGGAGCAAAAATCACATCTTACTGATAAAAACACATAGCTACATGTCAGCACTAAGTCATTTGCTTGTAATACAATTACATTGTGATTTATAGCATCTAGCCAGTACAATGTTGTCTTTTAATAGAAGTCATAATTTTTTTTTCTCTTTAAGCATCCAGACGAAAGAGAACAGATCAAGCCTGTAACTGAATCAGAAGTTGTTCAGGTAACACAGCCAGTAAACAAATCTTTTTCAAAACAGGAGATAAAATCAGAACTTTCATCAGGTTTTCAGCATCAAGTTCAGATTGCGACTCCTTGTGAACAAATTTCTGATCTTGCCACTGTAGATACAGACCAAGCCACACAAACCTTCTCAGCATCTGATCAATCGGTTGCTTGGTTAGAGCAAGAAGTTCTGTCGGAGGATCTTTCAGATTTAGATTGTTTCGTCGAGCCGGTGACTTTTTCTGTTGTGGAAGTAAAATCTGTATTAAAGTATCCACGGAAAGATTCTGTGACTGTTTATCAACAAGACAGCTGTGATTGTGATATTGATAGCAAGTGTGAAGAGAGATCGTTAGTTGATGTTGAGGATTTAAACGAGTTAGAACATAAACAGTCATTTCCCGTTGGACCACTTCAGAGTTTTGATTTTTATCATCAGCTTATTGCAGAGGATTTACGGATAATTGAAGTCATGGAGAAAGTTGGTAGGTACATGTACATGTATGAATGCCTTGTTGTGTGCATGGAGGCCATATGGTCCAGAGTTCATGTGCTGTGTGCATAGAGGCCATATGGTCCTGGATTCAGAAGGTATTTGTTAACTTATGAAAAACCATATATACTCTTCTTACCAACATAAAAGTAAGGAGATGTGGTATGATTGCCAATGAGACAACTATCCACCAAAGTTTAAATGAATTGGAAATAAGCCATTATAGGTCACTGTACAGCCTTCAACAAAGAGAAAAAAACACATACTGTATAGTCTGCTATGAAAGGCTGAAACAAGAAAAATTTGAAACGATAAAAACTAAAAGCCTTATTTATGACAATACAATTAAATAAAAACCAAATTTGTGACAGACATGAACCAACAACAACCACTGAACTACACCATGATAGATTGTTACTTGTACATGTATAACTATATAGTATTCAATCAAAATGTATAACAGAATTTATCATTGTCACTTTGTTCATTGTCTACTTTTTTTAAATTTTATTTTTTAAGTAATGAAATTTTTGTAGAACAATATACATAATACTTGATTCATATTCAAGAAGATGGCTGACGCTATATTTTTTTTTATAAGGATCTGAATGAAAGTTAATGTTCCACTTAACAGAATCATTTTGAAATTAAACATGTTGAACACAGTCATCAGGTCATGTGGACCATAATACACTGGTCAAGTTCAATTTGACAGTGGACATTTAACGTTTAAAAGTTAAGCTGTTGGTGGGGGTTTCTGTGATCAATAGATCACCTTTTAGAAGTTTAAAATTTGATTATATAGATATAAGAAGATGTGGTATGAGTGCCAATGAGACAACTCTCCATCCAAGTCAAAATTTATAAATGTAAACCATTATAGGTCAAAGTACGGTCTTCAACACGGAGCCTAGGCTCACACCGAACAGTAAGCTATAAAGGGCCCCAAAATTACTAGTGTAAAACCATTCAAACGGGAAAACCAACGGTCTAATCTATATAAAACGAAACGAGAAACACTTATGAACCACATCAACAAACGACAACTACTGAACATCAGATTCCTGACTTAGGACAGGTGCAAACAAATGCAGCGGGTTTAAACGTTTAATGGTACCAAACCTTCACCCTTTTTCTGAAACAATAGTGTAACATCACAACATAGAAAGACACACTATAAAATATCAACTGAAATAGCTTAACTCAATCAAAGGACATAGTAACACCATTGAACATACACTGAACAAATAAATTTATATATATATATATATATATATATATATATATATATATATATATATATATATATATATACAATGTATGCAAGTTACTTTTCTCTTTTCTCACAGAAACTTTTGCAACAGAACAATTAAATCAAGAACAAGGTGTGAACTCCGAGATCTCAGGTTTGAGTGAGAGTGCACTCTCTTCTCTGGTCCAACAGATGACAGCCCCAGACCCTGCTGAGAGAGATGGATCACCTGACAGTCAGAATGGGTCCATGCATGCCAGTACTGGGTCTGAAGGTTTAGAGGAGGCATTGAGTAGAGATCTGAAAATTAATGGGGAGAAGACTGACCCACCTGAAGGGGAAAATAAAAACAAGAAAAAAGAGGACACTGAAAGATCTGACTCCAAGGACCGAACAAAAATTGACAAAAAAAGTAAAAAGAAAGAGGATAAAACTATAGGTAAAAATGGTAAATGTCACAGAAATTTAATTTTGCATGTTCAAGGACTAACACTATTTACTTTCACATTTTTTTGTTATTTGATTGTCTTGGATACAGTGAATTTTGATGATTAAGTGAACCCCTTTTAGAATGATATTAAACAACTGGCTTGTATTAATATATGAGCCAAAAAGATTTCCAATAACTTACACTACAAACAGTGGCAGGGTATACATCATCATTGTTCAACATGTTCAATGTGTTTTCAGTGAAGTTCAAGGACACCATCTGTCAAAATTTAGAAGCATATCAAGTAAACATTTAGAAAGATATCTGATAAGATTCAGTGTGTAACAAAAAGATATGCATTTCTCATCTCTTTAATGTTCAGATATATGTCTGCTACAAGTATGTGATAGTTTGAAAACTGAATTTCAGTACTATTTTGAAATATTATTTTGGTTTGCTAATATTGTAATTTAATATTAGTTGAATCTGAAGTATATATTTTTAGACCAGGGTCACTAGGTTCAAAAACAGGTGTTAAATAATTTTATATTTGTTTTCTAGATTGTTGATAACATTTTTTTAATAAGTCAAAATTTTATCTTATTGATTGTATAAAAAAGAAAAATGTATATCTTGGTTTTGGTGTCCTTGAACTTCACTGATGCACCCAATAGTGCATGAGCACTTGTAAATTAGGATAGTAAGTTAAACAGATTATAAACCACTTGCAACAGGAAAGACATGATTGACGTAATATCTAACAGTTTATTGCATTGCTTTTGTGTATTGTTATAATTTAATGATCTGTAATTTAGTATCTTCAAAGTCGATTGTTTATTTCTGAAAAGGAACAGGCTAGCATGTGTTTTTATAGATCCTCTTCCATGTTACGTTTCAAAATAAATCATTGATGCATTTTGAATCTGGCACATCTCCATGAAATGTAAAAGCTTCTTTAGTATTATCAGAATAACAAATTATTGGTGTGATTGCACAATCACCTTGAATCTTTCAGCAACACCTGAAAAAAGATTAAAGAAAAAGTCGGTTTTGTAATTAATCAACACCCACATAATTCTTCTTGGCCTGCTTGTTTTTTTAAAGTTTTAAGAATAGAGATCTTTGTTTTACGCAGTTCTTTCTTCAACTGAAAGCGTAACTGGATGTGCAAAATTTGTGGTCGTCTGTATGTGTCTTAATTTAATCAAGCTGGAAAAAAATTGCTTATCAATTTGACAAGTAAAAAAAATTACCAGATATTCTATTATAGGACAAAGTTACAATTTAGAACTTTGGAAATTTTATGTTTTTTTGTAGATCACATATGCATTTTTAGCTAGGTAATGATTCAGAACTTTGGAAATTTTATGTTTTTCTGTAGATCGTATTTTGAGAGCTTGGTTTATATTCAGAACTTTGGAAATTGTATGTTTTTTCTGTAGATCATATTCTGAGAGCTTTGAGCAGCCTACAAACCACCGAAGAAAAATTAGCTGCCTTGTGTAAAAAGTATGCTGATCTCCATGAGGAACACAGAACTCTAAATTCTACAGTCAAACAGCTTCAACGTAAACTTAGTGTTGTAAGTATACATACAGATTTATTTTATTCTTAAAGGTTCCTGGAAAGACAAGACTATTCTTTGATTTAAAGAATCTTTATAATGGTCTAAGATTCGTTTTGATTGCAGCTTGCTTTACAACACCTATTGATATAGAGAGAGTGAATAAAGTACTGTAATCAGATTTTACAATAAAAGATTTGACCATTAAGAGTTAGGTTTAACTACGTTTTTTTGGAAAAACTGTACATCATGTACATAACTATATCAGATACTTTTTGATGAAAATTCTTTGTTTATAAATTCTATCCATTTTTTAATACAACTTAGGTTGTAGCATCCTCATTCAAAATTAGCCAGGTCAATACTGTTTTGTTTTGGATTTTATTATTCATGGGGTACCACTTAATTATGGATTTTTAATATAGGCTTAATAGTTATATATATAATTTTGTAATTACTTTATGTCCATACAGGGTTCTCAATAAACAAGTCCATGAGTCCTGGACTCATGAAAATCTATCTGGACTCATGAAAATCTATCTTGACTCATCATTTTTATAACTGGAGATTCCAAAGATGCATCAAAATTGTAAAATGTTGTATAAACTGAGGACACATATCTTTATATAGTAAAAGTAAAAAAAAAAAATCTAAATTTGATGTCATTTTGCTCTTTTTTGTCATGGAGACTGATATTTAGCAATAAAATTTCTTCTCTTCAATGTTGGACTCTCCATGGCCAAAATTGATGAGTCCCTGGACTCACCTTCAAAAATCCTTAGTGAGAATCATGTCCATAATTGATGATTAAATTTTTCTTACATTTCAATTATTGTCTCTGAAACTGCAATCCAAATTTAACCCAACTTGATAGCAAAAATTTTATTCGATGGATTGTGCATTTGAATAGGGAGAAAAGCATGACGATCCAGTGGTTTTTAATCAAATATTTCATTTCAATAGGGAGAAAAGCATGGCCATCAGTGGCTTTTAATCAGTACTTATTGAAATATAATTTTCCTGTAGGAACTAGTGAATCTTTTCAATATGAATATAATGATTAGAACACAAGCTTTAAAGGTAAGCTTGTTCCATTTGCTGGTCTCTAATTTTGGTTTTTATGTTTGAATCTTTAAATGAAGAATGGCGGTTTGAACCATGTTCATAGCAAACCTATATTTATTGTTTTTTTTATTGCTTCTCCATTCAGCATTTGGCATATATATAGGAATGAGAGCAAAGATTGGTTGGCCCAGGAAACAAAAAATTTGTTTGGGTACGGTGAAATACACATATGTCTTCCTGCAGAATGTTACCTTCTAAGGGAGCTTGTTGAAAATTTGACATGCATTTTGAAAAATCTTAAAGATCAGTTGCAGTTGTAATTTGATTGATCATGTTAATTAAGTATTTGTTTAATTTTATGTGTATTTACAGACAACAAGAGAAAAAGATCAGTTACAGACTGAACACACTAAAGCAGTAATGGCTAAAAGTAAACTGGAGGGATTGTGTAGAGAGTTACAGAAACACAACCAAGTTATTAGGGTTAGTAGTCTGTTAATGTTAACTGGAGGGATTGTGTAGAGAGTTACAGAAACACAACCAAGTTATTAGGGTTAGTAGTCTGTTAATTTATATGAAAAGTGGTGATTAAGGGTAGGTTTGGGGACGGGGCTTTTAATTTATTGTAAATGGAATATGTGACAATAACAGAACAACCCAGCAACACAAAATAAAATGTCTTGAGATTAAAATGATTCGTATTGTTAAGTAAATGAAGTAAGATTAGAAGTATGAATGGAAATTGAAAGAGTTTTTTTATGCCCCACTTAGGGGCATTATGTTTTTCGGTCTGTGCGTCCGTCCGTCTGTCCATTTGCCCGTCTGTCCGTTTGTCTGTCTTTCCTGCTTCAGGTTAACGTTTTTGGTTAAAGTTTTTGGTCAAGGTAGTTTTTGATGAAGTTGAAGTCCAATCAACTTGAAACTTAGTACACATGTTCCCTATGATATGATCTTTCTAATTATTTTAATGCCAAATTAGAGTTTTCACCCCAATTTCATGGTCCACTGAACAGAAAATGATAGTGCGAGTGGGGCATCCGTGTACTATGGACACATTCCTGTTATTTTCTCTTTTCGGATGGACAAAAGTGGGATTTGTAGTTATAAAAATGGTTTTACCACACCTTGTGTTGTACCTATACCAAGTCTTTCTATTTAGACTATGTGTTCTTCAATTGTTTTTGTTTTTGTCTTTGCATCTATTTTCTCAAAGGCCTGTTGGTTGTTGGAGTAGCCTGATGTCCTATCATATATTTTTGGTCATTCCAGTTATCCTTTTTCGAAGTACTATTTTACTGAATCCTCAATATACCCAAAATAAACATTACTTTCATTTTTAATTTCATCTACAAACACACATGATCTTTTGAGAAATAAAAACAGCTACATGAAAATACAAATAAGGAGAGGTGGTATGATTGCCAATAAGACAATTATCCATAAAGGTCAAATGACAAAGTGGTGAACAATAAGAGGTTACTTTACTGGTTTCAACAATGAATTAAACCCTTATTGTATAGTAAGTTATAGAAGGCCCTGGTATGAAAAAATGTGTAACAATTCAAAAGATAATAACCAGCAGCCTGATTAAGACTACAACGATAAACAAAAGCAAATATTGCAGACAGCAATCCACAATGACCACTGTAGACTACAGTTTTGTATTTTGGGACAGACACATTAAGAATACAGTTTGGTTTTACATGTTTGTGAGCACTCTACCCTCTCTCTAACCTGAAGAAGTAGTGTAACAAAAACTTAAACATCAGTTGGAGAGGGCTTGACTTGTTGGCTCAAAAACAAATAATGAAGAGTATTTTTCTTAAAGTATTGCAGTTACTGAAAGTGGGATGAAAGCCCAATTTCAACTAATAAGCCATGTTCTCCCAGACTAAAATATCAATTAGTACACCTCCAAAGGATTTAGTTTTAAATGTAAAAGAATTTGTTCAATAGTTTAACAAGGAAATTGTATTGTTTTGAATTGTTTTCCCTACAGAATAGATTATGATTCTGTTGATTTTGCTGTCAGAACACTCCTGGCATTTTGCTAAAAGCTAAATCAGTCAGACATGAAAGTTATTTTGCCTTTCAGAAAAACAAAAACAAAAAAAAGACAGTAGAAATATATAGTTGAAATGATTACTGCAAAAACTAAACAGCGGAACAAAATGTAATTTTCAAGCAGGAGATTGAAAACATTTTAATGTCAGTATGTATACTTTATATGCCTGTTGTAGAAAATCTGTGTTGTTTATATTGAAATATTGATTATTGTTTTGATGCATTATTGCATAATTTTAATTCATTTTTACAGCAAGAAAGTTTACAAAGAGCTAGAGAAGAAGATGAAAAAAGAAAAGAAATATCAGGGAAATTCCAGGTATATATTGATACTGTCAATTCAGAAATTATTGCGATGTTTTTATTATTGCGAAAAATGTGACAGGGTTATAATCGCAATAATTTAAACTCGCATTTTGAAACATTTTATATGAATTAAACAGGATTTTTCTCAATATCGCAAAAATTAATATCGCATTTTAGTCTAAAATGACAAAATGGCAATAATAAATGCACGCAATAATTTCTGAATTTACAGTAGTTCTAAATATGCACAGTAAACAGCACTCAGACAGTAACTCAACAACGCTACTTCACTAAAATATACACCTTATTAAAGGTCATCATATATATGGTTTTGATTGATAGACATATGTTCACACCATACAAAGACTAGACAGTACAGTCACCAGCTTGGCTATTTCTTTTAAACAAAATCAGGGGTTTCAAGCCTTAAACTAGTCAACATGGGCAATCCCTAGTTTTATGCCTGAAACTAAACACCATTATACAATAAAATAGCTTTAATAGCTGGTGACTGCATTTTTTTGTTAGCCCACTTCACCAGTACAAGAAAACACCAAGAATGTCTAGAATAGGATTCCTGACTTACCCTTAGGATTTTATGAAAATGTGTTCACCAATGAATCAGCGACTGCTAACTTATTGAATCAAAATTTGCAACGGAATTGACTTAGACCATATAATTAACAAATTGCAGACTTCCAATTGTAAAAGTAATATTGTGATGCTTGAAACATAGTCAATGTTAACACAATATTTTCAGGATTGTGACCCAATAAAAATTTCAAAATTGAAATCAACAATGACCCAACAATATTAGGGAAGGAAACAACAATGCCAAAGATTAAATATTGATGAAACATTCAATTAAAGGGAGTCAATACAGTTTCAGGGGAGATAATTATTACAATAAGAAAGTTGTTTTTGGTTTTTTTTATGATTGTGTTGTTATCATATATAACAGATTCTCAGGACATTAAATTCAAAGGTTAATAATTTTGCAAAATTACCCATCTGATGAGTTTCAAAAATATCTTTTTGTCTTTTTAAATGAAACAGAAAGAATGTTTGGTTTTGTCATAATTATTGGTTTCTTTTGCTCTGCATTTATAATTTTTGCTGAATGTTAGAATGTCACTTTTCTGCAAAATATTTTTGATAAAACACTTTTCAAATACAAATTAAGAAATTTTCTCTTAAATAAGCTGAATCCAAGTTATTTTTCTATCCAATATATATAACTGTTGTATATTAACTGTTTTCTAGACAACTATTGGTGAGATTCAGCAACAAATGCAGGATCATCATGAAAGAAATACAAAGTTGCGAGAGGAAAACACAGAGTTAGCCAGCAAACTTAAAAAGTTCATAGAACAATATGAAACAAGAGAAAAGGTAAAAATACAAAGTTACGGAAGGTAAAAATGTATTATGAAATCAAATGTCTTCTGGAAAGTATGCATATAGCATTTATAGTAAGTAAAATAGTCTTTCCAGAAAAGTTGGTCACTCTGACCTATACTTTACTCTTCATCAATTCGTGTTTAACTTCAAAGTTCATTTCTCACATATAATGACCTACATTTGAATCTTCTTCACACAAAAGTTATATGAATATGGTTGATCAGGCTGATTCAGGGATTAGATAACCTATTTTATTGTAGATTATCAATTTGATATTTATGTTATACAAAAGTATAAACTCTTATTTGTCATTTTCAGCAAGTAGAAAAGGTGATGCAACATAGAGAACTAGAACAAAAGTTAGCCGACGCCAGGTTAGCTCAATCAAATGCAATACTGAAGGAGGAACAGGAAAGATCAAAGAAAGAAAAAGAAGTGGTATGTTTTGTTCTGTTAGGTTAATAATTAGGACAAAGCTGGCCAAGTATTGATATTTATGATATGTTGAAAAAGTACTTTTTAAGTACTGTAAATTAAAAAAAATTGCAAGCATTTATTATTGCAATTGTTGGATGGAAAGTGAAATTACAATAAAAAAAATCAGTTAAAATTCAGTCAAAAGAAGTTTTAATACAAACATGAACAACATTTTTGTCAGATTGTTTGTTAAAATAATCTAAATTGTTTAAAATTTGAACTTGAAAGCACCAAAGTGGTAGTTAAAATTGTTAACGTAAGAAAACAAGAAAAAAATCACATTGAAAAATGAAAATTATTAAAGCAACATAACACTAGCATAACATTAATGAAACCAGATGCTGAAGAAAATTCAGTGTAGCATATAATAATATCACTGTAGATTAGACACGGAATAAAGCAATAACATATATGTATGTACTTTACTCCATGGTAAATATTTAATCTGTGTTACTTGTTTGTACAAAAAAAGGTCAGTTTTATACTGTTCATTCAGAAATCGTTGGTGCATTTATAATTGCTATGGTTAAACAACTGTCAGACACAAATCCAAGATTTATAAGAACTTTGAATTCACTTTATACAACTTTACAAATTTCCTGTTGGTATGTATGTAGAATCTGTGAAAACCAAGGAATCAAGGATCCTTGAAAATTGGTTCACTAAAAACAAATGAAAACACCATATTGTGATATCAGGAAATATTTTGCACCAATAATGCTATCAAAATTTTAAACGGTCTTCATTTTTGCAAACTCAATCCTATTGTTATTTTCAAAAAAAAAAAAAAAAAAAATAGAATTTACAGTATTCATCTTATAACTTGCTTTATTCTTCTTTTTTTTCTTTTCTTTTCTAGCTGTTACTTCAAGCAACGGAAGCACAAAAGAAATCTGTCCTTTTGGAAGCACAGGTATTTATTTTTAAAGAGAAAAATATGATTACAATATGAAGGGTATGTGATGTTAGGGTAGAAAGATTGCTAAATATATGATAGTTTTAATCATAATTAAAAGTCAACTTCATGCTATATTTGTTACATAGAACTATAAAATAGAGTTTCACAGGGGAGAGTAAAACAACAAGATGAAAAACAAAAAAGACAACATCATGGCCATAAAAAAAGACAGAGAGAGCACAAAACACCATTAAAATAGAAAAACTAAAAATTGAGCAGAACAAACAAAAAAGGGGGTTTATATTGTATTCTGAAATGTTGAACACTTTCTGCCTCACTAGTGGCTTCTTTCATGTTCCTAATGTTAAAAGTAAATGATAAGTTATAACAGGTGTTCAGGCATAAAAAAAAAAATGTAAGATTGGTTAATAATTCTTATTGTGAGGAAATAGAAAATAAAAGACCATTGGTACATGTTGATTTTGTAACCTTAATACTACATAACTGGATTTGAAAAAATCAAATTACACATAGAAACAGCACAGAATGGATAATTGGTTTCATTCAGAAATATTTGCATATTACTTCAAAATCCACTCTGTCTTTGTAATTACAATTTAAGAAATATATATGTAATGATCAAAATGGACCAACCACTTTTGACTTTTATCACCTACATACCACACTATTTTCAGTTAAACATGTACAAAGAGAGATATGAGGAATTCCAGTCTACTATTAACAAAAGTAATGACATGTTCCAGAAATTTAAAACAGAAATGGATAAGGTCAGTGGAATTTGTATTGAATAATGAGGATTCATTTTACGTATTTTTTGAGGATTGTGGAAAAATTGTATTTCAAGAATACTTGATTTCCTGATTTTGACACACACTATAGGAAATTTGTATTTTGTTGAAATTCTCAAATTAGTTGTTCACCTATACTAACAAAAATATGAAAACTAGTTCTTGGCAAATAATGAGTCCACAAGGGTTTAGTGAAGTTTGAACAGACAAAAAAAAGTTCAGAAAATGTTTGAATGCTCAAAATGTACTAAAAAGGAAATAAGAATGAGCTAGAGGAGGTTAACAAAGGGAGATAATATGAGTTGTATAAATAATTTTGTCTCGCCTTGATGGAGTCAAAAAGCGAGACATAGGTATGCTGTTTCCGGCGGCGTATGTATTAGTTTGTGATTAGGTCTAGTTTATAGTGAACCACTAGTGGTAGGTCAATGATATTTGGTATGCATTTGTATTAGCATTGGCACATCTCATTACCATGGAGATTATTTGGCCCCGCCCCCTCAGTTATGGTCTATTGACTTTGAAATTTTCCTTAGTTTTCATGTATTAGTTTGTGATTAGGTCAGTTTATGGGGAACCACTAGTAGTAGGTCAATGATATTTGGTATGCATTTGTATTAGCATTGGCACATCTCATTACCATGGAGATTATTTGGCCCCGCCCCCTCAGTTATGGTCTATTGACTTTGAAATTTTCCTTAGTTTTCATGTATTAGTTTGTGATTAGGTCAGTTTATGGGGAACCACTAGTAGTAGGTCAATGATATTTGGTATGCATTTGTATTAGCATTGGCACATCTCATTACCATGGAGATTATTTGACCCCGCCCCCTCAGTTATGGTCTATTGACTTTGAAACTTTTGCTTAGTTTTCATGTATAAGTTTGTGATTAGGTCAGTTTATGGGGAACCACTAGTGGTAGGTCAATGATATTCAGTATGCAGTTGTATTAGCATTGGCACATCTCATTTCCATGGAGATTATTTGGCCCCGCCCCCTCAGTTATGGTCTATTGACTGAAATTTTATTTAGTTTATATGTATTAGTTTGTGTTTAGGTTTGTTTAAAGGAACTACTAGTGGTAGGTCAATGATATTTGTTATGGAGTTGTATTAGCATCAGCACATCTCAATTCCATGAAGATTATTTGGCCCGCCCCTCAGTTATGGTCTGGTCTATTGACTTTGAAATTTTATTTAGTTTACATGTATTAGTTTGTGTTTAGGTTTGTTTAAAGGGAACTACTTATGATAAGTCAATGGTATTTGGTATGCAGTTGTATTAGCATTGGCACATCTCATTTCCATGGATATTGTTAAGCCATGTGCCTTCAGTTATGGTTCATTGACTTCTAATATTTACAAAACTTACATGTTAAAGTGTTGCTATTTTAATTTCAACATTTGCATTATTGAAATTACAAAAAGGCGAGACATATCTCTGTGTTAACAGTTTATGATATTATAGGTAATAGAAGAATCTTCTGTAAAAATTGGTACAGAAACTCTAATGTATGCGTATAATAGATAACACAAGCACAGGTATAAATAAAATAATACTAAACAATACTCTATCAAAGAATGCAACCAAATGCTATTTTTTGGATAACTGTTTCATACATCAGTGTATATGATAATAATCATCTACAGAATTTTTAAAATACTAGAAAGAAATCAGTTTTACAGCAGTTAGTATTTAATGTTGATGAGGAGTAGCTAGAAAGAAAAATTAAAATTAAAAAAAAAATTAATGGAGAATAACATAACATTTGGTTGAGGCAACTAAAGTTAGAGAAGGGAAACCAATTTCGGGACATAAGTTGGAGCGGACGTACAGACAAACAAGGGTAAACCATAATGCCTTCTCCGCTACTACTGGAACATAATTATTCCTTTCTGTGAGTTTACGGCCAAATGTTTTGGAGACTTACATAAGGATATACATAACTAAATCGTATGAAATATTTGGAAGAGTTGATAACCCTTAGTATACTTACAGATGACAAAGAGAATAAAGAAATTAGAGAAAGATGGAGCAGCATGGAAAAATAAATGGGAAAATGCAAACAAAGCTTTATTAGATATGGTAGAAGAGGTCAGTATATTTACATATACCATATAGCAAACTAAAATTGAAAAAATACAAATAATAAACTCATCATAAGACACCAGGCTTAGAATTATGTATGCTAGATGCACGTTTCATCTACTAAAGACTCCTCAGTGACGTTCCAATAAAAAAAGTTTAAAAGGTGAAATAAATTACATAGTTTAAGAGCATTAAGGACCCAAAATTCAGAAAAGCTTTGCAGAATACATCCAAGATAGTCTATTCCTAAGGTAAACAGTACCTTGTGTAAATATTTCTTTGGTACTTGCATGTTGTAGATATTTTCCACTCAAAAATGTGTGATAAAACATTTAAATTTTGTTGTTTTTGAAATTTTTTTTATTAAATGCTATCTATCAACTATAAAATCTCCTTGAATATTCATAGTATCTGAAAGACTTTGCACTAACCATTCAGTTTTCTTCATGGATATATCACCATATTAGATATAACAAAATATTATTACAGTTATATAATAATTCATCACAAACACTCTTTTACTTTATATACGTAGGATTTAAGTAAATTCTGATGTGTTTTGTCTCTTTCACCCAATCTTTGATTCAGAATTACACCATATTGTCTACATACAAGTTATTTTGTGCCAAGAAAGATAACTCAATCATTTCTTTTTCGAAAAAATAATGAAATTGTTCAGGGACTGCTTGTAAAAATTGAGGGTCGGTCAGGTAACTTTAAACGCACATATTTGTTAGCTTAATACTTTAATTTTTTTGCAAAATATGGCCCTGAGGGCACCTTCTAAGTTGTGATTTTAATGACCCTGACATGCTTAAACTGGTATTACACAAAAGGGTATGATTTGAAATATATATGTTTGTTTCAGAAACAAGCCTATGACAAAGAGAAACCAATGTTGTTAGCCAAGATCAACAAATTAGAATCTCTCTGTAGAGCCATGCAGGCAGAGAGATTAGGTAGAAAAGTACTGGAAGCATCGGGAATGGGTAGGTTTTCATAAACTATGTCATACCAAATTTATGTAGATATGAAACAAATATTTAGCTTTTCAATCTGCCTAATTGGTCCCTTTTTTATTGGGATGAACAGACAATCTTAAATCTTTCAGCCATGTTAGAATAAGATGTAATGATATGAATATGATACCTACTTTGTTGTAGTAAAATTGAGAATGGAAATGGGAATATGTCAAAGAGACAACAACCCGACCAAAGAGAAGACAACAGCCAAGGCCACCAATGGGTCTTCAATGCAGCGAGAAAATCCTGCACCCGGAGGTGGTCCTCAGCTGGCCCCTAACTAAAATTGTGTGCTAGTTCAGAGAAAATGGACGTCACACTAAACTCCAAAACATATAAATGAACTAAAATTAAAAACATACTAGTAGTCCTACTAATTGATCCAAACTCTGAATGTACTAGCTCACAAAGTAACATCTGCAGGTAGACATGTCAACCACCCTATATGTACTAACAATTCTGCCTTAAATCCAAATGGTCATTGCTCCTACTCTTGAATGTTTAACATCAATCTCCTATTTCAAGCAAAACTTATTTCCCTTAAACCGCCTTGGTGGTCTCGTAGCATGTTCACCTCGAGTGCAAAAGGTCGTGGGTTTGAACCCCGGCCGAGTCAAACCAAAGACTTTAGAATTGGTATTTGCTGCTTCTCTGCTGAGCATGTGGCATTAAGGAATAAGATCAAAGACTGGTAGGCTCGGAGTCAGAATAATGTGTCCGGGCAAGGTGACATTTCTTCCTGTGGACTGTTACCTTGTGAACTAGTACGTTAAAAATCCTTCTCAGCGTGTCGGTGTATTACAAAGCAGGGTTAATATTCATATTACATTAACATGAATATGCATATTAATTTGCCGCTGGACGTTAAGCAGCCATTCATCATCATCATCATTTCCCAGATAAACATATAATGTATTGGAAAATTGAATTGTCTCCCTTATATCACTAAAAAGAAACAAAAGTGTTTCATGCAGGAACAGCATTAAATGAAATAATTTTGGTTAACAAAATAAAAAAATAAAAAATCAATTGCTGATTATATATAAAAGAGAAATTCAGATATTTATATTTGCTCATAACTGTTGTTAAAACAACTTTGTCATAACTGTTTTATCTGAACTGGGCCATGAATAGTCCATCATTTGTTTCCAGAGGGGATCCATTTACTCTTACTTTGATATATTTAAAACCTTTGATGCTGTGCTATTTTTTAAACATTCACTATTGCATTCTGAAACATGTTTTACAGATATGACAAAATTAGAAACAGAGGCATCTGGGAAGGCTGCCACAGGGGAGGTTAGTGAATCAACATCAACAAAAACACCAGCAGATGGAGCCGCTGATGGTGACACGCCCACTCTAGATGAAGGAACAGTGTGTTCAGAAGAGAACACATCTCCGTCAAGCTGTAATGACAAAACACAGGCATGTTCTGCAGACTCTACAACACAGCAAGGAGAAACATGTGATACATCACCAGGTGAAGATCCATCCAATACAAACCAAGATAACAGTAACCAATCAGATGATGCCACAGGAAATCTGAGCCAATCAAATGATGTATCTGTCCCTGACAGCAGTGGACAGGCATAGTTTTTAATGTACTGTTCTCCTTGGACTGTTTGTTTGCATATTTTCACTTGGCTTTAATTTTTGTTTTTTTAAATGTAAAAAAAGACATGCTATTCATTTTTCAGAGCATATTATGTCAGGGGTTTCATTCAGAGTAGTCGAACAAAGTTCAAAAGAAGATGAAGATGTCATTTTCTATCGACTGAAACATTAGAAATGATTTTATGGCATTCTGCAATTGTAATTTAAATGATTACATAAATTTTTAATTCATTGCTCTTTTATATTTAATATAATTTCTATGAAAAACAATTTGATAATTGCATTCATGTAGAGTTAGACTCATTATTGTTCTTAATAAACTGCAGAAAATTTTACAGTGAAAATTGTGAAATTGATTACAGTCTGTTACCAATGGCAGGATTAAATTAATTTTTTTTGTTTGCTTTATTTTGACCATTTCAGAAATGGCTCTTCTGATTTATAATAAAAATAGTTTTGTTGTACTTTATGGCATAAGAGAATTTCACAAGTCTTTTTGCTAAATGTTTGCACCAAAATACATTTATTACAATAACATTATATCTACAAATCCCAGCCTATCATTTAGACTAAGTATGTACAGTTGCATGTTCACATTGAACATTTGCCTGTAAATTACTTTTTCAAAACCAGAAATATATTGTGATGTATTTTGCAACTTGTAAAAGAAAATACAGAAAATGAGCATAAAACAATAAAATTGAATATATTTCAGTGTTTTTTTATGAGATATTAAAGTCTGGAGCCTGACTATGCTGTATGGGTTTGCTCATTGTTGAAGACCGTATGGCGACCTATAGTAGTTGTTAACCTCTGGTAGAGAGTTGTCTCATTTGCAATTATACCATATCTTCTTATTTTTTTATTTTCCCTGGTAGGGGTCTCGCATTGTTATCCAGGATATCGTCTGACAGGGAAGCAGTCCACACAAGTTGATTTTGTAAACCATCACTGTTGATACCTTTGTTTTAAGTGATTGTGAATGATTCTCTCTAAATTATCTTTATATACTGGTATACACTTCATAGGTATTTTATGACGGGGTTGAAAATCAGAGTGAATTCACATCTTAATCACAAGCAGTCACTATGTTAAACAATGATTAATTCAACACCATCAGGAGCGATTTTTGTCTCGCCCTGACGGAGTCGAAAAGCGAGACATAGGTATGCTGTTTCCGGTATTAGTTTGTGATTAGATCTAGTTTATGGTGAACCACAATTGGTAGGTCAATAATATTTGGTATGCAGTTGTATTAGCATTGGCACATCTCATTTCCATGGAGATTATTTGGCCCTGCCCCCTCAGTCATGGTCTATTGACTTTGAAACTTTTGCTTAGTTTACATGTATTAGTTTGTGATTAGGTCAGTTTATGGGGAACCACTAGTGGTAGGTCAATGATATTTGGTATGCAGTTGTATAAGCATTGGCATATCTCATTTCCATGGAGATTATTTGGCTCCGCCCCCTTAGTCATGGTCTATTGACTTTGAAAATTTTGCTTAGTTTACATGTATTAGTTTGTGATTAGGTCAGTTCAAGGGGAACCATTAATGGTAGGCCAATGTTAATTGGTATTCAGTTGTATAAGCATTAGCACATCTCATTTCCATGGAGAATATTTGGCCCCACCCCCTCAGTCATGGTCTATTGACTTTGAAACTTTTGCTTAGTTTACAAGTGAATGTTTGTGTTTGGGTTTGTTTAAAGGGAACGACTTATAATAAGTCAATGGTATTTGGTGTGCAGTTGTATAAGCATTGGCACATCTCATTTCCATGGAGATTTTATAGCCCCACCCCCTCATCATGGTTCATTGACTTTGAAACTTTTACATAGTTTACAAGTTAATGTTTGTGTTTGGGTTTGTTTAAAGGGAACGACTTATAATAAGTCAATGGTATTTGGTATGCAGTTGTATTAGCATTGGCACATCTCATTTCGATGGAGATTGTTTAGCCATGTACCTTCAGTCATGGTTCATTGACTTTGAATATTTGCATAACTTACATGTTTAAGTATTGCTTTTTTGATTTCAACATTTGCATTATCAAAATTACAAAAAGGCGAGACATATCTTTGTGATAACAGTTTATTAACTGAATCGTTTGTGTATCCCTTTCTGACAGTATCAAATTGTTTTTTATGAATTTTATAATGATTTCACTAAAATTTAGGTTATGATTGGTGTTCCATATTTCTAAAATTAGGTACACACTACAGAAGTGGCTAATAACTGTTAAAAAAATAAAAGGATAATTAAGAGACAATACAAAACCATTAGGCAAAGATTGACACACAGACAACACCATGGCCAGGTAAAGATGAACAAACAAACAGTCCTAAAAACACCATACAGAAATCTTAAAGATTGAGCAGTAAAAACGCCATAAAAAAACGGGTGATAAAGATCAGCGGCTCTTTTCATAAAAAATCTTAAGAGTAAAAATACTCGTAAGTCATACACATTTCAGTATAACTTACGATACATTTAAGTCGTAAGATTTTTTGTGAAAAGAGTCGCAGTACTCTAGAAAATTTTCTCATCTGTTCTCAATTAGGTCCTGGGACATCCACTAGAAACACAAAATATATAAAAAGAAAGTACTCTACCCTTATTTTATCCTTTCTTGCAACAAAATGAAGTCATTCAGAAAAACAGAAGCAGAAGTTTGAAAATGTTTGAAGATCAAAATTGATTTGAATATCTTAAAAGTACAGAGAACATCATAATACATGCTGGTATCACAAAAATCATAAGTTAAAATACTTGTAAGAGATGAACTTCAATTTTCAGATGATCAATTTTACTGGAAAATATTTTTGACCTAGATAATCTCCACCATGTACAGCATTTAGTGGTAAGGGTTTTAATAAGAAACTTATATTTGCCAGTCATGACTGAATGTTGGACACAAATGACTACAATAAGTATTCAGAACTCAGACATCAAGAATTGTGAAATCAGTCATTTGGTCATTTAGTTGCCAACATGTCATGAATAGAATCAATTAGATACTTGACAGAATACGGAATGTTTAGAAGTGCTACATGTATCATTTAACACATGCCACCCTCAGGTGCATTGGTCTTGTACCTTTTAAAGGATGTTTACCTGCAGAGTTCAAGTGATTTAAACACATGGTAAGAAATCATGAAGATTCAGATAATTTTATTCATTATTTACCATTTTAAATGCAAATTATAAATTATTTAAAATACTTAAATAATTATTATTTCAATTTATTTTGAAACATAACTGTTTTACTTGAAATGTTTTGTGGAAAAAATCTAATCCTCCTAAATTGTAAATCCATGTTTATAGCTGATCCAATTTTTTTCACGAAAAACAAAGTTACAGTTGTTTACACAGAATAACACTACCTACTGTTATTTATACAACACCAATTTAGAATTCCATAGCAAAAAATGATACTCATATATAATCTCAAAAATATAAATTAACTTTGACAGCATTGCTCATTCATTGAAACTGCATCTGCTCTGACCTATGTGAACTTCAAGATAAAACCCTTTTGTCAAGCTTATAAAAATAACCAAAATAAGATGAAAAATGTCCAGACCCTTAGTGGTAAACAAAGACTGGTCTTTCGATACATCCCTGGTACATGGTATTAATCCTGAAAGGATGACATGTGTTAACTCGAACAGAAAATAAATAAATCCCAAACATAGCATCACATATAGTGTTTCAGTCTGTGCATGCATTCATTCATCTGTTTTTCCCATTATAGTGTAAGGTAGTTTAAGATATTCAGCAGATATGTCATCATAATGCAATTGCACCACACATAGAAATATACAAATATAGCTTAAAGTAACTGTCACTGTTTTGGTTAAGATACGGGTTTTAAGTTTGTTTTGGTGTGAAGCGTTTGTAATATCACAATGTGACTAGTTAGAGTTACGTCCAGTGACCAACATTTCATTCATATTCGGGACAAGAAAAAATTAATAATCAATGCAACATGTAGGGTCTGCAAGAATGCGGTCCGTTCGTAGCCTGGGATCCTGATTCACTGCTCGACAGTAGTATGAGATTGGGTCAGGATGCCAGGTTAGTCCGTTCGCCCAAAATCACGTTCGCTCCCATTCACGTTCGACTTTTAACTGCCACAGGAAAATCGAGGGTATGTTGGAGATGGGTCAGAAATTTTGCATTGCAACGGAAATATGCAAACCCCTCAAAGAGTTGTTGCAAGGGTTCTTGAATGTGAAGAGAGAGTGACACACTCTCTATAGTCGACATGAGATTTAAAAAAAAAAAACAAAAAAAACATTCCAATGGATGTTGCTGTGTATTTATACATCTTTCCACTAATCAAGGGTTTAACTTTCATACGATAGACGTATATGGGATGACCATATTTCTATAACCCAGTGAACCCTTGGGGTTTCTTTAATCAGAAAATGAATAATATACAGCAGCGACTCATGATTATTTGGAATTGTACTTGTACCTTGACTAGAAATACTGCACATATTTTACTGGATTTTTTTACTGGGATTAATGGCTGGTCAATGAAAGCGACAAAAAGTTCATGCATATTAAATATGACAAGAAGTGGACGATATCCAAGCCATCTTTTCTATACTAAAATAGTCTTTTTGCATTTTTTGTTGTTGTCTAAATCAAATATATGCTGCCAGAGAAACTGTAAATAGCAAATATTATCAGCATGACAAGATCTACAAATTAGTCAACATGTTTGAAATCGTCAGCCAACTCCTTCAAGATGTTGTTGACCTTAATAGAATGATGATATTACATTTTAGGGGTGTTTTTGCTAGAAACTATTTGAATATTCCCACTACATTGTATCAATTTTATGCAAACTTAACAGTTAAGCGATACTGGTTCCTTGAATCCTCTATTTAAATCTTTTTCTTTTATTTCGCTGTTACACCGCTGTTTCAGGGTAGGGGATGATTGAGTTGTTGTCGTTGGACAAATGTTGGATGCTGCTTTTTTCATATCTGTTTTTCGTTTATTTTATTTTATTTTTTTTTTTTTTATCAAATAATTAATTTTCTCTTTTGAATTGTTTTACATTTTTTTTTCAGGTATAACCTTTTATCACATCCATACGGTTTTTTTTTTTTTTTTGCTTATTGTTGAATGCCGTTAGGTGACCTATAGGTGCCTCCCTCAAGATCACGTCACCTGGTCTCTGATACACGAGGGTCTGGATGGGGATTACAGTATGGAGAATAATGGGCAAAAAGTGTAGAAAAAAATAGAGAACGAAGGACCCCATCCGGACCCTTATACATGATTGTCTCGTTGACAATCATAGCACATATCCTTATTTTATATTTAGATTCAGCATGTTAATTTTTTTTTCCAAGATTTGTATCATCAATATCAAGCAAAGATTCGCATAAATCAAAAACGCTTTCGGTATGGCGCCCCTTTTTAATTTCCTATGTAATAACATAAATGTATAAACCCAAATTTTATAATTAAATAAGATTTATACATCCATGGTTATAGATATTTTCAATAAAATTATTTATTATTTCAAATTGTTTTCAATGTGCTTTTGCTGTCACTTACACAAATTTACTGTAGGAGTAGTCTTTATGTGCCGCACCGATATTCTTATTTTGTACTACATTATAAGCCTGCCTCAAATAAGAGTAGGAGGGGCGGCTAATTTTAAGTGTTCCTAAAGTAAGGTTGTGTAAGTAATAGAAAGAACACCTTAAATAGATAAAAATAAACTTAAGTTATAAAGAATTATAATTTGAAATACTTATAACACAGAAAATAAGAACTTGATGGGGGTCCTTGTTCTCGAATGGTATTTCGTCAAATGTGCGATGAACTAAACGCAGTGGCGGATTCAGGGATCTTAAAGGCCGTATGTCCCCTCTTTGATCTGAAAAGGTAACATTTTTGTCTAAAATTCGATTTAAAAAAAATGCCCTGCTACGCACGCTTGTACCTTTTTTTTTTTTTTTACCTATTCTGACAATTACGACCTCGGGTCCGCCGAAACGTGAGACAATAGTATTACGGATTTTCTCGTTTATTTCAAAGATAATTTTGAAAAAAAATAGTTTAAAGTAACTTTTAATAATTAAAGTTACCGAACTTTGGACTAGATTCACCTGTTATTTAACACATTACTAGGTAATACGTAGTCATGTGACTTTATAGAACTGAAAGTACAAATAAAATGGCAACTAGCACTGTAGGTGATGAACTAATTTGTGCACTGTGTCTCGAGATTTACTGTGACCCCAGACTTTTATCTTGCTATCATACATTCTGCCAAACTTGCATAGAACAGTTAATCAATAAAGGCGAAGAAAAGGTAAATTCAATTGTCCCCTTTGTCGCTCCACGATCACATCGACGGAATTCCCATCTAACATTTACATACAAACACGAGTTACATTCAACAACGAGAAAATCAAATGCGAATTGTGTGAGAGTGATGAAAATATCACAGTGAAATGTATTGATTGTGATCAACTTTTATGCATAAACTGTTCATCTGTTCACCGAAAAATTAAGTCTTGTAAAGATCATAAAGTGATAGAGTATACTCAAACCGACTCTGAAAGTCCCACTTTTAAAATAAAGAAAAACAGTTTCTGTAAAATACACACAGAGGAAACTTTACGTTTCCATTGTATAAAGTGCGATTTACCTGTATGCAGGGATTGTAAGCATACATCACACGAGGGACACAGAACCGAAGATCTTGACGACCGCGTTGAAATTGCTTCAGAGTGGATAAGATCTTACAGTAAGGGTATTCATTTAGAAGTCGGTAATTTCAGCAATAAGGTGCAAAGTGTTTTGAACTTAAAAAACGAACTTGACAAAAATATTGTAAACGTACAACAAAGTTTAACTATTGTCGAGGAACAGATGTGTAGAGAGGTTAAACAGGAGTGCGCTAAGACTTGGTCTGAAATAAACAAACTTACAGACAATCAGGCCAGCTTGATCAAGGAAAAGAAAGTTGAAATAGAAACATTAATAAGTAAAATGACTAGCAAGAAAAGATATATTGACTCAGTTGTTAGTAGTGGTACTGATTCAGATATTATTTTGTGTAAAAAACAGCTGTCTAAAGGACCAGAAATGTGCACGCCCACTGAGTTAATAATAACTATACCGACATTTTATGCAGACCGACCCAGTATTAAAGTTGGCCAGATAGTGGGAAAAAGGATAATTTTGCAACTAGAGCCGAAAGTAAAGTTTAAGCACACGTTTCATGTAGACATGATGAATAAGTCAGTTTCAGCAATTTGTCTAATAAATAAAGACGAAGCGCTTATTTCATTTCGTTCAGATGCATGGAACCAAGGTTCTCGAGTGAAAAACGTTCTTGCCTACTATTCATCAGGGATGGAAAAAGAGGTATATTTTATGCCACCCCAAATGGATTTAATCACCGACAAACATGGGCGTATTTATTTCTATGAAGATCGCTTAGAAAAATTAGAAGGTGGTTTGACAGTATATCTCAAACCTGACGAAGAGAATAAAACTGAAAATATTTACCCTTGCAAGAGACCAATCTCCATGGACATTCTTACAAACGGAGACATTATTATATTAGACATTGCAAATACATTGTCGCGAATTAATTTTGATCAGAAAAAGCAGATTTGTTCTTTCGACGACGGTCACCTGACATCGCCGATTTCTATAGCAAAGAGCAGAGAAAATAAACTATGGGTAGCAGATCCGGGAAGCGGAAAAGTATTTGTTTTTGAAACAAATGGGGAATTGTTATTCGAGTTTGATGTCTGCCAGATTCTAAAGTTATCTAAGAAATCAAAACCGAACAGTATTTGCTTCTGTGAAATTTTCAATGTAGCGATAGTTGCAGATTCAATGAATAACTGTATTTTCGCGATAAGTGAAGATGGGTATTATGGCGAGATTGTTCTTGATGAATCTATTGACTTGGAAAGCCCCTCGTGTGTAGCATGCAAAGAAAATTTATTGTGGGTATGCGACAAAAGGAGCAGAATATGCATATTTGAAATGTTAAAACCTTAAGTTACATAATTATTACTAGTACACTGTGAGTTGCGCATGATTAAAGAAGTTTTTTTCTTTAATTGTGTCGGTTATCAAAGTTTGCCAAGTTCTGCTTTCGTTCAATATCATTATGAATTAATTTGGTTCATATGCATGTACAATTTAAAATTTTGAAAAATATATAGTTAAATTTTTTTTTTTTTTTTGCATTTTCAAAACCTCAAAATTAAAAACATTTTAAAGTTTTAGATTTTGATTTCTTCATTGTTGTTTGCTTAATTCCAGTGGCAAATATTTCATTCATATTCAGGACGAGAACAAATAAACAATTAATACAAAATGTATGTATATGTTCTGAAAGGTAAAGGTCGACCGGAATAAAGGGCGGGAAACTTTGACTGCCACTGGAAAATAAGGTTATGTTGGAAAGGGGCAGACATTTTGCCTTGCAATATACCAACTACGAACTTTCAGAAAGTGTAGCCATTACCCAGATCAAATATCAAATCGTCTTAGATTATGAACCTGAAGCTGATGTAACTGTCTGAAACCTTTTAGGGAAAAAAAAAACGAAAAAAGAGCCCCGAATCTTTACAGAACCACAATTAAACGTCTTCTTTTGTAGATTAAACCAAGTTTCCAATATTTCTTCGACAAATATGATGGTCCAATGCAAATGTCAAGCTAGAACCATATAAAGAATAAAACGACACCTTTCCCTTATCATTTGAGAATGATTTTTTTCGCAGAAATATGCACTACAGATGACCATCTTTGCTCTCGCTCCAGATGTACTGTTAATCTTATTCATGAGGGTCGTAATGGGGGTATCTTCATGACGAATAACGGTAAAAATTCTTGCCAAATGACGTTAACGGTAATTTTTGGTGCATGACGATAAAATGTACACTTTCTTTTAGACGATAAAAAATTGGACTGATTTTGACGAATCACGTTAATTTTTTTCCAAAAATAACGGTAACGATAATTATTTGAGACCTCTGACGAATCACGATAAGGATATTTTGACGAATCACGGTAAAATTTTAACCAATTTGACGCTAACGGTAGCCGAAAATGACCGTTTGACGCCTGACGGTAAAGGTCATTACTACTCATTCATTACTGACATTGAACTTTACATATTTTATGAACATTTCAGTTTTCTTAATCTTTCTCAATCTTTCTTGCGGATATTTAGCTGATACATTGTATTTGGTTGTATTAAGGGGAGAGTTGCTGGTCGATGGTTTTATGACTTTTAAATTGCGACTGTTCAATTTTGGAAATGCATGAAAAGTTTTTGGCATATTTTGAGCAGAGAGACATGGGTATATGATTGTACACTGAATAACTACCAATCATGTAAGTTACGATTGGTCGATGTTTGGAACTCATTTCATTTTGTGTACTCAAATTTTAATAAAACGCACATCACATATTCTTGTCCCCCATTCCTATCCACTTCACTTCACTTTCAAACATTTATAGGGGGATCAAACATTTATAGGGGGATCACTATACCGTTATTTACACAAGACCGCACTGGTTACCTGAACTTCGGATACACCAAACAAGGTACTTCATATCTGAGAAACAGGCAATATATGCCCTCAACATTTAGAATTCATTCATACATTTTTGTATTATTCAACGTTATCAGTCAAAATGTGTTCTTCAAGGATCACCAGTCCTTCACCTTTCATTTGATACCTAAATTACCAAAACATATTCTACATAGTTTGATATATACACCTATGCGTTGGAACTATTATGTTTTAAATATGTACTACTTTCCAGTATGTTCTTTTTTGACAGGGCCCTATTTGGTGGTGTTACATCTTTCAAAGTCTATCCGAATTATTTTTGCAAAGGATTCCGCTCAAGCCGGTGCTAGGGTGCCGTCTTAAAAACATAATAGGAATGGGGCCCAAGAACATGTGATGTGCGTCTTATTCAAATTTGAGTTGTCTATATCTACAATATATATGGCTGTAAATCGTCGATAGTTTTAAAAGTTGTGAAAAAAGTAAACAGAAACTATCTTTCATCTGCGATCAACAACAAATTCTCCAAATAACTGAACCATAACGATATGGCATAAGAAAAACACTAATGAGGTTCCTGATTTGGAAAAGACACATGGATATGTTGCTGGGTTAAACAATTGTATGCATTTTACCCTGCTTTAAAATTTAAGATAATACTTCCTTTAAATTCACAGGGTGTTAGAGAATTTAATATTTTAATCGTGAAGTATTGTCCTCAGATGTATAAGAGATGTTTTTTTATCTTTAAAAAAATTTAAACATTTTCTTCAAACTGCATCAATTTTATAATACTAGCAGATTTTCTTATGGTCCATACTGTTCCTGGAGCACGAGTACACGCCCTTTATGCCAGTTACACCTTGGAAAACTTCATTACCATATAATATGTATTATCTTTTTTTAATGAAAAAGAATTCCTTTTGTCATTTGACTTTACTTTAAACATTTTATTTCAAAAAATCATGTATATGACATATACATATAAATACAGTAATACATAAATACAAAGGGATTCGGAAACAAGGTTTCCCTTATATTAATCCGTCTCCCTGTCAAACAGAAAAGGGAAATAACTGCTAATAAATAGTTGATTTTTTTTTCGTCAGATCTTCCTATATGTATGTACCGGTGGCGGTGACTGTCATTTGACTTTCATAGTGATATTTGAGTTGAGGTAGTTTATCATGGAGATGTGGTCACATCAGCTTGAAACTTAATACATGTACATGTATTCATCATGTCATTCTGGGGGGGTCTCATTCTTTTATGATGTGAAATTTAAACAAAAATATATGCAAATTAAATTAGGGTAAAAAGTAAAATAACAAAAATACCGAACTCTAAGGAAAATTCTAAACAGAAAGTTCCTTTTCAAATGGGTTTTGACCAAATTTCGCGTAATATCAGATTTACTCTGTGTTCACGTATGCTTCTTTTCGTTATTTTATATACTTTATACAACGTTCCTATTCCTGATTTGAAAAAAAAGTCTTTATTTTAGCCTATTAAAAATCCTGGTCCAAATTCTGCATATTGCAAAATTGAGTTATCTTTCTTGGTATGTCATCTTTTCTTGCATTTAAATATTTTGGTAAAAAAAAAAAAATAATAATAATACAAAATATTTCTTAAAGCTTCAAGCGAGAAAATTCAAAATTTCATCTTTTTATCATGGGGTGATGTAAATAAGAAAAAATGTAATATTTAAAGTTGTTATCTAAAAGTCCATGTCTATATAAAAAATTACCCGTAAAACAGATATTATTAAATATAAATTCTTCGTCTCCAATTTTGCCTGACAATAGTGGGATTCGAACCCATGCATCTGAGACATCGTGGAAACACCGCCGACCTTGCGTCCAGCGCCCTATACCACTCAACCAACTTTGCTATATGGACAATATAGATTTCGTTAGTAGAGCCAAGGAGGTTGTATTTATACCCTCCTTGGTAGAGTGATGCCTTTCCTCGTCGGCTTTATCTAGGGTCGTTAACAGTAAATGATGTATAGTGAGTAGATGGTATACCTTGCAAATCAGCTGTTTTTCGTCCGTCGTAAAGGATGATAATTTTGCTTACCATGCCGTCACATCACTCTATATATATATATATATATAAACAAGTCTAAATTGAAAACAACGTTCAAAACTATATAAAGTTTAAGGAAATATAAGTCCAAACTCAGATTGAGAGGGATTGGTTAGTTGCTCAACATGCAGACCATCTGATATAATTATTCTTTGAAAATTAAACAACAACACGATGATATTGAAAATAAAATAAGCTTCATCTTTCAGATTTACCATTAAATTCCAGCCAAACAGACGCCATATGTCGTTATAATTAAAACTTTTATTAACAATATTGAAAAATAAATCTGATATGTTTACATAATATCAAAGGCTAGTGTGTGATCTTGAAATTAGAACTGCATGAGAATGAGCAAGTAGGAAGAAACTTCAAAGCTGAATCACCGGATTTATGACTCCATTTTTTAAATTTTTCCTTTTAATACAAATAAGCGGCGAAATGAGTTATCAGTGCAAAAGAAAATATCAATTGTTGAAATGTAAAGATGATTGAATTAAAGATGAGTCGCAATAAAAGATTTTTAGAAATTTTAGGGCATTACTAACCATGAATTCAGTATGTATATATAATATAAAAATAAGAAGATGTGGTAGATTGCCAATGAGACAACTCTTCACAAGAGTCCAAAATGACACAGAAATTAACAATTTAGGCCCGCGAACACTTTTATTTCGTAGTGCATTTCTTTTAGACAATAAATTCAAATTAAAAAATCGTACCTGCTCTATCTCAAAAAGATTTTTACAGTGTAGTGTACTACTATTGGGACAGATAATATCAAAATTATAGAAAAGTCTACCAGCTCTAACTCAAAATATTGACAATTCTATGTTAAGGGGGTCTAAAATTCAGTTTGACAGCTTCAGACATACTAGTTTTTGACCTTTTTGAACTGGACCAAATCACTACTTAACATAAAGATTCAGCACCAAAACTTTTTTAACATTTAATTTCATCCCTTTACTTAATATTTCATGCATAAAATATAAAGAAATAAATTTGGAAAGTGTATGAAAAAAATTTGCAAGCTATACACTGTCCACACTAGGGACTATATTTGTAGACAATGAAAATCTAAGGACGATAACTGTGTCCTCGGACCAATATAGGTCACCTTACGGTCTTCAACAATGAGCAAAGCCATACCGCATAAGTCAGCTATAAAAGGCCCCGAAATGACAAATGTAGAACAATTCAACCGAGAAAACTACAGGCCTAATTTATGTACAAAACAATGAACGAAAAACAAATATGTTACACAGGAACAAACGACTACCACTGAACTACAGGCTCCTGACTTGGGACAGAATGTGGGGGGTTAAACTAGTTTGAAGGCGCCAACCTCCCCTAACCTGGGATGCCCACATGCACACCTTAAATGTAAATCAAGCTTACATCTAAGCATCAATAGTAGTTTGGAGATTCTGTACTGGACAGTATCGCACAAGAAACTGTATTGCCGTAATACTATCTTTGACTGCAAGTTATTTAGTATACATAAATAACAAAGCAAACATAGGAATTCTTTATACAGTTATCTAAGGGTCAAATGATTTGACCATGTCACACTCTGGTGATCAGTCAAAACCACACTAACAACACTAGGTTGGAAACTCACAAGTGTGTGTGGAAACTTTTGTAGCTTAAAATTGTTTTCGGATTAGTGTCACAGATATGGAAAATAGTGAAACTTTATAGAAATATCCTAAATACTTCAAATTCTCAAAATGTTCAGAAATTGTCATCGTGGTAGGCGAACCATCGAAACAGTCATTCCGTGAATCCTTAATTGTGTGTATACATACATGAAATAGGAATTGCTGACCCTTCAGAAGCACGTGTATGATATAACCATCGTTTTGGGTGAAGTTGGTACTGCCCAATCTAGCTTTTACATGTAGTCTTTGAATTTTTGTGGACGATTGTTAGTCTTTTCTTTTTTGATCATGTTTATCTTTGACCTGTGAGATTTGATTGCCCTTTGATATCTTCTCCATTTCTTTTTTACCCTAATTTTTTAGTTTACACAGTATTTATTAATGAAAAATTATAACAATGAAGTAGTACAATGTTACATGAAATTCAGATATGGGATTCGCAAACAAGTTTGGAAAAACTTTTATAAATCCGTCTCCCGCCACAGTATATTCAGTTTAAGGTAACATATAAATTAAAATAAATTTTTGTATTCAAGTAACATCCCTTTCATGGGTGCGAGAACTGGTTCACCTGCACAGACACTTGTCTCTGAAAAAAATTCCTATCTACCTTTAAATAATTTAACATATTTAAGTATATAGGTAATTTTTTCAGAGACAAGTGCCTGTGTTCACCTGTATGATAAAACGTACATATTTACGCTAATGTATACGTTAGGTATATACAAAATCATTTTCGCTTCAGCAAATTTGTTGAATTCTAAATTATCATATGTCACATACAAACCAAATATCCCATGTAATCTAATGGGGACCAAGTAGGAGTGTGATAATAAATTATTACAGATCGATCTCATAGAAGTGATCTAATACGTATCAAAATAAATAATTTTAGAAGAAATTTATGAATGATTCATGAACTGGCTTATCAAAAGACATACAGACATGCAGTTACCCTCTCACAGAAACCATTCTATATTATTTGTCTCTGTATATATTATATAGAAATGAGCAAAGCCATACCGCAAAGTCAGCTATAAAAGGCCCCGAAATGACAAATTGTAGAATTTATGTACAAAATAATGAACGAAAACAAATATTTTCTACAGCATCAAATGACGACTACCACTGAACTACAGGCTCCTGACTTGGGACAGAATGTGGGGTAAACTAGTTTGAAAGCGCCAACCTCCCCTAACCTGGGATGCCCACATGCACACCTTAAATGTAAATCAAGCTTACACCTAAGCATCAATAGTAGTTGGGAGATTCTGTACTGGACAGTATCGCACAAGAAACTGTATTGCCGTAATACTATCTTTGACTGCAAGTTATTTAGTATACATAAATAACAAAGCAAACATAGGAATTCTTTTATCAGTTATCTAAGGGTCAAATAATTTGACCATGTCACACTATGGTGATCAATCAAACCACACTAACAGCACTAGGTTAGAAACTCACAAGTGTGTGTGGAAACTTTTGTAGCTTAAAATTGTTTTCGGATTAGTGTCACAGAAATGGAAAATAGTGAAACTTTATAGAAATATCCTAAATACTTCAAATTCTCAACATGTTCAGAAATTGTCATCGTGGCAGGCGAACCATCGAAACAGTCATTCCGTGAATCCTGAATTGTGTGTATACATACTTGTGCATGAAATAGGAATTGCTGACCCTTCAGAAGCACATGTATGATATAACCATCGTTTTGGGTGAAGTTGGTACTGCTCAATCCAGCTTTTACATGTAGTCTTTGAATTTTTGGGTGAAGTTGGTACTGCTCAATCCAGCTTTTACATGTAGTCTTTGAATTTTGGGTGAAGTTGGTACTGCTCAATCCAGCTTTTACATGTAGTCTTTGAATTTTTGGGTGAAGTTGGTACTGCTCAATCCAGCTTTTACATGTAGTCTTTGAATTTTGGGTGAAGTTGGTACTGCTCAATCCAGCTTTTACATGTAGTCTTTGAATTTTTGGGTGAAGTTGGTACTGCTCAATCCAGCTTTTACATGTAGTCTTTGAATTTTTGGGTGAAGTTGGTACTGCTCAATCCAGCTTTTACATGTAGTCTTTGAATTTTTGGGTGAAGTTGGTACTGCTCAATCCAGCTTTTACATGTAGTCTTTGAATTTTTGGGTGAAGTTGGTACTGCTCAATCCAGCTTTTACATGTAGTCTTTGAATTTTTGGGTGAAGTTGGTACTGCTCAATCCAGCTTTTACATGTAGTCTTTGAATTTTTGGGTGAAGTTGGTACTGCTCAATCCAGCTTTTACATGTAGTCTTTGAATTTTTGGGTGAAGTTGGTACTGCTCAATCCAGCTTTTACATGTTGTCTTTGAATTTTTGGGTGAAGTTGGTACTGCTCAATCCAGCTTTTACATGTTGTCTTTGAATTTTTGGGTGAAGTTGGTACTGCTCAATCCAGCTTTTACATGTAGTCTTTGAATTTTGGGTGAAGTTGGTACTGCTCAATCCAGCTTTTACATGTAGTCTTTGAATTTTTGGGTGAAGTTGGTACTGCTCAATCCAGCTTTTACATGTAGTCTTTGAATTTTTGGGTGAAGTTGGTACTGCTCAATCCAGCTTTTACATGTAGTCTTTGAATTTTTGGGTGAAGTTGGTACTGCTCAATCCAGCTTTTACATGTAGTCTTTGAATTTTTGGGTGAAGTTGGTACTGCTCAATCCAGCTTTTACATGTTGTCTTTGAATTTTGGGTGAAGTTGGTACTGCTCAATCCAGCTTTTACATGTTGTCTTTGAATTTTGGGTGAAGTTGGTACTGCTCAATCCAGCTTTTACATGTAGTCTTTGAATTTTTGGGTGAAGTTGGTACTGCTCAATCCAGCTTTTACATGTAGTCTTTGAATTTTGGGTGAAGTTGGTACTGCTCAATCCAGCTTTTACATGTAGTCTTTGAATTTTTGGGTGAAGTTGGTACTGCTCAATCCAGCTTTTACATGTAGTCTTTGAATTTTGGGTGAAGTTGGTACTGCTCAATCCAGCTTTTACATGTAGTCTTTGAATTTTTGGGTGAAGTTGGTACTGCTCAATCCAGCTTTTACATGTAGTCTTTGAATTTTGGGTGAAGTTGGTACTGCTCAATCTAACTTTTACATGTAGTCTTTGAATTTTTGGGTGAAGTTGGTACTGCTCAATCCAGCTTTTACATGTAGTCTTTGAATTTTGGGTGAAGTTGGTACTGCTCAATCCAGCTTTTACATGTAGTCTTTGAATTTTTGGGTGAAGTTGGTACTGCTCAATCCAGCTTTTACATGTAGTCTTTGAATTTTGGGTGAAGTTGGTACTGCTCAATCCAGCTTTTACATGTAGTCTTTGAATTTTTGGGTGAAGTTGGTACTGCTCAATCCAGCTTTTACATGTAGTCTTTGAATTTTTGGGTGAAGTTGGTACTGCTCAATCCAGCTTTTACATGTTGTCTTTGAATTTTGGGTGAAGTTGGTACTGCTCAATCCAGCTTTTACATGTTGTCTTTGAATTTTTGGGTGAAGTTGGTACTGCTCAATCCAGCTTTTACATGTAGTCTTTGAATTTTTGGGTGAAGTTGGTACTGCTCAATCCAGCTTTTACATGTAGTCTTTGAATTTTTGGGTGAAGTTGGTACTGCTCAATCCAGCTTTTACATGTAGTCTTTGAATTTTTGGGTGAAGTTGGTACGGCTCAATCCAGCTTTTACATGTAGTCTTTGAATTTTTGGGTGAAGTTGGTACTGCTCAATCCAGCTTTTACATGTAGTCTTTGAATTTTGGGTGAAGTTGGTACTGCTCAATCCAGCTTTTACATGTAGTCTTTGAATTTTTGGGTGAAGTTGGTACTGCTCAATCTAACTTTTACATGTAGTCTTTGAATTTTGGGTGAAGTTGGTACTGCTCAATCTAACTTTTACATGTAGTCTTTGAATTTTTGGGTGAAGTTGGTACTGCTCAATCTAACTTTTACATGTAGTCTTTGAATTTTTGGGTGAAGTTGGTACTGCTCAATCTAACTTTTACATGTAGTCTTTGAATTTTTGGGTGAAGTTGGTACTGCTCAATCTAACTTTTACATGTTGTCTTTGAATTTTTGTGGACTATTGTTAGTCTTTTAGTCTTTTCTCTCTTTTGACCTTGTTTTTCTTTGACCTGTGAGATTTAATTGCCCTTTGATATCTTCTCCATTTCTTCTTTACCCTAATTTTTTAGTTTACACAGTATTAATTAATGAAAAATTATAACAATGAAGTAGTACAATGTTACATGAAATTCAGATATGGGATTCGGAAACAACTTTGGAAAAACTTTTATAAATCCGTCTCCCGCCACAGTATATTCAGTTTAAGGTAACATATAAATTAAAATAAATTTTTGTATTCAAGTAACATCCCTTTCATGGGTGCGAGAACTGGTTCACCTGCACAGACACTTGTCTCTGAAAAAAAATTCCTATCTACCTTTAAATAATTTAACATATTTAAGTATATAGGTAATTTTTTCAGAGACAAGTGCCTGTGTTCACCTGTATGATAAAACGTACATATTTACACTAATGTATACGTTAGGTATATACAAAATCATTTTCGCTTCAGCAAATTTGTTGAATTCTAAATTATCATATGTCACATATAAACCAAATATCCCATGCAATCTAATGGGGACCAAGTAGGAGTGTGATAATAAATTATTACAAATCGATCTCATAGAAGTGATCTAATACGTATCAAAATAAATGATTTTAGAAGAAATTTATGAATGATTCATGAACTGGCTTATCAAAAAGACATACATACATGCAGTTACCCTCTCACAGAAACCATTCTATATTATTTGTCTCTGTATATATTATATAGATAACATTTATTGGCGGACCGAAATCAAACCCCTTATTCATCGGAAATCTCTACCTGAAATCATATACAAAATTGCAGAAAATAAATCCAGAAGTCCCCCTTTTTTTTAATTACCCGGTCTGCGACTGTAATTAATAAAGACACTTCCTATTATTTACTTTATTGTTTGTACAGTCTAAACTTAGATGCCAGTTCAACTCTTATCATATTAACTGTGAATCAGATGATAAAAATCATACTTTTTTATAAACATGATTTATTTATTAGCTTTAATTGTCTTTGAGTAAGCTTTCAGTAACTGTAAGTATCTTCGATCGGTACTTTGTTGTACTTTGTGTCTTCTGTTTATGTGACTTGTGTTTGTGCTTCGTGCCAATCTACTTAGTCAAGCCATTTCCAACTGATTTTTACAGTTTTTCTTATGTTGTGCTGTTACACCACTATCCAAGGTTGGGGTGCAAGTTTAGTACCCTCAAACGTGTTTGATGGATAGTTCTCTCATTGGCAATCATACCACAACTTCTTATTTTTATATTAACCCTGCTACATTCTTTATAATAACTTTATTAAGCATTACACCCATTAAAGGGTCAAAGGTAACAATTACATGTAGGAACAACAATATAATGATGACATTTACATTCACATCAAAATAAAACAAAATATTAATCACACAACACAACAAATGACCTCAAGTGCTCCCTGTCCTCAGTTCCGTAGACTGTTTAATAAAGGAGCCAACAGATTTCACTTGATGAATTGCATGTGATGATGTCACAATCGAGGAAAGGAGGACTGGATTGTGGTTACAAGTGGAACATATATGATTTTATTATGTGGTCATCTTTTACACAAACAGTCCATTTAACGGTCAACCAAATCATTATGGCGTTCGTAAAACTTTTGAAGGGATTGACGATAAAATTCCAAGTCAATTCAACTTTCGTTAAACAACTTTTCTGAATACCGGATTATTTATGAGTTTGATCCCTTGGAAGTTAATGATCTTCAGAGGGGAAAATCTAGCAACTTATTAATTTTCTAAAAAAATTGCCAACTAACTGTTGCTACTCCGTATTGACCTAAACAAATGCACTTTTCAAAATATTTGTTAAATTCAAAAAGTAAGTTTTTTTTGCACTGAAAATTTATATCCGATTTGGGCTATGGTATCCCAAATGGGTAATTATGGTCCATTCGAGAGATCGAGTGTACATGATGAAGGGACATTTAGAAGAGCCATTAAGATGCAACAGATTTATAAAACGATAATTTCATTTTAGAGTAGAATAAACAGCTGCGCCACGAGCGCATGGCATGATACGCCCGTCGTCTTGTGTGTGAAGTTTTATGCAATAATCATAAATAGTTTCTGAGATACGGCGCGACATGTGAAAACCCCCCTTTTTTACAAAAACTCAATAACTCTAAAATAAAATTTTGAATCATCACCAAAAAGTATACAGATCTTTAGATTAATATAACTAAAAAGTGTGTAAAGTTTTAAGCAATAACCATAAATCGTTTTTGAGATACGGTGCGACATGTGACCCCCTTTTTTTTTACAAAACCTCAATAACTCAAAAATAAAATTTTGAATCATCACCAAAAAGTATACAGATATTTAGATTAACATGACTAAGAAGTGTGTAAAGTTTTAAGCAATAATCATAAATCGTTTTTGAGATGCGGCGCGACATGTGAAAAAACACACCCTGTTTTAGTTACAAAGTCCCGTAACACAAAAAGTTTTAATCTTATTTTCACCAAAAAGTATACAGATCGTTTGACCATCATAAGAAACAACTATGTTAAGTTTCATGAAATTTAGATAAGTTGTTCTCAAGTTACGGTGCGACATGTTTACGACGGACAGACGGACAAACGGACGCCGGACATATGTATACCATAATACGTCCCGTCAAAATAGCGTATAAAAAGGAAGAAACAAAACAATAATAACAACATATGCAATAACACCCTGAAGATCCCCGAATCTTTACCGAATTTTAGAAAGCGGGTTAACTTTTTGCACTAACAGAATAAAATCATTTACCGTTTTATATGTCTAAAAGGTGATTAATATAACATTAAAAACAGATAGGTTAATTCAAACCCACACATGAAACGTTAGCTGTAATTATTGCTGTGTAAGCACCAGCAATACACATCACTTTAAAAATATTCAGGTCATGATAAATTTACACTAAAAATCCATGTAAACAACTAAACTCGGTCGACACAAAGGTCAATGTCAATGCCGTATTTAGTCGAGGCCCATTAAGGAAAAATCTGATAAATGAAAATTGTCAACTTGAACGACATCTTTAAATTGAATGGGATATTTAAACGACTATATAATACGTAAAATTAAATGAATAGAAAAAGTATTGACATTGTGCCAATGAATAATTGTTCACGAACTTTCCTTTGCACTTTGCTTAAAACACACATGTAAAATAGACTTGTCTGAAAGACTTTTAAAGTCAGAATTTTTGTTGCAATTTCAAGCAAAAACATGTAAAGTGACTGCACCAATATATCATAATTTTATATTGTTTTGTTAGTTCATATTATGCCATGATGTCAAGCAGTGCAAATTTTACTTTACAAGATACGCGGCCAAAGTATGTTGCTCACTGTTCTTATAGCTCTAGCTCAGTCCAAGGCCCAAAGGCGAAAATGAGACAGATCGACTGTCCGCAGCATTCTGCCTCTACATGTGTTAAAAAAAGTTTTTATTTCGTCTTTTTGACTATATTTACATTTGTAGGTGCTCTGAAATGTTATAACAGACTGAACTAATATGACTAATATTCTAATTCAATGACACTTGTTTGTTATTATTTTACGGTCGCCATGGAACCATGAGTCTAATCTTTAAAAGGGTTGGTGGTTGGGCGAATAGATACAGAGGGTTATATCTGAAAAAACGGATTCCTACTAAATTTACTACTATTGTTTTAATCCGACAGTTGACTTTTCATAGTCGTTTTAAGGGATTTGATCATCAAGCAATCGAAATGACCTTGCCCTTCGAAGCTAGAGCAATATGTTATTGCGGTAATCTTCATTTCTTCTACCACTTGAGTATATACAATATTCTTGT
Source organism: Mytilus coruscus (assembly GCA_017311375.1). Lineage (NCBI taxonomy): Eukaryota > Metazoa > Mollusca > Bivalvia > Mytilida > Mytilidae > Mytilus > Mytilus coruscus. Next base: position 87,506,415 of record CM029603.1, read on the forward strand.
TCTACGCTTTAATCTGTGCTTTTGGACTTCTAGAAGCAACCAGTCCGTGTCTGTATTTTCGTTCCATTTTTCTTATATTTGGTTCATTTGTACATGGCATCCAATACCTGATGTTGTATACTTATTTTACGCCAAAGCGACAACAATATATTCTGAGACGTCAATTCTGAATTATATAATTTGTACTCAATCCATTTGTCTTACAAAAGAAGATATGTTCAAGCTACCAAATTAATTAAGGAATAACAATTCAGTATTTGAAGATTGGTCACCGTCAATAGACTATTTTCAAATTACCGACTTTTGACTCCAGATTATATAATTTTTCGACAGGTTACCTTTTCTGTGGTTAGACATCCTGGTACTCGGTCAAGTAAGATCAACCAAAAGAAGAAAAATCAAACACATAATCCGTGCAATTTTAGGGGAAAGTTTTCTGTTTCTGATGATTTTATCGTGTTAAGAAAATATAAAGCAGTTAATTTCCCCCATAAATTGTATCGATCAAAAACTTGATTTTTACTTTTTTACTTTGCTCTTACTTGACCGAGTACCAGGATGTCTTACCACACAGTAGGTAACCTGTCGAAAAAATATAAACTCCGGAGTCAAAAGTCGGTAATATGAAAAAAGACTATTGAGGATTTGATGGTCGCAAATGTAGTTTTACGAATATAATCTATTATCTCATGGAAATTCGTATATGTATAGCGGTCCGGCATGGATGTAAATTTTGATTTTACGGATATTTGTGAAAATTTGAATTTGTTTTAAATATACTATTCTAATTTCTACCAACTTCATCAACTTTCCCACACTCACGACATACTCTACGAACAGGTGCGGATCCAGATTTTGAAAAAGGAGGGTGTCCCTGTCAAGTCAACGTTTGGAGTAATACTTGTAAAAAGTTTATGTAATTATCATATATGAAGCTATATAAAAGGGGGAGTCTATGTATTTATAATATATGAGGCTATATAAAAAAGGGGGGGCGCTCCCCTAAATCCGCCTCTGGTAAATGCAACTCAGTCACACGTTAATGCAGTTACATTCGAATTTATGCTTCCTAAGTTATATCTGACAATTTTACAAACTTCTTGTGAATGTGTGTGTGTCTATTTCTGTAAATGTGTGTCGACATGACTGCCTTGTCTATCTGAATCATCTAAAATTTGGCATTTCACGTTGACAGATAAAAAAGAAAGTGGAAACATACAAAACATTTAAAAAGGAGTATTCAAGATGTGTTTTAACCTGCTCTCATATAAATCCTGTGTTGATGTTTGGGGGGAAAAATTACAATTTTACCACGGACCATGGAAATCATTGGGGGATTAAAAGTGACAATTAATATATATAAAAAAAATATACTCGGAACTCCATTTCAAAAAGAAATGCTACTTTCAAGTTTTTGTCGAAATCCTTTATCCAGTATTTGGAAATAATACTGATCCAGTATTTCCAGAAATAATACTGGATTCCACAATGTGAAATAAGCACACGTGACATAGTAATTCCAATAAATAATTAAATATTTATTCCAAAAATAAACATATGTAAGAAAATGCCATTTCTTTAGTCTTAAATGAAGCAGAAAACCTCCTAAGCACAGTCTACACGTAACATGTCCTTGCATATTGAATGTCTTGAATTCATTAAACATGTTAAAATAATCCGGTGTCACGCAAAATGTTTTGTTTTTAAATTGAAAATGTCACTCAAACTAAACGTCTTGGTATTTGAAATATTTCCTGTAAGTTTAAAGACCAAATCGGAATTTTATTTGTTCTGCTTCTTAAAACTAAGAATAGTTCATTAACAAATGATGAATACAAACTCTGCGAGGAAACGAGATTAAATCTCTAATAAAGTTTACACAAAAAATACCACAATGTCGTATATGATAACGTCTCTGGTAAAAAAATGTCTGCACCAAAAATCCACAATGAAGCGTAACATAGTCAACATGGTCCATGAACTGGTTCTTCCAGATATATAAGAAACAATCCCATTCAATCAACGAGACTTGTCGATCCATCTGCGAAACACATGACACAACAGTGTAAAAAGTTCAAGTAAAACGGTAAATTGCTAAAGTTATATATAAAACAAGTAAAAGGCAAATATATTTATATATATGCGCGGAGTATTGTTAACAGAATAAAAGTTCTAAGCAGTTTAGTTCCATATACTCTGTTTTGCTCTAACATTGAATGTTTCATTAAGCGGTCGTATAAAATGAAAGTCGTACGCCTTGCAGTAAGGACACGCTATCATCCGACTATATTGACTGTAAAATGTCAGACCGGTGTTGACGTCTACAACTGCTCTACGACACTGCTTGCATGTTAGTCGCTTCTGACAGCATGGCGTAGCAGCAAATATATCGTAAGTGTACATAGTTCCAAGTTGTAGTGCGCTCCCGTCCCATGGACATTTGCATGATGCACACCGCATATCGGTTCCTTTTTCAAGGCACTGTACACAGACGGCGTTGATAAACTGTAGACGGCCGTCGGAGATGACTTGTACTACTCCATCGCCATACGCCTGAGGTGACAAGAAGAATGTTCCGTCAATCATAGGGTACCTATCAAAAACTGGTAACCCGCTCTTACATATAACACAGCTCAGCGAGCAAATCTTGTAAGATGTCAAGTGAGAAAGTATAAAGTTCCTGGTATCATCCGTACCATCGTCGTCCATCTTGATATGGTATGGATTCTGTTTATGCCGTGGTAGAAAGGTGAAGGCAGACAGATCTTGGCGACGTCGAAAGGAAGTGTTTGCGTTAAACGAGTGGACATCTACGGTTTTTGGGCTTTTTGGGAAAGCCGGTGGGTTCATGTTACCGTTAACAATAGGAGATGATGGTGTCGGGGATGACGACGATCCAATAGAACCAGAAGAACGCGGTAGGCTTCCACTGCTACTGACGCTGTCTGTGCGCGAGCGCTGTGTAGAAATGATATGGTTCGTGTTGCTCACATGGTGATTGTTGTTAGACGTGTTGTTATTGTTGTTGTTTACATTTGTTGTGTTGATAGGTGCACTGTGAATTTGGTTGTTGTTGTTATGGGGTATGGAGGTAGTAGCGTGTCCCCCTTTCCCGTTACTCACCACAGGAGCTGGTTTATCGTTCTTCTTTTTCGGTTTCTTTTTGTTTTTGTTGTCGACAACAGCAACTTGTGGTGTTGGGAAATAATCCAAATCCTTTCGTATGTGTCCTCTCCCACATTTGCAATCACAAGCCTTGAAAGCTAGATCGTAGCCTTTCTTTGTCCACAAATTTTGCAAGCGTTGTTTTTCGCTCCAGCTTCTAGCACGTCCACACGAGCGTAGATAGGACAGCACGGTTTCTTCCCATTCCTCAAAACAATCCTTGTGCATCCACTTACTGAAATTGCATGCTTCATTGTTGCAAAACACTTTCACAGACTTTTCAGGCTCTTTTGGATTAATCAAATCCTCGGGCGAAGTGCAGGTAAGAGGCACACAACATTTGACAAGTTTGGGACCGGCTCTGTTGTCATTTTCTTCAACAACAGGCGCCCTTGTTTCTGCAGCGGCTTGTACATTGTTATTTTCCACATCCTTTTTGACAACGTTGTGCAAATGCACCTTTTGGTGTTTCCGGTGAGGCATATTCCAGATAATGCACACAATTCAAATATTCAATCACTAAATATTGTCACAGTATTTACGTGCAAAAAGTAATGCCGGCTTTTACACCAGTTTATTATTGTTGACAATAACGTGGAACTGCCTACTTTCGTTTAGAACAATGGCTTTGATTGGTTAAAAATACGGTCACGAATTATGATTGGTTGAATGAATAATCTATGACCTTAGACGCAAGATTGATTATTTTGTTAGAAGTACAAGCATTAATGGTGTATTTATATTCTACGCGTTTGTCATAAATAGGTCGAGGCCGTTTGTAATCTTAGTCGGTATTTTTCAATAACAATTTTATATTTAAACATCTTTTCTATCAATAGTAACATACACTGAATTTTAAAGTCGAAATTTGGTTATGAATCTGGGTTATGAAATGAGAAATGAATGCAATTGGGAAAAAAATATAATGGAAGAAAATCGATTGTGCATGGAGGCATGGCCTAACTTTTTAAAATATATATTCGTAAACAGCTTGCTCGGGTTACACACTTTAACAAAGGCTTCTTTTTTATTTTATTGATAAATATCAAACTAGTGTGAATAACGAAAGGCTTATTGTGATATTAGCTGATGTTAAACGTATTCTATTAAAACGCATATTTTCTTTCGACTTGTTCGACGATAATATGATCTTATATAATAAATAACTCAATATGCTTTTGGTTGATAAAAATTATTTTACACACTGCAACTCAGACCTGAATGTCGACACAAACAGATTTTATTTGACTGATAAACAATGTCGGAAGCAAACGCCTCGACTGGACACAAAAATGCATCTACAAGTGCAAACGCAGGTGAAATACAACAACTGATAGTTTGCCAAAATTCTTAATTATGCCATCTAAACAAAACACTTTAGCGAAACATCATGCAAAGTGCAGACGCAGCTGTTATTGAACATCGATCAAACTTTATTATGTAACACTGAAATTGAAGTCACAAGGAAACCTGAAATTAAATGACAATTTGTTAGAGGTGGGAGGTGTCAAATTATAGGGAATATTCGTGGATAAAATATTCACGGAGGCGCTAAAAGGCATCATTTTGTATATGGTACGATTTGATTCTGCTGTGGCGCATTCAAAAGCGGGCTTAGATGGCGTACACCCCTTTGATTGGAAATATAGCGTTTTAAAGCATAAAATGGTTTAAAATTTTTTCCCTCGCTCCGCTCAGTTGATGTAGATATTCTGTTCTTTGGGAATTACGCACCCGGCCCTTTCAAAAATCCTGGAGCTAATTAACCCTGTTCTGGTATATGAGATAATGAAGGGAGGAATAGGGGAAGATAAATTAAGTTAGAACTGCAAAACATGAGGAGTACTGGTAAATTGTTGATTTCGAAAAGTATAAATATGAGGATTCTGCCCTCGAGGTGGGGGAGGCCCTTACTATGTTGTTGGTGATAAGGATGAGACTCTGGAATATGTCGCCATTGCAAGCTTCATTATTATAAGGTTGCTGATTATAACAAGGATCTTAAATTTAAGTACTGTTTATAGATGCACTTGAATGCATCAGATATTTGGCTCTATGAAATAGCGAAATAAAGCTATATGGGTTTGTTTTTTGTCAAACAAATATATATATATATATATATATATATATATGGTAGGGGTATTAAATGTCTCAGCTGCTCACCCTACCCCAAAAGGATTGACCCCACCCCAGATAGATTGGATTCCGAGAGAGTAATGTGAAATTGTGTCTATGTGTGTGTTTCAGGGCGATAGAGGAGGCTGTTAGTGAATGACGGATGGGGGAACTGTTACATTAATTAAGCCCTTTCTCTTTTCAGATACTGAGAGAAGATTTAGTATGACTATTCTTCCGAACATTTAAATTGTTATGATATCAGTAGTGATGGCAGTAAGAATGGGGGAGCATTTTCGGGAGGGGAATTGATATAATTTCTTGTCACAAGCGCTGGGATGGGATCTTTTTTTCATCACACCCTCTTTAAATTCGGACGAGATATCCCCTCATCAAACCTTTTATGAGTTCATAATAAAACTAATGAAATGGGTACTAGTAATAATATTTGCAGAGAGGGGTTTGTAAATACAAATACTACCATAAAGTCTTATCGATTGATTACTCATGGCACTTCCTTCAAAGAAAAATGAAATGCTAGCAGCCCACACTTTTGTTTGTGAGCCTGCTAACTAAACGTTCCTTCATTACAACAGCGAAGTTTTTTCCCCCTACTAAAGTGATCAAAACACATCGAGAGAAAGCTAGGGTAACAACGTATGATTGTTTCTATTTTGATTTATTACTAAATTCTTATTCAAATCGATTACGACCATGACATTGAACGAGAACCAATTTAACTAACAGCGCTGTCTAACTGTCACACCTTAGATCATTAAAAGACAAACACAAATACGAAGAGGCATTGTTTTTTTTTTTTTTTTTTTTTGCGGTAAACAATAAAACATTTCCGCTCTGAACTTGTTTACAATAAATAAAAATCGGTATAAATGAGTCATTCGAAACAGTCTAATCAATGAAACAAGGGAATTAAATGTATTTTCTATGTTGACTAACCATGCTAACTGGTCTGTTCTAAAATTATCCCTGTATATCGATTTCTATTTATTCAAAATCAAAAGAAATGTTTGATGGCGTCGTTACGGGATACAAGCCTTTAAACTCTAACGTCATTAATATTGAACCCTTATATAACTCAAGTAGAATAAAGTGAAAATAAGATGTGTTTTATGAATTCCCAATAAATGAAATTTCCGGTGCCTTGATTCTGTTTAAAAGTATACTGTGACCTAGTCACTTAACTGACCGAAGCAGTTGATATCTCCTACGTCATTTGTTTTGACATTGATCTTTTCAGACGGTTAATTATTTATTTTTTGTAATAAAGATCGTTATTTTTGTATCAAAGTACATTGAGAGAATCAGGTATTGAGATTGTTATGTAGGTTCAAATAATACAAATCCATTTAAATCTAAAGAAAAGTCATTACTTAAAGAAATTAGTATGCAAATTTGAATAAACATCACCTGTCCGAAAAGATATAGACACACAAATATTTTTTTTAAATTTTCTTCTTGTTTTGGGAGAGGATTTGAAGATACATTTGAAGGAGCATTAATAAACTGTTTGAAAATAAAAAATAAAGCAAAAACAAATTCACGCAATTTTGTTTAAAACTTTCTTGTAAACTATGCTAAGACTTGCAACATACTTATAATCTTTTTCTGACTTTAGTAGCTACTGTTAGACGAACACACCAAGGTAGAAAGACAGAAATAGTGACAATTATTGTGTAAACGAATAACTGTAATAGCGATAAAAGGTTTTTATTAGCTTATTATGCTTTGCAAATAGAAAAGTATGGTGACTTAATTCCAAAATCTCGTTTTTTTTGGTAATTTTTTGCCACTTCCACTTTTTTCCTTTTTTTCTCCCCGAGATCCCACTTTTTTTTATATACCCCCTATGACCACATCCCAAACATGTGTCCTCCAACCCCGAGAGAAGGGCTTTGTGGTTATCTCTATGATGGCGTCCGTGAAAATTTCAAAATTTCAAAATGTGATGATTTCAAATTTTACTACTTAAGAATCACTTTTTCAATAGCTTCCTTGCAAACAGATAACCAGGCTGTAATATATTGTTCTAATTTTTTATTCTATTTGATAAAAACTTATGTAATATTGTCAAGGAAATCGTGAAAAGATAAAAAAAAAAAAAAAAAAAAAAAAAAAACTAGAATATCGTATCAACTGAGAGATATACACCATATGCAGGTATAGAATAAAATGGAAAGAATCGAAGTCATCTCTTTTGTCGAATAGTTCTCAACGAACTTCACTGTCGAGGCGTAGCCGAATTAGCTTTGAATAAAAATATATTTGAGGCTGAAAGTATAAAGTTCAGTTGAGCATGTCGATCAATCAGTCTAACCCTTTGTCATCAATCAATCATCAATTAATATATTTAATAAAATAGCTGATGCACGAAAAGTCGGTCGAATAACAAACATTATAATTATCATTAGACAGGGGAACATATATAACATAGTTAACTTATTTTTTTTATACATAATTATGTTGTTTATTCTATAAATTTTCTCCTAATGTCAGTAATATAACATGGCATAATGTATTAATTTAACATCAAGGTTTTACAATTATTTTCATTATTTATTAGTGCTTTTACCTATAATGATGTATTTTTATGTATGAATATGTTTGTAAAAGAAAGATGATCACATTTTGTACATTATTCATTACATAGAAAATTAAACGAATTCAGAAAGTGTAAACTTGTCAAGGAGAAATCCAGTTGAATTCACCTTCGCTTTCACTTTTTTTTACCTACGTTTAAATACATATAAACACAATATTTAATGTATAAAATATTCATAAGCATATGGAAATTACATTTATTTCTCTCCTGGATATCAGGTGTAGAGGTTAATGTTATAAAACTACATAAAACACATATGTTGTGGTTGTATATTCCGACTTATAACTTTATTTGCAAATTACATCCATATTGGTCAAGCCAAAACAAAAATATCACACAGTTCAGCGAATTACAGGAAAGAACTATTAAACCAATTGCTAATTTATCTACAAGACATTTAGTAAGACTGAAAGCCTCAAACATTTACCAACGCGGGTTTCTAAATACTTTGAGTGCTTAATATATGGTAGCAATACACAGTTAGGAAAAAACTTAAAATTGACACTCATAATTTTTAAACACCCTCTTTCCCTTCCTTTCTAACAAAAAAGGCTTAATATTTGTGTTATGCATGTGTATATTTATAGAAAGAGAATCTTCCACAGATTTGATTTCTAATGGTTATAATGGTGAAATATAATCTCTTTTGGGTGTAACCATGGCAACAATCTGCATTTCTTTGATACAAAATATTGCATAAAAGGGGGGTGAACATGTCACAAAAGTCTCCAAAATTTGGTCCAAAGGAAAATTTCAATCAATTACAGTGATACCTTTCCTGAATCCATAGACATATATCTATCAAGAGGTCCAAAAATTCATATGCATTTCTGCTCGTTTTCCATAAAATTGAATTGAAAAGATCGAGCGCAAAATCTTTGTTGATAAACACTACAATAATTTATGGACCTATGGGTGGTATGGATAGGAAAATACGGACTGTCAAACAGAAAAATGGCCTATAAAACATGCTAAAACAATCTAAATGTTCATATAAACCCACTAAGAAGGCTATATTATTCTTCAATTATCTAAAATCAATTTTATTGTACAAAAACTTTCATATTTAAAAATTCACCATGGCCATAATGCGAAACTAAACTTCTAACTGTGTATTGCTACCTTAAGGATAAACATTTTTTTCCAATTCCACTTTAAATGGATTTCTGTGTTCTGCTAGCTTAAACGAGCAAATTGGCCTGCTAGTTTTGAAAATTGGTTCAGAAATAAATATTTTATGAAGGTTAGCAGTTGACACTGAAATGCAACAAAAAGTGATTTGGTGAAACATGCCATGTCAAAGTGTAAATTCTCATTTTTAGTCAAATTTCTAAAACTATACCTTCTGTGCTTGTCTTTTCTTGTTTAAAACTTAAATTAACCTTAACAGTAGACAAATTTTACAAGTTAAAGCTATTTTAAGGCTTTAGAATGTCAATTTTGTTGTGTATTAGCATACCAAAGCCTTGGTTAAAATTTAGCAAATACTGAATTAATTTATAACAGCGGAACAAATTTAGACTTAATTCATGCTAAATTGTGACTTTATACTTGCTAAAATAATAAATTTGATTTAGTCGCATGAAAAATATAAAGTGTTCCTTCTGAGGTTTCTACATAACGCGCACTGTTTCTTTTCCAAGGGGTAGCCAATAAAGTATCAATTTATGACCGAACCAAGTCTTTGTGTCGAAATGTCTATATTGGTTGCTAAGGACAATAAACAACAAAACTAACATATATTGTCATACTAAAAGATGTTTCTCCCTCAGAATTGTATCTATAATCTAAATATCAATAGATTTGTGGTATGATTTGTCTAAAATAAGCAATTCTGTTCTTTGTCAAATGCCATAAGGTAGCAATACACAGTTAGGAAAAAACTTAAAATTGACACTCATAATTTTGATTTAAACACCCTCTTTCCTTCCTTTCTAACAAAAAGGCTTAATATTTGTGTTATGCATGTGTATATTTATAGAAAGAGAATCTTCCACAGATTTGATTTCTAATGGTTATAATGGTGAAATATAATCTCTTTTGGGTGTAACCATGGCAACAATCTGCATTTCTTTGATACAAAATATTGCATAAAAGGGGTGAACATGTCACAAAAGTCTCCAAAATTTGGTCCAAAGGAAAATTTCAATCAATTACAGTGATACCTTTCCTGAATCCATAGACATATATCTATCAAGAGGTCCAAAAATTCATATGCATTTCTGCTCGTTTTCCATAAAATTGAATTGAAAAGATCGAGCGCAAAATCTTTGTTGATAAACACTACAATAATTTATGGACCTATGGGTGGTATGGATAGGAAAATACGGACTGTCAAACAGAAAATGGCCTATAAAACATGCTAAAACAATCTAAATGTTCATATAAACCCACTAAGAAGGCTATATTATTCTTCAATTATCTAAAATCAATTTTATTGTACAAAACTTTCATATTTAAAAATTCACCATGGCCATAATGCGAAACTAAACTTCTAACTGTGTATTGCTACCTTAAGGATAAACATTTTTTTCCAATTCCACTTTAAATGGATTTCTGTGTTCTGCTAGCTTAAACGAGCAAATTGGCCTGCTAGTTTTGAAAATTGGTTCAGAAATAAATATTTTATGAAGGTTAGCAGTTGACACTGAAATGCAACAAAAAGTGATTTGGTGAAACATGCCATGTCAAAGTGTAAATTCTCATTTTTAGTCAAATTTCTAAAACTATACCTTCTGTGCTTGTCTTTTCTTGTTTAAAACTTAAATTAACCTTAACAGTAGACAAATTTTACAAGTTAAAGCTATTTTAAGGCTTTAGAATGTCAATTTTGTTGTGTATTAGCATACCAAAGCCTTGGTTAAAATTTAGCAAATACTGAATTAATTTATAACAGCGGGAACAAATTTAGACTTAATTCATGCTAAATTGTGACTTTATACTTGCTAAAATAATAAATTTGATTTAGTCGCATGAAAAATATAAAGTGTTCCTTCTGAGGTTTCTACATAACGCGCACTGTTTCTTTTCCAAGGGGTAGCCAATAAAGTATCAATTTATGACCGAACCAAGTCTTTGTGTCGAAATGTCTATATTGGTTGCTAAGGACAATAAACAACAAAACTAACATATATTGTCATACTAAAAGATGTTTCTCCCTCAGAATTGTATCTATAATCTAAATATCAATAGATTTGTGGTATGATTTGTCTAAAAATAAGCAATTCTGTTCTTTGTCAAATGCCATAAGGTAGCAATACACAGTTAGGAAAAAAACTTAAAATTGACACTCATAATTTTTAAACACCCTCTTTCCCTTCCTTTCTAACAAAAAAGGCTTAATATTTGTGTTATGCATGTGTATATTTATAGAAAGAGAATCTTCCACAGATTTGATTTCTAATGGTTATAATGGTGAAATATAATCTCTTTTGGGTGTAACCATGGCAACAATCTGCATTTCTTTGATACAAAATATTGCATAAAAGGGGTGAACATGTCACAAAAGTCTCCAAAATTTGGTCCAAAGGAAAATTTCAATCAATTACAGTGATACCTTTCCTGAATCCATAGACATATATCTATCAAGAGGTCCAAAAATTCATATGCATTTCTGCTCGTTTTCCATAAAATTGAATTGAAAAGATCGGCGCAAAATCTTTGTTGATAAACACTACAATAATTTATGGACCTATGGGTGGTATGGATAGGAAAATACGGACTGTCAAACAGAAAAATGGCCTATAAAACATGCTAAAACAATCTAAATGTTCATATAAACCCACTAAGAAGGCTATATTATTCTTCAATTATCTAAAAATCAATTTTATTGTACAAAACTTTCATATTTAAAAATTCACCATGGCCATAATGCGAAACTAAACTTCTAACTGTGTATTGCTACCTTAAGGATAAACATTTTTTTCCAATTCCACTTTAAATGGATTTCTGTGTTCTGCTAGCTTAAACGAGCAAATTGGCCTGCTAGTTTTGAAAATTGGTTCAGAAATAAATATTTTATGAAGGTTAGCAGTTGACACTGAAATGCAACAAAAAGTGATTTGGTGAAACATGCCATGTCAAAGTGTAAATTCTCATTTTTAGTCAAATTTCTAAAACTATACCTTCTGTGCTTGTCTTTTCTTGTTTAAAACTTAAATTAACCTTAACAGTAGACAAATTTTACAAGTTAAAGCTATTTTAAGGCTTTAGAATGTCAATTTTGTTGTGTATTAGCATACCAAAGCCTTGGTTAAAATTTAGCAAATACTGAATTAATTTATAACAGCGGAACAAATTTAGACTTAATTCATGCTAAATTGTGACTTTATACTTGCTAAAATAATAAATTTGATTTAGTCGCATGAAAAATATAAAGTGTTCCTTCTGAGGTTTCTACATAACGCACTGTTTCTTTTCCAAGGGTAGCCAATAAAGTATCAATTTATGACCGAACCAAGTCTTTGTGTCGAAATGTCTATATTGGTTGCTAAGGACAATAAACAACAAAACTAACATATATTGTCATACTAAAAGATGTTTCTCCTCAGAATTGTATCTATAATCTAAATATCAATAGATTTGTGGTATGATTTGTCTAAAATAAGCAATTCTGTTCTTTGTCAAATGCCATAAGGTAGCAATACACAGTTAGGAAAAAAACTTAAAATTGACACTCATAATTTTTAAACACCCTCTTTCCCTTCCTTTCTAACAAAAAAGGCTTAATATTTGTGTTATGCATGTGTATATTTATAGAAAGAGAATCTTCCACAGATTTGATTTCTAATGGTTATAATGGTGAAATATAATCTCTTTTGGGTGTAACCATGGCAACAATCTGCATTTCTTTGATACAAAATATTGCATAAAAGGGGGGTGAACATGTCACAAAAGTCTCCAAAATTTGGTCCAAAGGAAAATTTCAATCAATTACAGTGATACCTTTCCTGAATCCATAGACATATATCTATCAAGAGGTCCAAAAAAATTCATATGCATTTCTGCTCGTTTTTCCATAAAATTGAATTGAAAAGATCGAGCGCAAAATCTTTGTTGATAAACACTACAATAATTTATGGACCTATGGGTGGTATGGATAGGAAAATACGGACTGTCAAACAGAAAAATGGCCTATAAAACATGCTAAAACAATCTAAATGTTCATATAAACCCACTAAGAAGGCTATATTATTCTTCAATTATCTAAAATCAATTTTATTGTACAAAAACTTTCATATTTAAAAATTCACCATGGCCATAATGCGAAACTAAACTTCTAACTGTGTATTGCTACCTTAAGGATAAACATTTTTTTCCAATTCCACTTTAAATGGATTTCTGTGTTCTGCTAGCTTAAACGAGCAAATTGGCCTGCTAGTTTTGAAAATTGGTTCAGAAATAAATATTTTATGAAGGTTAGCAGTTGACACTGAAATGCAACAAAAAAGTGATTTGGTGAAACATGCCATGTCAAAGTGTAAATTCTCATTTTTTAGTCAAATTTCTAAAACTATACCTTCTGTGCTTGTCTTTTCTTGTTTAAAAACTTAAATTAACCTTAACAGTAGACAAATTTTACAAGTTAAAGCTATTTTAAGGCTTTAGAATGTCAATTTTGTTGTGTATTAGCATACCAAAGCCTTGGTTAAAATTTAGCAAATACTGAATTAATTTATAACAGCGGGAACAAATTTAGACTTAATTCATGCTAAATTGTGACTTTATACTTGCTAAAATAATAAATTTGATTTAGTCGCATGAAAAAATATAAAGTGTTCCTTCTGAGGTTTCTACATAACGCACACTGTTTCTTTTCCAAGGGTAGCCAATAAAGTATCAATTTATGACCGAACCAAGTCTTTGTGTCGAAATGTCTATATTGGTTGCTAAGGACAATAAACAACAAAACTAACATATATTGTCATACTAAAAGATGTTTCTCCTCAGAATTGTATCTATAATCTAAATATCAATAGATTTGTGGTATGATTTGTCTAAAATAAGCAATTCTGTTCTTTGTCAAATGCCATAAGGTAGCAATACACAGTTAGGAAAAAACTTAAAATTGACACTCATAATTTTTAAACACCCTCTTTCCTTCCTTTCTAACAAAAAGGCTTAATATTTGTGTTATGCATGTGTATATTTATAGAAAGAGAATCTTCCACAGATTTGATTTCTAATGGTTATAATGGTGAAATATAATCTCTTTTGGGTGTAACCATGGCAACAATCTGCATTTCTTTGATACAAAATATTGCATAAAAGGGGTGAACATGTCACAAAAGTCTCCAAAATTTGGTCCAAAGGAAAATTTCAATCAATTACAGTGATACCTTTCCTGAATCCATAGACATATATCTATCAAGAGGTCCAAAAATTCATATGCATTTCTGCTCGTTTTCCATAAAATTGAATTGAAAAGATCGAGCGCAAAATCTTTGTTGATAAACACTACAATAATTTATGGACCTATGGGTGGTATGGATAGGAAAATACGGACTGTCAAACAGAAAATGGCCTATAAAACATGCTAAAACAATCTAAATGTTCATATAAACCCACTAAGAAGGCTTTATTATTCTTCAATTATCTAAAATCAATTTTATTGTACAAAACTTTCATATTTAAAAATTCACCATGGCCATAATGCGAAACTAAACTTCTAACTGTGTATTGCTACCTTAAGGATAAACATTTTTTTTGAAAATTGGTTCCAATTCCACTTTAAATGGATTTCTGTGTTCTGCTAGCTTAAACGAGCAAATTGGCCTGCTAGTTTTGAAAATTGGTTCAGAAATAAATATTTTATGAAGGTTAGCAGTTGACACTGAAATGCAACAAAAAGTGATTTGGTGAAACATGCCATGTCAAAGTGTAAATTCTCATTTTTAGTCAAATTTCTAAAACTATACCTTCTGTGCTTGTCTTTTCTTGTTTAAAACTTAAATTAACCTTAACAGTAGACAAATTTTACAAGTTAAAGCTATTTTAAGGCTTTAGAATGTCAATTTTGTTGTGTATTAGCATACCAAAGCCTTGGTTAAAATTTAGCAAATACTGAATTAATTTATAACAGCGGAACAAATTTAGACTTAATTCATGCTAAATTGTGACTTTATACTTGCTAAAATAATAAATTTGATTTAGTCGCATGAAAAATATAAAGTGTTCCTTCTGAGGTTTCTACATAACGCGCACTGTTTCTTTTCCAAGGGGTAGCCAATAAAGTATCAATTTATGACCGAACCAAGTCTTTGTGTCGAAATGTCTATATTGGTTGCTAAGGACAATAAACAACAAAACTAACATATATTGTCATACTAAAAGATGTTTCTCCTCAGAATTGTATCTATAATCTAAATATCAATAGATTTGTGGTATGATTTGTCTAAAAATAAGCAATTCTGTTCTTTGTCAAATGCCATAAGGTAGCAATACACAGTTAGGAAAAAACTTAAAATTGACACTCATAATTTTAAACACCCTCTTTCCTTCCTTTCTAACAAAAAAGGCTTAATATTTGTGTTATGCATGTGTATATTTATAGAAAGAGAATCTTCCACAGATTTGATTTCTAATGGTTATAATGGTGAAATATAATCTCTTTTGGGTGTAACCATGGCAACAATCTGCATTTCTTTGATACAAAATATTGCATAAAAGGGGGGTGAACATGTCACAAAAGTCTCCAAAATTTGGTCCAAAGGAAAATTTCAATCAATTACAGTGATACCTTTCCTGAATCCATAGACATATATCTATCAAGAGGTCCAAAAATTCATATGCATTTCTGCTCGTTTTCCATAAAATTGAATTGAAAAGATCGAGCGCAAAATCTTTGTTGATAAACACTACAATAATTTATGGACCTATGGGTGGTATGGATAGGAAAATACGGACTGTCAAACAGAAAAATGGCCTATAAAACATGCTAAAACAATCTAAATGTTCATATAAACCCACTAAGAAGGCTATATTATTCTTCAATTATCTAAAATCAATTTTATTGTACAAAAACTTTCATATTTAAAAATTCACCATGGCCATAATGCGAAACTAAACTTCTAACTGTGTATTGCTACCTTAAGGATAAACATTTTTTTCCAATTCCACTTTAAATGGATTTCTGTGTTCTGCTAGCTTAAACGAGCAAATTGGCCTGCTAGTTTTGAAAATTGGTTCAGAAATAAATATTTTATGAAGGTTAGCAGTTGACACTGAAATGCAACAAAAAGTGATTTGGTGAAACATGCCATGTCAAAGTGTAAATTCTCATTTTTAGTCAAATTTCTAAAACTATACCTTCTGTGCTTGTCTTTTCTTGTTTAAAACTTAAATTAACCTTAACAGTAGACAAATTTTACAAGTTAAAGCTATTTTAAGGCTTTAGAATGTCAATTTTGTTGTGTATTAGCATACCAAAGCCTTGGTTAAAATTTAGCAAATACTGAATTAATTTATAACAGCGGAACAAATTTAGACTTAATTCATGCTAAATTGTGACTTTATACTTGCTAAAATAATAAATTTGATTTAGTCGCATGAAAAATATAAAGTGTTCCTTCTGAGGTTTCTACATAACGCGCACTGTTTCTTTTCAAGGGTAGCCAATAAAGTATCAATTTATGACCGAACCAAGTCTTTGTGTCGAAATGTCTATATTGGTTGCTAAGGACAATAAACAACAAAACTAACATATATTGTCATACTAAAAGATGTTTCTCCCTCAGAATTGTATCTATAATCTAAATATCAATAGATTTGTGGTATGATTTGTCTAAAATAAGCAATTCTGTTCTTTGTCAAATGCCATAAGGTAGCAATACACAGTTAGGAAAAAACTTAAAATTGACACTCATAATTTTAAACACCCTCTTTCCTTCCTTTCTAACAAAAAAGGCTTAATATTTGTGTTATGCATGTGTATATTTATAGAAAGAGAATCTTCCACAGATTTGATTTCTAATGGTTATAATGGTGAAATATAATCTCTTTTGGGTGTAACCATGGCAACAATCTGCATTTCTTTGATACAAAATATTGCATAAAAGGGGGGTGAACATGTCACAAAAGTCTCCAAAATTTGGTCCAAAGGAAAATTTCAATCAATTACAGTGATACCTTTCCTGAATCCATAGACATATATCTATCAAGAGGTCCAAAAAATTCATATGCATTTCTGCTCGTTTTCCATAAAATTGAATTGAAAAGATCGAGCGCAAAATCTTTGTTGATAAACACTACAATAATTTATGGACCTATGGGTGGTATGGATAGGAAAATACGGACTGTCAAACAGAAAAATGGCCTATAAAACATGCTAAAACAATCTAAATGTTCATATAAACCCACTAAGAAGGCTATATTATTCTTCAATTATCTAAAATCAATTTTATTGTACAAAAACTTTCATATTTAAAAATTCACCATGGCCATAATGCGAAACTAAACTTCTAACTGTGTATTGCTACCTTAAGGATAAACATTTTTTTCCAATTCCACTTTAAATGGATTTCTGTGTTCTGCTAGCTTAAACGAGCAAATTGGCCTGCTAGTTTTGAAAATTGGTTCAGAAATAAATATTTTATGAAGGTTAGCAGTTGACACTGAAATGCAACAAAAAGTGATTTGGTGAAACATGCCATGTCAAAGTGTAAATTCTCATTTTTAGTCAAATTTCTAAAACTATACCTTCTGTGCTTGTCTTTTCTTGTTTAAAACTTAAATTAACCTTAACAGTAGACAAATTTTACAAGTTAAAGCTATTTTAAGGCTTTAGAATGTCAATTTTGTTGTGTATTAGCATACCAAAGCCTTGGTTAAAATTTAGCAAATACTGAATTAATTTATAACAGCGGAACAAATTTAGACTTAATTCATGCTAAATTGTGACTTTATACTTGCTAAAATAATAAATTTGATTTAGTCGCATGAAAAATATAAAGTGTTCCTTCTGAGGTTTCTACATAACGCGCACTGTTTCTTTTCCAAGGGGTAGCCAATAAAGTATCAATTTATGACCGAACCAAGTCTTTGTGTCGAAATGTCTATATTGGTTGCTAAGGACAATAAACAACAAAACTAACATATATTGTCATACTAAAAGATGTTTCTCCTCAGAATTGTATCTATAATCTAAATATCAATAGATTTGTGGTATGATTTGTCTAAAAATAAGCAATTCTGTTCTTTGTCAAATGCCATAAGGTAGCAATACACAGTTAGGAAAAAACTTAAAATTGACACTCATAATTTTAAACACCCTCTTTCCTTCCTTTCTAACAAAAAGGCTTAATATTTGTGTTATGCATGTGTATATTTATAGAAAGAGAATCTTCCACAGATTTGATTTCTAATGGTTATAATGGTGAAATATAATCTCTTTGGGTGTAACCATGGCAACAATCTGCATTTCTTTGATACAAAATATTGCATAAAAGGGGTGAACATGTCACAAAAGTCTCCAAAATTTGGTCCAAAGGAAAATTTCAATCAATTACAGTGATACCTTTCCTGAATCCATAGACATATATCTATCAAGAGGTCCAAAAAAATTCATATGCATTTCTGCTCGTTTTTCCATAAAATTGAATTGAAAAGATCGAGCGCAAAATCTTTGTTGATAAACACTACAATAATTTATGGACCTATGGGTGGTATGGATAGGAAAATACGGACTGTCAAACAGAAAAATGGCCTATAAAACATGCTAAAACAATCTAAATGTTCATATAAACCCACTAAGAAGGCTATATTATTCTTCAATTATCTAAAAATCAATTTTATTGTACAAAAACTTTCATATTTAAAACATTCACCATGGCCATAATGCGAAACTAAACTTCTAACTGTGTATTGCTACCTTAAGGATAAACATTTTTTTTTCCAATTCCACTTTAAATGGATTTCTGTGTTCTGCTAGCTTAAACGAGCAAATTGGCCTGCTAGTTTTGAAAATTGGTTCAGAAATAAATATTTTATGAAGGTTAGCAGTTGACACTGAAATGCAACAAAAAGTGATTTGGTGAAACATGCCATGTCAAAGTGTAAATTCTCATTTTTAGTCAAATTTCTAAAACTATACCTTCTGTGCTTGTCTTTTCTTGTTTAAAACTTAAACAGTAGACAAATTTTACAAGTTAAAGCTTAACCAAAGCCTTGGTTAAAATTTAGCAAATACTGAATTATTGCTAAATTGTGACTTTATACTAAAATAATAAATTTGATTTAGTCGCATGAAAAATATAAAGTGTTCCTTCTGAGGTTTCTACATAACGCGCACTGTTTCTTTTCAAGGGTAGCCAATAAAGTATCAATTTATGACCGAACCAAGTCTTTGTGTCGAAATGTCTATATTGGTTGCTAAGGACAATAAACAACAAAACTAACATATATTGATACTAAAGATGTTTTCCACAGAATTGTATCTATAATCTAAATATCAATAGATTTGTTATAAAAAATAAGGTTCTTTGTCAAATGCCATAAGGATAAACTTATTTATAATCTCTTTTTTCTGGGTGTAACCATGGCAACAATCTGCATTTCTTTGATACAAAATATTGCATGTAAGGGGTGAACATGTCACAAAAGTCTCCAAAATTTGGTCCAAAGGAAAATTTCAATCAATTACAGTGATACCTTTCCTGAATCCATAGACATATATCTATCAAGAGGTCCAAAAAATTCATATGCATTTCTGCTCGTTTTCCATAAAATTGAATTTGATCGAGCGCAAAATCTTTGTTGATAAACACTACAATAATTTAATAACCTAAATTTGGTATGGATAGGAAAATACGGACTGTCAAAAAGATAAAGTGTTCCTTCTGAGGTTTCTACAAACATGTTTCTTTTCAAGGGTAGCCAATAAAGTATCAATTTATGACCGAACCAAGTCTTTGTGTCTAAATGTCTATATTGGTTGCTAAGGACAATAAACAACAAAACTAATTTATATTGTCATACTAAAAGATGTTTCTCCTCAGAATTGTATCTATAATCTAAATATCAATAGATTTGTCGTATGATTTGTCTAAAAATAAGCAATTCTGTTCTTTGTCAAATGCCATAAGGATAAACATTTTTTTCCAATTCCACTTTAAATGGATTTCTGTGTTCTGCTAGCTTAAACGAGCAAATTGGCCTGCTAGTTTTGAAAATTGGTTCAGAAATAAATATTTTATGAAGGTTAGCAGTTGACACTGAAATGCAACAAAAAGTGATTTGGTGAAACATGCCATGTCAAAGTGTAAATTCTCATTTTTAGTCAAATTTCTAAAACTATACCTTCTGTGCTTGTCTTTTCTTGTTTAAAAACTTAAATTAACCTTAACAGTAGACAAATTTTACAAGTTAAAGCTATTTTAAGGCTTTAGAATGTCAATTTTGTTGTGTATTAGCATACCAAAGCCTTGGTTAAAATTTAGCAAATACTGAATTAATTTATAACAGCGGGAACAAATTTAGACTTAATTCATGCTAAATTGTGACTTTATACTTGCTAAAATAATAAATTTGATTTAGTCGCATGAAAAAATATAAAGTGTTCCCTTCTGAGGTTTCTACATAACGCGCACTGTTTCTTTTCCAAGGGGTAGCCAATAAAGTATCAATTTATGACCGAACCAAGTCTTTGTGTCGAAATGTCTATATTGGTTGCTAAGGACAATAAACAACAAAACTAACATATATTGTCATACTAAAAGATGTTTCTCCCTCAGAATTGTATCTATAATCTAAATATCAATAGATTTGTGGTATGATTTGTCTAAAAATAAGCAATTCTGTTCTTTGTCAAATGCCATAAGGTAGCAATACACAGTTAGGAAAAAAACTTAAAATTGACACTCATAATTTTTAAACACCCTCTTTCCCTTCCTTTCTAACAAAAAAGGCTTAATATTTGTGTTATGCATGTGTATATTTATAGAAAGAGAATCTTCCACAGATTTGATTTCTAATGGTTATAATGGTGAAATATAATCTCTTTTGGGTGTAACCATGGCAACAATCTGCATTTCTTTGATACAAAATATTGCATAAAAGGGGGGTGAACATGTCACAAAAGTCTCCAAAATTTGGTCCAAAGGAAAATTTCAATCAATTACAGTGATACCTTTCCTGAATCCATAGACATATATCTATCAAGAGGTCCAAAAATTCATATGCATTTCTGCTCGTTTTCCATAAAATTGAATTGAAAAGATCGAGCGCAAAATCTTTGTTGATAAACACTACAATAATTTATGGACCTATGGGTGGTATGGATAGGAAAATACGGACTGTCAAACAGAAAAATGGCCTATAAAACATGCTAAAAACAATCTAAATGTTCATATAAACCCACTAAGAAGGCTATATTATTCTTCAATTATCTAAAAATCAATTTTATTGTACAAAAACTTTCATATTTAAAAAATTCACCATGGCCATAATGCGAAACTAAACTTCTAACTGTGTATTGCTACCTATACCCAGTGGTAAATATTTCATGCATGTTCAGGACAAATACCCGTTGATGTATGATCAAAAAGTAGGAGATTATATAGACTCAGTGCAGCATTAAAATGGAAACAATAGGTATATAAAACATTAACGTGAGGCGTTAAGTTAAAAGCAAGACTTGTTAGACGTGACTTTTAATTCAAAATATGTAAAACACAGTTCGTGCTTTTAGAATTTGTTATCAGTTGTTTCGGAAATAAAGATTTGGCTTGTGATTTTGTTCTTCCGTTCACGAGATGTTGACACCACTTTTCAAATTTAGTCTCGTGTAATGCACACTTTAATTAAATGTATTTATAAATATTATAATGAACACATGTATTTGATTTGACGTCTATCGTGTGACTAAGGTCTATCAAGCGAGCTTAAATAAGCACGGCAAATTAATATTTTATTACGTGTTATTCGACGCTTGCTTTTCTGACAGTCCAGTCTCGTCAATTCTGCCCTGATATGGCTGAGACGACTCGCTGCCAGATAAAACTAGAGATGGAACAACCAGGTCATTTTTTGAAAAAAAGATTTTGTAATCTTTTTAGGGATTCTGTGATCGGAGTGATTTTCTGATTTGATTGGCATCCTCTAAATCTCTGAGGGTGCGAAAATTAGAAATTTACTCCGGACACAGAATACCTAAAGGAATTAGATATCTACATGATATGTTTTCACAATTAAGGCTTATCGGTTTTAGGCTTTACATGAATGGGAAAATGGATGCTCTTGAATACAAGTTGGTACGTGAACAAGACGAGATGTCAAAGAAGATCAAAGAAGAAGTTTCCATCAAGTTCAAACACGAAGGAAACAGAATCCCGTTCAAGTATAATGAAGAAACTGAATGAACTCAATAAATATCACAAATTGATTCCTTCAATGGAAGCACAGAATATTTGTGTGGTTTTAGATTTATTGGAAACGATTATAGGCCGTAACAAACTAACAAGGATTGCAGAGTCTTCCCCGGCAGGATGGTCAAAAGTCCGGGAGTATGAGTTGAACGACGTTACTTCCCACAGAGAGGTCAAGAAGAAAATTCACCAAGCGGAGAGCCGAGTCATGCGCACGATGAAAGAAACGTGTAACAAGCGCCCCGCTCCGTATTCCAATACACCAAGATTGCCACCAACCGAAACCTAACCTAATCCCGCTTACACTCATATGTTTCAGAGGCAGTCCTTTCGTAAACGCGTCGCACAGATTGAGCCGTGCCATTGGAACATGTGTTTCCTTTGTAAGCAGTTTTGGCATTGGACAAAAAAATTGCCCCCTCAAATCAAGATGCTGGTTTTATTATAAATGAAGGAAAGTTAATTTTGTCCCTTCTAAGTCATACGAATGGCTTGGTATTGTTTGGAATGTTAGTGAATTTAATCTAGCTACTCTGGACAGACGTGTAGATGATTTGCGTGTATCTCTTGTAGCAGTAGCTGAAAGATTTACAAAAATAAGTCCTAGTACCCTAGCTCAGGTTTAGGTAGAATTATTTCCATGTCTCCAGTCATTGGCAATGTAACTAGAATTATGACTAAATTTTGTTATATGGCAATAGAGTGTAGAACAGAATGTGACAATGTCCATTGTTTCCATGTCGCTTCAAAGTAATATCAGAACTGCATGTCTGGTTAATTAATATCACTATAGTTCAAGTCTTTGTCTTTATGAAGCGAAATCGGGTTATAGGCATTTTTGCGAGGAAGATTTGGATTTAAAACTCAACTTCTTCGTTATCTTAATACATGCAGATAGGACCTGTTAATCTCAGCTAATCCCAAAATGTCAGTTACATTTTTTTAATTGCCCTTTTAAAACAAGTAAAACATGTAGTTATCAGACTTATATTTAAAAAAAAAAATGGCCTTTTTTTTCTAAAAAAAAAAAAAAAAATGAAAATGACAAAATCAGGAGTTTTGAAAATACTGTAGTTTGGCCAAAAGACACGTAGTAATCAATCGTTCAGTAGTACATTTTACCAGTGGTGTGCTTTGCTTTTAGATAAGAATATTATTTATGTATAAAGTAAATTAACAAAAATACCAAACTCCAAGGGAAATTCAAAACGGAAAGTCTTTTATAAAATGTCAAAATCAAAAGCTCAAACACATCAAACGAATGGAAAACAACTGTCATATTCTTGACTTGGTACATACATTTCCTTATGTAGAAAATGGTGGATTAAACCTGATATTTTAGGTAGCTAAACTTCTCACTTGCATGACAATCGCATTGAATTCCATAGTATTGACAACAATGTGTGGGCAAAACAAACAGACATAATAGGTGTATATCTCCCCCTCAAATACTAAGACAAACAGTAACCATTGTTTAATTGTAAGAGTGTTTCAGTGTTTCAGTATTTTGTTTTTCTTAAAATTTCTTCTCATACAGGCAAAAATGTATAAAATTAAATCACAGAGATTAAATAGCAATTTTCTAGTACCTCGAGTACCTCTTGATACAGTCTTTGCAATTTAATCGTCATTATATCAAGAATTAGAACAATTTTTAAGACATTACCCCTCCACCAATCAAAAATGACCACTAAGAAATATCACACAAGTGCTGATAGTTGCGTTAAACATAAACAAATCAATCAAGCTATGTATTCAAAGGTGCATTTCCTTTGGCATTCAATGGATTCCTAGGTCCTAAAAATCTCAAGCTGATTATACCAGAAAAAAGGTTGATTACGAAGACTTTGGCGTTTCAAATGAGTTTTGTTTTTTTCTATTTTGAATGGTTTATGGAGTTCTTACACAATAGACAGGTTTGTAAACTCTCAACATGCTGAAGTGTGTAGTTCTAATTCTCTATTTTGGAACACTTTCATAATAATTTTTGACGCTTTCAAACAAGATTGGTCAAATGAAAATAACCGGTTACTACCACCTGCTTATTCTGTTATTCGATGCATCAAACGGTTTATTTACTCTAACGGTAGAGGAATCTACATTGTTTCCAAATGGAAATCAGCAGCCTTTTGGACTCAGATTTTTTATAGGAACTTAGAGTACCGGGTGCATGATATTGATGTTGTTGAATTTCAAAATAAAGAAGGTATCTACATAAGATGCTCTAACACAAATTCTAATTTGCCCAAGAACAATTCATAACACCAATCTTGGCTGTTTTGTGAGTATAGAATTAGTGACCTTCTTTTACTTTAGGGGTTCCAACATTACTATTAAGAAATGGAGGGTCCCACAATATATAGTGTATTTAAAATGCATTGTGCTGTTGTTTTTTTATATACTGTTCAGTGTATTGATTGTTTATATAGTATTGGCTTGTATATAGGTTGTGGGACCCCTAAAGTAAGAGAAGGCATTATTACACTCTTTTACTTTAGGGGTCCCATTAAAATTACCTTTAAATAATTAAAATTATTTGTTTTTTAAAGTTTTACTCAATATCTATACGACAGAAATCAGATAAAAGGGTGTGATGATGTAAAATTTGATACACTTACGACAGGTAAAGAAGTGAATATTTAATATCATTACAAAAGAACGTACTTTTATGGACCGGGACCCCTAAAGTAAAATCAAAAGTGTCGGGACCCCTAAAGTAAACTTCAAAAGTGTTAGGACCCCTAAAGTAAAAGAAGGCCGAATTAGTTGACATGGTCACGTGTATTGATGGTTTTACTGATAATAATATTTGGTTGTAGCATGGTCAATTATAGTCTTATTGTATAGTTGTCAGGGTCACATGTATGACAAGACTTCTAGGGTATGTGACATATGGTCATGAGTTTCAAACATACATGAACATTTGTTGAGCATATGAATTTTTATGATTTTAAGACTCATTACAGACCTTTTCAACGTTGGAATATGGCAATCATTGTCCAGCGACATTCATGCTAGCATGCTTACACAAATGGTACATAAACTTCCAGATTATATTCTTTTGTCAAAGGCGGACATCACTAGAGAGAAGTCGTAAGTATATATGGTCGAAACTGTAAATATATGAGCTGTGTCAGATAGAAATCGCCTCATGTAAGTGGCGATAGTTTCATATACATCCATTTCACGGCGCCCATTTCACTATGGATGATCAGGAAATAGAATTCCGACATTTAAGGTAACCTGTTGGTCTTACAAAATATCCAAATTTAGAAACGGTTCAAGCATTTGCATGCACATTTCTCGATCAAATATAGCGTACTATATGTATTAGTATTTATTCGCATAAGGTCGATTTCTATCTGACGCAGCTCATATTAAAGAAGTACGCATTGTATGCATTTGCTTATCAAGTAATGCATGTAGTTGTAAATGTTGTAATGAACACGTGTATTTGTTTTGACATTTATCTCAGTGTAGTTGTAAATGATGTAATGAACACGTGTATTTGTTTTGACATTTATCTCAGGGCTAATGTCAGTAATTGAGTATTTCACGAGCTTTGATGAGCAGCAAGAACTGTATTCTACGCTTGCGTTTCGGACAGTCCACCTGCTCTGAAACACCGACCCATCCACTTTTTAAGTTATCATAGTTGATGTTGTATTTCATATATTCATATTTGTAATACTGATAGAGGTTGACGTATTTTCGAATTTAAAGATTTTACATACTGAATTGCTTAGTAACATAAATTATTTCTTTTGTAGATTGTATATTATTGTTAATGCTATGACGAGACACCGGCTGCGGATATGCAGTTATAATACATGAACACTAGTATTTGTAAAGAAATTTATAAATGCTGTACTGTATTATTCAGACGGGCTGATATCTCAAACAGTTTTTGGTTTTATATTTTAAATAGTTTATGTTCTTTTTAGTAGACGAACAAGAACATAAATTGTACATCGATTTCACGGGCGTGGTTGATCTGTTTAGAAAATAAATAAATAAAGAAAGTACAATATCAATAAATGTCAAAGAGTTCACTAGATGATGATACACTAAAATGGTGAATGCGACCCATCTCATATTTCTAATATTTCATATTAGTAAAACTCGAATGTGTATGTATTGTAGAATAACCTAATCATAGATGCATAACACCTATCGGAATCTTGACACTCTTCATTGAATGATTATTTAAAATCCATACCGAGAGTCAAACGTCTGACATAATTGGTACCATTTTAGGAAACCATAAACTAGGAGACTGTTAGATCATTCAAGGTAATCAGCATGCTGAAAATGTCATTCGATTATGTCCAGATCTTATGACCGATATAACCCTTCCGGAACACTGGCGATCATGGTGTTGATTGGTCTTTGGTTTTTTGTGTATTCTGGCTGTCATGGCGTTTTTGTGGGATTTGTGTTGATCGGTCTTTGGTTTTTTGTGTATTCTGGCGGTCATGGCGTTTTTGTGGGATTTGTGTTGATTGGTCTTTGGCTTTCTGTGTCTTCTGGCGGTCATGGCGGTTTTGTGGGATTTGAGTTGATTGGTCTTTGGTTTTCTGTGTCTTCTGGCGGTCATGGCGTTTTTTGTGGGATTTGTGTTGATTGGTCTTTGGTTTTCTGTGTCTTCTGGCGGTCATGGCGGTTTTGTGTGATTCGTGCTGATTTGTGTTCTGTGTATTGTCTAATATACGTGTGTGTCTTTTCGTCTATTTTCTTATTTGCGATTTTGTCTCATGGCTTTCTTCGACTAATACTGTTTGATTTGTACTCTTGGTATCATTTTACTTTTTTAAAAGTTTGATAAAAAATTCTTAGTCCAAAATAACTGATACGAGTATGAGAGCAGTTAACCAGTCGAATGATGACACTGATAAACAATTTTATCTGTACACGTGTACGCGAGCGACAAACAAATCAATTGGAGCAAATTGAAAGATCTCATTTCATTAAGATTGAGATTGTTGGAAAGTCATTCAGCAGTTTTACTGAAAATTAACAAGATTAACATATACTACAGTGAAATCTGCCTACACGAAACCCTAACTTTACCGGAAACCTATTTAAATCAAATCTTAACTCTTGACCAATCCTGACTAAGCCGAAAACCTATCTGCAGCAGACGTAATCCAAAGTCCATTTATATCATCATCAATAAATTGTGCACCTGTCTTAACGGAACAAATTCTTCAGTCCGTTTAGAGTAATTTCATTGCAAATATCCTATATCCAACAGGGTGAAATATAAGAAACTGCGAAAGTGAACACAGCCAAACTTAATGCGTTTGAGACAATTAGTGAATTATGTCACATGAAAACAACAAAACATTAAAATATGTAGCAAATTTGTTTTACAACTGATCAAGGGCAAGAGGGGAAGGAATAAGTGCTCATAAAACTAGTTTAACATCGCGACATGTTTATAGGCCTGTCCTAAGTCAAGAACATTGTCTGTGTTTGTTTAGTTATATCTTAATGTTTTTGTCCTTGAGACAAAATAGCGTTGATAGTTTAATTGATTCATTACTATCTAGAATCCGAGCGATTTAGAGTCTAAATAAAGGCAATAGTAGTATACTGCTATTTAATAGTCATAAAACGATTTAACTGAAACAAATCCGGGTCTCAAACCAAAACTGAGGGAAACACATCAACTATAAGAGGAAACAAAACAGAACAACAGAAACACTGAACTGCTACAAAAACAAATGCCAACATACATAGAAACAGACTATGTGATAACAACTGCTATTGCATAGAAAACGTATATTGACTGTTAGATGTTTTCTGTCTTTTTGTGTCATTTTGTTGCTGTCTAAATGATGTATACCTCACGTCTCTTTTAATTCTTTTTAATGAACTTAGCACAGTAAATATCAAATCATCAGTCAGTAATATAGATATTTCAGAAACACCCTACCCGGTTAAAACAACAACACTATTTGTGGTACGCTTGCTTGCAGATACTTATAACAAACTCAAATAAACCTGTATCTGATGATCATGAAATCATGCAATTTATCACGGACAGGTCAATGAATGAATCACTCAAAATAAGGCGGTGTACACCACTCCTTTTCCTGTGATTTTGAAATCATTAGAATATTGAATAAGAAAAAGAAGGAAAGAGAATCTAATCTCGAAAACCTTGAGAAAGATTTCCGTTTGTGTCTTAGCTCGTACAAGGTTCTTCAAAGATAAGAAATCCAATAATCATGGTTGTCTGAGATTTTGCCATATTGCCATTTACTTCTGAACATACTGCAATATACTTTTCTTATTTCATCTCTGTTCCTATTTTTACAGTATGTCTCAGCTGTAAATTTCACATGAATATATGAAAACCTTATGGAGATATTCAGACATAGATAAGATTGATTCAAATGCACTACCAACTGCAAATCAATATTGATGTGAATTTTATATAACAGCTTACATATCTAAATGTCAAACATAATATATGTAGTATCAGTTAAAAATGGTTTAGAACTTGCAAGCAACTAAAGGTTCAATGTCAAATAAAAGCTTTAAATAACTTACAATTTAAATACTTAATAAAAGGGAAAAATGAAATGATTGATTTACTAAATTGTATAATAAGGCCACCTTTTCTCACTTGTATTTGGAAACCAAAAAGTACCACAAATCTATATAAAATAACAAAGTCATCAGATATTCCCAATGCTAAAGCCAGATAATATAACCAATTTATCTTTAATTTAAGGAAAATTAACTGAAACATGTGAAAAAACCACGTAAAATTTGCGTGATTTGAGCTTTTGTCATGAATATGATGATATTTGTAAATAACACATTTTCCAAAGACAGTCCAGTTACAAAGATATTGTTATGTATTAAATATGTTTTAAGGGAAGGCTATTTTACACATTAATTTCATCAGGTTATTGCATGTCATTTTTCATATCAGATGTATTATTAGCCCAAGGTTCAATATCAACCCAAGAGCCGAATGCTCGATGGCTGATACTGTCCGTGGGCTGATAATACATCTGATACTAAAAATCGCATTCCATAATCTGTTATGATCTTTTTATCATATGCTTCAACAATGGAGAAAAATAACAGTTTAATATATTGATCCTTTTAAGAGGTTCTCAAGTAGAAGTTCAAAAAGTGAAAGGTTTACGGACGACGGACGCCAAATGTAATACATCCGATATGAAATCGTTATATCATATGCCCCAACAGAGGAAAAAAAACCAACCGTATAATATATTTTTATATTAACGATAACAAAAAATCAACAAAACATAATGAGCACTGTTTGGAAAGGTCAACATTTGTAAAGTAACTTGCTAAATTATACTGGAAACTTTAAAAAAATGCATTTATTGTATGATTTGTGTTGCATTTTACATAATATATTTTCCTGTTTCCTAATATTTGTTTTGTACCAGTTGTTTGATATGTTTTTCACTGAAAATATACTATTTAGGTGTATTTTCTGTAATTTGCCGAGTAACGTCGGAATGCCATGCGAAAACGTTACGGAAAGGCATGCCGGAGGCAGTTGATAAATTTCATATCAGCCCGCTAAGCACCACTTCGGAAAATATGGAATTCACGTAAATTTAATCCTATTATTATACTGTAAAAAACATTTACTCTAAGTATATATTAATGTACATTATCATATTCATAGACTAAATAACATATGATTTTTACAATTTGATAATAGCATAAAATTAACGTAAATTCCATATTTTTCGAATTGGTACTTAGCGGGCTGATATGAAAAATTTATCACATGCTTTGAATATTATCCCATGGCTTTCCGTAACGTTATCGCATGGCATTCCGGTGATACTCGGCAAATTCCGGAAAATACACATCATTGTTATTTTACAGTGAAAAACATTACAAAGTAGGATACAAAACAATTATTTGGATACAGGAAAGTATATTGTGTAAAATTCAATAAAAAACAAACAAAAAAAAAACAAACAAACAAACGAACAAACGAACTAACAAATGATAAAATAAACGCATTTAAAAAAAATTCCAACATATTTAAGAAAGTTACTTTAAAATGATGACTTTTCCAAACAGTGTTCATTATGTTTATTGTTGAATTATTATTTTTTTTTATCGTCCATATAAGAAAGATCATACTGTTGTTTTTCTTCTCTGTTGAGGCATTTGATAGAAAGATTTCATTTTGGATGTACTACCTTTGGGGTCAGACGTCTGTAAACTTTTCACTCTTTGAACTTCTATTTGAGAACCACTTAAAAGGATTTATATATTAATCTGTTATTTTTCTCCATTGTTGAAGCATATGATAAAAAGATCATAGCATGTCATTTTTCATATCGCATGTATTATCAGCCCTCGAGCCATGCGACTCTTGGGCTGATATTGAACCTAGGGATGATAATACATGCGATATGAAAAATGCCATGCAATAATCTGATAATATCTACTGTAAACCAACTAATTTTCGCAAATGCTTTTTGTAGAGTGAAAACCTTCATAGAAGACGTCAAGGCTTAATTTTTGCTATTTTCTTACTTTTTTCATAGAATAGAAATCCAGTTTGACACATTTACGACCCTTTGTTAACTGTTATTTTTCTTCACGCAATAGTCGCGTTATCAAATTTGTTTGTTTTCAGTTTATCCCCGACTACTGTTAATCTATTTATTTATGTTTGTTTGATTCCTTGTAGACGATTATTTAGTTTTTGTT
Source organism: Mytilus coruscus (assembly GCA_017311375.1). NCBI lineage: Eukaryota > Metazoa > Mollusca > Bivalvia > Mytilida > Mytilidae > Mytilus > Mytilus coruscus. Next base: position 87,537,402 of record CM029603.1, read on the forward strand.
TTTGAAGCTTGACTAGATAATGTGTGATTTTGTTAGTTTCTATGGACTTCCCCTTTCCCCTTTTTTAATCTACCTTAGAATTCGGTATTTTTGTGATACATTTTTGATAACATTGAGTCAAACAAGATACATATATATACATTGTGTAAATTTTGCTGCGACGCCAGAAAGCCACGATGGGGGATGTTTTGAAGTGGTCAGTAGAACGATTAAATCCCAGTGAAGTTTTTATGTATAGGTTTTTGAACGATAGATGATAAATGTTTGAACGTTATTTGTGATAAATGTCATAATTTTTCGATCATTAGCTTGCGTTGTATATGAGTAAATGTAAGCAATTGTATCAAAAATGGCGAGTTTTGTTTTTGGCGGGGAGGGTTATTCTGAAATATATATATTACTGACTGCTGGTTTGGTTTTTACGGTTCATTTGTTAACTTATACTAATAGATGGAGAATTGGGGTATAAATCAATTATACAGTAATACAATGACACAAAAAGCGAAAAAACATCTAGAAGTCAATATACGTTTTTTATACAATATGTTATGCTCTTAAATTCATTTATTCATAATTCACCCACAATAAGACAGCGTACACTCCTATTCCTGTGATTAATTGACGTTTTTGAAATCATTTATTTAAGAAGGAAAAAGAATCCAATCTCGAACACCTTGAGAAAGATTTCCGTTTGTGTCATAGCTCGGACAAGGTTCTTCAGATACAATACCCATGGTTGTCTGGGATATTACCGTATTGCCTGAACATACTTCAATATACGTTTCTTATTTCATCTCAGTTCATGTATTAGATACACATATGAGGGCTAACGATTTGGTGTATCTAATTTACACCAATATATTATCATCAATGATAGTTTCCAATAATGTAGGATGGGGTCTTTCAGCGAGTTGACCATATGTTATTGAAAAGCATTATAAATGCAGGATATTCAATTTTATTTAACGACATATTCGTGTAAATCTTTATTCTATGTCTTAGCTGTAAATTTCACATACATATATAAAAACTGTCTGGCGATATGCAAGCATAGATAAGATGAAATCAAACGCACTACTAATGCAAATCAATCTGAAGGTATACTTTATGTAACAACTTACGCATCAGACTATTAAAGATACATTAATTTATTTAAAAATCGTTCAAATCTTGCAAGCAAATTAAGGTTCAATGTCAAATAAAAGCTTTAAATAACTTACAATTTAAATATTTGATAAACGTGAAAAATGACATGATAAATACTCTAGATTGTATGATAAGCCTGCCTTTTCGCACTTGCATTTTATATCAGTAGACTATTAATGTACGGTTGTGAGATATGGAGAGTACACAAATTTTCCTATGTTAGTAAAGGTTTATTTGGACTACTATAAAATGCTATTGTGGTGGTCTAGTTCGAATTAGCGGTATTTTATGTGTATTTAATTTTTAGTTCAAAATTTTAATGTGTTTAATGATTTGTTTTTAAGTGTTAAAACTGTATGAAACGGTCAACATATGTAAAAAAAAAAATGTATGCAGTAGATTGTGTAGAGTTGAATGCAATTTATGATAAGGCCACATTTTCCCATTTGAATTTGAAAATCAAAATGTATTATTATAGAAAAGAAAGAATATGGGGTATCCATCCACGACACAAAATCACTAACACGCACAGCAAAAAAAAAAAAAAAAAAAAAAAACAAAAAACAAAAAACAAAAAACTAAAATTATAATATTTATTATAATAAGACATCTATCACGATAATCCCAATGCTTAAGCCAGATCTCATAATAAATATATTTTTAATTTTGTCATAAATTTGCTTTAGACTTTTCAAATTCTTGCATTTAAGGAGAAATAACGGCTAAAAAATGTTAAAATGGTATTGTTTTGACCTGTTAGATATTTATATACAACACATTGACTCAAAGGATAATGTTATATATTAAATATATTTTTAGGGGACATTTGCGCATATTTATTCAAGGTTGTTATTGTACAATATCTACTGTAATATAGAAATAAGGAGATGTGGTATGATTTCCAATGGGACAACTATCCACCAAGGTTTAAGACAATTTATTTTCGGGTATGTTTTTTGGTGTGAAAACCTTTAAAGAAGACTCACCGGCTTAATTTTTTTGCGATTATTTGACTCTTGATGAATTAACTGAATGGAAGATGAGTTTGTCACATTCATTTCCCTTTATTTTCGCGTGATTTTTTTACTTGGCAAAAATTATGGTTGACAATATATCCCTCGCTTCCCCCTTTTCCAAAAAAAAGGATTATCTATTTACATGTATCTGTTTAAATATTCGAAGAATTAATATTGGTTTTTGTTTTTTGATGTTACCGTGATAACTTCAGAGGACTTATTCCCCCATTAGATAGGAAAAATATATAATTTTGTATTAAAATCGTCAAAAAGTTTTCTACATTTTGAGCGAGTACGCCCGCCATTTTTCTTGAACCCTGGATCTGTTCATGATAACATGGCTGAGAGGGGAAACACTTGAAATATTACCATAATAACTTTCTAAATATAACGATGAACACATTTTACTGTTTATAACGGAAGTAAATCTAGTTGACACATATGTATCCTGGTCATAAGACACGGGATGTCACGTTCAAAGTTTCCGCATACTTTGATGATACTAAAATACCATAGTAGAAGGTCACCTGAATATATGTAATACGTAAGCAAAATATATGGACCGCCATTTCTATACTGCAAACGCCCTACACAAACATCATTCCAATCATATTCGGTACCTGTCAGTGGTTGTCTTTTCTTATATGATTAAATGCCTTTTTTGTCATTTGGAGAATATGGTATTTTGGCAGAGCTTTAATCTTTTTTATACAGAGTATTAATATCCGTAATCTCGAATTAAAGCAGTTTAATTCACGATAATGAATTAAAATAGAGGGACGAAAGATACCAGAGGGACAGTCAAACTCATAGATCGAAAACAAACTGACAACGCCATGGCCAAATATAAAAAGACAAACAGACAAATAATAGTACAGATGACACAACATAGAAAACTAAAGACTACAACACGAACCCCACCAAAACTGGGGTGATCTCAGGTGCTCCGGAAGGGTAAGCAGATCCTGCTCCACATGTGGCACCCGTCGTGTTGCTTATGTTATTACAAATCCGGTAAATAGTCTAATTCGGTAAGTCACATTCGTGAAAAGGGAAGGGTATTGTAGTTACGACATACGGAACATATCCGATATCATCTGTGAAACTGTTATTCCATAACGGTCAACCAACTCGTGATGGCGTTCGTAAAATTTACGAAGGGATGATTTCAGCTTCACCATTTGGAACTCTTGGTTTAATAGCTTCCTTGTGAGCAGCAATCCTCTATCAAGGAAATCATGATAGGAAATACAAGCCCGGGAATATCGTAACAATTGGGAGATATATACTCCGTATGCAGGCGCTGCTGGAATGTTGCTACATAGAAATGGAAAGTTCACAATTGGGAAGCTGAAATCATCTCTTTTGTCGTAAAGTTTTGTTTTCAACCCACCCTCATTGTCAATTTCTAGATGTAAGTCAAGATATGAGGCAGACTTAACTATATCTGTAGTTAAAAGAATCACAACATTTGTTGCAATGTAATCTAAATCACTAAAAACTCATCTAAAATACTAGACTTATAATTGTGCACGTCAGACGCACATCTCGTCTACGCAAGACTCGTCAGTGACGCTCAAATCAAAATATTTAAAGCTCAAATCAAGTAAGAAGTTGAAGGGCATTTAGCACCAAAAAATTAAGTTCTGTTATATACGACTAAGGTGATCTGTGCTCGAGGAAAGAAAATCCATAGAATTTCAAACAATATAAAGATTTTAAAAAAGTAAATTTATACAAATGACTGTATCAGTAATATTTCATGTCAAAAGTAAAATAGCAGAAATACCGAACTCCAAGGAGAATTTAAAGCGGAAAGACCCTTATCACATTGCAAAATCAAAAGCGCAAACACATCAAACGAATGGAAACAACTGTCATATTCCTGACTTGGTAGGGACATTTCCTTATGTAGGAAGTGGTGGATTAAACCTGGTTTTATAGCTATCCAAACCTCTTACTTGTATGACAGTCGCTTAGAAATCCATTATATTGACAACAATGTGTGAGCAAAACAAACAGACATAATAGGTACAAAATGTCATAAATTAAGGATACAACAGTTAACATTGTGTTATAATCTTAATCACTATAAAACAAACAACTATGTAAACAAAGACTCAGAAGTGCTGACTACTGTGCTGCTGATACCCTCGGGACTAGACATCTATCAGCAGTGACATCGACCTAGTGGTGGTAAAAACTCATCTCAAAAATACCATACTTATAATTTTGTACACTAGGTGCGTGTTTCAGCTACATAAGACTCATCAGTGAATAGTTAGAAGTTTAAATAAAATAAGACCCTGAAGAGCATTAAGGAAGAAAAAAAAAACCGAAATATATAAATACTATTTGTATTGGTCATAATTATTATGTCTTGTTACATTCATATGTAAATCTACTGGTACTTATAAGTTCATTAGTCGAAATTATGTAACATCGTTACACTGTATAATTTCTGAACAGACATGTCAGATCGCGCATGTAACTTATCGTTCACTTTGCTTAGACTGTCGGCATACCTGGTGTCACTTTGGTTGCAGTTCATAAGATTCCGATTCTTTTAAGGGGACAGGCCTAGGTTACAGAAAATTACTCCAAAAAAATCAATTGATTGGTTTGTGTGATACCATTTTCAAAAATAGATTACAAGCTTCGAAGTAACACAGATTATTTTGCTTCTGTGTAGGGACATTTCGTGCTATCGGCTGTTAACTTTTGGTATAGCAAGTTAAAATTCCGACTCAATGTGTCTGTGAAGTACACTACACGACAGGGTAATAATGACTTATTACATATTGTTAAATGCATTATGTGCCATTGTATTTATTCATTTAAATGTATCATATCTTATTCGAAATTATTGAATATCCGATGCGGTAATATTTAAAACACGTGTCAAATTCAAATCAGAACAAGATATCGTTGCACACAACAATTACAACAAAAGGTTTGAATGCAGTTTGGTTGCAGGAGGAAATTGCGTTTAAATGTTTGTTTAAACCTTGACATATTATTAAAACTAATATACTGTATGACATAATTTTATCAAGGACTAAATTCTAAAAATAATCGAATATGATATAAGAGAAATGCAAGGCTGTAAAATATATCTAGACAGGACAGACGAGACCATTGAGGTGTTTTGAAAAAAAAAATAGGGGTTCAATAAACTACTGATGCAAAGGGGTTAAAATACTTTATCGGTACCAATGTTACTACACCACACCAAATATGCATCTCGACAATTAATGTCTATTCAGTAATGCTCGAGGTAAAAATGACGTAAATTCTTAAATCAGTAAATCAACAAAAAATATCACAGTGTCCACGATAATGATATACACGTACTACTCAACATGACTTATTTTACATTGGTTTACTTTCAGTTTGTACTTACCACGAGCAACGTGACAAATACTAATCTGTTTACCTTACCAGAGCGATAGAAATTAGCCTCGTTTTATTTTGTTGGGTTGTATTGCTTAGTCTTTAGTTGTTTATGTAGTTTGTTGTGACTTGTTAGGCTTTTGTTTGTTTTTTGTTTGCCATGGGGTTGTCAGTTTCTCCTCTACTTATGATTTTTGAATGCCCCTTTGCATCTTCCGCCTCTTGTTTTACATTAATTCTACATTGAAGGATGGAAAGAAAACACTCTGTTATAACTGTTAGTTATAGTTATTTTGCATTATGCTTGCACACTAATTGAAAATCAAGCACACAATGAACAGAAACGAAGATTGATAAAAGGGTGCTGTAATGCTTGTTATCTGGTTTATGAATGATATCATCATAGTTTGGTGGAATGAAACTTTAGCAAACAGTCGGTTTTCCAAATGGTACTGGCCGAATTGTTCGCATATGAAGCAGAATTCTAACAAAACCTTCTCAAAGACAAAATGAAAAAAAAAGTCTTGCAAAGTTCTTTGACTTCACTTTCAGGTATATTGATGCATGTCATATACAATACAAGTCTTCTATGATCGGGGTAACAAAACCTTCTCAAAGACAAAAAGAAAAAAAAGTCTTGCAAAGTTCTTTGACTTCACTTTCAGGTATATTGATGCATGTCATATACAATACAAGTCTACTATGATCGGGGTAACGACACTCGTTATAAACGAACTGACAAAATAATTATAAGAAAAGAATACCCAAAAGAGTGCATGTACGACATCCGATGGTAGGATTTCCAGTCTCTGGTAAGACATCTTCAAGCTGGAGAGTATAGGTAATTTTATTAAAGTAAAGTCTGTTGTATACATGTTTGTGAAATCCATGGTTTGAAACTGAGATATTTCTTTTGATGTCTTTTCAGACTATAATTTATTTTAGTTCTCATCTCGATTGACAACAATGATGTAGAAATGTTTAACCAGCCGTGTTACCTATATCATGCATGGCTCTCATAAGAATGACTTTCTTACTTTCGTAATAGTTGTATCGTAATTATAAAAGAAACACAAATAAATTGCACGAACGTCTTTTTTTGATGTTTTTTATTCAAAGGCAAAGAGCTTTCAGAGAGATTAATGATTATATCTAGAATATAAACAATTTTAACACAAATTGACGAAGTATCCTGGGCACAAATATCACATCAATCAAATGAAATTGACGTTGAACTATTTGCAACATTGAGCATTGTAAAAGAAATACTTAGTAGAAGAATTATCTCCCTTACAAAACCACATATATGACCTGTTTAGGTAGTAGCGAGAAGGATGGATATGTGTCTGTTCATTTTCTAGTTTGACCATATTTATTGTTGTAACACATGTTTAGTACAGTATTAATATAAAAATAGCCACAATTGATTAACATTTTCTAGTTCAATGTTCTGCAAAATACATATAAAGCGGTTTTCAGTGTGTTAAGCTATAGACAGATCGTTTCTGTTTCATTGAGGACAACCTTATTAAGGAAAATGAACTTAGCTTAAAAATGAAAAGATTGTGATTTACATGATATAGATATCAGTTGGAGGATACAAGATGAAAAGTTGTCAAAGCTTAAAATAAAAATAATGTTGTTACATGTAAACAAATCTACCATGAACAGTCTGTATTCTGAACAGCTTAAGGGGACTCAATCGTCTTCTAAATGAGTTCATTACTGCGAATGTTGAATACAGCTAAATGTATTACTAGTTGCTGTCACAAGAGACAGGGATGAAAACCTATTTTTTTAAAGCAAAGCAGAGTAGCATTTATATTCACGATTGTTATTAATTATAAGGAAATGTGGAATGATTGCCAATGATACGACTACCTACCAAAAGACAAACCAAAGACAGTATGTTTAATCGAAGTCGGTGTGCACGAAAAGAACAGACAGGTCGATATGGAATACACATCAGCTATGATAAAACGCCAGTATGACTAATAAAAAATCGAACGATACGGATATTGTACTGACAAAATACCTAGTAGTTTTTAAAACTTTTGTAGTAACAGAAAAGTTTGAGCTAGTACATTTGTCTTTCTACTTAAAAGACTAGTCTTTTTGGTAATTTACTACCCATCCTAGGTAAAGTACTAGCCTTTCTGGTTAATTTACTAATCTTTCTAGTTTAAGTTCCAGTCTTTCTGTTTAGTTTACTAGTATTTTTACTAAAAGTACTAGTCTTTCAAGTTAGTTTACTAGTCTTTCTTCTTAAAGTGCTAGTCTTTCTGGTAAATTTACTAGTCTTTCTAGTTAAAGTATTAGTTTTTTTCTTTATTTTACTTTCTATCGAGTTAGGTTTATCTATCCATGACACAAAACCAGTGCATGCGCAGCACAATTACACAAAAAGCAAAGTAACAGCGCTTTCATTGCTGTTCTTTATCTGAAAGTCACAATGAGGCCTTCAGCACGAAGCAAAAAGACTTTACCTCACTGCAAGTTTAAGATAGCCCCTATCGAACCTTTCCCTGGCCTATATCGAACAATCATTAAACAGCTATAGGAACTGACTTGGATTACTAGTTTTCCTGTCAGATATATGTGGTTCTTTTTGGATATTGCGGCTTCCTCCACAAATTAAACCTGACCACCATGATATAATCTCTGTCTCACAAACATCTGGTGTCATGACTTATAGCTATACTTTTCATGTTTAAATGAAGTTTTTCAAGATCACCTTAGATTTTTTCGGGTTATACCCATTTGTGTGGCTTACCTTTTATTTTCCGAGTACACTATGTATTCATACCTGCCAACTTTTTAAAATCTACAATGGGAATTTTTGCAAAATATGTTAAACTAAAAATATTGCAACTAACAACAAATATGGCATTACACGATTGAATGATGGATGTTTAACGTCACTTTGTTATATTTAACATTGCAATAAAAGCGAGAGGTTTGGCTAGCCACAAAACCAGGTTCAACCCACCATTTTTTCTTAAATGTCCTGTACCAAGTCAGGAAAATGGCTATTGTTATCTTATAGTTCGTTTTTGTGTGTGTTGCATTTTAGTGTTTCTGTTGTGTCTTTGTTCTCCTCTATATTTGATGTGTTTCGCTCAGTTTTAGTTTGTAACCCGGATTTGTTTTTTCTCAATCGATTTATGAATTTCGAACAGCGGTATACTACTGTTGCCTTTATTTGTCCTTTTTTGTTTATTGTTATTTTTATACTGTCTATGCTCATGTTTAGATATACATTTAAATTTTTGATTTGTACGAATACTTTGACAAGTGGTCTATTTTCTGTATGAATAAAGGTATAATTTAAATCTTACATTGACACGAAGTTTTATAAACATCGCAATAAACCAATAAAAAAATGTCTAAAACTATTATAAACATTACTCAACACCAAACAGCCTTGGCATGACGACAAATAAACAATATAAATATATTGAACGACATAGTTATATCAAGGCCGATATTCTAAATTTATCACACAGATTAACAAAAGTGCCTATAGAATACACACCTTGATTTTTCAACCCTCTTTGTTTGAATACTACTCTATTATATTTTTGTTTCTTATCTGGGATATTTACTTTAAAAAGAATATAAACTACGATTCTACAAGAGAATAAAAGTACGAAAGACAAAAAAAAACAAAAATGACAAAAAAAAAAAAAAAAAAAAAAGCCGGAAAATATTTCTGTTATCAACTACTTTTTAGAGCAAAAATAAATTGCAATATTAAGTTCTACTTGGATGATTTTTACTACCTCTAATGATAAAAATATTGATATTGTCATTAATGCATGAAGCAGCTTGTGAAAAATAAAATACAAATTACTTTATACAAACATACAACACATTTTCCAATAAGATAATTGAGTTTAATGTTGATATACATCTCATCATCCCAAACAAATACAAATAATGAGTAATACCAAAACCACAATACTTGCAATAACTATGTTATAAACATAGTAATTTTAGTTTTCTAGCAGTGAAAGTAAAGTAGTATCATACGTTCATTTGTATGCTTAGGTTGCAAATCTTTTACAATTGGTTCCCTTCCAAAGAGCTTGTATACACTACTTTAACTTTCGAAAGCTTCACATTATTTGCATGTTTAAGGTCAGTTTAAGATCAATTTAACATTTTTTATTCAACTTGTAAATTTACCATCACGAGATGATCGATCGATATTTTGTAGATCGTGTCATTAATGATTATAAACTTGTTTCCAAAAGTGCTTTGCAAAGTTTCTATATCCAATTTGATCTTGGATTGGTTTTTACCACTCCACATTCTAACCAAGATAAAGGCCCTGTTCCGGGACAAATGCACATTATCTTATCCTTTTTTTCATAGTTGGCACAGTTCTTTCTTTGCCTCCTTGGTTGTTTTTGGTTGTTTTGGTTGGTATGTTTTCCCCGGGATTAAGAATGTTGCTTTGACGATTGGTTCATTACCTAAAGACTTAGATGTTTAAAATGGAAAAGGAATACATATACCATATTAGGTTAATGCCAGATAAACTGTATGAAAGAGAGACGAAAGATACCAAAGGAATATTCAAACTCATAAGTTGAAAACAAACTGACAATGTCATGGCAAAAAAAAAAAAAAAAACGAAAACGAACATACGACAAACAACAGTAAATAAAACACAACAATGACAACTAAAGACTGAGCAACACGAACCCCATTAAAAACCGGGAGTTATCTCAAGTGCTCTGGAAGGATAAGCAAATCCTGCTCTACATGTGACACCCGTCTTGTTGTTCATGTAAGTACAAACCAGGTGATGGGTATAATTCGATAAGTCACATTCGAGATAAAGAGGACGGGATTGTGGTTACGACAATTGGAACATATCCGTCGTCATATGTGAAACAGAAATTCCATAACGATCAACCATCTCGTAATTGCGTCTGTGGAAAACGTGATGGTTTCAACTTCACTACTTGGTTTGATAGCTTTCTTGTAAGCGTCAGCCATCTATAAAGGAAATTATTATAGGAATGCAAGCTCTGGGATATCGTTTCAACTGGGAGATCAATACTCTACATGCATGCGCTGCTAGAATGTTGCTAAATAGAAATGAAAAGTTCACAATTGAGAGGTTGAAATCATCTCTTTTGTGGTAAAGATTTTTCTAAACTGACCTTCATTATCAATTTGAAGATGTAAATCAAGATATGAGGCAGACTTAACTGCATCTTTTGTATCCTTTATTTCCAGTGCAATGGGATAAATGCGTTCAACATAGTCACCAAAGTTTGAAGTATTTAGTTAGAAGACAATTTCGATATAACGATAGATGAAGTTAAATGTTATCTTCTTCTTTGAGGCTTAGAAACCCTATGGTATCTCCAAAATTTCTTTTACTTCACGGTGCACGTGGAGCCTACATGTAGAATAGGAAAAAGGTATAACAAACTTTCCTCTAAGGTACTAAGCTTATGATTTGGTACCTCAGACGCGCCTTTTGTCTTCATATAAGTCAGTTTTAGGCCATCGTGATGGATAAATGCCCAGTGATATTGCATACAAATATTACCCTTGGAGGAGCCAGATGGTGTTATCTATATGCATCGCATGCTTTTGTATCAAAATCCTAATTTTGCTCTATTTTGTATCGTATATTTTTGATAACTTTCATAAGGTAAGCTCAGAATAAAAAAATGAAATAACATGATTATTCGAGAATTGCATCTATATATGAATGTATTTATTCATGCCAACATATTGAATTCTTGGCGAAACAAACTACTTCCGTGCTGACATCGTCCCGGTGAAAGTATTTTTGTATGTAAAACTTTCATGGCGGATAACACTCTACACCATAAGTGATAGATTATTTTAGTAATTCATTAGGACAAAACTTCTTGAAAATTTTGGGTTCTAACTTCATGCGTATTTTGAACTTCAATCGAAAATAACATTTAAACATTTGGTGCGTCGAAAGCCCTTTTCTGAATTTTCCTACATTAGGAAGGCTCAAACCGAACATGTGATTGCCATGGATGAAAAAAGACCACGCGGAATATTGCGTCACTGATCATCCCAATGCAGACAAAACGAAGATGCAGTATGATTTCCAATGAAGCAACTTTCCACCAGAGACCAAATTACGTAGAAGTTACATGTAGCAACTATAGGTCACTCTACGGCTATTAACAACTCATACCGCATTGAAAGTTATTGCAGGCCCCGACATGACAAATGTTAAACAATTCAAATAGGGAAGAAAACGGTATAATTTATGTACAAAACAGTAAACGAAAAACAAATATTATATACTACAAACGACTACCACTGATGAACAGGCTCCTGACTTTGAAGACTTTGTTCCCGACAGATGTGGTATTACCGTAGTATTAGTATATTGCTGCTGGAATTAGTTATATAAAGGATGATACATACACAAGAAGTAGAATCAACCAACGGTCGAAGTTTTTTTCGGAATTAAAAAAGTGAAAACAACACTTTATAAATATCATGAGTCCAAAGCGCTTTTCTGGATGTACCTTCATCAGGAACGCTCAAAGCCGAATATTTGAAAACCAAGGATGTATAAGCACCGAAACAATTGAAGAGCTATATGACCAAAGAGGACCTAAAATACCAGAAAAATGCATCTAAGGTCAACTTTGTTTGAGGGAGTTGAAACTTCGGTTTCTATTAAGTTTACCATTAAACACACCAATTATATGTTCATCTTATTCGCCTGAGTAAACTTATAAACAGTCAGCTTTTTACTTGGTCACAACGTATAGAAGTCTTTAATCATCAGAGACGAAATTCTTGAGTACCTTTTTATTGGGAGAAGTATACAAAGAACAAATCCATGTAGGTGTAACTGTAAATATTAGACGATGGCGTAAACTATTTTAGCCATTAAAATTGCCACAAAAGATAGGTTGACAACATCATGATATTAAAAACAATGTAATTATCGTTTATCCAAGGCCACAATCTGTCAAACAGTAACTGAGTATAGTTTGTAAACATTAGTACAATTTATTAAATGAGAAACACATGGTACATAAAGTGAATCGATAGCTCCTAGTACTTTATCAATTTGTTTAAAAACTCAACAAACTTACCAGGTTTTATTATTTGGTACGCCATGAAGGCTTACTTATTTAAAATGAATAATGTTGATTGAGTATAAGAAAACAAAATTAAAAAAAAAAACATTGACGTCTGTTGTTTTATTATATGTGTAAGACAGTTGGAGTTGGAGGAAAGTAATATAGTGAAACTGATTGATCCTGAATTTACTTTCAAATGAGATTATGCCATATACCACCACACTATATTATCTCTGTATATGAACCTGGTTCAAAAGGTAACAATAGAAATAGGTTTCACTGTTCAATTAATTGAACTTACCCCAAAGAACAATAAACAGTATTTTGTAATTGTCAAGAAATTCAAGAGAAATGATTGGGCAACACAAACCAAAACACAAGCAAGAAGACACTGGGGCGCTCCGAACTTTGCAGCAGTTCCTGATCCACACATACGACCTGTTGTTTTGCTTAAATTAGAACATATCCGGTTATCAATAATCATACAAAAATGTATTGCTTAATTTCTCTTGTGGCACCAAGACGGTACAAAATGTATGAACATCAACACAACTGAGATTGTTACAACCCTTACATCTTTTTTCATTTATTATCATAATTATCTTTAATTTCTTACAGAACCTTTTATGTACCCATCTGTCTTTCACCATTTTTCCCACAAAATGTAACTTTTTTTTATTCCTAAATTGAATCACTCAACCCCAAAATAACATGATTGCACACTTCCCGATTTCCAATTAAAATACGATTGTAGCCTACATAAACCTATTTGAATGCAATATATCTTATATGGTTTATTCGTTAGCGATTGAAAGTTTTCATATTTATGTTCTGCATAAAGTTTAATTATATTTTTAAAGAGAACAGTTATATGACTATTTTAAATATGGGGGAACCACTTCACAAAACAAACAGATAAACTCTGAATATCACCTGTCAATACGAAAGGTGTAACTGCCAAGGTTAAGATATAAAAATGAAGCTTTTGGTAAATATTTAGTTAAAGTTTCATTGTTTACAAAATGGTAATTGACACCGAGTGTGGAATTGTAAATTCATCTGTAAATTCGTTTCGAACATTAATAAGGACAATCATAAAACATTTAAAAAAAAAGTCATTTATTCAAGTAATGAATTCCATATTAAACAAATCACGGTAAACAATCGTACACCTTTTTGTCAGCCAAAGTAGGCCCCGTACGTGCTTAATTAACTCGCGTCACTGGATGTGATTTTGCTCTAAAGAAAAGTCCCTACATTGAACACATGTTCTTGTGATGTAAACGCTATGTCATAAGCATCCACATAAGGCAATTGAAGCAGGGACGTTCCAACTTTAAAACAGAAAATTCATAAAAGGAAAACTTAAGTCATCACTTTGGTCATAAATTTTAGTGTTCATACGTTCTGTGTGTAATACTTTATCGAGGTATTAAGTATGTGCCCTTGAATGTTTTGATAAATAAGAAACAGAATATCTATGATTTTATCATTGTTTAAAAAGTAGATTGCGACATGAATAAGGTCAATGCTATCCATTCCTTCTAGGAGGGTGAAATGGGAGGATTATTCATTGATGCTCATTCGTCTATTCGCCCCTTCAATATCTTGAAATAAGGCTTCAGTACCCTTGCCATTTAACTAGTTAAAATCAATAGATGATGTATCAATTGCATGATGACCTTTCGTATTTACGTCTTTTCAGACATGTTTTATGAATTTAACAGCAATCTAATTAAGTTGCTTTGTTCAAACTGTAATGGGACACATGGGATCTGGTTATAGTTTTTACAAATTAAGGCATTGAAATCAAGCGCCAACTTAAAATTAGATGATACACTTTTAATAATGAGTCCAATTCGGTAGAGAAACAAGACGCATTCAGCAAACTTTGAGACGAACTCACATGTTTACGATCGACCATCATGTGATTGAAACCGTTAAGACTGTTGTAGTCGTGATATTTTCAGTTAAGAATGAAAATAAAAGTATAACAAAAATACCGAACTCCAAGGTGAATTCGAAAAGGAAAGTCCATAAAAACTGATAAAACCAAACATTATCAACCAACGAAACGAGTGAAAAGCAACTGTCATATTCCTGACTTGGTACTGGCATGAATACATGGTGATTGAGCAGTTAAGGTTACAGTGATTGTGTTCTCTTAAAAATGCTCAAGGAAGTTGTTGTTTTGAAAATAAAATTATCACGCCTGTCACAAATCTAATGTCCCTCGGAGGTCTTTTGATAGGTCTATCATATCAGACAACCTCGTCGTTGAAGCTGAAGATTTTAGCTCACTAGAATATATAAAATGTAGATTATCTTTAATCCACCATTTTCTACAAAAGAAAATGCCTGTACCAAGTCAGGAATATGACAGTTGTTTTCCATTCGTTTGATGTGTTTGAGCTTTTGATTTTGCCATTTGATAAATGACTTTCCGTTTTGAATTTTCCTTGAAGTTCGGTATTTTTGTTATTTTACTTTTTAAACTTATTATTATTTAAAACAGTACATTATCAAAGAGGGACGAAAGATACCAGAGGGACAGTCAAACTCATAGATTGAAAATAAACTGACAACGCCGTGGCTAAAAATAAAAAGACAAACAGACAAATAATAGTACAGAAGACACAACATAGAAAACTAAAGACTAATTGTTTACACTCTTACTCCAACGGTATCATACATGTTACTTTCCAATAAGTTGGGTCTCGAGAATACCCTATGAAGGCAATTATTGGTGCACGTGATGATTCAATCGGCGTCAATATGTTTGCATATGTACTCTGGATCATCGATCTTTATCTAAATGAAATAAAGTGGAAAAATACTTAATTTGATCATGTTAAATTGACATTTATTAATGCGAATAAAACTTTTTTTCTGATATTTTTACCTTTACCTTGACTTGACATTTGTATGCTGCCTTTCAATGATTTACCGCAAATGTCATTCTTTTGTATGATTAAAACATTCAATGTTCTCAACTTACATCTTCCTCCATCAGTTTTCCATAACATAAACATGTAAAAGTCCATTAGAGTCTGTGTTAAAAATATATCCGTATGTTACAGATGATTCTTTTCTTTGCTAGAATATGTTTTGCATGTTTAGTTGTCTTGCATAGATATTTGATAAATCATGGTCAGTAATCACCAAGGTTAAGTAACAGGGAATATTAAGAAAATTGCTCTCCTAAGAAATTTTGATCAGAAAATCCGAAGGTGATTAAGTAATGCATTTGAAAACCGCCACCTTATTTATAATAGGTAAACAACTTATTTTAAAAAATTGGAAAAGATATATCAAAAATCATTCTGAGAAAGTTCATAGTGTAAAAGAAAGGCGGAAGATACCAAAGGGATCTTATAAGTCAACGACAAAGTCACAAAGCCATGGGAAAAAACTAAAACCGACCAAAAGACAAACATGTCATACATTACACACTATAGATCTAAAAACTGAGCAACACGAACCCCACAAAACCGGGAGTGATCTCATGTGCTCTGGAAGGTTGAGCAGATCCTGCTCCAAATGTTGCAATTTCAGAAATAACGTGGCATTCTGAAAACATAATAGCTTTGGACATTCTGATTAGAACATGCGCCCTTAGTAAAAACGCCGATTTTACGCAAAGTAATCCATGGCAAGGGCAGTTGAAATTTTGAATTGGATTATTATTTTTATATAGAATGCAAATATGGCATAAAATGACTTTTTCCATTAAACAGTAAATTATTAACCATAACAGATTAAACTGCTTCTCTGAACTAAAAGACACAGCCTGCTAAGTTGAATTGTTTTTATTTGTTTGATAAATTGAATAATAAATATCACGTGTATTAATTTTTTTTTCGCATACGCAAATGTCAAACGTTTAGACATGATACAGCATAAAAGATATACGAGTAAAATGGACCTTTAAGTTTTTATATTATACGTAACAAAAACATAGTTATAGATATAGTCTGATAAGAAATAGCTTTCGATTACAATTTACAATATATATACATGTATTTACGCTCGTAAAACAAATATTTTACGTCTGTCGGGACATGGCTCACGTTCATACGTAAAAAATATATACACATGTATTGACGCTCCTTAAGAAATATGTATATGTCTGGTGGGACAAAGCTCACGTTCACAGTTTTGGTAATGTTTGTGGTTAAATAACGACGCACCCAAACATTTATTTAAATGCAATAAATACCCATTGAACCCCGAATGTTTTTGCAGTAAATACATTGCATACTTTTCTCGTTTAAGAATGTAATTGCATTATACGCCATACAGAGAGAGATTTATCTGTGAATGTTAACAGATTAATTATTTTAAGGGTAACAAACAATACATTGTAGTATAACATTTAAACCAGAAAGTACTTTAACACATATAACTAATTGATTGAATGCAAAAAAAAAAAAAACTATACTTGAAAAATTCATAATTACAAAATAAAAATAAGTAAGATAATAAAATATGCGAATTCTTTTTAAGTTATTTTCTGAAAAAAAATCTAATTTCGCTTCCAGTTTCAGAATGGTATTACTGCTACTTCCAGTGATGATGGTACATAGTTACGTAAATTGTAGTCCGTTTTCCGTATTGATGCATTTTATATCTGTCGTTTTGTATTTTCTGTTTGTTTTGTGTATGTTAAAGCATTTACGGAGAAGGGTATTATTACCCTTAGTAACACCTGATATAAGTACTCTCTGTTGGTCGGAAACCTGTATAGATGTTTTGGATTTGTCTCATTCGTGTATTGTCCTCTTTACTTCAATTTTGTTATTCTTTCTTTGACATATTTAGTACGATATCACATGCCTATAAGTTCCTAATTACAGTATATGGTGATGAGATGAATAAGAAAAATATATATCTCAGGTAGAACTCATCTGGGAAATAGTTTATATTAGTTTACTTGTTTTGTGCATTTAAAACTTATTTTCAAATTGTGATAATTTCAAGGTCAAATTTTAATCTGCGTTGTCGTCATAATTTTAACCTTCTCAAAAGAAAGCTGATTTATAATGTCAATGGGTCGGCAGCTGACGACCCCAATCCCCAGAAAAAGAAAAAAAAAAAAAAAAAGCAACATAAACAAACATTTGTATTTCAGAATATTTCCGCTGCTGGTAGACGGAAACAAATGAAAACGATACCAAAAGGGACATTCGAACTCAATAGTCGAAAACAAACTTACAACGCCATGGTAAAAATCAAAAAATGACAAACAGACAAAGAATAGGATCATAACACAACAGAGAAAACTAAAGACTGTGCAACACGAACCCAACAAAATCCGGTGTAAATATTAGGATTCACGATAGCATGCCCGATCGAAGATAACTTTCATTTTGCTTAAAAGCTTAATAATGTGTCGAACTCGGTAGAAGAGTTAGAAGCATTCAGGAAAAATTGTCAACTCACATGATAACGATCGACCATCGTGTGATTGAAACTGTTAGACATTTGAAGTGATGTTTTCAGTTAAGAATGATCATATCGTGATTGAACAGCTAAGGTTACAGTGATATTGCCCTCTCAAGGAAGTCGTTGTTTTGAAAACAAAATTGTCACGTTTGTCACCACAAATCAAATGTCCTTCGGGGGTCTTTTAATAGGCGTATCATATCAGACAACCTTGTTGTTGAAGTTGTGTCCTAGATTTTAGCTAACTGTGAAAGATAAAATGTAGATTATCTTTAAACTTATTATTTATATTTCAAACAGTGCATCATCTATAGATTGGACTCTTACTAACTTGCTAACAGTATCAAATATTTGACTTTCCAAACGTGTGGTCTCTAGCATACCTGATTAAGGTAATTCTTAGCGCACGTGATGTTTCAATCGGTGTCAATACATTTCTTTCATATTTACACTGAATCATCAATCTTTATCTTAGTGAACTAAAGCGAACAAATTACGTTAAACTAGTAAACAATTTGATCATGTTAAATTCACATTTATTCATGCGAATACAACCTTTTTTTATATGTTTATATTGACTTAACATTTGTATGCTACCCTTCATTGATTTCCCGCCAATTCCAACGAAGGCGTGGGCTCAACCTCAATTCAGATAATTAAAAACATAAAATTCTCTCAACATACATCGTCCTCCATAATTCTTTCATAAACATACATACATTAAGTCCATTAAAGTATGTGCTAAAATATATTGCTATGTTACAGATTATTTTTTCTTTTCTAGAAATGTATTGCATGAGTATAAAAGAGGGACGAACGATACCAGAGGGACAGTCAAACTCCATCGTGTTGCTCATGTTATTACAAATCCGGTAAATAGTCTAATTCGGTAGGTCACATTCGTGAAAAGGGAAGTGTATTATAGTTACGACATAAGAAACATATCCGATATCATCTGTGAAACGGTTATTCCATAACGGTCAACCAACTCGTGATGGCGTCCGTAAAATTTACGAAGGGATGATTTCAACTTCACCATTTGGAACTCTTGGTTTAATAGCTTCCTTGTGAGCAGCAATCCTCTATCAAGGAAATCATGATAGGAAATACCAGCCCGGGAATATCGTATCAATTGCAGGCGCTGCTGGAATGTTGCTACATAGAAATGGAAAGTTCACAATTGGGAAGCTGAAATCATCTCTTTTGTCGTAAAGTTTTGTTTTCAACCGACCCTCATTGTCAATTTCTCATGTTTGGCTTTGAGCGTTCCTGATGAAGGTAAATCCAGAAAAGCGGTTCGGACGCATGAAATTATTAAACGTGTTGTTTTCAATTTTTTACATCACTGGGTCGATACCTCTGCTGGTGGACTATCAGTCCCCGAGGGTATCATCAGCTCAGTAGTCAGTACTTCGGTACTGACATGATTTATAACAAACTTTTCTAAAATTGCCCGTTTATAAATTTTGAAATTATAAAGAAACTAAGGTTTCAACTCCCTCAGGCAAAGTTGACCTTAGATGGATTTGGCTATTTATTTTAGGTATTTTTGTCCTATAGCTCTTCAACTGTTTCGGTACTTATACATCCCTCGGATTTCAAATGTTTGGCTTTGAGCGTTCCTGATGAAGGTAAATCCAGAAAAGCGGTTCGGACGCATGAAATTATTAAACGTGTTGTTTTCAATTTTTTACATCACTGGGTCGATACCTCTGCTGGTGGACTATCAGTCCCCGAGGGTATCATCAGCTCAGTTGTCAGTATTTCGGTACTGACATGATTTATAACAAACTTTTCTAAAATTGCCCGTTTATAAATTTTGAAATTATAAAGAAACTAAGGTTTCAACTCCCTCAGGCAAAGTTGACCTTAGATGGATTTGGCTATTTGTTTTAGGTATTTTTGTCCTATAGCTCTTCAACTGTTTCGGTACTTATACATCCCTCGGATTTCAAATGTTTGGCTTTGAGCGTTCCTGATGAAGGTAAATCCAGAAAAGCGCTTCGGACGCATGAAATTATTAAACGTGTTGTTTTCAATTTTTTCTAGATGTAAGTCAAGATATGAGGCAGCCTTAACTGTATCTGTAGTATCCTTTATCTCTAGTTCGATGGGATAGATTCGTTCAACATAGTCACCAAATTTTGTTTTATTTAGTGAGAGAACATCATCCATATAGCGGAACGTAAAGTTAAAGGATATTGCTAACTTCTTATCTTTCTTCCTAAGAAGTTCCTGTATGAAGTCAGCCTTATAATAATAAAGAAACAAGTCGGCAAGAATAGGGGCACAATTGGTTCCCGTTGGAATTCCGACAGTCTGTTGAAAACACGTCCTCCAAACGTAACAAATATGTTGTCAATGAAGAAATCAAATTGAAGTTGTGCCTAGATTTTAGCTAACTGTGAAAGATAAAATGTAGATTATCTTTAAACTTATTATTTATATTTCAAACAGTGCATCATCTATAGATTGGACTCTTACTAACTTGCTAACAGTATCAAATATTTGACTTTCCAAACGTGTGGTCTCTAGCATACCTGATTAAGGTAATTCTTAGCGCACGTGATGTTTCAATCGGTGTCAATACATTTCTTTCATATTTACACTGAATCATCAATCTTTATCTTAGTGAACTAAAGCGAACAAATTACGTTAAACTAGTAAACAATTTGATCATGTTAAATTCACATTTATTCATGCGAATACAACCTTTTTTTATATGTTTATATTGACTTAACATTTGTATGCTACCCTTCATTGATTTCCCGCCAATTCCAACGAAGGCGTGGGCTCATCCTCAATTCAGATAATTAAAAACATAACATTCTCTCAACGTACATCGTCCTCCATAATTCTTTCATAAAATATACATACATTAAGTCCATTAAAGTATGTGCTAAAATATTTCGCTATGTTACAGATGATTTTTCTTTTCTAAACATTTATTGCATGAGTATAAAAGAGGGACGAAAGATACCAGAGGGACAGTCAAACTCCATCGTGTTGCTCATGTTATTACAAATCCGGTAAATAGTCTAATTCGGTAGGTCACATTCGTGAAAAGGGAAGTGTATTATAGTTACGACATAAGAAACATATCCGATATCATCTGTGAAACGGTTATTCCATAACGGTCAACCAACTCGTGATGGCGTCCGTAAAATTTACGAAGGGATGATTTCAACTTCACCATTTGGAACTCTTGGTTTAATAGCTTCCTTGTGAGCAGCAATCCTCTATCAAGGAAATCATGATAGGAAATACCAGCCCGGGAATATCGTATCAATTGCAGGCGCTGCTGGAATGTTGCTACATAGAAATGGAAAGTTCACAATTGGGAAGCTGAAATCATCTCTTTTGTCGTAAAGTTTTGTTTTCAACCGACCCTCATTGTCAATTTCTCATGTTTGGCTTTGAGCGTTCCTGATGAAGGTAAATCCAGAAAAGCGGTTCGGACGCATGAAATTATTAAACGTGTTGTTTTCAATTTTTTACATCACTGGGTCGATACCTCTGCTGGTGGACTATCAGTCCCCGAGGGTATCATCAGCTCAGTTGTCAGTACTTCGGTACTGACATGATTTATAACAAACTTTTCTAAAATTGCCCGTTTATAAATTTTGAAATTATAAAGAAACTAAGGTTTCAACTCCCTCAGGCAAAGTTGACCTTAGATGGATTTGGCTATTTGTTTTAGGTATTTTTGTCCTATAGCTCTTCAACTGTTTCGGTACTTATACATCCCTCGGATTTCAAATGTTTGGCTTTGAGCGTTCCTGATGAAGGTAAATCCAGAAAAGCGCTTCGGACGCATGAAATTATTAAACGTGTTGTTTTCAATTTTTTACATCACTGGGTCGATACCTCTGCTGGTGGACTATCAGTCCCCGAGGGTATCATCAGCTCAGTAGTCAGTACTTCGGTACTGACATGATTTATAACAAACTTTTCTAAAATTGCCCGTTTATAAATTTTGAAATTATAAAGAAACTAAGGTTTCAACTCCTCAGGCAAAGTTGACCTTAGATGGATTTGGCTATTTGTTTTAGGTATTTTTGTCCTATAGCTCTTCAACTGTTTCGGTACTTATACATCCTCGGATTTCAAATGTTTGGCTTTGAGCGTTCCTGATGAAGGTAAATCCAGAAAAGCGGTTCGGACGCATGAAATTATTAAACGTGTTGTTTTCAATTTTTCTAGATGTAAGTCAAGATATGAGGCAGCCTTAACTGTATCTGTAGTATCCTTTATCTCTAGTTCGATGGGATAGATTCGTTCAACATAGTCACCAAATTTTGTTTTATTTAGTGAGAGAACATCATCCATACAGCGGAACGTAAAGTTAAAGGATATTGCTAACTTCTTATCTTTCTTCCTAAGAAGTTCCTGTATGAAGTCAGCCTTATAATAATAAAGAAACAAGTCGGCAAGAATAGGGGCACAATTGGTTCCCGTTGGAATTCCGACAGTCTGTTGAAAAACACGTCCTCCAAACGTAACAAATATGTTGTCAATGAAGAAATCAAGCATCTTGATAATGTCAGTTTCAGAGAA
This sequence comes from Mytilus coruscus, assembly GCA_017311375.1. Lineage (NCBI taxonomy): Eukaryota > Metazoa > Mollusca > Bivalvia > Mytilida > Mytilidae > Mytilus > Mytilus coruscus. The sequence goes on from CM029603.1 coordinate 87,560,065, forward strand.
TTTTATTGTTTGAATCAGAGTGATTCTTTACAAAGTAGGATTTATCCCTCCCCAAGACAAGATACTTGTATCTACTTTCGCCATTCTTTTTAATGAAACAAAGTAATACCAACTCTTTCAATTTGTCTTTTAGTTTGGAATAGGGACTACTTGTGTAAAGTGTAGAAAAGTCAAATGTTTTAATACTATTGCAAGATGAGAGAGTCTTAGATTGTATGTACTCTAAAAGATCTTTGGAATTTTTTAATATCCACATCTGATTCACGCCACCTCTAGAATATGCAGTTTCACAATAACTTTGGAGCGCGGCTTTGATTGCTGATAAAATATATGTTAATAATTTAGAAAGAGGTTTCGTGGAGCACTTGGAAGACCCAGCAATATACCGTTGTTTGTAAGGACACTTATGTAGTTTAGGTATCCAATACAGTGATGGAAGATCCAGTTCTTCATCTTTGGTTGAAATTCCAACGGAACATAGAACAGACCTATGATTATCCAGAATTTCCTCTTTGGTAAGTGTCGTGAGGGTATATGTTGAGTTTCCAAGTGAATTGTCAATACCTAATTCATTTATCAAGCAGTTTATGTAATGGTATTTACACACAAAAACGATGCTGTTTGGGGCTTTATCTGCGGGGACAACAACATATTTGTCATGGAGGTAGGACAAGTGTTTTGCAACATTTGGGTCTTTAAAAATTGACGTAGCGTGGGTATTGATGGACCCATTTAGTTTTTTAAGTCGGATTTGTATCAACGACCTCACAGCCTTAATCCATTCGGAAAGAGTATCTACGTCTTCTTTCTCGCGTTTAGCCCATTGCCTGGCATAATCCTCGACTGAATCCATCAGTATTTTGAAGTTGTATTTCCAATTGATGGATTTAGGCTCACCTCATTTCAGACCTTTGGATAACAAATTTCGCAGGGAAGTGTTATTGACAATATTGAGGTCTCCGATAATAACGTGGCCAGACGGATTATATGTGAATTGGGAACTAGCACAGGTTTAGACTTGAAGTCGTCAATGTTGAGATCCTGCAAAACGTGTTTGTAATTGAAAATTTTAGTTGCAATTGGTTTGGTATAGGTATAAGAAATTATTGGCACAGACTGATCTTTAAAATAAGGAGGTATTTTCGACTGAACTAGTTTATGATGAAGGATATTGCCTAAGTTGACGCCATCGAGACCTTTGTTAGCAAAGGAAAGTTTAAGAAAAGATCTTTTCTCTTTTTCATCTTTTCCAATGCGAACTGGTTTGAAAAGTCTGTGACTTGCAATATCCGAAATGATAACTGTAAGTTTGTATTGGTTTGAATGAGGGTTTGTAACAGTGGTTTCCAAACATAAATTGAACAGAGAATGAAGATTGAAAGGGGTAATGAATAAGAATAAAGAATACCTAACGGCTTTTGTATAAATGGCAGCAAGTCATTAATAGAGACATCATGCAAAGTAGGTGATGTATAATGACGATGACCATGACTGCGTCTACGTCGAGGAGTAGAGTTGAAAATATTCATCACATTCACCGAGCTACAGGAAGGACTAGATAGAATACCTATACCATCAATTTTGTCATTGCAACCATATGGTGTCGCAGTTCCCAATTGTCGAGTCCAGTAGTCCTCTTTTAGTCTACGGAGAGGCGTTGCAAGTTGAGGATTGTTAGTCTTGTGGTATATTTTTTTCGATAATACGAACTGTCATAGAAACGATGGAATGATCAGGTTGATTAAAATGCTGGTACAGAATGTCGTTTGAATTGAGGTTGATATCTGATCTATGGCCGCACATACGTTTGTTTAGCATTCCTTTCGTTTCACCGACGCAAACCATTCCGCAAAGGTTATACTCTAATCAGTAGACGAAGATTTATAGATTTACAATTCAGATCATCGTAACTTCTAGTAAAATAAGACTTTTAGTTAAATTGCTAATGAATTGAGCATCTGTTATTAAAATTTCACAAGTTTTGCAGCCATTTGTTCCACATTTCGAAATGAGACAGTGTTGTTCAGAGTCATCAAAATTGTATCTGAAAGCCCGAAGGTGATTTAGGTAATGCGTCGAAAACTGCTTCCTTATTTATTATAGGTAGATAATTTATTATGAAAAATAGACAAAAACATAATAGAATAAATTATTCTGATATATTTTATAGTGTAAAAGATACTTAAATGATATTAAAACTCATAAGTCGATGACATACTGACAACGTCATGGCAAAAATCGAAAAACAACCAAAAGACAAACAAGGGGTATACAACACACAACATAGAAAACGAAAGACTGAGCAACATGAACCACACCAAAAACCAATAATCTTAGGTGTTCCGGAAATGTAATTAGATCCTGCTCCGCATGTGACACCCGTTGTGTTACTCATGTAAGTACAAACTTGATGATAGGTTTTATTTGATGATGTAAATTTCGAGCATGAATATAATGGGTTACGGATTATATTAATATTTGTACACTAACATTGAAATAACCTTATTTCATTTGTCACATAATAACTGTTGAGGAACCTTTTTTCCAATACAAAACAGAGTTTTGGTGTAAGTTTTAAAATATTTCATACCCAGAATGCATTATTTTCTGAATTGCCAATGAAATAACTGTTGATTGAGTTATAAAAATCCGAGACTATGAAATATGTCTAAAAGAGAGGCGAAAAATACCAAAGGAATAGTCAAACTCATAAGTTGAAAGGTACTTTTAACATCAGACATTACCTGGCATTATGAGAACGTAATATATTTGGCCATTTGTATTTGAACAGGCGCTATTTGTGAGGACGCCCAGTTTGCGCAAAGAAATCCATGGTTAGGGTAGAAGAAATTTTGAATTAGTTTATAATTTTCCGAATAAAATTTGAACACTTACACAGAATGAAAATATGGTGCAAAGTGACCTTTTCTGTTGATCAGTAAATTATTAACCATAACAGATTACCCTTATTCTCCAAAGAAAGGTAACAGCTCGTTTACAAATATTAAATACATTTGATAACATATATCATGCGTAAATATTTTTTACGCAAACGCAAGTTTTGAAGTTCTACAACATTAAATATGTACTAGTTGAAAGGTTTTTAAGTGTTCACATTATACGTATCGAAAACACTCATAGTTATAGATATGGTCTGATGAGACATAGCTCACGTTCACATGTTACAATATATTCACATGTATTGACCCTTCTATAGAAATATTTGTACGTCTGGTGAGACAAAGATCACGTTCACAGTTAAGCAATGTTTGTGGTTAAATAATGAAGTTCCCAAACACATACTTTACTGTAATAAATACCCATTAAACCTTGAATGTTTGTTGCAGTTAATACATTACTTAGTTTTCTCGTTTTAGCATGTAATTTCATTATATGCCATATGAATTAGATTTATCCTCGAATTTCAACAGACTAATCATTTAAAGGGTAAAACAGACAATACATTGTAATAAAACACTTAACCAGAAAGAGCTTTTAACATAAATACTTAATGTTTTTGAATGCAGCAAAAATCTATATCAGAAAAATTCATAATATCAAAATGAAAATAAGTAACATAACAAACTTGCATATTACTATTATTATTATTATTATTATTATTATTATTATTACTATTATTATTATAATTATTATTATTATTATCATTATTCTTATTATTATTATTTTAATTTTTATTATTATTATTTTATTATTATTATTATTATTATTATTATTATTATTATTATTATTATTATTATTATTATTATTATTATTACAATCCTTAATGGGAGCAAGTAAACTTAATACATTTAATCCCAACTTCACCTATGTAAACTTTCCTGTATTGGTGCTGGCTTCAAGTCCGGAATATGACATACGTTTCATCTTCACTTTATGTCAAAAAAGTATATAGAAATGATGTCGTCCTGCATTTTAATAGCATTCTTATTTTTTCGGTGAATATTGCAGGCAGTAATATCATGAACACACGAACAGCACATATACGATCTTGCGAAAAAATAAAACAAAAATACCGCCATCAATCGTTAAAAGTTATTATAATTGTGCGTACAGCAACGTTAGAATATCGATGTAACAGCTCGGAATTATGTGGTGACATCTCATCAACAACCCTTCCGGAGCACCTGAGATCACCCCCAGTTTTTGGTGGGGTTCGTGTTGCTTAGTCTTTAGTTTTTTATTTTGTGTCTTCTGTACTATTATTTGTCTGTTTGTCTTTTTATTTTTAGCCATGGCGTTGTCACTTTATTTTCAATCTATAAGTTTGACTGTCCCTCTGGTATCTTTCGTCCCTCTTTTGTGATAATACAACAGTTTCAGAAAACACCCAGCAAGTTTCAAATATTAAGACGAGAAAAAAATAACCTGATGAAAGATAAATAGAATTTTTGATTCTTTTCTTGTTAGCGTTACAGTTTATAGGAATTAAACCTCCGACTTAAATTTACGGAATAGTAGTTTACCTATATTCAAATATCATATATCGATAAAGAAGATACAAATATCATATATCGATAAAGAAGATACAAATGAAGGTTAAATACAAAAAACTAAGACAATCGCATCAAACCCAAATAGGAGAGAGGCCTGGTCGTTCGATTTGGTAAACATCGTTGCTCTGCATGCACCATTCGCCAATTGCATCTAAATTATGTCAAAATATCACAATCGGGAAAAGGATAGAATATCATTAATATATTTTAAAATAAAATAAAGAACTTTGCAGGATTCTTTTTTTTTTTGTTTCTCTTTAAGAAGTTTCTGTACGAATATTGCTTCTTATGAGTACAAAAGCAAATCGAACAGTAGTGGTGCACAATTAGTAACCATTAGCTATAGAATAAGGACTGTCTGCTGTGATATCAATCCACAAAACTCAAAAAATACGCCAAGGATATTGATGATATCATCCTCGGTGTGTTATTTTGTTGGAAACGACACTCATGAAAGTTTTTCATTACTGTAAAAAAGGATTAGGTATCTAAGAATCCAATTTTGTACAAAAACCTCTGTTTACTGAGACTTTGTAGGTGATTTACTATTGATCATGGAGAATATTAGTGAGAGGCTTAAAAAGAGGTTTTGCTGCTATGCGCCTGCTGAAAATAATCAAACGTGCATCGAAATCGCTTATTTTATTTATTTCAAGAGATCTAGGAAAATTTTGTAATTGCGTTTTGTCTATTCGTTTTGACTTTCTTTTTTTTTTCTTTTTTTCCTGCATTTTATATATAGCTAATAGCAATCTTATTTTTCGAGGAAAATTGCAGGCTGTTATATCATGAACAGCACATGAAGACACGATCTTGCAAAAAAGTATAACAAAAATACCGAACTCCAAGGCAATTATATTTCTCTTTTTACTTGTCTTTTGATTTGTTTCTCATTTGTTTCTCATTTGTACCTCACTTCCCCCCCTTTTTTATTGCAGTATGAGATAATTGTACTGTATTTTATATTACTGAGTTCAACATGATTGTAAAGTCGTGTGCGTCTGAGTAAGAATGGGTGAGTGATTGGATGGGTGTGAAGTCAAGTTACATCCGTATGTTTTGTCTTGTACATATTGTCTTGTTTGTGTTAAACATGTTTGTAAACAAAACAATCTTTGTTAATTGAGATTCTGTATATATTTATGTTGAGGAGACCCACACGTAGCCTCTGGCTGTTGGCAATCCTCTTTAAATAAATGAAGAATTAAATTAAATAATTGTACTGTTCGGATTTCCCAGTAGCAAAGGCGTTTCTTTTCCCTCTAAGCTACTTTAGTTGGGAATTTTGATAAATTTATTTGATCGCAGTATATACATACTTTTAAAGGGAATTATACTCTTCTCGATAGGTTGTGCGGTTTTTCAACACATGAAAAAGACTGAGTGATGAAATGATTATATGTATAGTCAGTACTGTTTATTTAATGAAACTGTACCATATTTGGTCACGTGGTGGCTGCAAAAAGAAATGATGAAACAATAAATTGCATGCCAAAACTTGACAATAACACGTTGCACGTAATTATTATTTTGTCGGAAAAATGTGTATAGGAGTATCCGTTTTGTCATATTAAACGGTTGTTCAACTTTCTAGGTATCCTATTATAGATCCATACTGTTCGATATGATATAGAAATATACATTTTTATACAAATACTGGCTGAATTACTCTCGAATGTTGGAACCACACGAGTGTTTACAGATATATTCTTTTAAATGTTGACAAATGATTTAACTGTTGATGTGGGTATCATTTTTTTTATTTGATGTATTAAAACAAGGTCTTGTGGAAAGAAAGAAAACACATTTAAAAGAAATTCACGAAAACTGACGGAAGAGTAATATAACGCGAGCAAATAAAAATTCAATCAATCAATCAATCAATCTATATATTGTGTAACCTTCTGGCCTTTTCCTAGGATATGTTTTAAAAGAATTGACCAGCAACCATTAATTTGCAGTTTAATTTAAAAAATATCACCCCCACCTACACTTATGGGGAAATTCTTGTAACTTCTGATAATTTTTTTTCTTACGCTTTTGATCGCTTATATCTTCTTCAAAATTTTATTTAAAATAATCAGAAACGTTTATCACACCGATTTTTTTCCCTTGCTAAATACATCATTACTGTAAACATTTGGTATTTCAAAATTTCAATACCGAACATTCTTAAATATGATACAATTGGTTATACTTTAAAAGAACTAATATACAATAAATAGCATAAGCTGCATATTCTGTTTGTTCCTTGTGGAAAAAAACCTAGACGTTTGCCTGACAACAGATTTATTCATCAATCTATTATGTTTACATAATTGTTGAATAAGGAAGTCATACAGATGACTACAGACTCTTTAATATTGTATGAGTTGTGAGATTGATAAACCCTGGGCAGTTGAATATGATTTATTACTGTCTATGTGAAGCAAATATATCGGATCGATAACATAATAGTCCGTTTGTGATAGTTTCCAATCCGAGATGATATAAAAAAGAGACAAAAGTACTTAGGGGACAATAAAAAAAATCAAATGTCGAAGAAAAACAGACAATACCATGGCAAAAAAATACGAAGATATAAACAACAACTTACAAAACACTACACTACAAAAAAAAACCAAAAGACTAAGCAGTACGAAGCCTATCGAAACCCGGGGACCTCAGGTGCTCCGTGTCGGTACGCAGATCCCTACTCCACATGTACCTTATGGAAAGCTAACATTGGGATCTAAGTCGAATACGTTGATCTCGTAATCGATGAAAAGAAGATGGATTGTGGCTTTGATAATTGGAACACGTCCGGTCAACAAACTCATGAAGTTTTCTGTATGATATTTGAAGAGATAATATTTAAAAATAATAATACTTAAGTGTATACTAGTATTTGAATACAACGTTAAGGATGTTCGCTTGTCATGTTTTGGAATTCTTGTCAGACAGATTTTCGGAATCCTCTGGTCTTATCCATTTGAATGCCTTAAAAAAGTTTTGCCCATTGACCCCCATTTTTCTTTTTATAAATCTTTTACATGTATAATTATAAGCCATCTGTAAAAGTCTTATAAAATCCTTGTTATTTTTTAATTGTTTTTGAGCACTTAAACTTGTCAATGATAAAGCTATGAAAAATCAAGAGAGAACATTTTCCCGCCAAAATTTCAATGGCTAATATCTCGAAAACAAACACATTGACCTATATATTTTTTTTTGCTCTTTTGTTTCCTTTAATAATCCCCTATCAATATATACTAGTGTTATGAAAAGCTTGTTATTTTGAAACTGAGTAGCGAACCTCCGTAAGGTGTAAAGATAAATGTATGACACAAGTATAATAGCTAGTACAGTTATCCTGCTTCCTCTCATTTGGAATGAAAATTAAACGTAAATGTTTGTTAATTTTCAAACATGATTTACTGAGAGAAATAATTGTTAATTTTAATTAAGTTAATCAATCTAAATGAGGATCAGTGTCAGAACGTTGCTGATACTTAATGAAAAGGTTAAAACGTATTTTATAAGGACTTCCTATTTCTATATTTGTGTCTCATACTTTAAAATGAAGATGTGGTTTCCTGTTAAAACACATTTTTATCATCCGCCGAATGTATTCTCTATTTATATACACAAAAGTAAGCAACTATGTTGCTGACACTTGATTTGAATGTTAAAACGTATTTTTAGAAGGACATCCGATTACTATATTTTGATTACTCATACTTTAAATATGATTTAAATAAACGATGAAGGTTTCCTGTTAAAAACATATTTTTGTAATGAATTCCCTCAACTGTGGTCTTTTTAATACATAAATAAACCAATTATTGATTTTTTTTCTGTGTATAGGTAAATCACACTTTTTCGTGATAATAATACTTACAAAAAATTGAACACGTATTTTTAAAAAGTTTGAATAGAGTAAGTCTTATGTTTCATCAAGGGAAACTCATGTGGTCACCTTTAACTCATTAACAATACTTCAAGGCAATAGAGGGGCCTCGGTAGCCGAGTGATCCACGTAGTCGAACTAATGTATCACTAGCCTGTCAACACTGAGGTTGTGAGTTCGAAACCCGCACGTGGCAAGTGCGCTCGACTCGAATCTTAATTGACTAAGATTGTCAGTTTTCCTACCGAAGGTCGGTGGTTCTCTCCAGGCACTTCGGCTTCCTTCACCAATAAAAACTGACCGCCACGAAATAGCACACTAGTGCTTAAAGTGGCGTTAAACACCAATTAATCAATCAATCAATCAGGGCAATTGCAATGAATTTTACACTTTCTGATATTTTCATTCTACCGCAAAGTAATCAGTATTGATATTTTCACAATATGGTTCGAATCTTGTTTTTCAGATTTTTATAAAACATGAGTGTTTTGCTTATCTTTGTTTCCATACAAATAAAGTCCTAAAATGCAGATCCTGTCACGAAACATACATTTTCTGTTTTGTCTTTAAAACTAGCTACCTGGCTTTTAAAACATACCATTTTGACGTAAGTGGGATTCACAGTAGATACCCACGATTACAATCTTGCACTGCTAATGTAGTTTTCTTTAATTTTGCTGATATTCCTCTCAATGAGAAATCAACAGTACAACGTTTTCTTAAACATTTGGGGTTATTCTACCCTTAGACAAAGATAGCCATAGCAAGATTTGCTAATTTTGCGATATTTGGTTTTTAGTGGTTTTCATCCTTGTTACTGATTTTGTCTTTTACTGTTTCATTCAGGTGTCACTGATGAGTCATTGAACAAAGTTGATCTTCGATAGGTTAGGCCTTTGTTTTAGGTCTGTTTTAGACCTCTTCAACTGTTCCGGTTCTTATACATCCTTGGCTTACAAATATTCGGCTTTGAGCGTTCCTGATGAAGGCAAATCTAGAAAAGCGCTTCGGACGTATGAAATTCATAAAATTTAGTTTTCATTTTTTATAAATTGACGATCCGATCCTAATGTTGTCATAGCTTATACTCTATAAATCAAGCAACCTGATTCCTGATTTTCAACGTTGTTGTAATCTTCTTTGATTCATTTCAACCATTTTCGATCACGTTGGTGAAGCTAAATTTGTACTTATGAGTAATGTCACGATTTCCATTAAGAATAAAAATTTGATTTTCACAACGTAACTTAATTACAAAAATATATCTGCTAAATATAGAAGTGTTCAATATAAAGGAAATGATAGTATCTTTACCGAGGAATCTTAGTTCTAGTATGTTAAGGATTGTTTCATTACAATACATATATGCAAAATATGTTCGCTCAGTTAGCTAACATCGTCAGTAAATGTTATTGTAAATCGGAAAACATTAACAACATCAACAAATCTTTATAATTATGACCATTTTCAGATATATATATTTTTAAGGAATGACTGTAATATTTATTCTGTCTATGAAGAAATAACATCAAAAATGTGGTGCACACTAAATAATATTTTAAAGTGTGCACCACATTTTTTATGTTATTTCGAATAGACAGAAAAAATATTACAGTCATTTCTTATAATTTAATTCTTAATTCATTTTAAACCGGTGTAAATCATGAAAAAACGTTGATGACGTCAATGTCACATGACAAAATTATGTCTATGAGCTGATAAACAAAACAACGTCAGCCAATCGGAAGACGCGTTACATCCAAAATTAAATTATATATATATATATATTTGAATAATGAGTTTAGTTATTTTCCATATGGAGTGAGTACCATTATTATAATCTCATTATTGAGACTTAAAAGTCGACATCAATTTTAAATAGCAGGAATTCATCGTTTACTACGGTTTTGCTCCAATGTTTATCTGTCTGAACCTCACGTTGACTTCGACAGAGGAATCAAATACCATGTCAAGTCACCGTTATCTCAGGGAGTTGTAACAAATTATATCAACTCAACTGTGGTCTTTTAATACATAAATAAACCAATTATTGATTTTTTCTGTGTATAGGTAAATCACACTTTTTCGTGATAATAATACTTACAAAAAATTGAACACGTATTTTTAAAAAGTTTGAATAGAGTAAGTCTTATGTTTCATCAAGGGAAACTCATGTGGTCACCTTTAACTCATTAACAATACTTCAAGGCAATAGAGGGGCCTCGGTAGCCGAGTGATCCACGTAGTCGAACCAATGTATCACTAGCCTGTCAACACTGAGGTTGTGAGTTCGAAACCCGCACGTGGCAAGTGCGCTCGACTCCAATCTTAATTGACTAAGATTGTCAGTTTTCCTACCGAAGGTCGGTGGTTCTCTCCAGGCACTTCGGCTTCCTTCACCAATAAAAACTGACCGCCACGAAATAGCACACTAGTGCTAAAAGTGGCGTTAAACACCAATTAATCAATCAGTCAATCAGGGCAATTGCAATGAATTTTACACTTTCTGATATTTTCATTCTCACCGCAAAGTAATCAGTATTGATATTTTCACAATATCGTTCGAATCTTGTTTTCAGATTTTTATAAAACATGAGTGTTTTGCTTATCTTTGTTTCCATACAAATAAAGTCCTAAAATGCAGATCCTATCACGAAACATACATTTTCTGTTTTGTCTTTTAAACTAGCTACCTGGCTTTTAAAACATACCATTTTGACGTAAGTGGGATTCACAGTAGATACCCACGATTACAATCTTGCACTGCTAATGTAGTTTTCTTTAATTTTGCTGATATTCCTCTCAATGAGAAATCAACTGTTCAACGTTTTTCTTAAACATTTGGGGTTATTCTACCCGTAGACAAAGATAACCATAGCAAGATTTGCTAATTTTGCGATATTTTTTTTTAGTGGTTTTCATCCTTGTTACTGATTTTGTCTTTTACTGTTTCATTCGGGTGTCACTGATGAGTCATTGAAGAAAGTTGATCTTCGATAGGTTAGGCCTTTGTTTTAGGTCTGTTTTAGACCTCTTCAACTGTTCCGGTTCTTATACATCCTTGGCTTACAAATATTCGGCTTTGAGCGTTCCTGATGAAGGCAAATCTAGAAAAGCGCTTCGGACGTATGAAATTCATAAAATTTAGTTTTCATTTTTTATAAATTGACGATCCGATCCTAATGTTGTCATAGCTTATACTCTATAAATCAAGCAACCTGATTCCTGATTTTCAACGTTGTTGTAATCTTCTTTGATTCATTTCAACTATTTTCGATCACGTTGGTGAAGCTAAATTTGTACTTATGAGTAATGTCACGATTTCCATTAAGAATAAAATTTGATTTTCACAACGTAACTTAATTACAAAATATATCTGCTAAATATAGAAGTGTTCAATATAAAGGAAATGATAGTATCTTTACCGAGGAATCTTAGTTCTAGTATGTTAAGGATTGTTTCATTTCAATACATATATGCAAAATATGTTCGCTCAGTTAGCTAACATCGTCAGTAAAATGTTATTGTAAATCGGAAAACATTAACAACATCAACAAATCTTTATAATTATGACCATTTTCAGATATATATATTTTTATGAATGATCTGTAATATTTAATATGTCTATGTAGTACTAACACAAAAATGCGGTGCACACTGGTTAACCCGCGTGGCTGATTGTGTTACCACATTTTTATGTTATTTCGAATAGACAGAAAAATATTACAGTCATTTCTTATAATTTAATTCTTAATTCATTTTAAACCGGTGTAAATCATGAAAAACGTTGATGACGTCAAGGTCACATGACAAAATTATGTCAATGAGCTGATAAACAAAACAACGTCAGCCAATCGGAAGACGCGTTACATCCAAAATTAAATTATATATATATATATATATATATATATTGAATAATGAGTTTAGTTATTTTCCATATGGAGTGAGTACCATTATTATATAATCTCATTATTGAGACTTAAAAGTCGACATCAATTTTAAATAGCAGGAATTCATCGTTTACTACGGTTTTTGCTCCAATGTTTATCTGTCTGAACCTCACGTTGACTTCGACAGAGGAATCAAATACCATGTCAAGTCACCGTTATCTCAGGGAGTTGTAACAAATTATATCAACTAAGAATTTATTTGAGACGTTCACCGTAAAGACAGACAGGTGGGCTTACAATTAGAAAATAGATTCATAAATACACGAAAAACATTTGAAACCGTTGCTTGTATAAATTATTGAAAATATAATTTTATTTAGTACTAATATCAAGTATTTTACAGTTTTGTCTGCTTAATACACTGTCGACGCATCCGGTGTCGATTCCTTTGGAGTCCATGTTTGTCTTTGTCTTTTCTGATGAAGATAAATCCACAAAAACTCTAAAAGTAAATCCAAAAAAGCGCATCGGACGCATGAAATTTGTAATGTGTTGTTTTCATTTGTTTAGTTTATATATATTTACTGGGTTTCTTTTAAATCTTATTATTATTCATATAATGTGGACTTTGTCACCATTTCAGAAAATGTAGGAAAATATTTCTAATCTCATTTTTTACAAGATTCAGCAATGTTATTTATGATAATATTGTTGAATGTTCTTATAAATTATCTCTTATGTTGCCAATTTTGTTTTCCTCTTGAACATGATCATTACCACGAAAGAGAATCACGTGACTGCAATTTGTTCAATCCAGCCAGGTTAAAATAGAAATAATAATTTTAATGAAAGGGAAGCATCGAATATAACAAAAGTTAATACAACAACACCATGGACATTTGTCTCTACATTCTCTATTCATTGTTAGACAAAACTTATATAACGTTATTTCAAATACGAATGATGCTTCTATCCAACATCTGCTTTTCACATTATACCTAGACGGGTTCTCTCCCTTGCAATAAATGGATATCTGAGTTACAAATGTATCATATATTTCAGAGCCAAACATTATACCCTGTCAATTGACATTACAGAAAAAGATATACCAAAAATACAGAACTCCAAGGTGCGCTCGACTCCAATCTTTATTGAGCAAGGTTGTCAGTTTTTCTACCGAAGGTCGGTGGTTCTCTCCCTGCCCTTCGGTTTCCTCCGCCAATAAAAACTTTCCACCATGAAATAGCACACTAGTGCTGAAATTGGCGTCAAACTCCAATTATTCAATTAATCAATCAGGGCAATTGCAATGAATTTTACACTTTCTGATATTTTCATTCTACCGCAAAGTAATCAGTATTGATATTTTCACAATATGGTTCGAATCTTGTTTTTCAGATTTTTATAAAACATGAGTGTTTTGCTTATCTTTGTTTCCATACAAATAAAGTCCTAAAATGCAGATCCTGTCACGAAACATACATTTTCTGTTTTGTCTTTAAAACTAGCTACCTGGCTTTTAAAACATACCATTTTGACGTAAGCGGGATTCACAGTAGATACCCACGATTACAATCTTGCACTGCTAATGTAGTTTTCTTTAATTTTGCTGATATTCCTCTCAATGAGAAATCAACAGTACAACGTTTTCTTAAACATTTGGGGTTATTCTACCCTTAGACAAAGATAGCCATAGCAAGATTTGCTAATTTTGCGATATTTGGTTTTTAGTGGTTTTCATCCTTGTTACTGATTTTGTCTTTTACTGTTTCATTCGGGTGTCACTGATGAGTCATTGAACAAAGTTGATCTTCGATAGGTTAGGCCTTTGTTTTAGGTCTGTTTTAGACCTCTTCAACTGTTCCGGTTCTTATACATCCTTGGCTTACAAATATTCGGCTTTGAGCGTTCCTGATGAAGGCAAATCTAGAAAAGCGCTTCGGACGTATGAAATTCATAAAATTTAGTTTTCATTTTTTATAAATTGACGATCCGATCCTAATGTTGTCATAGCTTATACTCTATAAATCAAGCAACCTGATTCCTGATTTTCAACGTTGTTGTAATCTTCTTTGATTCATTTCAACCATTTTCGATCACGTTGGTGAAGCTAAATTTGTACTTATGAGTAATGTCACGATTTCCATTAAGAATAAAAATTTGATTTTCACAACGTAACTTAATTACAAAAATATATCTGCTAAATATAGAAGTGTTCAATATAAAGGAAATGATAGTATCTTTACCGAGGAATCTTAGTTCTAGTATGTTAAGGATTGTTTCATTACAATACATATATGCAAAATATGTTCGCTCAGTTAGCTAACATCGTCAGTAAATGTTATTGTAAATCGGAAAACATTAACAACATCAACAAATCTTTATAATTATGACCATTTTCAGATATATATATTTTAAGGAATGACTGTAATATTTATTCTGTCTATGAAGAAATAACATAAAATGTGGTGCACACTAAATAATATTTTAAAGTGTGCACCACATTTTTATGTTATTTCGAATAGACAGAAAAATATTACAGTCATTCTTATAATTTAATTCTTAATTCATTTTAAACCGGTGTAAATCATGAAAAAACGTTGATGACGTCAATGTCACATGACAAAATTATGTCTATGAGCTGATAAACAAAACAACGTCAGCCAATCGGAAGACGCGTTACATCCAAAATTAAATTATATATATATATATATATATATTTGAATAATGAGTTTAGTTATTTTCCATATGGAGTGAGTACCATTATTATATAATCTCATTATTGAGACTTAAAAGTCGACATCAATTTTAAATAGCAGGAATTCATCGTTTACTACGGTTTTTGCTCCAATGTTTATCTGTCTGAACCTCACGTTGACTTCGACAGAGGAATCAAATACCATGTCAAGTCACCGTTATCTCAGGGAGTTGTAACAAATTATATCAACTAAGAATTTATTTGAGACGTTCACCGTAAAGACAGACAGGTGGGCTTACAATTAGAAAATAGATTCATAAATACACGAAAACATTTGAAACCGTTGCTTGTATAAATTATTGAAAATATAATTTTATTTAGTACTAATATCAAGTATTTTACAGTTTTGTCTGCTTAATACACTGTCGACGCATCCGGTGGCGATTCCTTTGGAGTCCATGTTTGTCTTTGTCTTTTCTGATGAAGATAAATCCACAAAACTCTTAAAGTAAATCCAAAAAGCGCATCGGACGCATGAAATTTGTAATGTGTTGTTTTCATTTGTTTAGTTTATATATGTTTACTGGGTTTCTTTTAAATCTTATTATTATTCATATAATGTGGGCTTTGTCACCATTTCAGAAAATGTAGGAAAATATTTCTAATCTCATTTTTTACAAGATTCAGCAATGTTATTTATGATAATATTGTTGAATGTTCTTATATATTATCTCTTATGTTGCCAATTTTGTTTTCCTCTTGAACATGATCATTACCACGAAAGAGAATCACGTGACTGCAATTTGTTCAATCCAGCCAGGTTAAAGTAGAAATAATAATTTGAATGAAAGGAAAGCATTGAATATAACAAAGTTAATACAACAACACCGTGGACATTTGTCTCTACATTCTCTATTCATTGTTAGAAAAAACTTATATAACGTTATTTCAAATACGAATGATGCGTCTATCCAACATCTGTTATTCACATTATACCTAGACGGGTTCTCTCCCTTGCAATAAATGGATATCTGAGTTACAAATGTATCATATATTTCAGAGCCAAACATTATACCCTGTCAATTGATATTACAGAAAAAAGATATACCAAAAATACAGAACTCCAAGGTAAATTCAAAAAGGGAAAATCAAACGTTAGACTTCATTAACCGACGAAAAGATTACTACTACTAGATTAAGAACGTCTCAAAGGATTTCTTCGATACTGTGTTTGTTTTACGTTTATTCTTTTGACAATTCAGTAGTAAATAAATATTTAACTGCATGCAGCGCTTTACATTTTATTCTGAATTTGAATGTACAAATGTAAATATTAATTAAGGAACAGTATGAAAAATCAATCAAAGAACACTGGACTTATCTCCCTTGACAGAATTTCTAAATGCATTCCATACAACCTTTATGTTCTATCAACACGGGTTAAAGTAGAAATTATAGGTCGCTTTTGATAGGACTTTGTACTCTTTACAAAATATCAAAATATCCATGTGTAGGGTTTACATCCATAAATCAACATTTTAATGATTGCAAGACAGAGCGGGAATTGAAAACAACAACTATCATGGATAATAAAGAAGACATAACAACATAAATGTACTAGTAATTATTATCTCGACTGAAAACAATGGCAAATGCAATTAAAATGTCACTGTTATAACTTATTAACGGTATGGATTTTGCTCATTCTTGGATGCCATACACACACCTATGGTTGTTACATCATTGTCTTTTGGTCTGTTTGTAAATAGTTGTCTCATTTGGCAATCGTAATACACCTCCTTATAAAAGTTATTGAATGTGCTAGATTTGTCTTTATAACATAGCCATTTTCAGTTATAGATATAAGAAGATGTGGTTTGAGTGCCAATGAGACAACTCTCCATCCAAGTCAAAATTTAAACCATTATAGGTCAAAGTACGGTCTTCAACACGGAGCCTTGGCTCACACCGAGCAGTAAGCTATAAAGGGCCCCAAAAATTACTATTGTAAAACCATTCAAACGGGAAAACCAACGGTCTAATCTATATAAAAAACGAGAAACGAGAAACACTTATGAACCCCATCAACAAACGACAACTACTGAACATCAGATTCCTGACTTAGGACAGGTGCAAACAAATGCAGCGGGTTTAAACGTTTTAATGGTACCAAAACCTTCACCCTTTTTCTGAAACAATAGTTTAACATCACAACATAGAAAGACACACTATAACATATCAACTGAAATAGCTTAACTCAATCAAAGGACATATTAACACCAGTGAACATACACTGAACATTCAGTTATGTTCTCTTTTTTGTGGACATTTTGCTCTTTCCAAGAAGAGCAAACCATGATAATAATAATAAAAGAGAGGCAAAAGATACCAAAGAGACATTCAAACTCATAATTCGAAAGCAAACTAACAACGCCATGACAAAAAAATGGAAATATGACCAAAAGACAAACAAAAGTATACAAAACAAAACATAGAAAAATTAAGACTGAGCAACATGAACCGAACCAAAACCCGGAGATGATCTCATGTGCTCCAGAAGTGTAAGCAAATCCTGCTCCACATGCGTCACCCGTCGTGCTACTCCTGTAAAATACGTTGATAAGTTATATCAAGTGATTATCAGATTCGCAATTGGCTCGAGCTCCTATCTTACACAAAGACATCATTCAATCAATTTCCGTTTTGTATTTTAATTAGAGTTCGGTATTTTTGTTATTTTACTTTTTAATAACAACGGTCAGTTAAATATACTATCCCTGAAAATTGACCGAATGTGAAAATTTGAAATAGAAACACGTTTTTCATGACAAGGGATAGACGATGCTGCCACCATTACAAACAACACAGACATTGGAAAATTAAAAAGCACAAAAGAACAAAAGAACAACACTTAAAAGTCAATCAAGAGCACAACGAACCCCTTTTAAACAAAACTAGAGTTGATCCCCAGTGCAAATGCTCATAAAATTAATAGAAAATGTATGTCGTCGTATAAGAATACATAATTGTAATAGTGACAAAACAAATCATTAACAACAAAAATTGAAACAAATTCATCAAAGAAATTCGGCTTATGCTTTTGTTCTCCAGACACGCGTTTTGTCTACACAAAAGCATATGCATGAAGGCTTAACCCTTATACTATAGTCATATAATAGGATATTCTTTTTAGGCTGGCTGCATACACTTAATGACTTGTTTCATTCTTAACAAAGTAAACAAGATTACACTGTTGACCATATCAGTTATAATCCAATATCCATTCAAATGCAGAAGTGATGACAATAATGATTAAGTTAACGAGTCTCAAGCGTCTGTGTTCCTTGTGACATTTTCCTAAGTGGCTTAGTTATTATTGATTTCTGTATGAATATCTATTTATGGGTTCGACCTTTAAGAGAAAATGATCTAATTATTTTCTTTAAACCAAATTTGTGGAGTTAACTGTTTTGTTTACTTCTTTAGTGACAATCTTGGTAAAAATTAAAGAGAATAAAAACATGATTAAACAGCGGATAACCATGTAAAGGGTTTATTTTCTTGTGTCTGTCATGTTGTCATGTCGGAAGGTAACTTTTGTTGTGTTTCGAACATGTAGACATCGTGATAAACTAATTTCTGAACAATGGGGAAAAAATTGTGTCCGATTTTTAACATTTAAGATGATAACGTTTCGAGAATGAAGCAGGATAAGCAATGTATTAATTAAAGACAAGTACAACTGTAGTGAACGGTAGTATCCGTTTATAAAATTTACTCATCTTACAAGTTAACTGAGGACTCTGAAAGTAAATATTAGAATATAAGATTCAAGATTTAAAAGACATACAATTCGTAATCTTTTAGTTTCTTTATGAAAATTATAAAAAGGTAATACAAGATCAAAAACAAGGCTTGATCCTCGACAACGCATTTTTTACAAGCGGAGAGGACGTATTAATACGCTAATAGAGAAAACAGTGACATTTTGTCCAAGTGAAGCATGCGAATTGAAGGTAATGTGGAGAAAAAATAAGATCAGTTTTGAAATAACTATTTTGAGTTGTGTTTTTATAACCCTGATAGTTTTTTTTTCATTTTGACTTGTGATCATCTACTGTTAATAAATTTTGTCTTCAAATCAACTATTTTGTATATAAATCATGACTTCATAGCGGAATTATTTATTCATTCTAAACTGATATAATTGGTTATTGATCCATAAATTGTGCTGAATGTTATTTCACCCGAACAAAATTGATTCATTGCCTGTATCCTTTATGCACTCAAGTGTTACAATGAAGATAACTCATAAAAAAATACCAGGCTTATAATTTGGTACACTAGATGAACGTTTCGTGTATATTGAGACGTGAATCAGACCCGCTCGATTCACAACAATTAGAAAGCCACATCAAATACGAAATTGAAGAGCATGAAAAACAAAAAGAAATCGTAAAGTTGAGCCAAATACTGGGCTGGTGGTACCCTCGGGGCCGAAACGAAGGAAGTATATTGATTGAAAAGAAATGTTACATACGCATCTAAGATACAAAGCTTATGATTTATATATAACACCTACTAGTTGTAGTACTCCGATGAACATCTAATTGAACAAGTCCAGGTGCAAACAAAAACTTCTCAAAGATACCAAGCTTATGATTTATTACGCCTACTAAAGGTAGTTTTCCAATAAATAGCTAATACTACATGTACAGGAACAAATCTCCCTAAAAATACCAAGCTTATGATTTATTGCGCCTACTAAAGGTAGTTTTGCGATAAACTGATAATTCCACATGTACAGGACAAATCTCCCTAAAAATAACAAGCTTATGATTTATTGCGCTTACTAAAGGTGGTTTTGCGATAAACTGCAAATTCCACATGTACAGGAACAAATCTCCCTAAAAATAACAAGCTTATGATTTATTGCGCCTACTAAAGGTAGTTTTGCGATAAACTGCTAATACCACATGTACGGGAACAAATCTCCTTAAGGTAGTTTTGCGATAAACTTCTAATACCACATGTACAGGAACAAATCTCCTTAAAAACAACAAGCTTATGATTTATTGCGCCTACTAAAGGTAGTTTTGCGATAAACTGCTAATACCACATGTACAGGAACAAATCTCCTTAAAAACAACAAGCTTATGATTTATTGCGCCTAATAAAGGTAGTTTCGCGATAAACTGCTATTGTCACATGTACAGGAACAAACAAATACTCCAAAATTATACCAAGCTTATGATTTATTACGACTACTTAGGTTGTATTACAATGAACAGCTAATGTCATATATATAGGAACAACACAATCCTTAAACATACAAGGATTAGGATTTCTTACGCCTTCTTCCGGTAGTATTCAGATTCACAGCTTATGCCACATCTACAGGAACAAACAAATACTCCCAAAATATACCAAGCTTATGATTTATTACGACTAATAATGTTGTATGAACAGCCTAGACAACATGTACAGGAACTCTTCAAAGAAACCAAAGGACTGATTTATTACGCGTACTTAAGGTAGTATTCCATTGAACAGCCACTGTCACATGTACATGACCAAAACACTCCTCAAAGAAACCAGATGTATGATTTATTACGCATACCAAAGGTAGTAAGTATTCTATCAAACAGCCACTGTCACATGTACATAACCAAAACACTCCTCAAAGAAACCAGAGTTATGATTTATTACGCGTACGTAAGGTAGTATTCCATTGAACAGGCACACCCACATGAACAAGACCAAGACACTCCTAAAAGAAACCAGATGTATGATTTATTACGCATACTAAAGGTAGTATTCCATTGAACAGCCACACTCACATGTACAGGACCAAGACACTCCTCAAAGATACCAGGCGTATGATTAATTACTCCTTTTACCTTTTCCATTACCATTCACTAAGCAAAAAAATTTTAATCAACCCCTGCAATATATTTTAAAATATATTTTAAAAACGTTTATCTGCAATATAATGTATACTTCTGACAAGATAATTTGAAAAAAAAAGATTTCTTATAAATTCAATTATAAATTTGTATTATTGGAATTAATACAAATATAATTTACAGTTCCCACGAATTAAATAAATATTTGAAGCAGTGCATATACTACACTGTATACACCTGGTTTCTGCTTTCGTGATGTATAATCATGATAATAAACAGGATGTCTGGAAAACGTCCAAAAATAGCAAAAGGTAATAAGAAAATATGTTGTATGTCAAAATCTATACAATATATTTCACTAATAATGTGATTACAGTTTAGAAAATGAAAACCTAGATGTCATGTAAATCAATCTTTTAAACTGTTAACTTCAACTTTATTTGAACTTATGTGGATAGTTATCTCATTGGCAATCATACCACATCTCCTTATTTTTTTTTATAAAAACGAAGATTTACTGCAAAAGCCTTAAACAACGACATTGAATAATGAAATGTTCACTTAAGATAGCTATATATGCTCCGAAACAGAGGTGACGTGGCTTCACTACACTACCTGAACCCGAGTCTGTGTGTTATCAATCATTCTATAAAACGTAAAAAAACATTTAATGCCAGTCAAAATTTGAAAAAAATTGAACAACGATATGGATTGAAAATGTGTTCTCTTATATTGCTACATATTCTCCGAAACAGAGGTGACCTAGTTTCACTACCTACACTACCCGAACCCTAGAATAAGAAGAATCAACCATTCTATAAAACTTCAAGAAAAAAAAAACATTAATGCAAGTCAATTATAAATAAAATGCTCCGCAGGGCGCAGCTTGATACGACCGCAGAGGTCGAACCCTGAACAGTTGGGGCAAGTATGGACACAACATTCAAGCTTGATACAGCTCTGAATTTGGATTGTGATTAAATATTTGACACAGCATAGGTCTCTGACACAGAATGAATGTGGTCTAAGAACTTAAAAATTTTAAATTGAACATTCACCTATTATGGTCCAATATCCAAAATCTAAATACATGGTTAGATTCAGCATATCAAAGAACCCTAAGAGTTCAATTTTTGATGAAATCAAACAAAGTTTAATTTTGGACCCTTTTGACCTCAATGTGGACAAAGTTGATAACGGGGCCCAAAAATCAAAAATCTAAATACATGGTTAGATTCAGCATATCAAAGAACCACATATATTCAATTTTTGTTGAAATCAAACAAAGTTTAATTTTGGACCCTTTTGACCTCAATGTGGACAAAGTTGATAACGGGGCCCAAAAATCAAAAATCTAAATACATAGTTAGATTCAGCATATCAAAGAACCCCATATATTCAATTTTTGTTGAAATCAAACAAAGTTTAATTTTGGACCCCGATTTGGACCAACTTGAAAACTGGTCCCATAATCAAAAATTTAAAGACATGTTTAGATTCAGCATATCAAAGAACCCTAAGAATTCAATTTTTGTTAAAATCAAATTAAGTTTAATTTTGGACCCTTTGGACCTTAATGTAGACCAATTTGAAAACAGGACAAAAATTAAGAATCTAAATACATGGTTAGATTCAGCATATCAAAGAACCCCATATATTCAATTTTTGTTGAAATCAAACAAAGTTTAATTTTGGACCCCAATTTGGACCAACTTGAAAACTGGGCCCATAATCAAAAATCTAAATACATGATTAGATTCAGCATATCAAAGAACCCTAAGAATTCAATTTTTGTTAAAATCAAACTAAGTTTAATTTTGGACCCTTTGGACCTTAATGTAGACCAATTTGAAAACGGGACCAAAAATTAAGAATCTAAATACACGGTTAGATTCAGCATATCAAAGAACCCCATATATTCAATTTTTGTTGAAATCAAACAAAGTTTAATTTTGGACCCTTTTGACCTCAATGTGGACAAAGTTGATAACGGGGCCCAAAATCAAAATCTAAATACATGGTTAGATTCAACATATCAAAGAACCCCATATATTCAATTTTGTTGAAATCAAACAAAGTTTAATTTTGGACCCCGATTTGGACCAACTTGAAAACTGGTCCCATAATCAAAAATTTAAAGACATGTTTAGATTCAGCATATCAAAGAACCCTAAGAATTCAATTTTTGTTAAAATCAAATTAAGTTTAATTTTGGACCCTTTGGACCTTAATGTAGACCAATTTGAAAACAGGACCAAAAATTAAGAATCTAAATACATGGTTAGATTCAGCATATCAAAGAACCCCATATATTCAATTTTTGTTGAAATCAAACAAAGTTTAATTTTGGACCCCAATTTGGACCAACTTGAAAACTGGGCCCATAATCAAAAATCTAAATATATGATTAGATTCAGCATATCAAAGAACCCTAAGAATTCAATTTTTGTTAAAATCAAACTAAGTTTAATTTTGGACCCTTTGGACCTTAATGTAGACCAATTTGAAAACGGGACTAAACATTAAGAATCTAAATACACGGTTAGATTCGGCATATCAAAGAACCCCAATAATTCAATTTTTGATGAAATCAAACAAAGTTTAATTTTGGACCCTTTGGACCTCAATGTGGACCAATTTAAAAACAGGGCTCAAAATCCAAAAACTTAATACACGGTTAGATTCAGCATATTAAAGAACCCCAAGAATTCAAGAATAAAAAACCCCATTGAAATTGGTCAAGAAATAAGCAATTTATACAAAGTATCTTCTTTGCACAATACTGTGCAATTGAATATTTCTTGCAATTGCGCAATACTGTGCAATTGAATATTTCTTGCTATTGTGCAATACTGTACAATTGACAATTTCTTCCTATTGTGCAATATTGTGCTATTGGATATTTCTTGCTATTGCGCAATACTGTGCAATTGAAGATTTCTTGCTATTGCGCAATACTGTGCAATTGAAAATTTCTTGCTATTGCACAATACTTATTATATAATAATTTACACATCCTGTTTGGTGTGTATCTCCTGCCATATCATTATTATTTGCTTTTAAATATAAATCAGAAATAACCAACTTAAATGGAACATTTTAAAGAAAAAAAAAGGAAAAAAGGAAGAAAAGGGAAAAAAATCCCCCATTTTTTGAACCCCGTATGATTCATCACCCCCAAACTCAATCCCAGCCTTCAATGAGGTATGGTACCTTGCAGTACAATTTCAGAGAGATCCATACACTTAAACACAAGTTATTGTCTGGAAACTAGAAAAATGCTTATTTTGGCCCCTAATTCCTAAACATTTAGGGCAATTACCCCAAACTCAATTCCAGCTTTCCCTTTGTGATATGGAACCTTGTAGTACTATTTCAGAAAGATCCATACACTTACACACAAGTTATTGTCCTGAAACTAGAAAATGCTTATTTTTGCCCCTTTTTGCCCCTAATTCCTAAAATTTTGAGGCAATTACCCCAAAATCAATCCCAGCATTCCTTTGTGATATGGAACCTTGTGGTACAATGTCAGAGAGATCCATACACTTACACACAAGTTATTGTCTGGAAGTTACAAAATGCTTATTTTTGGCCCCTTTGGCCCCTAATTCCTTAACTGTTGGTACCATAACCCCAAAATCAATCCCAACCTTCCTTTGTGGTATTGAACCTTATGGTAAAATTTCCTAGAGATCCATTTACTTAAACTAAAGTTAGAGTGCGAAAACCAATGTGTTTCGGACGACGACGACGACGCCGGACGACGACGACGACGACGACGACGACGACGCCAACGTCATACCAATATACGACCACAAAAAATTTTTTGCGGTCGTATAAAAAGTTGAACAACGATAAAATGTCCACTTGTATTAGATGTTAACTTCTCATATCTGATTTACATAGAAGTAATAAATAGATATTTTATTTTTCTCTTGTTCTAAAAAGACCAATTAGTTTTGATAAAAAAGGAAAATTGTCGTTATCTCAAATTTTCCCCGATGCAGTAACACTTTCAGCCAGAAGATGTTTTGTAGTTGGAATTGGAATGAAATCTTAATTGCGTCTATTTTTTCTGTCATCAAGTCGATACCTTATCACTGCTTTTGTATGGCAATATGACTCCTTGTACTATCTTGTCTTTTTCTGGTTTAATTGCAAAAATCTGAACTTTTTGCTGATAAATGATAACACAGCTACATGTATGTAAGTATAAGATACAGCTTGAGGGCGTTAGCTACACCAAGATATTATTGTCAATGCAGAATAATAGTTTTCCATAGTTTAGGAAAGCAGAGATATAGCTAGCTATAAAACCAGGTTCAATCCACCATTTTCTACATAAGAAATGCCTGTACCAAGTCAGGTATATGACAGATGTTTTCCATTTGTTTGATGTGTTTGAGCTTTTAATTTTGCCATTTGATAAGGGACTTTCCGTTTTGAATTTCCCTTGAGTGCGGTATTTTTTTATTTTACTTTTGACCATACGTTATTAAAAAGCATGATAAATGCAGGATATCTAATTTCATTTAACGAAATCATGGTGCAAATGTAGTTATAAATGGTCTTTACTGTCTGCACTGAGTAGTTATAAGAACATTAAATGGTACTAATTTTCTGCATCAGATACGCATTTCGTACAAAGATGTTTTCTTAGTAATGGCCGAGGCCAATATAGTTTTGAATCCTAAAACCTTTAACCAAAAAATGAACGATTTGATATAAACGAAAAGAATTAAGATTAAAGCCAAACCCAGACAATGCCGGAAACAGAGCTTTTATGAGCACAGTGAAGGAGATAATTCTTAATTCTATATGATATCCTACGTCTTATCACTGTAACTTTTATCAAAATAGTAATTATGATAATAGAAAACAAAGGAAATGTTTTATCCATCCCTGACACAAAATCAGTATATTGCACCTTTTTCGGAAATCAGGTACTCACGAATGCAAGCGGTAGTGACGACAGACAGGACCGAAATAACCCATAGCGCTATGTGTCGACATTAACCCATCAAGTGCTTACCATGACTACCAATCAATTAAGTGTTTCTTAACAATTACCATGACAAATGCAGGATCAAGATAAAAGCTTCCATAATGTTAGATGGCGTAAATAAACATTGCGAATCTATGAAAAATTTATCATATCAACATTAAAACATTCCGTGATGACTGAATAACATTAACGGTACCTATTTTACTGCACCAGATGCGCATTTTGACAATAATTGTCTCTCTTCAGATATGCTCGATTACAAACTATTTGAAAAATCTAAACTTATACAAACTTTGAAGAGCTGATCAAATTAAAAAGGATCTATAGCCAAATCCGGACAAGGAATAATAGCTTTTCACGAGAGAGATATAGTTCTTAATTTTAAATGATTTCCAAAATTTTTTAACAGCAAATTTCAATCAAACAATATCCGTATTTTCATGCCAGTACCGAAGTACTGACTACTGAGCTGTGGATACCCTCGGGGACTAAGGGGACGACCATTTGATATTCTGGGGGCAGGAGGATTTGTTTTGGATCGGTTATTCATTTTGTAAACTAAGAGGACATATTATCTTTTTCTGCACTATTGAAGCAAGATTTTACATTTTCATTAAAGCAAGGGACTGATTATTTATTATCACAACTATATTTATAATATTCGAAAACATACAATTTTTAAATTATTTGTTTATTATAAATAATACATGTATAGTCAAGTCATTTTGTACCATTTAATCAGAATTAATTATTATCCTCTGCAGAAATGAATCTCCCCCAATGCATATACATGTATTGCATACATACACAGTATTAAAGTTTGGTTGTAACTTAGGCTCTTTTAAAAGTATTGGCAAAGATGTTTCGCCGAGCGGAGCGAGTCAAAATTTTTTTTGAAGGGTTTTTAAACCGCTGAAGGCCCAAGAAGCTATAGAACAAATGATGCAAAATCATGCTTTCTGGGTGTTCCCCAGACCCTTTCTTAAACTGAAAATGCAAGTTCTGTTTTAATAATTTTTGACAATATTTTGGTCTCCAAGCAAAATCGCGTTATAGATTCAGTGTAAGACTTAAGTTTCTAGGGACAACATCAAAAGACAAATATGCATGATAAAGCAAAAATGTAATTCACATAGTTAAGTCTGTGGCTACTGTGTTTTTTTAAACTCATGATCAAGTTAATAATAAAATTGCTAAATTACAAAATGAATGCAACACTAACAGAATACAGAAGGGCAATCAATGAACAAAAGACAAATAAATAAGAAACATTGATCCCGAAAAATCAGGGGCTACGTCTGAGGGAGAACAGAACTTGCTTCTTGCAAGGCACTCACGGTGAACACAATTTGATATGGAGACAAGCGTTTGGTTTTGAAATTTCCTACATGAGGCATTTGTCTCAATGTAGTTACGGCCCTGATTTAATAAAAGTGAGGTAAGTGTTCCTGAGACAATTAACCTCAAGTTAAATGAAACCAATTTTCTGACATTTCAAGTATATTTAAATAATATTTATACTTTTATTATCAAAAGATATGGGAAGTGTTTCCCGATTTTTTTTTTTTTTTGGAAAAAGATGAATTTATGATAAGATAAGATAATTTATTGGTTCAAAATCCAAAATTATAGGATTGTTACCAAGACAATAGACATTGACTATACATAAACATACAAACATAATCTAACCACATTTATAGACATTATATATATAACTGTATATCCCTCCATTATTAAAAGAAAATATTGTTACAATAATAAATGAATGTATATAATCTCTGCTGAGGAGGTGGTACCACAAAGTTATTAAGTACTCAATAAAGCATTTCTAGAATTATACATGGTGCTTATGAATTTTACAATAATTTTAATTATATCAGTCTCACCACAGGTATACAAAAATTTATGAAGAATCTGGTGCAATCTCATACTTTCGATTAGACCTGCTGAGTTATTTATTTTCAATACATTGCAAGTCAGGTAATTTATTTTCAAACTACCACAGAACAAACCATTTATTTTTGTGATAATCAAGGCTGAGTTATTTATTTTCAAAATCCTCCTGTCCCCTCCCCACCCCGGTGGTAGTAATAACATTAACAGCACCAATTGAATTTGTGTAGTAATATCTTTTATTCTTCGTAACGTTTAAGGTTAGACTTCATTTATTTTTAAATTGCCAAATGAGAAAGTTTTATAAACTAAGACGCGTTGATATTGGTATAATGTCATTGGAAAATGAGAAGTAAAATGAAGTTATCAATTTCATTACAATTCAAAGTCTACGTCAGTTTCAGAAGTATATTATGATATGAGCCCGCTCTTCTTGTCACTGTAGTATCCTTATCAAGACGGTTTTGAATGACAAAACACGTTATTACATAAAAGAATTCCTCGAACATTAGCTGGGTACATGTTACTTGAACAGCATTGTTCTTCATTGACTTTATTCAGTTCTGAAATTTTCTGTATGCATAGCCATAGAAATGTATGGTGGCCGGTTAAGGCCATTTCGCGTTTTCGCGTTTTCGCGTTTTCGCCTTTCATATTCTATAGGGCGAAAACGCGAAAACGCGAAATCGCGAAGTCGAAAACGCGAAACGCGAAGTCGAAAACGCGAAAACGCGAAAGGCGAAGTCGAAAACGCGAAAACGCGAAGTCGAAAACGCGAAAACGATTTCGCGTTTTCGCGTTTTCGCGTTTTCGACTTCGCCTTTCGCGTTTTCGACTTCGCCTTTCGCGTTTTCGCGTTTTCGACTTCGCGTTTTCGCGTTTTCGACTTCGCGATTTCGCGTTTTCGCGTTTTCGCCCTATAGAATATGAAAGGCGAAAACGCGAAAACGCGAAAACGCGAAATGGCCTTAACCGGCCACCATAGAAATGTGCAAATAGTACTAAGATTGGTATTTTTTCTAAGATAGATATGTTGGTTTGAATTTTTGTCAAATGGAAAATACACCTATGTGTTGCGTTTCTAATTGACACTCAGTATATATGTGTTTCTTATGACATTTTGCAAAGGAATATACTGTAATTTACAGAAATTCTCGGGAAAATAAAGCTACCGCGAATATTTCATGAGAACTCGATTAATAGGACCAAGACCATATACAAATAAATACCACCAAGAAATCGTGAATTTATAGAGGAGCAAATTTGAATTCAGTCGGCAAATCGTAAATAAAAAACGGCGCAAATTAATGTCTTGGTTTACAGTATATCTTTTGTATGCACAGTAAAACCTATCTAAGCGAACCCCTATGAGACTGTAGATTTCATTTGGTATTGCAGGCGTTTATCTGACACAGTTGTAATTAAATAAAATATACGCAATAAATCAGATGAGAAAGATTTCAACATTTTACACAAGGATAACTTCGATCATGTTTCACTTTGTATTTCTATGTATGACATTCTGGATGGGGGTCCTTCTTTTCTGTATTCTTTGATTTTAAGGTAATTTTCTCTAATTCTCTATATTTTTGTCCATCATTCTCTATTCTTTTTGACACCCAATATTCTCTATTCTTTATATTTTTGCCTATTTTTGTCTATTATTTACTTTTTTTGCCCATTTTTCTGTAGAATTGGTGCATTATTCTCTATCCTGTTTACCCCATCCAGACCCTCATTAACGGATAAATAACGGAGTGTCTGTGTTTCTTATAACATTACTAAGTGGTACCATTATTGATGTTTGCATTACTATTAATGGATAAGAGAACTGATTTAATTTCTTACAGAAAATCTCTGGGATTGGCATTTCCTTGTTTCTTGGTAATCAAAGTATTAAATCTGGGAAAGTTTATTCAATTGCAGTCCGGAACCTCATTGACGGTTGTCTTTTGTTATTTCTTAATATATTTGGTTATTTACAGAACTTGAGACTGATGGCAGAACTTTGATGAACTAATTATTGCTTATAGGCCAGTGGCAAATATTTCATTCATATATCTAGGACGATCTCCTCCTATATTTATTCTCGAAATTTCTAGACCCAGTGCAAATTAGATCTTCACATATATAAGATTTTTTTCGAGGAATGTTTCTTTTGTTAAAATTCATTCATGTCTATCTCGTGTCTTTTTTTTTAAGGAGCTTAGGTTTTATACAATTACACAATGTATATAAAATGAAAATATGTCATATATTATAACAGTCATATCAACACAGAGGCGCTGGCTCCTATAAATCATAAGGATATTGAGTTGATACAAGTGAATTTAAGGATGTTCGTTACTCTGTTTCAAAATAACAAGCTTTTTAAAAGGCTGTTATAAATTGTTAGTATATGATATAAGAAACTAAAAAAGCAGAAAAAAATAAAGGGTCTATGTGCTTATTTTCGAGATATAAGCCATTGAAAATTAGGCGGGAAATAATTTTTCATACATTTAACATTGGCACCCTTTTTCTTTCAAAAACGATGAAAAAATAACAAGGATTTTATAAGATTTTCCAAAATTTCATTTTAAACTATATGTAATCAAATTATGGATAGAAAAGTAGGGGTTAGTGGGCAAATTTTTTATGGCACTACATGGATAAAACCAGAGGATTCCGAATATCTGGCAAAAATTCAAAAACAAGAGGAGCGAACATCCTTAAGTAAAATTGATAATATGTTGGTACTGATAATCTGGCCAAAACAAGTATATACACTTTCGGACGGAATGTTTTTATAGAAAGGTTGTTAGTTCTCATTAACTTCGTCATCTTGATATGCATGCTATATGTCATTTTGTTTTAATTTCATAGGGCATTATAAAAATAAGAAGATGTGGTATGATTGCCAATGAGACAACTATCCACCAAAGTTCAAATGAAGTGGATATAAGCAATTATAGGCAACCGTAAGGCCTTCAACAATGAGAAAACCCCATACCGTATAGTTGGCTATAAAAGGCCCGAAATGAAAAATATGAAACAATTCAATTGAGAAAACTAACGGCCTAATTTAAAACAAAACAATTTACGAAAAACATAGATGACAGACATTAACCAACGACAACCACTGAACTACGGGGCTGATATGCATAAAACCACTTAAGTTAAGATATCTAATCGTAGTACTATAAATTTATCGTAGGACATGTAGAAAAATCCGTCCGTTCAGAACAAATCTTAACTTAAGTAGTTTTATTGGACAGGCAAATAAAGAATGTGGTGTGGTTACATGTTTTTGAGCGCTCAACCCTCCCCTAACCTGGGACAGTGGTGGTACAGCACAATATAAGAACAAACTATAAAACTATGCAAAGGCTCAACTCAAATCATATACTGTTGAATTGATTTAGACCTTCGAAATACATTTACATTTTATTATCGTTATCTTATAGTACTAGATTTGTTGAAGTACAAGCACTTTAAATATGTAGTTTTATCTATCTTATTAAACCATGTTTAAGTGTTCTCAAATAATTGCATATTTTTGTATGATTTCTAGAAAGAGTACATTAGTAATATGAATATTATATAGGTACCACATAAATCTTTTCCTGTAGTTAGTGTTTGTTTTACATAATACTATCTATCAGCAACATGTATCTAGAAAATACTCAGAATGTTGACATTTTTCTTGTTGGATAGACGAATGTATACATGTATGTACTTTTAATTTTGAAATAGAAGACCTATACTCAAAAGAAAACTGAAGTATATGTTTATGTTTGATCAACTTTAACATCTCAGTGGTTAAGGACATGAAGTGGTGGGTTATGAAGATTGATGACTTGTTTACTTATCTTCAGCTCTTAAAAATTAAAATTAATTTCGGAAACGAATAACTTCAAATTACATATTTTTTGTTTGTAACACTTAACATTATTCTATATTAACCTTGAAAAACGTCTGTTATTTTTCTCTTTAATGTTGTAATTAGTTTCGGAAATACATGCTTGTTTTAGTTACGTAATTTTCCTAAACTCTTTCTGTGGTAGTAACGAGGGTCTTGATGGGGTTCTTTATTTCTGTATTCTTTAAATTTTTATGTCATGTTTCTCTATTCTTTACATTTTCCCCAATTATTCTCTATTCTTTATATGTTAGCCCTTTATAATCATTATCTATTCTTTATATTTTAGCACGGCATTATTCTCTCTTCTTTATTTTAGCACCCCATTATTCTCTATTCTTTATTCTTCAGCCTATTTTTCTCTATTCTTTATTTTTTGGTCCGTTTCTCAGTAGTATTGTTCCATTATTTTCTATTCTGTAAACTCCATCCAGATCATCAGTAACCTTTAATGAAAATGTAGACTATTCTTCCACTATACGAGGGTTTGGGTGGGGTTTACAGCATAGAGAATAATGGACAAAAAGTGCATAATAATTGTCAAATAAATAAAGAATTGAAAAAAAAAAAAGAATAGAGAATAATGCTGTGCTAAAATATATAAAAAAATGAGAATAATATATAAAAACAATTCCGATGTAATGTTTTTTTATGTAGTGGCTGACTACATAGAAACTTTGGCTTGTCCAATTAACATGATTTTCGTTTTACTTGTTCTATAACGTGTTACAATCTTTTGGATTTATTTTTTTTTATTTAGGTTTGGAAACCTTATTGGTAATAAAATATTTTGCCATATTGTACAATTTCAGTAAGTAATCCTGCCAAATAGCATTTAGCTTATCACCGGGTTTGTACCTATATGAGGAACACGACGGGTGTCACATGTGGAGTAGGATCTGATTAACCTTCCAGAGCATCTGAGATCACCCCGGTTTTTGGTGAGGTTCGTGTGGCTTAGTCTTTAGTTTTCTATGTTGTGTTTTGTGTACTGTTCGTCTTTTCGTCGTTTTTCGTTTCTTGCCATGACACTGTCAGTTTGTTTTCGACTTATGATTTTGAATATCCCTTTGATATCTTTCACCTCTCTTTAAGATGATCTGAGTTGGGCCATTGACATTCCATTGCAAACTACGAGACACCTTATCACTGCTTTTGTATGGCAATATGATTTGCTGCACAATCTCGTCTTTTTCTGGTTTAATTGCCAAAATCTGAACCTTTTTGCTGATAAATGATAACACTTTCATAAATATAATACGACAGTGTGTACAGTGACTGTTGTGACAGTATCTCTCAGTGTTTAGAATACGGAACAGATTCTATATTTTA
Source organism: Mytilus coruscus (assembly GCA_017311375.1). NCBI lineage: Eukaryota > Metazoa > Mollusca > Bivalvia > Mytilida > Mytilidae > Mytilus > Mytilus coruscus. The sequence goes on from CM029603.1 coordinate 87,593,096, forward strand.
TAGAGATAGAACATAGACAAATAGTCATCATTAACCAACGTAATGCTATACTAGAAATATTAGACGGAATTTCCTCCTACTTGTTTGACCGCTCATTTAGTAAAACGTACAAAAAACAGCGTACTTTTGTATGTTTTTGTTTTAGTTTTTCAATGTTCACAATATTAAGTAGTGTTTTATCAAGATTGATGGCTCTGTTTACTGATCTTTTGAAAGCTGGAACTTATTTTAAAATTAATCATATGAAATGACATGACGTTTCTAGTCATTGAACTATTTCGTCATCCTTCGTGCCACGTAGTGTACTACATCCTTCGTGCCACGTAGTGCACGAAACGATTGTAGTGTTCCTTTACTTTGCAGTGACAATGTCTGTCATTTTATGACAGTATTCATAATATATTTGTGTTGATATATTGTTGGGTTAAAAGTCAATTTCATGCGATGGAAGATCCCCGTAATGGTATATACTCTATATTCAGCAAACAGATGCAAAAGGGAAAATCTGCAATTATACAATTTGCGCACATGTGAATAGTATGTAGGGGCAAAAGTAAAAAGACATTATTAACTTAAAGATTTGGGTACATGTACAAAATGTAAAAGGACAAAAGGGAAACAAATCCGTTTTTAATTTAAAGACATTCGCGCACGTGAGCAACAAATACCTGGAAGATAGCAAATCATACCTATTTTCAAAAAGGGAGATTCATCTTTGCCTCCAAATTACAGACCGATATCTTTAATTGGTTGTGTTTGAAAAGTTATGGAAAGAGTTGTGTTTTAGCACTTGTACAATCATTTACATGCTAATAAATTAATTTATGAATATCAGTCATGATTTCTTCCTAAGAATTCAACTGTCCATCAACTCTTAGAAATATACAACTGCATATTAAACTCTTTGGAAAAAAAGAAATAAATTGTTTTGTATTTTGTGACTTTTCTAAAGCTTTTGACAAAGTTTGGCACAGAGGCCTTATATGCAAACTGAAAGCTTATGGTATTAACGGAAGCTTATTACACTGGTTTGAAGATTATCTACATGATAGAAAACAGAGAGTAGTATTGCATAATTCGTCTTCTTCCTTTTGTAATGTTTCAGCTGGTGTTCCTCAGGGATCAGTTCTGGGCCCTCTTCTTTTGTCTTATATATTAATGATATTGCTGATAAGCTTACATCACTGTGTCGGCTATTTGCTGATGACACTTCATTCAGTTATTCTTAGATCTGTTATCGACCGCGACCTGAAAGACCTGGATGATTGGTCAACCAAATGGCTTATGTCATTTTACCCTGATAAAACCGAATATGATTTTCTCAAATATTGAGATTCCAGACCTAAACTTTTCCTTAAATGGTAATAATATCCCTTTAAGTACATCTCATAAGCACCTGGGAGTTAATTTCAGTAGTGACGCAAAATGGAACACTCATATTGAAAGTATAATTACAAGCGTAAAAAACACTTAAATGTTTTGCGTAAACATAAATATCGACTATCTCGTAACAATTTAGAAAAAACTGTACCTAGTTTTTATTCGACCCATTTCTAAATATGCCACGGAAGTGTGGGATTATAATGGAATATGCTATTCACATAAATTAGAACACTTGCAATTAGAGGCCGCAAAAATTGTAACCGGTCTGCCAATTTTCACAAAAACTGAAACCTTGTACTCTGAGGTTGGCTTGGAATCTTTTTACGATAGAAGAAGAAGAAAATTACAAATGTTTTATAATATCAATCAAAAACATGCACCAGAGTACCTATGTAAACTTGTCCCTCCATGTGTACAAAGTATTGCAAACTATCCGTCGCGAAATGGTCATGATATTTTTGTTCCATTTTGTAGACTTTCCCTTACTACTGAATCGTTTATTCCCTCCACAATACGTGAATGGAATAAGCTTGATCCAAAAATTCGCAGCGTCGACTCTATATCCGAATTTAAGAAAGAATTGAAAAACGATAATCTAAGTAAAGTTGAAACGTAGTACTTGTATGGTCCGAGGAAATTGAATATTATTTTAACTTAATTGCGATGTTCCGCTTCATTCTTGAACTATGACCTTTTTCGAGCTAACATTATAAATGATCCTTTTTGTCAATGTGGGTCAGATATTGAGGATGTTCATCATTACTTTTTCGTTTGTCCAAAATACGCTTCATGAAGGGAAACTTTACTCAGTAATCTTAATTGGCTTTCCGAAGACTTTGTTTTAGATACTAAACTATCAATTCGCGGAAAATTGGATCTTTCAAATGAACATAATATCCGAATTTTCAAACATGTCCAAAATTTCATCAAAAGGTTAAACAGATTTCTTGTACCTTCATAAAGCGTTAATGATACTGACACGGAACATCATCATCATCATCGACATCATCATCAACACCCACATCAACAGAATATATGACTTTTCAATATTCCTTTCTTTTTTTCTTTTCTCTACTTATTTACCTATAGCTCGTGTTAATATATTAAATAAACTGTTTGCTTTACATGCATGCTCATTATATTATTATTGTATATATTTATATTGTATTATAGAAAAGACTTCATAAGTATGATTTACTTGTGTCTAATCCATTTTGCTTTAATTTAGCAAATAAGCTTATGGTATTAACGGAAGCTTATTACACTGGTTTGAAGATTATCTACATGATAGAAAACAGAGAGTAGTATTGCATAATTCGTCTTCTTCCTTTTGTAATGTTTCAGCTGGTGTTCCTCAGGGATCAGTTCTGGGCCCTCTTCTTTTTGTCTTATATATTAATGATATTGCTGATAAGCTTACATCACTGTGTCGGCTATTTGCTGATGACACTTCATTCAGTTATTCTTAGATCTGTTATCGACCGCGACCTGAAAGACCTGGATGATTGGTCAACCAAATGGCTTATGTCATTTTACCCTGATAAAACCGAATATGATTTTCTCAAATATTGAGATTCCAGACCTAAACTTTTCCTTAAATGGTAATAATATCCCTTTAAGTACATCTCATAAGCACCTGGGAGTTAATTTCAGTAGTGACGCAAAATGGAACACTCATATTGAAAGTATAATTACAAGCGTAAAAACACTTAAATGTTTTGCGTAAACATAAATATCGACTATCTCGTAACAATTTAGAAAAACTGTACCTAGTTTTTATTCGACCCATTTTAAATATGCCACGGAAGTGTGGGATTATAATGGAATATGCTATTCACATAAATTAGAAAACTTGCAATTAGAGGCCGCAAAAATTGTAACCGGTCTGCCAATTTTCACAAAAACTGAAACCTTGTACTCTGAGGTTGGCTGGGAATCTTTTTACGAAAGAAGAAGAAGAAAATTACAAATGTTTTATAATATCAATCAAAAACATGCGCCAGAGTACCTATGTAAACTTTTCCCTCCATGTGTACAAAGTATTGCAAACTATCCGTCGCGAAATGGTCATGATATTTTTGTTCCATTTTGTAGACTTTCCCTTACTACTGAATCGTTTATTCCCTCCACAATACGTGAATGGAATAAGCTTGATCCAAAAATTCGCAGCGTCGACTCTATATCCGAATTTAAGAAAGAATTGAAAAACGATAATCTAAGTAAAGTTGAAACGTAGTACTTGTATGGTCCGAGGAAATTGAATATTATTTTAACTTAATTGCGATGTTCCGCTTCATTCTTGAACTATGACCTTTTTCGAGCTAACATTATAAATGATCCTTTTTGTCAATGTGGGTCAGATATTGAGGATGTTCATCATTACTTTTTCGTTTGTCCAAAATACGCTTCATGAAGGAAACTTTACTCAGTAATCTTAATTGGCTTTCCGAAGACTTTGTTTTAGATACTAAACTATCAATTCGCGGAAAATTGGATCTTTCAAATGAACATAATATCCGAATTTTCAAACATGTCCAAAATTTCATCAAAAGGTTAAACAGATTTCTTGTACCTTCATAAAGCGTTAATGATACTGACACGGAACATCATCATCATCATCGACATCATCATCAACACCCACATCAACAGAATATATGACTTTTCAATATTCCTTTCTTTTTCTTTCTCTACTTATTTACCTATAGCTCGTATTAATATATTAAATAAACTGTTTGCTTTACATGCATGCTCATTATATTATTATTGTATATATTTATATTGTATTATAGAAAAGACTTCATAAGTATGGTTTACTTGTGTCTAATCCATTTTGCTTTAATTTAGCAAATGAAATATGTTTAAACTTATACCAATGAAAACTGAAGCTTTTGAAACGACGAATTCACACGAACCTAATGATTGATATATTAGGTGTTACAGAAGAGTCAGCAAAGACGCTTATATGTTTTATATGGGGATCTTATGTGTATATGCTATCTAATGGAAAAGCGCTTTAACTACTGTTCTTCGTCTCAAAGTCAGAATGAGACCTTCAACATGGAGCCAAAACTCACACCTCACTGCAAGTTCAAGACGTCCACAGGCACCAGTATGAGTGGGGTTCTTTGGTAGATATTACTCTCACTATTGAAATTGATCCTGCTGTAATTTTGTTTTGTGTATTTCAGTTGAAATTAGATTGGTCCCTTCCGTCTTTCACACACATATTCTTTCTTACATATCAAACACACATATTCGCTGTAGTTATTAATGATTTTGCGACTGCAGCCTTATATCAATATGATGAAACGTGCTTAATAATATAAGTATCCAAAATTTAAAAACACTTCGCTCTCATCCCATATGGAATTTTCTGACCCCATATATATAGTAATAGGTCACTAGCACACTATGTAACGAATTTATCTCACCGACTATCTTAGCATGTGGTATTTAGACTAGTGGCCTATCAAAGTGATCAAGTCTTCAATACCGTTAGTATTAAGAACCTACTTCCATTGGTCTATACAAAAACAAATGCCAACAATAACAACTTGTTAGCTTTAAATGTGTTTTATGAATTTCTTTCAATCGTTCATCATCAATTTCTTCGTTTGTTGAAACCTTTCAGATTTTTCCTCAGCACCGTGTTGTTTTTATAAAGGGATGTAACACCACCACTAACCATATATTGAAATAAGCCCCGCCTACTAACCCCATGTGAAATATACACGGTCTCCACGGGGTTGCTTTTTACCAATTATATTCCTAGAGAAATGTATAGAAGGTAAGATAAGACAACATACAATGTAGACAAAGCTATATCACATATGTAAAGCTCTAAACCAAGTCTAGACAAAAAGTGAACAAATTTCACAGAGACTATATACTAGTATAGACTATACAGATAGATCTGCCATATACCCCGATCTAAAGTAAGCAACAAAAAACGCTTAGACATAACGAAAACAGCAACTGACCATTTTCATTTGATGCGGTGAAAGTAGTTTTTTAATGCTAAAACATCTACCTGGTTCCTGGTTTGTTTTTCTCTATCAAGGGAAAGGGTTTGACTCATTTGATCGACCGAAGCAAAAAAAAAAAAAAACTAACAGAAAGACAAAAGACTCCTTGTAACACACTAAAGTACACTCTCTCGGTCCTTTAGCCACGGTATGATTAGTAAAAATTGTTCTTTGTAGTCATTAAAAATAATTTTCATATTGAGAGTTATTGCCATTAAGGTTCATGTGGACCCTTTGGCTAAAATGGCTGCATTTCCACCTTAAAATTTACTAGTACAGACAAACCTGTGTATCTTGAAAGTTTTAAGGCATAGCATGCCCTAGATAGATAAAATTTACATATATTTTATGTTTTAGAAAATTAAAACCTAACAGGATTTTGCAGTGCACTTTTTTCATTCCTCCAGAAGGTGCCAAAATAAACTGAGTTGTGAAAGAGGTTTGAGAACTTCCCACAAGTAATAATTGAAGTGAACTGTATTGATTGACATGCACAATAGATGGACAATAGATACCTGACAATAATTGGTGATTTAAACTGTGTACCTGAGTGGACCATATCAAGTGAAACTCAACTGTTTGTTTATTTTATCATCTTCTGCAGGGACGAAAAAAAGTGCACAGCAAAATCCAGTTTAGTTTTAAATTTTCTAAAACATACAATGCATTTGAATTTTATTTATCTAGGGCATGCTATGCATTAAAGCTTTTCCAGATGCACAGGTCTGTCTAAAATACGCTTCATGTAGGAAATATTACTCAATAATCTTAATTGGCTTTCCGAAGACTTTGTTTTAGATACTAAACTATTAATTCGCGGAAAATTGGATCTTTCAAATGAACATAATATCCGCATTTTTAAACATGTCCAAAATTTCATCAAAAGGTCAAACAGATTTCTTGTACCTTCATAAAGCGTTAATGATACTGACACGGAACATCATCATCATCACCGACATCATCATCAACACCCACATCAACAGAATATATGACTTTTCAATATCCCTTTCTTTTTTTCTTTTCTCTACTTATTTACCTATAGCTCGTATTAATATATTAAATAAACTGTTTGCTTTACATGCATGCTCATTATATTATTATTGTATATATTTATATTGTATTATAGAAAAGACTTCATAAGTATGATTTACTTGTGTCTAATCCATTTTGCTTTAATTTAGCAAATGAAATATGTTTAAACTTATACCAATGAAAACTGAAGCTTTTGAAACGACGAATTCACACGAACCTAATGATTGATATATTAGGTGTTACAGAAGAGTCAGCAAAGACGCTTATATGTTTTATATGGGGATCTTATGTGTATATGCTATCTAATGGAAAAAGCGCTTTAACTACTGTTCTTCGTCTCAAAGTCAGAATGAGACCTTCAACATGGAGCCAAAACTCACACCTCACTGCAAGTTCAAGACGTCCACAGGCACCAGTATGAGTGGGGTTCTTTGGTAGATGTTACTCTCACTATTAAAATTGATCCTGCTGTAATTTTGTTTTGTGTATTTCAGTTGAAATTGGATTGGTCCCTTCCGTCTTTCACCCACATATTCTTTCTTACATATCAAACACACATATTCGCTGTAGTTATCAATGATTTTGCGACTGCAGCCTTATATCAATATGATGAAACGTGCTTAATAATATAAGTATCCAAAATTTAAAAACACTTCGCTCTCATCCCACATGGAATTTACTGACCCCATATATATAGTAATAGGTCACTAGCACACTATGTAACGAATTTATCTTACCGACTATCTTAGCATGTGGTATTTAGACTAGCGGCCTATCAAAGTGATCAAGTCTTCAATACCGTTAGTATTAAGAACCTACTTCCATTGGTCTATACAAAAACAAATGCCAACAATAACAACTTGTTAGCTTTAAATGTGTTTTATGAATTTCTTTCAATCGTTCATCATCAATTTCTTCGTTTGTTGAAACCTTTCAGATTTTTCCTCAGCACCGTGTTGTTTTTATAAAGGGACGTAACACCACCACTAACCATGTATTGAAATAAGCCCCGCCTACTAACCCCATGTGAAATATACACGGTCTCCACGGGGTTGCTTTTTACCAATTATATTCCTAGAGAAATGTATAGAAGGTAAGATAAGACAACATACAATGTAGACAAAGCTATATCACATATGTAAAGCTCTAAACCAAGTCTAGACAAAAAGTGAACAAATTTCACAGAGACTATATACTAGTATAGACTATACAGATAGATCTGCCATAAACCCCGATCTAAAGTAAGCAACAAAAAACGCTTAGACATAACGAAAACAGCAACTGACCATTAACATTTGATGCGGTGAAAGTAGTTTTTTAATGCTAAAACATCTACCTGGTTCCTGGTTTGTTTTTCTCTATCAAGGGAAAGGGTTTGACTCATTTGATCGACACGAAGCAAAAAAAAAAAAAAAAAACTAACAGAAAGACAAAAGACTCCCTTGTAACACACTAAAGTACACTCTCTCGGTCCTTTAGCCACGGTATGATTAGTAAAAATTGTTCTTTGTAGTCATCAAAAATAATTTTCAGATTGAGAGTTATTGCCATTAAGGTTCATGTGGACCTTTGGCTAAAATGGCTGCATTTCCACCTTAAAATTTACTCCGAGTACAGACAAACCTGTGTATCTTGAAAAGTTTTAAGGCATAGCATGCCCTAGATAGATAAAATTTACATATATTTTATGTTTTAGAAAATTAAAAACCTAACAGGATTTTGCAGTGCACTTTTTTTCATTCCTCCAGAAGGTGCCAAAATAAACTGAGTTGTGAAAGAGGTTTGAGAACTTCCCCACAAGTAATAATTGAAGTGAACTGTATTGATTGACATGCACAATAGATGGACAATAGATACCGGACAATAATTGGTGATTTAAACTGTGTACCTGAGTGGACCATATCAAGTGAAACTCAACTGTTTGTTTATTTTATCATCTTCTGCAGGGACGAAAAAAAGTGCACAGCAAAATCCAGTTTAGTTTTAAATTTTCTAAAACATACAATGCATTTGAATTTTATTTATCTAGGGCATGCTATGCATTAAAGCTTTTCCAGATGCACAGGTTTGTCTGTACTCAGAGTAAATTTTGAGGTGAAAACGCAGCCATTTTAGCCGAAGGGTCCACATGAACCTTAAATTTAGTATTGACTTGTTAAACAAAATGGAAGGTCGCCTGGCTCTTTGCAATTAAGTGTAACTGTGATGATGTCATTTTGATTTGATTGTTGTTGACTGCTAGATTTCTTTCTTTTGTTTTAATTATGTTATTAAATTGCTCTCTGAAGTTTTCACGACATATCAATATTTTTCAAACGTCAATTTTTCATGGCACGAATGTTATGTCGAATTAATTTTTGCATAGAATGTCTTTGATTTATAATCTCTTATATGGTATAATTCACTTTAAATTTAACAAAAATCATTCTTCTATTGATGTCTGTAAACCATTGGATTTTTGATAACCCATTTGCCTCATTTCTTAGCTTCGAATCTATCACGTTACAGGTGCGCTCGACTCCAATCTTAATTGACTAGGATTGTCAATTTTCCTACAAAAGTCGGTGGTTCTCTCGAGGCACTTCAGCTTCTTCCACCAATGAAAACTGACATCCATGTTAAACACCAATCAATCAATCAATCAATCAATCAATCAATCAATCAATCAATCAATCAATCAAATAATCAATTAATAGCATTATTCAAAATTTACAGACCAAGGGAGCTACCATTTGATTTTTATGGGGGCGCTAGGATGAAAAATTTTGTCCTGCTTTTTTTTTAGTTGTAATCTCTGTCCTGCCTTTTAATTTTTTACTCTATTCGGTCCTGCCTTTTTTTTACTAGTTTATCCTGGATTTTTTTTACACAAATTGTCATCCTGCCTTTTTTTTTACCAAGTTGCTCATCCTGCCTTTTTTTTACTCAAAACTCCTGTCCTGCCTATTTTTTCAAATTTCATCCTAGCCCCCTCCCCCATAAAATCAAATTTTGTCCTGCTTTTTTTTAGTTGTAATCTCTGTCCTGCCATCCTAGCCCCCTCCCCCATAAAAATCAAATTTTGTCCTGCTTTTTTTAGTTGTAATCTCTGTCCTGCCTTTTTATTTTCACTCTATTCGGTCCTGCCTTTTATTTTTCACTCTATTCGGTCCTGCCTTTTTATTTTCACTCTATTCGGTCCTGCCTTTTTTTACTAGTTTATCCTGGATTTTTTACACAAATTGACATCCTGCCTTTTTTTTACCAAGTTGCTCATCCTGCCTTTTTTTACTCAAAACTCCTGTCCTGCCTATTTTTTCAAATTTCATCCTAGCCCCTCCCCATAAAAATCAAATGGTAGCTCCCCAATAGATATCATTATTATTTGTTTTTTTATAAGACTATGAATTCCTAAAACTTTATAAATTTTTTTTCTGTAAAGTTTTATTTATTATTTCGTTCATTTGTGTTGACACATTAAGTTTTCTGTTGTCCTTCATAATCTTTAAGTAACACTTAAGTCATAAAAAAATCTGCCCGAAATTAAAGCGGAAAATCGACCGACAACTGTATGATATACCTAAATCTACTATAATGAGACATCCAAGGCTATATATGTGTTTACAAGAGATGTAAAATCAACATGTTTGTTCTGGTAGGTAAAATTGAACTCATAAGTTATGTTTTGAACTCTTATGGCTTGTAACGTTCGGATAGTAGCTGCAGGCAAACACATAAATCATTTGGATATGTCAATTAGGAACAATATTGTTTATATATTTTTCAGTTGTATTATCAATGCTGAAATATTGGTTTAGAATAAAAATATGAAAGATGGTTTACTGTATGATACCTATATGTGTAACAAAACATGTTTAATAATAATATTGATTGCTGGTATTCATCTATACATTACATTTTTAAAAGCTGAATATTCATAATTTGGAGGTAAAGCTCAACTTTTTATCAAGTCAGTTAAGCAAAAACTCTGTAATAGTTTTGTAAAGTTTTGGAACACAAAAGAAGAGATACAAAGAGTAGTAAATTAGATACTTATTTCAAACTTAAAACTTGTTTTCGAAAGAAATGTATATATCTTTAAACAATTTTCAATTGAGAAGTGCCATATGTAAAATCAGAATCAGTGCACATGATCTCAAAATAGAAAGAGACAGATATAATGCTTTATATATAGAAAGAGACCAAAGGCTTTGTAAGAAATGTACTCTAAATCTGGTTGAAGATGAACAACATTTTATAACTAGTTGTCCAGCATACAAAAATGATAGGGAGATATTTTCAAGGAGATAAACTGTATCTGTCCCAATTTTATATATCTTTCAAATGAGGCAAAATTTGTTTGGTTATTTACTAATGAAAATTTGTCTATACTTAAATATTTAGGAGCTACATTATTACATGTCTAGATGTTAGACGAAATGTTAATTAATATATGTAATAACAATGATAATTGTAATGATTTTATAGTTCTGATCCTGCCTGGAATTAAATGTATGTGATTTTCATAGAATGAAGATAATAACATCTGTCTGAACTTTTTAATGTTTCATTTAATATATAACAATGTTTTTCTGTTACAAATCATGATGTATTGTTTTATGTGTACATGTTATGCTGCCCATCAAGGGCCCTTGATTGGAATAATAAATATTCTTATTCTTATTCTTTCTTATTCTTTATATTTCGATAAACATTTTGCAGTTTGCAGATTTGCCAACCAGAAAATAATAGCTCTGTTGTAACATTACTGAGAATTGATATGAGAAAAGAACAACAGCATAAATTGGAGTACCACAGAACATGAAATTCACAATAAGGAGCTCGAATATAATAATGAATGCGTTCTTTTACTCTTGTCACTGTTCCATGTATTAGACACACCCACGAGGGCGTTAGCCAAGATCAATTTCATTAATTTATTTACGAAGGAGAGGGGAGGGGAGTGTCAGCAATTGTATCTTATTTTATTGTAAAGCATGGTAAATGCAGGACTTACAATTACATTAAATAAAATTATGGTGCCAGATTTGTTGTATATGTCATAACTGACTATTTACCACTTCATGTCTTCCTAAACCTTAAGTTTATATCCTAGCATGATTAAATGCGCATATAATATTTTCTGGTTCGTCCAGCAAACAACGACATCTTGGATCTAATTTAATCTTTAGAAATAGGTCATACTGTAATACCATACGATTCTTAACGAGCACAATGACGAGATAATTGTCTGAAGCCTACCTAGACCTATAAATATACAAGTTCTTACAATAATCGATATGACCAACAGACAACAAATAATGTCACAAGATTTAGTCGGATGCAGGATTGCATTTTATATAACTATGGTTTTAGTTTGAATTCGTGACTTCAACGGACGATTGTCATACCGGAACATTTTATTAGCTTACTATACGATGAGGATTTTGCTCATTGTTGAGGAACGGTGACCCATAGTTTGTTGCATGCATGTCACTTAGCCTCTGGCACAAAGCTGTTTCATTGACAATCATATCACATCTCTTTATTTCTATATTAATACGATCAGTGACTACAAATTTATTATAATGTTAGACTAGAAAATACCCGCCAAATATACTTTGGTTCATAGTTTGAAGATATATAGTTTTGGTGTAAGGCGATATTAACGAAGTAATCCCCCCACCCTTTAGGGTATACTTTTTGCTGAGCAGACCATAATACTTGCAGACAAAGCGGAAATGATGACGGCACGTAAATGTTTGCTAATTTACCCAAAAATATTTCGCAACATGCTCCGTTCCGCAGAACAATATTTTTGCACCCCCCCCCTCGCACATTAAATCCTGGATCCGCACCCGATATCTGGTGTTTCCGTGCTCAGAACCTACCCCATAGAGTGGGCTGAAAATTTTATGCATTAATATATGAATGGAGGTGGGTCACATTTAACCGAAACTGAAGTAATCCCCCCACCCTTTTCATGCTGAATTGATGCGAAGCTCTTGACGTGTAAAAATCTGTTGTTAAATTGCTGAGAGCGTTAAGGGATGGGTCACATTCCAGCCGCACTTCGGTACCCATTTTTAACCGAAAACTGAAGTAATCCCCACCACCCTTTTCATGTTGAATTGATGCGAAGCTCTTGACGTGTAAAAATCTGTTGTTAAATTGCTGAGAGCGTCAAAGGAAAGTGTATCACAAAGTGTTTCAGTGTAATTAGTTTCGGAAATACATGCTTGTTTCAGTTACGTAATTCTATTCTATATATTTAAGCACGGCATTATTCTCTCTTCTTTATTTTAGTAGCCCATTATTCTTTATTATTTACATTTTAGCACCCCATTATTCTCTATTCTTTATTCTTCGGCCTATTTTTCTCTATTCTTTATTTTTGGCTCCTTTCTCACTAGTATTGTTCAATTATTCTCTATTCTGTAAACTCCATCCAGATCTTCAGTAACCTTTAATGTAAAAAGGTAGACTATTCTTCCAATATACGAGGGTTTGAGTGGGGTTAACAGCATAGAGAATAATGGGCAAAAAGTGTTTAATAATTGGCAAATAAATAAAAAATAGAAAAAAAAAGTATAGAGAATAATGCTGTGCTAAAATACAAAAAAAAAAGTGATAACACTTTCATAAATATATACGACAGTGTGTACAGTGACTATTGTGACAGTATCTCTCAGTGTTTAGAGCAAATTAACTGAATAAGGAACAGATTCTATGAACATAGACAAATAGTCATCATTAACCAACGTAATGCTATACTAGAAATGTTAGACGGAATTTCCCCCTACTTGTTTGACCGCTCATTTAGCAAAACGTACAAAAACAACGTACTTTTGTATGTTTTTGTTTTAATTTTTCAGTGTTCACAATATTAAGTAGTGTTTTATCAAGATTGATGGCTCTGTTTACTGATCTTTTGAAAGCTGAAACTTATTTTGAAATTAATCATATGAAATGACATGACTTTTCTAGTCGTTGAACTCTTTCTACACCTCTTGTACCACGCTGTTGTCTAAACGGTTATATTTTTCTTTTACTTTGCAGTGACAATGTCTGTCATTTTATGACAGTACCTGTAATATATTTTTGTTGATACATTGTTGGGTTAAAAGTCAATTTCATCGATGGAAGATCCATCTAATGGCATATACTCTATATTCAACAAACAGGTGCAAAAGGGAAAATCTGCAATTATATGATTTGCGCACATGAGTATAGTATGTAGGGGCAAAAGTAAAAAGACATTATTAACTTAAAAATTTGGGTACATGTACAAAATGTAAAAAGACAAAGGGAAACAAAACCGTTATTGATTTTAAAAAAGATATTCCCACACGTGAGCATCAACTACCAATGAAAACGTAAGCTTTTGAAACGACGAATTCATAAGAACCCAATGATTGATATTAGGTGTTACTGAAGAGTCAGCAAAGACGCTTATATGGGGGAACTTATGTGTATATACCATTTAATGGAAATAGCGCTTTAACTACCGTGTTCTTCGTCTCAAAGTCAGAGTCATCATCATGGAGAAAAATCTCACAACTCACTGCAAGTTCAAGACGGTCACAAGCATCAGCCTGGGTGAGGTTCTTTGGTAGATGTTACTCTCACCATTGAAATTGAACCTGCTGTATTTTGTTTTAGTATTTCAGATGAAATTGGATTGGTTCCTTCCGTCTTTCACACGAATATTCTTTCTTTCATATCAAAAATACATATTCGCTGTAGTTATTAATGATTTTGCGACTGCAGCCTAAGAAATGAAACGTGCTTAATGATATAGAGTCCGGAATTTAAAAAGACATCTATAAGACAACATGCAATGTAGACAAAGGTATGTCACATATGTAAAGCTCTAAACCAAGTCTAGACAAAAAGTGAACGAATTTCACAGAGACTATATATAGACTATACAGATAGATCTGCCATAAAACCCGATCTAAAATAAGCAATAAAATATGCTTAGACATAACGAAAACAGCAACTGGTCATGGAAATGGTACTTTAACATGTGATGCGGTGAAAGTAGTTTTTAATGCTAAAACATCTACCTGTTTTTTTTTTTTTATCTCTATCAACGGAATGGGCTTGACTCATCTGATCGACACGAAGCAAAAAAAAAAAACTAACAGAAAGTCAAAAGACTCCATTGTAACACACTAAAGTACACTCCCTCGGTCCTTTAGCCACGGTATGATAAGTAAGAATTGTTCTTTGTAGTCATCAAAGGTAATTTTCAGATTGAGAGTTGTTGCCATTTAATTTAATATTGACTTCTTAAAAAAAAATCATTTGATGCTTGCGTGGTAATAACCCCCGCCCCCAAAAAATAATTTACCCACCCCCTCAAAGTTAAATGGTCATTCTCCAAAATATCAGTTTGAAGAGGATAAAAGTAATGATTTTTTATTGGCACGGATAATGTTAGACATCTATTTTTTACATTTTGCATCATCTCTTTCTTTACTTATTATTAAAAAGTATTTGTTAATGGAAGGTCGTCTGGCTCTCTACAATTAAGCGTAACGGTGATGATGTCATTTTGATTTGATTGATGTTGACCGCTAGATTTCTTTCTTTTGTTTTAATTATGTTATTAAATTGCTCTCTGAAGTTTTCCCGACACATCAGTTTATTCATATTTATATGTTATATTTTCAACGTCAATTTTTCATGGCACGAATATTATGTCGATTTAATTTTTGCATAAAATGTCTTTGATTATAATCTCTAATATGGTATAATTCACTTTAAATTTAACAAAATCATTCTTCTATGGATGTCTGTAAACCAGTTGATTTTTGATAACCCATTTGCCTCCATTCTTAGCTTTGAATCCCGCACGTTGCAGGTGCGCTCTACTCCAATCTTAATAGACTAGAATTGTCAGTTTTCCTACCGAAGGTCGGTGGTTCTCTCCAGGCACTTCGGCTTCCTCAACCAATGAAATCTGACCGCCATGTTAAACACCAATCAATCAATCAATCAATCATTCAAACAAATAACCAATTATTAGCATTATTTAACATTTACAGACCAATAGATATCATTATTATTTGTTTTTTATAAGACTATGAATTCCTAAAACTTAATATTTTTTTTTTCTGTAAAGATTTATTGATTATTTCATTCATTTGTGTTGACACATTAAGTTATTGTTGTCCTTCATAATCTTTAAGTAACACTTAAGTCATAAAAAAAATCTGCCCGAAAGCGGAAAATCGACCGACAACTGTATGATATACCTAAATCTACTAAAATATGACAACCATTTTGTTAATAAAACATTTATACAGATATTTTTTGACCCTAAGATATAAAATTGAAATTCCCGGACTGTACATTCGACAATCGTACAGAGAACAGACCTTTTATTGAGACATCCAAGGCTATATATGTGTTTACAAGAGATGTAAAATCAAATTGTCTGTTCTGGTAGGTAAAATTGAACTCATAAGTTATGTTTTGAACTCTTATGGCTTGTAACGTTCCGATAGTGGCTGCAGGCAAACACATAAATCATTTGGATATGTCAATTAGGAACAATATTGTTTTATATATTTCGGTAAACATATTACAGTTTGCACTTTTCTTTGTTAGTATTTGCCAACCAGAAAATAATAGGTCTATTGTAACATTACTGAGAATTGATATGAGAACAGTTTGAAAAATGGTAGAGTCTTTTTTTAACATTTGTTTGTGATGCATTAAATGTATGTTGAATGTTTTGAAAATATGAGATGTCGGGTTTATGCCAGATTTGTTGTACATGTAAGAAATGACTATTTACCACTTCATGTCTTCCTAAAGTTTAAGTTTATATCCTAGCATGGTACAAGCATGGTTAAATGCGCATATAATATTTTCTTGTTCGTCCAGCAAACAACGCCTTCTTGGATCCAATTTAATCTTTAGAAGTAGGTCATACTGTCAAATCCTACAATTAAATTCTTAACGAGCACAATCACAAGATAATTGTCTGAAGCCTACCTAGACCTATAAATATACAAGTTCTTACAAAAATCGATATGACCAACAGACAACAGATAATGTCACAAGATTTAGTCGGATGTATGATTGCATTTTATACTAATTAAGGTTTTAGTTTGAATTCGTGACTTGAAACGGACGATGTAAAAATATCTAAAACCCGGAACTTTTTTCCTTCTTAACGATATGCAAAGGAAAATTTTCCACGGAAACATTTGCTTTCTCGTTTGTGTTGTTTCATATTTTGTCATATCGGAACATTTTATTAGCTTACCATACGATGTGGATTTTGCTCATTGCTGAGGTGCGGTGACCCATAGTTTGTTGCATGCAATGCCACTAGTCTCTGGCACAAAGCTGTCTCATTGACAATCATACCACATCTCTTTATTTCTATATAAATACGATCAGGGATTACAGATTTATAATAATGTTAGATATCTATTGTTTTTCATTTTGCATTATCGCTTTAAATTTTTAATTATAGTTTAAGAATATTTGTTAACGAAAGGTTGTCTGGCTCTCTACAATAAAGAGCAATGGTGATAATGTCATTTTGATTTGATTGTTGTTGACCGCTAGATTTCATTTGTTTGTTTTACTTGATTTGTTAGATTGCTGTATCGATGAAGTTTGTCCGACATATCAGTTTATTCATATTTATACATATAGTTTCAATGGCACATTTCTCATGGGCACACATTAAATGTCAAATTGATTTTTGCATAAAATTTCTCTGATTTTATTCTTTATTATGGTATCATTCACAACAACACAATCATTCTTCCTTGGTTGTTTTCTGTTGCCCTCCATAATCTCCATGTAACCTTTAAGTCATAAAAAATTCTGCCCGAAAGTGGAAAATCGACCGACAAATGAATGAAGATAACTATATGTTATACCATAATCTACCATACTATGACAACTATTTTGTTTTTAAAACATTTATACAGATATTTTGTGACCCTAAGATATAAAATTGAAATTCCCTGGACTGTACAAACAACAATCATACACAGAACAGACCTTTTATTGAGACATTCAAGGCTATATATGTGTTTACAAGAGATGTAAAGTCAAATTGTCTGTTCTGGAAGGTAAAATTGAACTCTTAGGTTATGTTTTGAACTCATATGGCTTGTAATGTTCCGATAGTGACTGCAGGCTAACACATGAATCATTTGGAAATGTCATTTAGGAACAATATTGTTTTATATATTTCGGTAAACATATTACAGTTTGTACTTTTATTTGTTAGGATTTGTCAACCAGAAAATAATATGTCTGTTGTGACATTACTGAGAACAAATACAATTTTGGATAATGAAATATTTTGAAAAAAAGACGATTACCTGTTTAGCATTGTAATGTTTTAACTGAGAGAGAGAGAGAGAGAGAGAGATCAAATTTCTGTCACAAGGAATCGTTCGCTTCATCGTCGTCACTAAGGGTAACAATCTTTTCTTATTTCATGGTAAAGCATGGTAAACTCGAGATATCCAATTTCATGAAGTGGAATCATGACGTCAGATTTGTTGTAATAAGGGACTATTTGCCTCTTCATTTCTTCCTCGAGTTTATTTCTTAACGTGGCTATATGCGCATATAACATTTTCTTGTTCGTCAGCAAACAACGCCTTCTTGGACATTATTTAATCTTTAGAAATAGGTCATACTGTCAAATCCTACGATTAAATTCTTAACGAGCACAATCACAAGATAATTGTCTGAAGCCTACCTTGACCTATAAATATACAAGTTCTTACAAAAATCGATATGACCAACACACAACAAATAATGTCACAAGATTTAGTCAGATGTATGATTGCATTTTATCTTAACAATAGTTTAAGTTTAAATTCGTGACTTTTCGACATAAAACGGACGATTTAAAAATACCCCGAACCCGGCCGCATATTCCTTTTTAACTGTATACAAAAAAAAAATATTCTACGAAAACATATTGCTTTCGAAAATAATAGCTATGAGTAGTATTTAAGAGGTGATACGGGAAATGGTGATTTGTTTAATGAGACACCGTACTTGATAGAACGCAACTATTAAAGGAACAGCGTTATCATTGCTGTTCTTCATCTCTGATCTGTGTCACATTCAAATATTTCATGAAATTTGATAATTGATAAATGTAGATTTCAGACCTAGAACCCATACAAGTGGAACATATTGAAATACAGACCAATAATATCCGACAACACAGAACATACTGCACATGTTTGTTGTGCTCTTACATCACTGACTCATGCTAAAGGCGGGTCGAGCGCTCCCAAACCTGTTACCCCCGCCACATTCTGTCAGTGCTTGTCCCAAGTCAGGAGCCTGAAATTCAGTGGTTGCATTTGGATGCTGTCTGTCATATTTTGATTTTCGTTTAATGTTTTATCTTAAATTGGGACGTTGATTTTCTAGTTCGAACTGCTTTACGTTTTGTCATGTTGGCGTCTTTTATGAGATACAATACGGTTCTATACGGTTTGGGTTTAACTTTTTTTCATTGTTTAAGGCCGTACGGTGACCTATAGTTGCTTGGTCTCTGGTGGAAAGTTGTCACATTGACAATCATTAACACATCTTCTTATTTAATTATAGAATACATGGTCAGTCTAACATATTAGTTCAGATACCGGTGTCCAATAAAGTGAATGACCGGTGAGGATTTATTAGATATCATATCTTTTTAAAGTTGGTTGTAGGTTATTTCAGGTCACAGGTAGACGTTAATAAACAAGGTCAATAGTCAGACTGACACTAAAAATAATCAGACATAAATATTTAGTCAACAATCAATGAACATGTACGCAAAGGTTAGTTAACTTACGAACGTTCATGTGTTTTAATTATTTTTGGCGGGATGTTGATAGATGTAAATGATTGTCAAAAAGATAAAAATTCAAACACAAAATATACGATTGATTATTTTTTTATTACTTAACGTCCAGTGGCAAATATTTCATTCATTTTCATGACGATCAAACATTCTATATAACTTATATCTCCCATGACCATGCATAAAAGAAGTCGAATAAAAATGTGTAGGCTCTCGCCTTATCAATCACATTTTGCATTATTTTACGTTGAGTGTTACTGAAGTATTTTTTAGCATCAAAAAACCTTTGGTCTCTATCGTATTAGATTACCTAATGACTTATGAAAAAAATATTTAAATGATTATCATTTGGTTTTTAAGATTACACAATGTTTGGTATTCGATTTATTGAGAATTACAAAAAAAATGTATACTATTTCTTTTCATTTTTTAGTGTACTAAGCGGCAAAACGAACATAGTTTAACTGTTATGTTTTTGTCAAACGTATCGATGAATGATATTATTGCCTAGCCAATACCTTGAAGTACAAGATTATATGTACACGGTATACATATATTTGTTTACTACGCAAATACCACGTACTACTTGTAAAACGACCCAGTATTGAAGATATTGAAGATAGTCATGTCATTCCCTAATGGAGAGAAAACAATGCTATAATTGCAAGATAAAAATATAGAAAAATAGTTGTTTTGTAATCTGATTGACTTGCAAAAGTGTTATTGATCTCGTAGTTTTGGGTGGTATAGACTAATTAAATACAAAGGTATGGGATTACTAAAATAAATAAACTATTCCTATTGATCTCATGTTAACACACTTGTCATTCGGTCATTGAGCATAACTTTTTTTATTGTAACTGGTCATTAAGTTTTACTTGATAACCTTTATGCGTAACTCGGACTTTATTTCTTTTTGTATTTTAATTTTTCATTATAATTAGTTTTTTAATTATAAAATGTGAGTTTGGTTTATTTTGAAAAATCTTGAACGCAGTGAAAAGATGTGATATTGAAATGCTTCCATCTATAGCTTAAGAAATACGTGTAACACATACGTTCTCTTTGTAGAACATTAAACATAATAATTCGCTTTTATTTTGAAATATGTAACAAGGGTTCAGAGTCATTAAACATTCGTATTCAACTTTATATAAACAAATGACAAATACCACGACGTCCATTGTCCTTTTTTCTATTTCTTATCGTTATGTTTCGTGATCAAGTGAATGTGTTGTTATTACCAATGGTATAATATGAACCACTGCCCAGATTTAATTTGTATTGACTTACTACTAATCACAGTACCACCATTGTATAAATGC
The DNA here is from genome assembly GCA_017311375.1 of Mytilus coruscus. Taxonomy (NCBI): domain Eukaryota; kingdom Metazoa; phylum Mollusca; class Bivalvia; order Mytilida; family Mytilidae; genus Mytilus; species Mytilus coruscus. Next base: position 87,613,693 of record CM029603.1, read on the forward strand.
TGTATAATTCATAGAGGTCATCTACATTCAGACTCGGGTAACCTTCAGATGAAACACATCTTTGTAATATTACCCATAGATTGATGCTGTAAATATTTGATACTAGTATTTAAACGTGTGTTTGTTCCTCCGAGTCTTGGGACGATTTTTAGGAGCATGGACAAAAGTTGATCTCTTGGGTTTTTTTTAGTCTTTGGTTGCTGTATTTTTGAAGCCTATCTATCCCCTTATGCACACCGATAGGTTGATCCATCAATAAATTTTTGACCTACAATGGGTAAATATATCCTTTTGGTCACTAACCTTGTGTACATTGTCGAATATACAAGTGCCTTGTTATCAGTAAACAAGGTCGTCGCTATTTGGCCTCGAATAACCTTTTTAAAAAGCAAATATTTGTCTGTGTATTGTAAATAAACAAGCCATCAGTTACTGTGGTAAATATTTGATATTGACATCTAGTATATCATTAGGCAAAGTGTTTACACTTATCCCTTTACTGTTCACAGTCTATAAAGACAAAAATCGGTAAATACAGCCACTAATACTCACATTCAGGACTTATTAAACTGTATTATCCTCCATTTTAGTATCTAACTTCACTTTGTGACAGAAAAGCTAAGATACTAATTGTCCTATTTGCACTAAAACATGGGCGTATCGAAAATTAATTTCTCGTCAGTGTTGCTCAATATCAAATTTCTAAAATCCGAAACTATCAAAAGATATGAATCATTTTCCGAAAAGGATCTCTGTAGAGCAGGAGGATAATTAATCTGCAAATTTCACTAGTATCAGAACCAATGTGAACAAATGGACTATTTTGCGATTACTTTAAAGATGCAATATGGGGCTTGTAATATCTCGGGGACTTGGTCGTAATACTAAATCATGATATACTGAGGCTAATTTGAGACACCAAACAGGATTTGTGATACCCCGGGAAGACACTGTCCCCAAAATATACGGCATCCCCGTGGTCGTTATACTAAATTATAAGATACTGTTCAAAGCTACACAACTAGGCTTGTGACACATTGGGGCTTGTCGTCTTCCAGTAGTGGCATCGTCCCCTTGGTATTCATACTTATTTATAAAATATTGAAGCAAATTTGAGGCTCCAAACAGTATTTTTCATACTCCGGGGGTCTACAGTCCACCAGTAATTGTATACCCCCTTGGTATTAAAAAAAATGATATGATTACGCTGTTTTGAAGCACGAAGTCGGGTATGTGACACAAAGCGACCTGCAGTCTACTAGTGGTGGCATCGCTTACAGTACTGTTTGTGGTAGTAACACTACATAATGAGATATTTTGGCTAAATTGAGTGACGATTCCGGCTGGCATGTGATACCTCAGAGACACACAGTCCACCAGATGAAGAATCGTCCCAGTATCAATTATACTAAACGACGTGATAATCTATTGGCTTATTTGAGGCAACATATGCATAATCTTTTTTTTTTGCTTTAGCTTTTTATAGGTGTTAGCTATACGCTATGATTCCTTTTATCGGTCATGAAAGGTCGTTTTGCCCACGTTTTAATTATAGTTAGCGAGACAGTACGTTAAAATTGTCTGACGATCTTTGTATTGCACCGGTTTTGTTTGTCCTTATTTGAGAACTAATCCAACTTAATCTCAATATTTTTAGAAGATTTATTTGACAATACATTACTGTTAATATATTTTAATCTTGTTACAAGAATGTAAACGATAACAACCAAGAAATACAAGCAAGACTGTTACAGTTGTCAATATCTAAAGACTGGATACTTAATTAAAAGGCACGCCAGTAGAACGTTGTTACTTCCGGTATACCTATAGTTGTTAACATCTGCATCATTTGGATTTTCGGTCATAAAACTTGACTCAGAACTCTGTTCAAAATTTGTTTCAGAAACACCACTGAAATTTAATATTTAGATTGGTTGATTTCTGAATCTGATAACGACAATCGTACACGAAATTTGTATGCCCGCATATGATATCTGGTAGATAGTTGTCTCATTGGCAATCATACCACATTTCCTTATTTTTATATGAAAGCAAACCCGACTGTTCAATTTAGCGGCAGCCTTAACCTTTTCTCGGCTAAAAACCAGAGGTACGTTTTTTTTTTCTTCAAAATATTATTTCTCATCCTTCTACGTACTTTTCTTTTAATCACTGTCTTAATTTCTTTTTTGATTTTGCATATTATCGTGAATACTTTTCATGTATTTCTCATTTTTATTCATTTTCTTACATTTTCGATATTCTCTCTCACCTACTAAAGTATTCAATGAAAACAGGGATTAAAACTGTGTTTCCGAAATCGGAGTTTGATATAATTGATTAACAACTTTAGGCTGTGATAGATTTGTAATTATGTGTTTCTTGCTATTTTCGCTGAGATCTTGATTTTAAAGAACATCAATAATCGTATGACACACAATCTTGTGACAAAGAACACATGACACATGATCAGCAGACGTTCTAATATAGGTTAGACGTAATAAAATATAAAAAGGAAAAAAAATATCAATCGGCTGGGAGTATGTATAAATATACGTAATATTTCAATTTCAATTTGATGCTTGATATCTTTAATGATATTTGCCATTGAAGATTCTTTTTCGATCTCAATTGAAAATATAGTGCACCATTTCGAAAAAATTATGATAGCAATGGTATATATTATGTTTTTGATGGAACTCTTGGTATTTTATCCCGATTTTTACTCAATAATTATCCTATATATCTTATATGCGTAAACTTTTATACACGTTAATGTTGAAGCATATAAGTACTATAAAGTGTAAGACAGTCTTAAGTGAGGGACAGTAGGAGTGGGAGTCTTCCCGATTTCCCGAAAAAAAAAGCATTTATTTCCGGATCCCGATAAGGGTTAATTCGAATTCCCGCGAAAATAAAGGCCAAATCCCGAATTCCCGCAAAAAAAGGCCTAATCCGAGGTCCCGGAAAAGGTCCTTTCTCCCCTCTTAGGAAAATAAAGTTAAACGAATCTTGATACCGGTTCTCGTGGTTTTTTTTTCTATTTCATAGTATAGTATGACATTTGGTTTACACAACTAAAGTTTGAAGTAATACAATCCAACCATACTCCATGACTATGCGGTATGGGCTTTGCTCATTGTTGAAGGCCGTACGGTTACCTATAGTTGTTAATTTCTGTGTCATTTGGTCTCTTGTGGAGAGTTATCTCATTGGCAATCATACGACATCTTCTTATTTTTATATCCAGTTAGTGAACGACATTTGAAATATTTCAACTGAGTTTTACTGTGCGTATTGCTGTGTGTTTGTTTATTCTACATTGGCTAGAGGTATAGGGGAGGTTGAGATCTCACAAAACATGTTTAACCCCGCAGCAATTTTGCGCCTGCCCAAGTCAGGAGCTTCTGGCCTTTGTTAGTCTTGTATGTTTTTTAATTTTAGTTCATTTATATGTTTTGGAGTTTGGTGTGACGTCCATTTTCATTGAACTAGTACACATTTTGTTTAGGGGCCAGCTGAAGCCCGCCTCCGGGCGGGATTTTCTCGCTGTGTTGAAGACCCATTGGTGGCCTTCGGCTATTTTCTGCTCTTTGGTTGGGTTGTTGTCTCTTTGACGCATTCCCCATTTCCATTTTCAATTTTATTTTGACATATCTGATGGTTGAAGTTTCATATCTCTTGAATTATAATTCATTAATTTTCTAAATTGAAGGAGAGCTTACTTTTAACAACCACAATAACCAAATCATTTCTGAAGCAAATTGACACCAGCATACTGAAGTTATTTCGCAACTATGACAAATTCTCTTAAAGCTGAAGGAAAAAAGTCCAAGAACTCTGGAACAAAACACAGAAAAAAAAATTAAAATCGGAAGGCAGCCTGCCTCTAGTTATTCAAATAACTATTCTCATGAAATGAGATTTATGCAATTTAGCTTTCGTGACGGAAGTGTGGACGGAGTGACAATGGTATACCACAATACATCCCGTCTAAAAGCTGGACATCCAATATACAGTAGCTGGTGTTATTTGTTAGTTACTTCACTAGACATACATGAATTTTAATCAAATTTTGAGAATCATTATATCCAATAAAAAAATGTATATTAAATCAGTAAAACAAATAAACTGTTGTATGTTATATGTTTAATTATAATGGAAGAGTTGTCTGTACTTTCTTCATCTTACTAATCAATATAGTTATTTTTCTGTGTCAACAAAGTGCGGCCTTCTTATCCCATGGTAGTTACAAATATTTATACTTTGGTTTGGATATTAAACAGTTTAATATCTGGTTTAGAAAAGAAATTATATCAGGGTCTAGATGGGGTCCTTCATTTCTTTATTTTTGAACTTTTATACCATTTTCTCTATTCTTTAACTCATCCTGAAAATGCATGAAATATTTGCCACCTGACGTTAAGCAACCATCAATCTATCAATCTATTCTTTAAGAGGCCGGGGTAGCCTAATGGTCTGAGTAGTCGAACTACTGTATCACTAGCCTGTCAACACTGAGGTTTTAAGTTCGAATCCCGCAATTGACTGTTAGTTTTCCTACCTAAAATCGGTGACTCTCCGGCTACTCAGGCTTCCTCCACCAATAAAAACTTACCGCAACGATATAGCACAATAGTACTCAAAGTGGCGTTAAACATCAATCAATCAATCAATCAGTAAATCAATCTCTAGTCTTTATTTATTTTGACCATTATTTTCTATTTTTTATATTTCAGTATCCAATTATTCTCCATTTATTATTTTTTTGCATTTTTTTTTGCATATTTTTCTCTATTTTATTTGTTTTCCTTTTTCTTCCCTTTTTACCATTATTCTCTATTCTGTTAACCCCATCCAGACCCATTTATATCCATTGACAATGACTAGCAATTGACAATATCACGCTTTAATAGTTTACACTTGTCGTAAACGATTTGCTAGTCTAGATTTTTATGAAAAGAGGGTACATTGGTGTAATAAAAGACTTAGTATTTTAAATGTTTAAAGTTTGATCACATGCTTTACTAGATAAGGGAGCTACCATTTGATTTTTATGGGTGTCATCCTGCCTTTTGTTTTCCAAGTTGCTCATCCTGCTCTTTTTTTTACTCAAAACTCCTGTCCTGCCATTTTTTTCAAATTTCATCCTAGCCCCCAAATATGGTTTTCTACTGTTTTATTTTGTTCCTGTTCTTTCGTTTTTGTTTAGTTTTAAATTTCTTTTGTTTAGAAAACATAACAATGCATAACTGTTAAATCGAACACTCTCCATACAATACAAGCAGTAAACATGCACCGTTCATCATTATTAAGGAATGGCAGTACCATATTTTAGGGTCTGGATGGGGTTTACAAAACAGAGAATAATGGACCTATATTACAAAAAAAAAAATAGGCCTAAAAAAGAATAGAGAAAATTAGGCCTAAAAATATAGAATAGAAAATAATTGGGTTTTAATCATAAAGAATAAAGAAAAATGGCTAAACAAATAAAAGAATACAGAAATAAAGGACTCCCCAACCAGACCCTCATATTTGAACAGCCTCCACTGTAAAATCCCCAAATGTTGTAGCAACTAATCAATTGGTGTACTGGTACTTCTCTTCTAATGCAATACCCATAAAACAATTGAAATCTCCCAAATGTCAACTGCGATTGGACTATGTTGTTGTCAAATATTTGTCAATCTTTGGATTCATGAAATTAATGGCAGACGTTATCCAAAAAAAGCTTTATACGTCAACTTGCATAAGATTCATTGATATATCTTAAAGAACGATTTATTTTAAGTGGTAGTTCTTCATTTGTGTTAAAACAAAACATACTGTCAATAGAAAAACAGATTTGATATTTTTTTGTTTTATATAAATATACCACCAGCACGAAACATATATATGTCAATCCGCCTCCAGAAATTTCAATATATAAACAATTGGCAATAAAAGTGTCAAAAGCAGCTTGTTTTCGGTTAAATATTCATAATAAGAAAAATCAGTAAAATTGTTATATCATTTCTATTTTGTGCAATCGCACAGTTTCTAGACATATGATAACGGATGTTATTCTATTTTGATAGAACTTTAGTAGGTTTTTCTATACGAATGGGATTTTGAATAAATAAGCAAATTCAGCTGCGGAAAAAGTATATTCACCGCGCAAAACGTCGTGTGCTTTTACGTGCATGATTTTGGTAAAAACGTTTGATGTACAATTGGTTTTGGTAAATAATTGCCATTTATTTTTTTTTTATACATACTCTTGGAATATGGAATAAAACAATTACTGTCTTTTGTTTCGGTAATGTGTGGTTTAATTGACTTTTGAAAACTGATATTCACTTCGGCCGTTGGCCTCAGTGAATATCAGTTTTTCAAAAGTCAATAAAACCACACATTTACCTCACCAAAAGACAGTAATTGTATAATATTGAATCGTGAACATCCAGTTTTATTACCTGAAAACGATATTTACGAAAGAACATGCATAATTCAAATCATCGAAATACCAAGATTTTTTATGATGCACTATGTACCTGGAGAATAGAGTAAATGTCAGAAAATTATAGATTTTGTTTAAAAAATCTTGAGTTCAAAAAGTATAAATGTTAGGATCAGTTATACATAGACGTGGAGAAGAGGTCGATAATCTAACGATGGCGTTGAAAATAAGAGCTCAAAGTTGATATAAAAATAATAAGATGTGGTATGATTGCCAATGAGACAATTCTCACAAGAGACCAAGAGACCAAATGACCCAGAAATTAACAATTATAGGTCACCGTACAGAAACTAACAACTATAGGTCACCGTACAGAAATTACAACTATAGGTCACCGTACGGCCTTCAACAATGAACCATGAAATGTATAAATATTCCGGGCTTGCTATACCTATCAGGATTTTCTTGAAAAGTGTTGCTACTTTTAGTGATTTTTAAATAAATAACTTTTTTAGGCAAAATTTACAAAAACGGGCTAAAATCGTCATTGAAGGGCATTTACTAGTATAAGAAGTCGACTCAATATTTCAACCATATGACCTATTTGTAAATCTTGTATTGCCGATCATGTTTGCCTTTTAAATTTGTCTCCATCTATTATAGTTTTCAGGATTATGAAAAAATTATATATGTATATATATATATATATAATCATTCAGAGGCAATAACTTTTTAATGAGACAACTGAAGATATCAGCTGTCTGACTTATTTTCGGTCAATTTTCAAGATATTATAAAATACTTGCATTTTACCTCAATGTTCTATTTTTAGCATTGGTGGATGGGATCATCGCACTTTTTTTGAAAACTAGATACCTATGCAAGGACGATTTTAGTCAAGATTGGTTCAATTTGGCTAGCTAGTTTAAAAGGAGAAGATTTTTCGTTTAACGAGGGACAACGACGGACGCCAAGTGATGAGACTAGCTCTAGCTAGCCCTTTGAGACAAATGAGATAAAAGCGCACTGAACTACAGCAGAGACTGTACAATATGCATTATAATATAACATCGTAATCATCATGTGTTATTTATAAACTGTTGTAATTGTTTACTGTTACGTGAATGTCTGCAGCTCTCGAGATAAAACATTGTTATACGAGGAAGTTCAAGGATAATCTGTTTGCACAGCAGTTTTAAAATAACACTTTGTCATCAAAATCAATCAGAATGGCACACTAAAATTGCGCAGTTGCACCGGGAACAACAGTTAAACTATTATCACAATTTGGCGTTTGTCGAGCGTTTTGGATAATTTAAACAATTACTATTTTCATTTTAATAAATACTTACAGTTATTACATTTAGTGATTCTACATAGAAAACAAAGGATATGGGGTATCCACCCATGACACAAAATCAGTACATGCACAGCAGAAAAACAAATTTTTGCTGTTCTTCATCTCAAAGTCACAGTGATGCCTTCAACACGGAGCAATAAAACTCTCACCTCACTGCAAGTTTAAGACGGCCCCTATCACCGGCTTGAGCAGAATTCTTTGCAAAAATAATTTGGATAGACTTTGTAAGATGTAACACCACCAAATCGGGCCCGGTCAAAAAAAGAACATGTATATTTTCTAACTTGAAGCATGAAAGTATTCAGGTCTTGCTACACCAAAAATGTTGCTACTTTTAGTGATCTAAAGGGTCTTTATCGTTAAGTTGATGCCATCTCTTCGAGTGTTTTATGGATGTCGTCATGGCTTTGGTATCATTCCGGAATGTCTGTGTCACAGAAGACCACATGATGTTTATTTGTCATATGTACCATACCAAGTGCAAACAATGGAACAGAAAGTGACTATCTTTTCGAGTCAAATGCCTTTCCTTTCGAGGCAGATGGAAACATAAGTCTGATGGCAGGGATCGTGTTGCAAAATCTTTTAAAAATTTTGAGTCTATGGGGAAATCATCATGGCATAAAAAAAACTTAAGGGAATTTGGCTCTATGTCTTTTTCTGTTGTTCTAGTATTTGTTGCAACAATTTGCATATATATATATATATATATAAATTTATCATATACTTGTATAAAATATTACTAAAATTTTACAGTTCAATAACATGTAAAATATTAAAAGGCTATGAAAGGATTACTAGGTTTATTAATCAGATTCCTAAGAATTTCCTCAGCGGGCTGATAAAGGAACCATGACTGCTTCCGGAATGTTATCACATGCCTTTCCGTTAATTTCCGTGACGTTTATCACATGCAACTTCGTGCATTTCCGGAAATTTGTTCGAAAACGACAACACAGTGCGGAAAATCGCAAGTGATTTAAGACTTTCACAAAATGGTTGAGGAGCAAATTTCAAACTAAGAACATGATAATTGTTGTGACAAGATAAATAAAATGCTTGTAATATCAATAAAAACAATTAAAGTTAAGAAATTTGTATTTGGTTGTCTGTAAATTATTATCTAAAATTAATGGAAAGACAAAATTTTAATTAATAGTTCTTCTGTTGAAGCATATGATAAAAGATAATTACATGTCATTTATCATATCATACCCTTTATCGGCCCTCGTTCATGATATCAGCCCTCGAGCCTGCGGCTCTTGGGCTGATATCATGACCTAGGGCCGATAAAGTCTGATATGAAAATGCTATGTAATAATCTATACATATATATATATATATATATAGACGATTATTTATCATAAGTTTTACATGTTATTCTAACTCATTGAGTTAGTTAGTTTTTTTTTTTTACAATTTTTCGTCGATTTCAAATACTTAATCCTAAATTTTTTCTCTCTGTATTTCTGGCCTGAACTTATTATATATAAACTTGATTTGCTATAATGCTTTCAATTCTTTTCATCAGAGTGGGATTTTCTGTGAGGAAAGTTTGTTTTTCTCTATTACAAAAGCAGGTCACTGTATCGATTCTGTACGGTGACACGTGTTTACGGATTGGATTTTCCTATTTATTCCATGATTCATCCACATTGATGCAGTATCTGTCTCGCTAATAAAACCATTTAGTAAATAAAAATCATTAAAAATATGTCACATTAATGTTTTTAAAACATGGTATGCTTTTAAAAAAATCCTTGACACAGCATAAAAAACATGGTCGGAAACCATATCTGACTTGCATTTTTAACTAATAATAGGAAGAGAATGAAAAGAAGAGGAAAATAAAAATGCAAAGGAAAATGCACGAGAAATTATTTTCTAACAAATCGCATCGAAATATAATTTTGCAAAAAAAAAAAAATAAATTAAATTAGAAAACTGGTTAAAACCAATTTTTTATTACTGATGACATTGATAACTTGAAACTATCTTTGCACTAGTGCAATAAGAATATTGCACGCTAACCTTACATTATGTTCTGTTTGTTGAATATGTTTGCCACAACGGAAAGCATGAGGGTATTATCCAGTGGCGAAAAAAACCCAATATGTCAAATTCGATAAAAGAGTCATTTATGACTCAATCATCACTTAGAAAATGATGTCGGGTTGATAGCAGTTTAACCTAAATATGACCCTACTGAATAGTAACGAATAAATGAAGAATGTCTAAAAGATAATAATGAATAAAAGGAGATGTGGGGTATACGACAATGAGACAGCAAGTCAACGACAGAAACAATCAATAGCCATTTAGAAGTAAGTATGGTATGCTCAAATTTTAATAAACAATCACATGTTCTTTGCTTTTGATTTTTACACAGTTGGTCGTTACCATCCTGGATGTCGGGTCGACAAAAGCAAATCAAATGTCTGGTGTCTTAGTTCAGTACTAGGTATAGTGCATAGTAAGCACACATATGAATAGATAAAGTCAGTTGAAACTTACCCTCGAAACGAATTTAATAACCCTCGAAACGAAATTGAAATATGTAATTTTAGTATATCCCTAGGAGTATTGCTTTTTAAATAAATGAGAAGTGACAAAGAGTCTAGACCTATAGTTGTTAATTTCTGTGTCATTTGGTCTCTTGTGGAGAGTTGCATACCACATCTTCTTATTTTCATATATACGGTATGTGTCTTGATCATCGTTGAACCTTCTCCTTTGGTCTATACAGGACTATTGTTTCATTGGCAATTATACTGCATATCCTTGTCTTTTTTCTTATATATATAGTAAAAAATAATATACCAAATGTAAAATGGACGATATAGATGATTAAGGGGAAATAACCCATAATACACAGATAGTTTGTTAGATTCTAACGAAATAGGTCATGTGTGTTTGGAAGACAAAATTAGGCTTTTTATTTATCAGTAATTCTGGTCACAGATGATTCATGGCATTTTTCATTTCTAGCTGAAGTTTGATTGCATCCTAACAACTGCATTTGTAATTGTTAAATGGATAGAATATTGAAATTGACAAGCTATTGGAAAACCAGACAATGCGTCGTTGTGAAAACAAAAATTAATCATAAACAGAACGAAATGCATCGATTCTATCACTGCAGCAATGTTTACAAGAAAAAGGCTAATTTCTAGTTTTGGCGTATTTAATCATTCAGGGTCATTGTAAATGTAAACCAAGAGCTAATTTAAATACCTACAAACAACCTAGCTACGGAAGCGTATTAGCGCCACACATTTTTTGTATTTCTTTCTATGTTTGCGTTTTAATTAGCGCAAACATTTGCGAAATAACGCAATACCTTTGCCTTATTACGAAAACCTTTGCAAAAAAAAAAAAAAAAAAAAAATCAGAGGTTTGCGTTCGTAAACATTTGTTTTATCTTATTTCTTATTTAAGTTTCAAGGGAAGCAGCTGTTATAAATTGAGGAGGCTGCATGTATTAAAATGTATCACCCTTTGTACTTATTGCAAAGTAAAATGCTTATCATGGTATGCTAATGAGCAGGAGAATACATGTATATATATATTACAAAGAAAATTAAGTATATTGAAATTAAACCGAAGAGAATAAAATTTCAACCCTGTTTATGTACCGAATTTAAATATACTTCCAAAGTAAACGCTTGTAAATTGGAGCATTGTGTAAGATTGGTTAGATCCAAACAAGCTACCCTAGTGTTAAATTAGGTATTTATATGACAGACCTTTCTTGGTATTCCTAATTATTGGAAGATTTTATATAGACAGAAGTAGTATACCTAAAACGACAAAGTTATTTTTCATTTACCTGTATATATTATGAAAACCGGTTTTTCAAAAGTGATGGGTTAAATATTTCGCGGTGGTGTCTTGCCATGGCTTTGTTTGGACTTGTTTGTTTGCTTTTGGCCTTGAAAGTTTGTCCCTTATATTTTATTAACTATGTATTTACTTTCAGGTATCACAGATCAATTTATTCGTTCATAGTGTGTTAATTTACGTTTTTGATTGAGTTAAGCCTTCCAATTGATACTTTATCGTGTGTTTTCTATGTTGTGATGTTATACTATTGTTTCAGAAAAAGGAGAAGGTTTGGTACCATTAAAACGTTTAATCCCGCTGCAAATGTTTGCACCTGTCCTAAGTCAGAAATCTAATGTACAGTAGTTGTCGTTTGTTTATGTAATTTATACGTGTTTCTCGTTTCTCGTTTTTATATAGACTAGACCGTTGGTTTTCCGTTTTAATGGTTTTACACTAGTAATTTTGGGGCCCTTTATAGCTTGTTGTTCGGTGTGAGCCAAGGCTCCGTGTTGAAGGCCGTACATTGACCTATAATGGTTTACTTTTATAAATTGTTATTTGGATGGAGAGTTGTCTCATTGGCACTCACACCACATCTTCCTATATCTATTGAAATAAATGTATAAGATGAAGATTTTTTATTATTATAATTATGTACTCTACATTCAAATTGCTACCCAAGCATCTTAAATATATACCTCACCAGATTGAAATTTAAAATCCCATGATTTTTTATCAAAGAATCTTTATCATATTCTGAGATCTCAACAAACGATTTCTTACATCAAAATTCATTTTGTTTATTCAAAATAATTCATTTTAAAGCCGAAAGATCATTTTGTCTATTTGACTTTATAGTTTCACAATTGTATGATTTTTTTTTTGCTCTTCTCTACTTTGCCACATTCCGTAAATCAAAATTTTCAAAATCTTGGCCTTTCAATATACCATATCTATTTTCATGTTAAATTTATATAATTTTTGATTCAAAATCTTTCTTATTATTTGTGTATAATTGCGATACAAGTATTCCCTTATTCCTATGTATATTTATTATAATGATTTGGCCTTGTGTTCATGATCCTTCTCTTAACTAAATCACAACCAAATTTGACTGGCAAATAGACATGCAAATGCCGATATTTACAAAACACTGATTTCAAATTATATAATAAACATAAAATGTACATTCAATATAGTTTTTGATTATAAAATATTCAAAACTTAATGAATAATTAAAATCAAAATGTTTGCGTTCTAGCGTAAAGGGTTGCGTTATTTTGCAAAGGTTTGCGTTATAATGCAAAGGTTTGCGTTTTTTTGCAAAGGTTTGCGTTATTTCGCAAAGATTTGCCTTCTTTCTCAAAGGTTTGCGTTATTACGCAAACATAGGAAGAAAAAAATGTGTGGCGCTAATACGCTTCCGTACCTGGCATCGTCTTATATACTAGTATAGCATTTGTTATTAATTCTGAATTGATGTAAAGTAATCTTAATTCACAATAGTCTTTTGAATTATCAACATATTTACATTATTATCAATATTCTGCCAAAGAATATCGATGATACACCATAAATAAGGAACCAAGAAGACGATTGTGTCTATGACGAATGGACGAATTAATGTCACACACAGTGTATATACAAGATCATTATGGTTGATTGTTTTTTGTTTAACATTCAGTGGCAAATATTTCATACATGTTCAGGACGAGAACAAATTGATGATACATTCAATACGTAGGTAAAAGGGTGTTGACTGGGATGCTGGACAGACAGTTTTTAATGACACTGGAAAATGAGGGTATATTTGATAGGGACAGATATTTAGCCTTGCAACAGGCCACCCATTAAAGAGTTGTTGCCAGGGATCTTTACATGCAAATAGCGTGTCACTCTCTCTCTCTCTCTCTCTCTAGACGAGGAATCGGATAAAACGTTCCCATTCTGAACGGACGTAACCGCGTATTTATACACCCAAGACAGCCAAACAGATGCCTCAATTCGGCAAGGGTTTTACTGCCGATCGAAGGAAGACCAAAGTGACCCTATTTCTATACCTCAGTCATCCTTAGGGTGAGATAATAATAGGGAAATATAAATATTTATGTTCTTTAATCGTGTGCAGATGTTGCTTAAAAATGAAAAGTTATTATGTCTGGTAATCACCGTTGATTTCTATTGATATTTCAAAGAATGGCTTAGGACTAGCTGTTTATGAAGTCTTTCATTTCCAGATCAGTGGGACAAATACAGTAAACATGGTCCGTCCGTCTGTCCGTAGATCCGAAACAGAACAGTATCCGGATACTTTTGTAACCCTTCATGGAATGGAATTGTTTTTTCTGGTCCACTATCACGTATATCTATAACTATGTCACAAACTTACTTTTAAGAATATTCATTGTTTGAACTTTCCCTAATATTCATAACCCATGATTTTCACTTATGCTTTACCAGGTAACCCATTTATTTCTTAACATTTCCAACACTTAGTTTTCAAATGCACTTCAAACTTTGGTAAAATACTCTGAATTTCTTACAGTCAAGCCACAGTAATAATACACTGATTCTAAGTCAAGTAAGTTATTCCTGTAACAATAATGCTGTAGGCGGCACAAGATAAAATCTCAGCATACAAAATAGAGGGTCTTGATTGGGATCCTTCATTTTGTATTCTTTAATTTCATTGGTCATTTATCTGTATTCTTTATTTATTTGGTCCCTTTTCTGTAGAATTGGTCTATTATTCTCTATTCTGTAAACCTAATCCAGACCCTCAGAATAGTACTAGAAATAGGTTTTAATTTTCGTCTCATGATTTAAAGTACAAAAAGTCATTCTTTTGATTGATTAAGTCTCAACTGTGACAGGTAAAATATATACGAGGATTAAATCGGCTGTAAAGTGCAAATAACAGGTATTTAAAAGTTGATGGAGTGTCGGAACTTTATCATTATCCATCCTCAATTTGAACCTGAGTTGAATTGTTTTCGCTGAAAAAAGGCAATTTATGAAGAACATAAATTGTCAAAAAACAATTGATTATTTTTGTTTTAAAACTTTTCTGTACTAGACAATGAAGTTACCGTTAAGTCGAAAATAATAATGAATAAAAACAACTCTTCAAGCGATTAAGGGAAAAAGGGCAAAAGAATATATTTGATAAAGTAACATACTGTTCAGTGTTTAAAGGTTATTTCAAAACCACATTTACATAATTTATATGGAAAAAATCATAATTCTAAGTTAATTTTTGCTGCAAAAAAAAAATGGAATAAAGGAATCTTTATTATTGCTCTTTCAATTCAACAATTTCCCGACTGTTCCTAACAGTTCTAATAACGATACAATATTTTCCGACGATGATTGCACATGTGCATTGTCTTCTCGATATATTTGCATTAAATTTATATACCCAAAATAAGGTCAGTTTATCTTTGTCTTAGTGACTTGACAAAAGTGTTAATCTTTGTTACATATCAATTGATTTGTTGGTATTTGTCCAGGACATATTAGTGTAATTACCTACAAATTCCTACAGTGATGTTCTCTTACAAGCAATAGCATCCTTGCCAAAATTATGTCAAATATTGAAGAGTTCCGTTTGCAAGGGCGATTATTTTTTTGTCACTAGGTTTTGAAACTTTCACTGCACGAAGCTATAACAATTCATTAACTAATAATGTTAACGTTTCTACATTGATATTTAGTATAATATCTCTATCTGAAAATGTACATGTACATGAAATTCACTACAAAAATTGCTATATATACATGGTTTTCAATCTAAGTATTTTTGAAATTGAACTTGATAAACTAACTAGCGATGCCTTTTATCACCATTGCATACAAAGCATTGTTTTTGAAGACCCCACTCTGTGCATGCACCCTTTGACCAGTGTTATGTCAATAAACATAATTTTTGTCGATATAATCTGAATCAATTCAAAATCACGATGCATTGTACTATAGAATTACATAACAGTTCTAAATATAGCAATAAAGTCACGATGATTCACCATTAATTTTGTTGAAAAGATTGTTCGTTTATTGTCGGATAATGCCTTGCACGTTGTGTAATAAATAAACCATATTATACAAAAACACATAAACTGTATATTTTGTACTTTACAAACTTATGGATATGCTTTCTTTCGCAGTATTTAAGATATTTATGTAATAAATTATAAACAGATTTAACAAAGATTTGTCTGGATTCGCGCAATTTCTTTACCTTCTAAATAATGTCTCCAAGGCGACAGCCGATTAATGTGTCTCGTGGATTATTGACTTAAAAACTCAATTTCTAGTGTTCACAGGAAATAATATACAGCATTTTCTTATGCTTTTAATGAACCATTTCGTTTATGGTTAAATGAAAGTTTAAGCTACTCACATTTGCTTATCCGAAACCTCTTGTATGAATGAAACGTCCAGTTGATTAAATATTTAAGAACGTGCCTGAGAGACCACCTGTATTAAGAAAAACCTGTGTTATAAGACCACTCATTTTGGATCACTTTGTTGTACATTTCATATAAATTGAACCTCTATTAAAAGAACACCTATCTTAAGAGACCACTTTTCAGCTCTCCCTTGAGTGATCTCTTAACACAGGTTTCACTGTATTTGAAATTCTGAAAAGTCTGAGAGATTTTTGTCATTTAATAGGGTATTTGCAATCTATATACCAATTTTACAGCCATCATTTTTTGTTAACCTTCTTCACTTGCTCAAAATAGACTTCTTTTCTTCTTTGATAAAGTAATTAAACTCATTTATGAGTAATCAATACTTGTGTGTGAGTAGGTGCTGGTAATTTCTATAATACAAAATACGGTGCATGCTGTACAGTCGGTGCAAGATAAAACATTCCATCATCTACGTAATCAGTGTCTTGAAAGCTTCCATATTGGGAGCTTTCACTGTCGAGTCCGGTAATTTATTTCAGGCTATTACTGTTCTTGATAAGAATGAGAATAATTTGAAGTAGTCATGTCTTGGGCTGAAGATAGTGAAACTTGTAAAATATTGCATACACTTATTAGTATTGTATTATTATACTGGTATATTGTAATTAGGATTAAATTGAGTACATGTATATACATTTGATTTACTTTTAGCTTGCGTCCAATCCATTTTATTATAAGTTAATCCAATTCTTCCTTTGAAGGGACACACAGCTCATTCTCCGAACCAAAAACGGCACAAGCTACTAACTGAATTCCATTATCTTTTATATCTGTTATCTGTCTTCTCTAGAATCATTATAATCGCCTTTACCCTGTCAACTTTTTGTCCGTAAGTGAAACCACAGTCGTTTGGGGCATTTTCCTTTTTTGAAGTGTTTGAATTATAATTTCAAAAACAAAATTTCTTCTAATCTCTACTTATTTTCATTTGATTATTGTGTTCTTGCTTCTATTCAGGCGATTTTTCTTTTATTGAAAGATCGTTCGAATAGGAACAAGAACACATTGAATAACTTACACAAATTGAAATATTTAAGAAATTTTAATTTAGTTAAAACACCAACGTAAATTTTAAAAAAGAAAAGAAAGAGATTTCATTGACCAAAGTTCCTTTGAGTTATGCAATGGACTTCTTGTTAAACAGTTCATCTAGATATTTCTTGAAGTTATTTTTCATAAGTTGACATATAGCGTTTCGTAAGGACAAATTTATAATGACCATGTAAAAATGATTATACTATATTCTTACTTGTAAACAAAATTTACTTTATTTCATTAATCATGTAACACTGATTTCAATATGATTTAATAAGTAAACATTTCATTTTTAGAAACCTTAATCTATTGGGCACATTTTTCACGTTCATCATGTTAATTACCCGGACCATACGCGTATGGTAGGACCATATGAGTATATACGCATACACGCGTATGGTTATGGTCCAAATACTCCTATGATCCGAAACATAAACATTTAAAGGCATGTAAAGATCTCATATTTGTTTTTCGTTCATTGATTTGTACATAAATCAGACCGTTAGTTTTCTCGTTTGAATTGTTTTACTTTTTTCATTTCGGCGCCTTTTATAGCTGACTATGCGGTATGGGTTTTGCTCATTGTTAAAGGCCGTGTGGTGATCTATAGCTGTTAACTTCTATGTCAATTTGGTCTCTGGTTGAGAGTTGTCTCATTGGCAATCATACCACATCTTCTTATAGTATTAGCGTATTCGCCTCGAGTGCGGAGGTCGTTGGTTCGAACCCCAGCCGAGTCAAACCAAAGACTGTAAAGTTGGTATTTGCTGCTTCTCCGCTAAATACGCGGCATTGAGGAGTAAGAGCAAAGACTGGTAGGCTCGGAGTCAGAATAATGTGTCATGGGTAAGGTGACATGTCTTCCTGCAGTCTGTTACCTTGTGAACTAGCACGTTAAAAATCCGGCTCAGCATGTCGGTCTAGTACAAAGCAGGGTTAATACTCATATTACATTAACATGTTCTCGTCTTGAATGTGCATATTAATTTGCCGCTGGACGTTAAGCAGCCATCTATCATCATCATCTTCTTATTTTCATATTGTTAAGATGTTGATGAAGACATAATCTTTCAATCAGTTTAATTGAGGCCTGGAGCTGGCATGTCAGTAACTGCTAGTAGTCCTTTGTTAATTTATGTATCATTGTCATTTTGCTTAGTTTCTTTTGTTACCTATTCTGGCATCGGACTCGGACTTCTTTTAAACTGAGTTTTACTGTGCGTATTGCTATGTGTTTCTTTATTCTACATTGACTGGAGGTATACGGGAAGGGTTGAGATCTCACAAAACATGTTTAACCCCGCCGCATTTTGCGCCTGTCCAAGTCAAGAGCCTCTGGCCTTTGTTAGTCTTGTATGTTTTTAATTTTAGTTCATTTATATGTTTTGAGTTTAGTGTGACGTCCATTTTCAATGAACTAGTACACAATTTTATTTAGGGGCCAGCTGAGGACCACCTCCGGGTGCAGGATTTTCTCGCTGCGTTGAAGACTCACTGGTGACCTTCGGCTGTTGTCTGCTCTTTGGTCGGGTTGTTGTCTCTTTGACATATTCCCATTTCCATTCTCAATTATATCTTATTTTAGCGAATAATAGATATGCAACAAGTGTTTTACATCTCAAAGCTCTTGATGTATCAACAGTTATTTTTTTAAATTTAATACAGTGATCATTTTCGTATTGATAAATAATGTAAATAGACTATTTTCATATTACCGACTTTTGGCTCCGGAGTTTATATTTTTTCTACATGTTACCTTCTCTATGGTAGGACATCCTGGTACTCGGTCAAGTAAGAGCAACATAAAGAAGTAAAACCAAGCTTACGATCGGTACAAAAGAGAGGCGAAAGAAACCAAAGGGACATTCAAACTCATAAGTCGAAAATAAACTGACAACGCCATGGCTAAGAAAGAAAAAAACCAACAGACAAACAATAGTACACAAAACACAACATAGAAAATAAAGACTGAGCAACCCCACCAAAAACTGGGGGTGATCTCAGGTGCTCCGGAATTAAGGGGGGAAATTAACTGATTTATGTATTCTATACACGAAAACATCTTCGGTTAACTTTCCCCCCAAATTGCACCGATTATATGTTTGATTTTACTTCTTTTGCTTGCTCTTCCTTGACCGAGTACCAGGATGTCCTACAACAGTTTAGGTACTTAGTATAAACCTGTTGAAAAATTATAAAATCCGGAGTCAAAAGTTGGTCTATTTAGTATACAGTGCCACTGGTGAGTCTTGCGGAGACGAAATGTACGACCGTAATCATTTGTCATTTTTAAATTGTTAGCAGCGATATTAACTGAGGATAAGGACAAGTATAGGAAAGCTTAAATGGTAAAAAAATACGACGACGATGATGAGAATGAGGGGTAGGGATTGTCCACAAATTAGCATTTTTATTTGTCTTAGTATATCGCCACATTTGTTTATACAAAAGAAATTGACCAAACATGTCGCATTCATATCAAGACCTTACTGCACTTCTTCGACATTATGCAATCAATATTGTTTCTTATAGTACCAGACAACCTTCGCCTACTTATTACAATATATAGCGTGTTAGTTCAATCCTTGTCGGATCAAATGGAATAAAATGACCACTACGTAGGTTTGAAGCGTTCATTGTAAATAATTGATTCAGATAATAATGTACAAACGATTCAATGTTTACGGTCCTAAATTGCTTATAGAAAATTGAATATTGTTTATACCGATTACTGTCACGCGTCAAATTGTACTTTTCGTTATTGTTACGGGTATATAAACAATATTGAAAAGTCACATCGTGTTTTTCGGATATTTAAATCGCCTCCCTAAATTCAGATAAAAAAATACAAGATAAATCAACATACATGACACCCTTAATCACCTTGGCAACGACTTTGTTGTATTGTTGTCTCATTGGTGCTTGCTTTGCTGAAGCTAGAAATGCATGGAATTTTAAGGACCATCGCCGAATACATGGTAATGCAAAGTGCATAATGATCGTCTTTTCGTTTGTTTATAGTTGTGCCAGTGAAGGTAGGGGAACTTAACAGATACTTCTCTTCAGCTATCTCGGAATTCTGTGATAAGCGCATTTATATTTGAAATATAGGACAATCTGTAATACAGTAGACAGACACGTTTCCATAAAAACCAACAACAAAAAGTAACTAATAATATATTCCAGTGTATCAATCATATGAATGAGGACCTGGATGGGGTTTATAAAATGGTGAATAATGGACAGAAAATGGGTAAAAAAATAATGGAGAAAAATAGGCCAAAAAAGATAAAGAATGCATAACTAAAATATAAAGAAAAGAGAAAACAAAGGGCAAAAATCAAAGGAATTGAGAAAAATGACATAAAAAATAAAAGAATACAGAAATGAAAGACCCCCATCTAGACCATCATTCATATATTAATGTACACTATCAATTACCTCGCACTGTTTGCATTTTTGCGTGAACCCCCTGATTGGTTCACGCTTATATATTGGTGAGTTTTGGAAGTGTCTATGGGCCATTCGATATCCTCAGAATCAAGATTCTCGGAACGTCTCGAAAATTTTCGATCATTTTATACAGGTAGTTATCTATGTCTTTGATAGGTCCTTCTATGGATAGGCTACCACGTGGCATTGTATATTTTCAACAATCAAAGTTTATTTGTAGATTGGAAAGTAAAACAATAAAGACTATGTTGCAGTCAAAAAATCATTTATATGCTAGAACCTATTTGTCTTTTGACAAAACATATGTGTTTTTAATAATGCGAATGTTTATTAAATATCAAGTATAATGATAACGCAATTATATAATTCATGCTTTGAGACGGTCCCTGTACGCGTTGTGTGTGTAGTATTTAATACAGCGTGCTGTTGTGCATTGTGACAATAAACATGGGAATAGTTTATTGATATATAATGTCCCAGAATAAACTGATTATTTCTGAACGTTTATCATTTGATATTTTGTATTTCAATCATAGCATGGGAAAATGTCGGAAAGCATGAAGACAATTAAGAAAACGATATTTCTGTTATAAATATTTATCTTAGGTCGGAAACACAGTGGTCGGAAAGCAGAAAGATAATTAAACAAAAGGATTTTTCTGTCAAAAATATCTAATTTCATTAATAGATACTACCAGAACAAGAGAATATTCATCATTAAGTTTAAACTGAGACTAAATTTATTCTTAATAGAATATAATTAAAATTGTCAAATATACGTGCATAATGTCTCACAGGTTTGAACAGTCATTACATTTATGAAAATCATATGCCACGTATGAGCACCAATGAGCAGGGATGCGTACCCAAAGTTAGCTAAATATCTAAATTTTAAACGGTTGTGAATGAAAAAACACTTGCATGGTCCCAATTCACAAGGATTTTAAATCCTTGCATCTCACAAAAACGTAATTAATATTTTATAATAATCATATCAAAATTTAATTACTACGTTAATCATTTTATACTGTTTTAGTATGGATTTATAAGTCTATGCTTATATTTTGTATAGCAATATATTCATATAGTGGAATGTTAGACTGTAAGAAGAGATTGATTTGATAAATAAAATGTCCATCCGTAAATACTTGACGTTTGTGTTTATTGATATTATATTCTAAATTTTCGGAAAAAAATCATTAACAGGAAAGTATGTTAATTATAAAATTTCAATTCTTTTTTGTTTGTTTGTTTGTTTTAGTAGTTCAACCTTATAGCATCTTAAATATTTACACTATGGTACGATTTTGAAAATTACTTTCATTGTGTTGAACAGCTAACCTACACGTCTTGGTTCATTCACATTATACATCACCCTGTTCACATGTACACTATCGGTTTGCGTTTACACAAATTCCGGATTAAATAGCATTGAATCCGAAGTCAAAACACTTGAGGTAGGTAGTTTGACATCCGAATTCAACTATTAGATTAATATATGTGATGACGCAAATGCGTATTCTTATCCAGAGTATCAGTGCGTATGCTTTCTATTTACTATTTCTTAGGCAAAAATACCACGTGCATGCATAAATATTAATTTCACTCGAGAATATGAATTTTCGCTTTTCTATATAAATTCAGGACACGGAAGTAAGAGCTTGACATGTGACTTTCAGCACGGTCATCATTACTCACGGTATTCTGACCTCTAGCTGTTTCTCTTTTCTTTTCTTTTAATTTTGAGTCCCTGTCCTATTATAAACTTTGACATTTTCGAAATGCTATGGATTTTCTACCCCAGGAATAGATTACTTTAGATGTATTCGGCAAAACCTTTGTTTCGAAATTTTGGGTCCTGAATTCCTTTCAACTTCGTTCTCTATTTGGCCTTTTTAACTTTTCTATTCGAACGTCACTGATGATTCTTTGTAGACTCAACTCGCGTCTGGCGTACAACATTTTAATCCTGGTATCTTTTTGTATCTACATATCTTTTTATATAAATTGGTTCTTTTGAGAGTATGTTCAGGTATTCATAAAACTTCTGAAAACAAGATATTCTTCAAAACCAAGTTTTCCTGTAGAATATTTGGATTTATTTAAGTAAAATCAGGAAATCATAAAAATTTGAGATGTTTTATGAGACCAAAATAAGTCTCTATATAAGAGGTATCAATGAAGCTGGTGTGTTACTCTCGAAATTGGACTTTAAATTTATCTATACAACATCTACCGTGAGTATAGACAGCTTCAATAACGAGTTGAGAATAATTGAAGGCATCCAGGAAACACAATATGAAGATATGATAGATAAAATAAATGCATCCAGATTAAAAAGCAAACTGAGTGCTTAAATTAATATTGCGATTGGTTTGTGCAATTTGCATTAGACATCCGGTTTGTAGAAACTTGGATTTGCGAAAGGGTTCTGAAAAAATGATGTGCACTCCTAAGTAATAAATAAAATAGTCGAGCCTTAAACTGTATATTCAAATAGTAGCTGTATATATACACTTTTCTATTCACAGCTACCCAACATTGCTTTCAACTGACTTATTCAAGAATCTACACACAATTACATATTTTTAATAAAGGCGTTTTAACACCGTCATTATCTTATTCTATTCACTGTCAATTATTTCAATTCAAAAGCAAACAAAAATTCAGCAACAACTTTTTATTTAAATTACCTCGATTTTTAATTTAATTTGAGGGAGAGGTACACAAATAACTTGAAATAATAATAAACCAGTAAAAAATATAAGATGCAATGACTACATGTAACAGAAACAAAATATAAGCCCAGCTCTGTTTCGCGAAGTGCAATACGTTACATTTCTGTGTCCCTTGTTCTATGTAACGCTTGTAATATAGAATTTATTTGTGTGTCCTTCTTAAAGTTGGATTAATAATTGCTCTTTGCTGTTTCTCTATTCTCTGATATGAAATTAAGTTCAGTTCTGCATACAGATTTATAAAAGGTAATTCCATGGATATAATATTTAAGATTCATTAAAACGAAAATACAAAATGAACGCCACCACTGTATCAGAAGTAAATGCATTTTTCATTTGCACATTAAAAATAGCATTTTATATGACCTTATATGATGTTGGTGAATCAATCTCTTCATATTATTACAATGTCAAGGTCATGTTGATTCTGTATGATGACTGTACACACAGTTCAATTTAAGGTCAGTGTAACAGATGCTTACGCTAAAAAATATAGTCTTTTCCTGAATTCATCCAATATGAGGATCTGCGACTCTTTTCACAAAAAATCTTAAGAGTAAAAATACTCGTAAGTCATACACATCTCAGTAAAACTTACTATCAATTTTAATCGTAAGATTTTTTGTGAAAAAAGTCGCTGGATTTGTCTTACAGAATATGAATAAAGGGTAAAAAATATAAAGAAGAGAGGAGGACTTTGAAAAGAAATATCCTGACCTGGCAAGAGCTGAACTAAATAGTTTTACAAAATACAGGATTAAAATGAATATTCTGCAAAACAATTGTGAAAAAGTAAAGATAAATTTTTCGTAGCAAAAAAAAAAAAAAAGAAAATATAAAAAAAAAAAAATACATAGCAACACATTATAATTAATGGTCAATCGCAAAAAAAATCCACTGTCCCCTTTCCAGAATGTCAAATGGACGTCCAAAAAAAAGAGAATGCTTTTGATGTAAAAAATTGCCTCATGTTTTAAAAGGATATTTTATTTCATAAGTTTTTTTCAAAATTTGGTTGTCATAATTTTTTGACAGTCTGGACTCAGCATGTACATGTAGAATGTTAGGGAAAAAAATGTGTTCACCATAAGATATTCCTCAAGTTTGTCGTGTCAAATGCCGGGGTTTTGTTACTCTTTTCTTAAAATCAATAATTAAGTTTAAATATGATAAAAATTATCGAAGTACAAACAAAATTAAACCATTGGGGTGACTGGGGTACTTCAAGTTATAAAAATATTGTCATCACTCAAACTATCTCCGTCTTGCAGTAAAACCTTTGCTAAACAGTTTGGCTGTACGGGATGTATAAATACTCAGCGACGTCCGATCGAAATATGTATATTAAATCAGAAGTCTGGTGTAGGGTGAGTGTCATTGTCTCTGAATGTAACAGAGCATTTTCATTAACTATCATAGTGGTCCATAACAGAGGTGGCCTGTTATACGACTCAACTTCTGTTCCTATTCAGTCCACATACTCTCATTTTCCAGTGCAACCAAATTGTCTGTGTTCACCCCGGTCGTCCCAGTTTGTAGAACCTACCTATCATATTTATGGTAAATGCAACTAGTTGTATCTGTCTCTTTATCTTTTTATTTGTTCTCGATCTGAATAAGCATGAAACATTTGCCACTGGACTTTAAGCAATCAACAATCAATCATTTATATAGATAAATTTGAAAAACTCAGGATGACAAGAAATGATATTTTTTTTTTTACATTTTATGATTGTAATTAGAATTATGTTAGGTCAATATATAATTCCAGATATAAAAAAAAAATCTTTTTCTCATTATCTGGCCAACATACAACCTAAGAGAGATAACTTTTAAAATTTATTGAAAAACCGCGTAAAGTCTAAACTGTTTGTGTCCCTTTACTCAGATTATAGGACTGTCTAAATTACAAGTTTACGTTGGTATTCGATTATTTTGTCATGAATCTTAAAGCTAATTTAAAGCTATTTACTCACAAGAAATATTTGTTATTATACTGACAGAACACATTGGTTTCTAATTAACTAAATGCGACTGATCTCCACATGAAAAATACCTGGCAGCGATTGAAATGCACGCACTCAAACCAAATTTCTTTACCCTGTCCTTTTTTCCCAAAATTTTCAAGCTATAAGTATAAAGCTTAAAATGTAAAACGATATTTGCATACTATGAACTATTACCAGTATATGTTATTCAAGATCTTCACAGGGGACCTCAGGCAATAGACAGGAGATATTGATATATTTACTGTGAAGCCCGAACTATGACCATGTTTTTTTTTTTTTAAATTTGAGGAACAACATTTCATTGAGATGTAATATTTCAATACTTTTCAAATTAAAAAAAAACGACCAAAAATAATTTCATTTATGGCTTTTGTGAAGGGTTGTGTAATTAGAAGTAACAAAAATACAATGTAGAAGGTTAATTAAAATTTGTTCCAAACTAAAGGTGAGGGACTGTCTTAATTTTCGAAATGTTATTTCATTTCACAACGAATTTAAAGTTATTAATAACGAATTTAAAGTTTTAATTAGTTTGAAATCATGTTATTAATGATAAAGAAAATCCTAGAAGATTTTCTGATAACTACTAGTTATACCTTCTAAATATTCTACCATTTTTTCTTTCAAACATTTAAGTATTACAAATTGTTTTAATTGAAACGAATCTAGGTCGCTGCTCATTAAAGTGAAATTCTATGTTACGACGTAGTAAATGTGAACTTCATGATAGACAGAATTAATTGAAAAGATATGATGAATAAAATGCAAATTTGTATAAAATACAGCAAAAATATGTCCACTGTTTTAAATATTTTATTACATAATAAACATGAAGATTCAAACTGATTTCAAAGAAAGAATTTGGTGTATAATAACACGACATAAATTCTAATTTCATACACTTGACAAAGCGAATAGTATAGCTAATAACTTCTATCATTGTTCTGTATCTCAAAGTCACAGTAAAGTCTTCAATGCGAATAAAAAGCTCACACACCACTGCAAGTTTAAGACGATCTATTAGTATTAGAACTGTTTTAGCATAAATGTTTGTACAAGCAATCAATTGCAATACATTTGTGCCTTCTTGGGCCTTTAAGAACTCCGCAATGGAAATATATTCTAATACGTTTTTTTATTGGTATCAAATGTGTATTGCTATGTATATCTCATTTTCTATTTCTAATCGGATGCAGCAATATTTCTCATTGTAAAGAGTAAATAAATATCAAGAGTTATCCCTCTTTATATAGGATAGGTGAACTGGTTCCTATCCCCATTTAAGTTGATGTGAGTGTTGTGTTAATAATTTTTAATCAGTATGATAGTACTAGTAGTGTGAATGGATGAATGACAATAGTTATTTTGTCTTTCTGCATTTGTTATGATTTATTTGCCTGTCCTTTGGTCCTGTCATAAAGAATATGTAATTTGATTTGTTATGCAATATTAAATAACACAAACAAATATATCGATTAAATAAAAAAAAAAAGAAAAAAAAAAAAATTGAACGAATACTATACAAAGATAGCCCTACTTTAATATGTAAAAAAGTAAAATCACAAAAATACCGAACTCCGAGGAAAATTCAAAATGGAAAGTCCCTAATCAAAGAGGGACGTAATGGGGGTCCCTTCATGACGAATAACGGTAAAAAATCTTGCCAAATGACGTTAACGATAATTTTTGGTGCATGACGATAAAATGTACACATTCTTTTAGACAATAAAAAAAATCGACTGATTTTGACAAATCACGTTATTTTTTTCCACAAATAACGGTAACGATAATTATTTGAGACCTCTGACGAATCACGATAAGGATATTTTGACGAATCACGGTAAAATTTTAATCAATTTGACGCTAACGGTAGCCGAAAATGAGCTTTTGACGCCTGACGGTAAAGGGCATTCCTACCCTCATCAAATGGCAAAATCAAAAGCTCAAACACATCAAACGAACGGATAACAACTGTCATATTCCTGAAATGGTACTGGCATTTTCTTATGTAGAAAATATTGAAACAATATAAACCTTTTTTTCTAATTCTAAGCCGATTTATACTTTCCGCGACTAGTTGATTTTTTTAATGAACGTGTGTTTCATTTGATCTCCGTTATTCAATTTTTATATATTTTTGTCAGAGTTGCCTCGCTTTAGGAACTACCATTTGATTTTTATGGGGGCTAGGATGAAAAATTTTATCCTGCCTTTTATTTTTCCCTCTATTCGGTCCTGCCTTTTATTTTTCACTCTATTCGGTCCTGCCTTTTTTAGTTTATCCTGACCCCCCATAAAAATCAAATGGTAGCTCCTTAATAAGCTACATCGGGAATTGAGACTTTTTGTTCAGGGATGATATAACATGTATAAAGAAAAAAAAAATGATGAAACGGGCAAAACATATTTGACCTCAATCAATAGTACTCGCAATGATTTGTTTATCGGAATGAAAGTTCGAGATGAAGGCGAAATATATGTGTAAACTTTTAAATATATTTCAAGTATATCACAGCACTATGATAACGTTTCTTTTAGTTTTTAATATTATTTACTGTCACAGGTTGGATTTTACAAGACATACTCTACTATTGTAGTGACACTTTTAATATTATAATGATTAAACTAATTTACGTACACTGAAAGAATAGTTTGTATGACGCAACCACTTATACCCCGCTGGTATTTGCCTCCGTTGTAAAGGGTTAGTTTCTCAATTATAAAGTTTACGTACATTGAAATGTAAAACGCCACTACAGACACACGTTTAGTGAACGAGTTGGTAAATATACAAACACTACGATGTCACCATAGAATCATCAGCTTTCAAAGAGGAAAATCACCAATAATACAAGTTTCTCATGATCATTTGTCGCAAGGTTTTGTGAAGAGTTTCCTGTGTGAAACTGAAATATCAGGAAAGGACATTTATTTACGGAAGAAGGCTTTAAATGAGTTTCGGAATATATATTTGCAATCAGAATTTAAAAGGACATTTAAATATTGAAGAAAACTTCTTTATGTTAAGATTGTGTGAAAGTGTAATGAAGAGGCATAACCGTCAAACGAATTTAAACCACTAAAAGAAAGCATGAAACTTATCTTCAACATCCAAAGACTTTTTTTTACAGTCAATACAATTAATTCAACATTGCATATGCTTGATTACAAGAGTTAACAATGAAGTTTTTGAATTATGTGATGGAACTGGCTAAAAAGTTGTCGATAACTCACTAAGGGCCGTGATGAAGCGATATTGGATGGGATTGTTTGTAGTTTAGGTAGCAAAAAAATAGTAGGGATCTTCAAATGTTGTTAAGTGAACATCGTTTTAAAATATTGAATACGCCTTTTTAATTGTAGCCAACAAACATTTTGACACTTTTTAAATCAATAATAAAATTTCCGTCAAGTGATGTTATGAACAGAAAAATCGACTTTACCAACAAAGTCAATAATAAAATTTTACAATATTTATTATACACAAGAAGTATTACACAAAGAGTAATGTCAACTTAACTGTCAAAATATATGTCCAATCTTTTATCTTTTCTTTATCCGGAAATCTTCTCGGAATCCACAGAATATTATATCCAATAGGTCACAATCTAGTATGATGTAGTTTGTCAATAAAAGTGTCAATCCAACTGCTGAGAATGTTGATGTCTATCGATGTCTAAGTCTATCTATGTCTATCTCAAATTCTATATTCATAACTATATATATACTCAAACGGAAACTTCTAGACAACGCTAGAAATATAAATTACGCATCTTTTGTTATGATCATTCTGGAAACGTTATGTAAGTGAAATAGAAAGTTCTAATCATTCCATGAGTATCAATGATTGTTCCAGTGAATTCTAAACTGCATAGTTGTAACACAATGTATATTATTTTGTACACAATGTAAACACATATAATAGGCCACACAAAACAAATTAGGCCAACTAAATAGATATGATAGTTACAATATCATAACACCTCCCCTTAAAAAGTTTGAGTGTAACAAAACTTTTCATGAATAATATGTACAAAATACATAGTATATACACAGTGTTTTAATAAGTTCTAGATAAAGCATCTGCTATTACATTATCTTTACCTTTAATATGTTTTACAATAACATCATATTCCTGTAACAATAAACTCCACCTAGTCAATCTCTGGTTCTTGTTTCTCATTTAAGTATGAAGGTGAGAGGATTATGATCAGTATAAACAAGAATAGGATGTACAGTGGGATTTAAATATACATCAAAATGTTGAAGTGCAGACAACAGTGCAAAACACTCTTTTTTAATAGTTGAATAATTTTCCTGATGTTTATCTAGCTTCTTAGAAAAATATGATATAGGTTTTTAAACATTATCATCTGTCTCTTGATATAAAACAGCTCCAACTCCTACATCGCTTGCATCAACGGCAAGTTTGAATTGTTTTTCAAAGTCTGGAGTGATCAGAACTGGATTATTAATTAAAAGTGATTTGCTATTTTCAAAAGCGTTTTGACAATTTTCACTCCAGATGAATTTAGAATCTTTCCGTAAAAGATGAGTCAATGGTTGAACAACAGTAGCAAAATTTGAACAGAATTTCCTGTAAAATCCAATCATGCCTAAATATCTCATAAGTTGTTTTTTATTTGTAGGAGGAGGAAATTTGGTAATTGCATCCACTTTAGCCATAATAGGTTTCACTTGACCTTGGCCAACTGTATGCCCTAAATAATCAACAGTGGCCTGGCAAAATTCACTTTTACCAAGATTTACAGTCAAATTTGATTGTGACAATCTATCAAAAGTATCATATAAATGTGTTAAATGTTCTTCCCAGCTATCACTACATACAATAAGATCATCAATATAAGCATAACAACAGTCTAAATCTTTTATAACATTATTGATCATTCTTTGAAATGTAGCTGGAGCACTTTTCATGCCGAACGGCATTACAGTATATTGAAATAAGCCGTCTGGTGTGACAAAAGCTGATATTTGTCGAGCTCTCTGTGTCAATGGGACTTGCCAGTAACCTTTAAATAAATCAAATTTGCTCACAAATTTTGCTTGTCCAATGTTATCAATGCAGTCGTCTATCCTTGGAATCGGATAGGAATCAGATTTTGAAACAGAATTTACTTTTCTGAAATCAGTTACGAAACGAAAGGTTTTATCTGGTTTGAGCACACGCAGACAAGGAGAGCTCCATTCACTGTTACTCGGCTCAATAATATCATTGTCAAGCATATATTTAATTTCTTGTCTCATAAATTCAAGTTTGAGTGGATTGAGCCGGTAAGGATGTTGCTTAATTGGAGAAGAATCACCAACATCGACATCATGACAAACAGCAGTGGTTTTATTTGGCACATCTGGAAAAGATTTTAAAAGAAAATACCAAAGCTTTTAATTTTCTCTACGATCAAAAGACAGATGTGCAAGTTTTGAATCTAAATTTGACAAAATTTCTGAATTTTTCAATCTAACTGTCTCTTCCATAGTTTTAGAACTAAAAGGTGGTTCAATTATATCTGGTTTGTCATGATTGCTCTCCAATTTAACCATGGCTAAAGTGGCAACTGGTTTACTCACACCTTCACTAGAACGCTCAAAATATGGTTTTAACATATTTATGTGACACACTCTATTTTGTTTACGCCGACCTGGCGTTTTTACAATATAATTCAAATCATTGATTTTACTCTCTATGGTATAAGGACCACAATATTTAGCTTGTAATGGATGTCCAGGGACTGGCAAAAATACAAGTACCTTATCACCAGGCTCAAAAAATCTGTCCCTGGCATTTTTATCATACCATATTTTCATCTTATTCTGAACTGTTTTTAAATTGTTTTGAGCAATTTGACAAGCAGTATACAATTTTCTTTAAATCTAGATACATAGTCTAGAAGATTCAAGTCAGTGTGTTCAGTAAGCCACTTTTCCTTAATCAATTTTAAAGGTCCCCTTACAGTGTGACCAAATACCAACTCAAAGGGACTAAAACCAAGGGATTCTTGAACAGCCTCTCGGACCGCAAAAAGTAAAAAGTGAACACCATCATCCCAGTCCCTGTCAAATTGAAGACAAAAAGTTCTAATCATGTTCTTCAATGTTTGATGAAAACGTTCTAAGGCACCTTGAGATTCTGGATGATAAGCACTTGACCTATACTGAGCAATCCCTAACTGGTACACGACTTGCTGAAATAAACCTGACATGAAATTTGAACCCTGGTCGGACTGTATAGACTTTGGAAGTCCTACTAGCGTGAAAATTTTGATCAGAGCTTTGACAATAGTAGGTGTCTTGATATTCCTTAACGGAATAGCCTCAGGAAAGCAGTGGAGATACACATGATTGTCAATAAATACGCATTTCCAGTCTTGGTCTTCGGTAAAGGTCCAACGCAATCAATAAGTACTCGGCTGAAAGGTTCTTCAAAGGTTGGAATAGGCAGAAGTGGTGCTGATGGTATTTTCTGGTTAGGCTTACCAACAACCTGGCATATATGGCATGATTTACAGTATTCTGCGACATCATTTCTAAGTCTTGGCCAGTAGAAATGCTGCAAGATCTTAAGGCAAGTCTTCCTTATACCTAAGTGTCCAGCCAAGGGGGTGTCATGAGCAAGACCAATAATGTCTTGCCTATAGACTTTAGGCACCACCACTTGGTATACCACTCTCCATTCCTCCTCTGGGGTAGCATCAGGGGGCCTCCACTTTCTCATTAAAATGCCGTCTTGATGGTAATAGCATTCGGCCACTTTGTCTGCTTCTTCCTGTGGTTGAGCCCTCTTGCAGAGCTGAAGAACCTCAGGGTCTTTATTTTGTTCTTCGACAAATTTCCTTCGGTCTAATGAATGGCTGTTTACGTCTGGCCATGGCATAATTACATTCTTGCTAATACTAGGTGGTCTTATTACGGCCTTCTCTGAGCTACCGGGACCTTCAATGTCGGCTAGAAAGGTGTCAGAAAGGTCCATGTAATCAAACTGGTCTTCTTGCAAATCCTCATTTTGTTGTTTTCTAGCCATCGCCCTAGTAACGACACAAGCTGGATACAGTTCAGCATCATCTTCAGGTGATTTAACATCCACCACCGGTTCACTGGTAACAATTGGTTCAGCAACCACTTTGTTCCTAGCTAGATCATTTCCTAGCAATAATGAAACACCCTCAACAGGGAGATTAGGACGAACACCCACAACAACTGGTCCAGTAATCAAATCTGACTTCAGATAAATACGATGGAGGGAAACATCTATACAACCTAACTCCACACCTTGTAACAAAACGGAGGCACCAACAGAAGTCTCCTCGGACAAAGGCAACACACCTTCTAACAATAAAGACTGAGAAGCTCCAGTGTCCCGTAAAATCTTAATAGGCTGAGGAGTAGTATCAACAATAGAAACAAACCCTTCAGACATGTAATCACAAAAACTGGACTTAAAAGCCTGACTCGCAGGACATTCCAACGTATTGGTAACACGGGGTGTCGTACAAGCACTGGTCTTGGGCTTATTATCTCTTTCATTCTTCTTCTGGAGTCTAAAACAATCAGCCATCAGGTGACCATTCTTCTTACAATAAGCACAAGTCAGTGACTTCTTCTCAAAAGTATCAAATTTTGGACTAGACATATTATAACTAGACTGATTCTTATTCTGTGCAACAGGCTTACTATCAGTACGCTCAGTGCTTTGATTCTTGTAATTTCCACTCGAAGTATTAAAATTTTGACCTTTGAAACTTCTTTTATGTGAAAGAGTATAATTATCGGAAATAACAGCTGCATCTTGTAATGTCTCAACAGTTTTGTCATCTAAATGTGTTTTTAAGTCTAAATGAACACACTGCTTGAACTCTTCTAATAACATCAATTGTCTTAAATTATCAAAATGTTTATCTATTTTCTTTGACGTAAGCCATTTATCAAATAGATCTTCTTTTTCCCTAGCAAATTCAACATAGGTTTGTGAATCAAACTTTTTATAAGACCTAAATTTCTGTCTATATGCTTCTGGCACTAGCTCATAAGCTTTCAAAACCTCTTTTTTAACCTTGTCATAATCAGAACTATTTTCTGATGAAAGTGCTGAGTAAATTTCAGCGGCCTTGCCCTCAAAAACACTTTGCAGCATTGTAGTCCAAAAAGGCTTCGGCCATTTCAAATTTTGAGCAATTTTCTCAAACTGTGGAAAAATTTGTCAACTGTTTTTTCACAAAATTTGGGAACCAAACGTATATTTTTTGCTGCATCAAAATTAAAATGTTCTGATTTTGATTGGAATTTAGTGTTGCTTTCTTCTTTTGCCATTTCAATTTTCATTTTCTCAATCTCTAACCTTTCTCTCATTTCAAGTTCTGCCTGTTTTAATTTAAAATCATCTTCTTTTTCTTTTTCTTTTTCTTTCATCTTCTCCATCTCTAACCTTTCCTTCATTTCAAGTTCTGCTTTTTCTTTTTCCAATTGTTTTAATTTAAGTTCATGTTCTAATTCAAGCTTTTTTTAATTTGAAAGCATCAACATTTTCGACCTTGAGTTCAAGAGCCTCTTCACCTAAAATTTCTGCGTCAACTAGTTTGTCTATTACCAAATTTTTTATAATTTGTTTTCTCATAGATACTCTAAAGTCTAATTTCAGATGTCTAGCAAGCAACACTAATTCCTCTTTCTTTAAATTATCAAACCCTTCCAGGTCTGGCGTTTTCAAAAATTTACCGGCATCAAATGCCATATTGTAGAATTTTGTTGGCTAGTTCTAATAAAAATACTGAAAAATTTTTTAATAAGATATTAACGTTCTCCCGAACACGAGCCCCCAATTTCTGTTATGAACAGAAAAATCGACTTTTAATTGTAGCCAACAAAAGACACAAATCAGTAATAAAATTTTACAATATTTATTATACACAAGAAGTATTACACAAAGAGTAATGTCAACTTAACTGTCAAAATATGAGTCCAATCTTTTTATCTTTTCTTTATCCGGAAATCTTCTCGGAATCCACAGAATATTATATCCAATAGGTCACAATCTAGTATGATGTAGTTTGTAACTAAAAGTGTCAATCCAACTGCTGAGAATGTTGATGTCTATCGATGTCTAAGTCTATCTATGTCTATCTCTGCATTCTATTTTCATATATAAATACTCAAACGGAAACTTCTAGACAACGCTAGAAATATAAATTACGCATCTTTTGTTATGATCATTCTGGAAACGTTATGTAAGTGAAATAGAAAGTTCTAATCATTCCATGAGTATCAGTGATTGTTCCAGTGAATTCTAAACTGCATAGTTGTAACACAATGTGTATAATTTTGTACACAATGTAAACACATATAATAGGCCACACAAAACAAATAAGGCCAACTAAATAGATATGATAGTTACAATATCATAACAATGTATTTTTATGCACGTTGGAAATTTGAATAACCAATTTATCATCATCAAAAATAAGAAAATGTGGTATAATGCAAATGCAATAACTGTCTAACAGCGATCAGCAGTTGAGGATGCAAACAACTGTACGGCCTTCAACAATTAGCAAAAACCTAAACCGTGTAGTAAGTTGACTTGGTACAGAC
This sequence comes from Mytilus coruscus, assembly GCA_017311375.1. Classification (NCBI taxonomy): domain Eukaryota; kingdom Metazoa; phylum Mollusca; class Bivalvia; order Mytilida; family Mytilidae; genus Mytilus; species Mytilus coruscus. The sequence continues at coordinate 87,648,636 of CM029603.1, forward strand.
ACATAAATCATTTCATAATGTTCTGGAGGCAAGCAAATTGCAGTTCTATTTGCAAAATATGAGTATATTGGATGAGTCAAAGGTTTACCGTTAAAGCGGTTCATACATTTTGAAGTGTAATAATTTACACTCGTGATACGTTTTAGTGTTAATCAATCTTAAATTCCTGTATGAAATATTCCACACAGAATGTACACGGAATATAGCAGGAATATTGCATTGAATTCCTATCAGAAAAGAGATTGATATTCTAGTCAGACAGTAGTAGGAATCCACACAGAAAATAGCCGAATGATTTAAATTAGCAGGAATTTCTTAGTTGGAATATTGCATATTCCTACCAGGAATATTTAAATTAGCAGGAATAATTTGGCGGGAAAATAAATTCCTACTAGAAAACCTGGTATGAATTTTTCAAAATTCCACATAGAAAAAAATATTTTCTAGTAGGAATCTAAAAATATACAAAATACAAGTGTATATTCACAAATACACAACTGGGTCAATCATTTAAGTTTGAATCTCAACAGCAAAGAACAAAGGAAATGCATGGAATATATTCATTTAAAAAAAGTTGACTTTTGAAATGTACATGAGGAAGCTGTGATATATTCAAGCTAGAAATTGTGTTATATATGTAGATGAAATTAAAGAGTTATGAGCAAATAATGAGTAAAATTATGCACTATTGTTGAGTTAACTGATTACTAAATATATTGGCAAACAGATCAAAAATTTCCTCTTAAAAGTATAAAAGTTACCTTCAATCTACATGAGCCATATTTTCTCATATTTCAATATTGTAGTTGTTTGACCCTTGTAGCATTGTGCTCAAACACAACTTTTCATTCTTCTACCCTCCAACTTTTGAATTTCTGAACTGGAACTTGGTTGCATTTAACACAGCAAAATTTGTGTCATTAGCAAACAGGAATCCAGTTTAAGATAATTAAAAAGATTCCAGGTAAAAAGATTTTTTAGTAGGAATAAATTAATTCTGGTAGGAATCTTGTAGTACGAAAATGTATAATCTAATCATATTTTCTGTCCAAATTCCCCCTTAAGATTTTCAAAACAGAAAAAAATCCATACACTTTTAAAATTCCAGCTAGATGGTAGGATTTTGCTAGTGAGAAAATAAAAAATCTACACATCAATAGTCATCAAAGTGAGATGTATGTAGATAGAATTGGTCTGTACTTGAGGTACAGTTGATGTGTACCTCAGGTACACAAAGCCTGTCGAAAGTTTTGATGGTAATACACATCAATATTCATTAGAGTTTGATGTATGTAAGTTGCATTAGTCTGTACTTGAGGTACAGTTGATGTGTACCTGAAGTAGACAAAGCCTGTTGAATGTATTGATGGTAATACACATTACTATTCATCAGATTCGGGTGTTTGTAGATTAAGTAGGTCTGTACTTCAGGTACAGTTGATTTGTACTTCATGTAGAGAAAGCTTTCGAAAGTTTTGATGGTACTACACATCAATACTCATCAGAGTTGGGTGTATGAAAATTGCATGGGTGGTAATACACATCAATAGTCATCAAAGTGAGATGTATGTAGATGGAATTGGTCGGTACTTGAAGTAGAGTTGATGTGTACCTCAGGTACACAAAGCCTGTCGAAAGTTTTGATGGTAATACACATCAATATTCATTAGAGTTTGAAGTATGTAAGTTGCATTAGTCTGTACTTGAGGTACATTTGATGTGTACCTGAAGTAGACAAAGCCTGTTGAATGTATTGATGGTAATACATATTACTATTCATCAAAGTGAGGTGTATGTAGATTGAATTGGTCTGTATTTGAGGTACAGTTGACGTGTACCTCAGGTAGAAAAAGACTTTCGAAAGGTTTGATCGTAAGACACATCAATATTCATCAGAGTAAGGTGTATTTAAGTTGCATTAGTCTGTACTTGAGGTACAGTTGATGTGTACCTGAAGTAGACAAAGCCTGTTGAATGTATTTAAGGTAATACACATTACTATTCATCAGATTCGGGTGTTTGTAGATTAAGTAGGTCTGTACTTGAGGTAAAGTTGATTTGTACTTCATGTAGAGAAAGCTTACGAAAGTTTTGATGGTAATACACATCAATACTCATCAGAGTTGGGTGTATGTAAATTGCATTGGTGGTAATACACATCAATAGTCATCAAAGGGAGGTGTATGTAGATGGAATTGGTCTGGACTTGAGGTACAGTTTATGTGTACCTCAGGTACACAAAACCTATCGAAAGTTTTGATGGTAATACAATCAATATTCATCAAATTGAGGTGTATGTAGATTGAATTGGACTGTACTTGAGATACAGTTGATCTGTACCTCAGGTAGACAAACCCTGTCGAAAGTTTCAATGGTAATACACACCAACATTCATCAAAGTTTGGTGTATGTACATGGAATTGGTCTGCACTTGAGGTACAGTTGATTTGTACTTCAAGTAGACAAAGCTTTGGAAAGTTTTGATGGTAATACAAATCAATACTCATCAGAGTTGTATGTAGATTGCATTGGTCTGCACTTGAGCTACGGTTGATGTATACCTGAAGTAAACAATGCTGTCGTAAGTTTGTTGGTAATACACATCAATAGTCATCAAAGTAAGGTGTATATAGATGGAATTGGTCTGTACTTGAGGTACAGTTGATGTGCACGTCAGGTACACAAAGCCTGTCGAAAGTATTGATGGTAATACACATCAATACTCATCAGAGTTGAGTGTATGTAAATAGCATTGGTGGTAATACACATCAATAGTCATCAAAGTGAGATGTACGTAGATGGAATTGGTCTGTACTTGAGGTACAGTTGATGTGTACCTCAGGTACACAAAGCCTGTCGAAAGTTTTGCTGGTAATACACATCAATATTCATTAGAGTTTGATGTATGTAAGTTGCATAAGTCTGTACTTGAGGTACAGCTGATGTGTACCTGAAGTAGACAAAGCCTGTTGAATGTATTTATGGTAATACACATTACTATTCATCAGATTCGGTTGTTTGTAAATTAAGTAGCTCTGTACTTGAGGTACAGTTGATTTGTACTTCATGTAGAGAAAGCTTACGAAAGTTTTGATGGTAATACACATCAATACTCATCAGAGTTGGGTGTGTGTAAATTGCATTGGTGGTAATACACATCAATAGTCATCAAAGTGATATGTATGTAGATAGAATTGGTCTGTACTTGAGGTACAGTTAATGTGTACCTCAGGTACACAAAGTCTGTCGAAAGTTTTGATGGTAATACACATCAATATTCATTAGAGTTTGATGTATGTAAGTTGCATTAGTCTGTACTTGAGGTACAGTTGATGTGTATCTGAAGTAGACAAAGCCTGTTGAATGTATTGATGGTAATGCACATTACTATTCATCAGATTCGGGTGTTTGTAGATTAAGTAGGTCTGTACTTGAAGTACAGTTGATGTGTACCTGAAGTAGACAAAGCCTGTTGAATGTATTGATGGTAATACATATTACTATTCATCAAAGTGAGGTGTATGTAGATTGAATTGGTCTGTATTAGAGGTACAGTTGACGTGTACCTCAGGTAGAAAAAGCCTGTGGAAAGGTTTGATCGTAATACACATCAATATTCATCAGAGTTAGGTGTATTTAAGTTGCATTAGTCTGTACTTGAGGTACAGTTGATGTGTACCTGAAGTAGACAAAGCCTGTTGAATGTATTTATGGTAATACACATTACTATTCATCAGATTCGGGTGTTTGTAGGTTAAGTAGGTCTGTACTTGAGGTACAGTTGATTTGCACTTCATGTAGAGAAAGCTTTCGAAAGTTTTGATGGTTACACACATAAATACTCATCAGAGTTGGGTGTATGTAAATTGCATTGGCGGTAATACACATCAATAGTCATCAAAGTGATATGTATGTAGATAGAATTGGTCTGTACTTGAGGTACAGTTAATGTGTACCTCAGGTACACAAAGCCTGTCGAAAGTTTTGATGGTAATACACATCAATATTCATTAGAGTTTGATATATGTAAGTTGCATTAGTCTGTACTTGAGGTACAGTTGATGTGTATCTGAAGTAGACAAAGCCTGTTGAATGTATTGATGGTAGTGCACATTACTATTCATCAGATTCGGGTGTTTGTAGATTAAGTAGGTCTGTACTTGAGGTACAGTTGATGTGTACCTGAAGTAGACAAAGCCTGTTGAATGTATTTATGGTAACACACATTACTATTCATCAAAGTGAGGTGTATGTAGATTGAATTTGTCTGTATTTGAGGTACAGTTGACGTGTACCTCAGGTAGAAAAAGCCTGTGGAAAGGTTTGATCGTAATACACATCAATATTCATCAGAGTTAGGTGTATTCAAGTTGCATTAGTCTGTACTTGAGGTACAGTTGATGTGTACCTGAAGTAGACAAAGCCTGTTGAATGTATTTATGGTAATACACATTACTATTCATCAGATTCGGGTGTTTGTAGATTAAGTAGCTCTGTACTTGAGGTACAGTTGATTTGTACTTCATGTAGAGAAAGCTTACGAAAGTTTTGATGGTAATACACATCAATACTCATCAGAGTTGGGTGTGTGTAAATTGCATTGGTGGTTATACACATCAATAGTCATCAAGGGGAGGTGTATGTAGATGGAATTGGTCTGTACTTGAGGTACAGTTGATGTGTACCTCAGGTACACAAAGGCTATCGAAAGTTTTGATGGTAATACACATCAATATTCATCAAATTGAGGTGTATGTAGATTGAATTGGACTGTACTTGAGATACAGTTGATGTGTACCTCAGGTAAACAAACCCTATCGAAAGTTTCAATGGTAATACACACCAACATTCATCAAAGTTTGGTGCATGTACATGGAATTGGTCTGCACTTGAGGTACAGTTGATTTGTACTTCAAGTAGACAAAGCTTTCCAAAGTTTTGAAGGTAATACACATCAATACTCAGCAGAGTTGGGTGTATGCAGATTGCATTGGTCTGCACTTAAGCTACGGTTGATGTATACCTAAAGTAAACAAAGGTGTCGTAAGTTTGGTGGTAATCCACATCAATAGTCATCAAAGTAAGGTGTATATAGATGGAATTGGTCTGTACTTGAGGTACAGTTGATGTGCACCTCAGGTACACAAAGCCTGTCGAAAGTTTTGATGGTAATACACATCAATATTCATTAGAGTTTGATGTATGTAAGTTGCATTAGTCTGTACTTGAGGTACAGTTGATGTGTACCTGAAGTAGACAAAGCCTGTTGAATGTATTGATGGTAATACACATTACTATTCATCAGATTCGGGTGTTTGTAGATTAAGTAGGTCTGTACTTGAGGTACAGTTGATTTGCACTTCATGTAGAGAAAGCTTTCGAAAGTTTTGATGGTAATACACATCAATACTCATCAGAGTTGGGTGTATGTAAATTGCATTGGTGGTAATACACATCAATAGTCATCAAAGTGAGGTGTTTGTAGATAGAATTAGATCTAGGGTCTTTTGATTGAAGGTTCTTGGTCCAAAATAAAGAAAATTAGGACAAGGTCAAAGGTCAAGGTCATATACTTAATTTTGATATTGGATTAATTTTCCTTTTTTTTTTAAATTGTATAAGATATCAACCAATTTACTCAAACATACAAAGTTTGAATTACCATCAAAACTTTCGACAGGTTTTCTCTAATTGAGGCACACATCAACTGTATCTCAAGTGCAGACCAATGCAACTTACATACACCCAACTCTGATGAATATTTCCATCCAAACTTTAGAAGACTCTGTCTACTTCAGGTACACATCAACTGTACCTCAAGTGCAGAACAAGGCAACTTACATACACATCACTTTTATGACTATTGATTTGTATTACCATCAACACTTTAGACATGCTTTGTCTACCTGAGGTACACGTCAACTGTACCTCAAGTGCCAACCAATATAATCTATGACAAATGCAACTTACATACAGCCAACTCTGATGAGTATTGATGTGGAATTCCATCAAAACTTTCAACAGGCTTAGTCTTCTTCAGGTACGCATCAACTGTACCTCAAGTGCAGACCAATGCAACTTACATACATCCAACTCATATGAATATTGATGTGTATAACCATCAAAACTTTCGACAGGCTTAGTCTACTTTAGGTAGGCATCAACCGTACCTCAAGTACAGACCAATGCAACTTACATACACCTCACTTTGATGACTATTGATATGCATTACCATCAAAACTTTCGACAGTCTTTGTCTACCTGAGGTACACATCAAGTGTACCTCTTAAACAGACCAATATAACCTACATACACCTCACTATGATGAATATTGATGTGAATTACCCTCAAAACTTTCGACAGTCTTTGTCTACTGGAGGTACAAATCAACTGTACCTGAAGTACAGACCAATTAAAGCTACATACACCCCACTCTGATGAATATTGATGTGTTGGAATTACAATCAAAACTTTCGTCAGGGTTTGTCTACTTGAGATACACATAAACTGTACCTCAGGTACAGACCAATGCAACTTACATACACCTAACTCTGATGAATATTGATGCGTATTTTCATCAACACTTTCGACAGGCTTTGTCTGCCTGAGGTACAAATCAACTGTATCTCAAGTACAGAAAAATGCAACTTACATACACCCAACTTTGATGAGTATTGATGTGTAATTCCATCAAAACTTAAAACAGGCTTAGTCTACCTGAGGTACAAATCAACTGTATCACAAATACAGACCAATGCAACTTACACACATCCAACTCAGATGAATATTGATGTGTATTACCACCAAAACTTTCGACAGACTTTGTCTACTTCAGGAACGCATCATCAGTACCTGAAGTACAGATCAATGCAGCTTACATACACCCAACTCTGATGAATATTGATGTGTATTTCCATCAAAACTTTCGACAGGCCTTGTGTACCTGCGGAACGCGTCTACTGTACCTGAAGTACAGACCAATGCAACTTACATACACCTCACTTTGATGACTATTGATACGTATTACCATCAAAACTTTCGACAGTCTTTGTCTACCTGAGGTACACATCAACTGTACCTCTTAAACAGACCAATTAAATCTACATACACCTCACTTTGATGAATATTGATGTGTATTTCCATCAAAACTTTTGACAAGCCTTGTGTACCTGAGGAACACATCAACTGCACCTCAAGTACAGACCAATCAAAACTTTCGACAGGCTTTTTCTACGTCAGGTTCGCATCAACTGTTCCTAATGCAACTTGCATACACCTCACTTTGATGACTATTGATATGTATTACCATCAAAACTTTTGACAGTCTTTGTCTACCTGAGGTACACATCAACTGTACCTCTTAAACAGACCAATTAAATCTACATACACCTCACTTTGATGACTATTGATATGTATTACCATCAAAACTTTCGACAGTCTTTGTCTACCTGAGGTACACATCAACTGTACCTCTTAAACAGACCAATATAACCTACATACATCTCACTTTGATGAATATTGATGTGTATTACTATCAAAACTTTCGACAGGCTTTGTCTACTGGAGGTACAAATCAACTGTACCTGAAGTACAGACCAATTAAAGCTACATACACCCATCTCGGATGAATATTGATGTGCTGGAATTACCATCAAAATTTTCGTCAGGGTTTGTCTACTTAAGATACACATAAACTGTACCTCAAGTACAGACCAAAGCAAATTACATACACCTAACTCTGATGAATATTGATGTGTATTTTCATCAACACTTTCGACAGGCTTTGTCTACCTGAGTTACAAATCAACTGTATCTCAAGTACAGACAAATGCAACTTACATACAGCCAACTCTGATGAGTATTGATGTGGAATTCGATCAAAACTTTACCAACAGGCTTAGTCTTCTTCAAGTACGCATCAACTGTACCTCAGGTACAGACCAATGCAACTTACATACACCCAACTCATATGAATATTGATGTGTATTACCATCAAAACTTTCGACAGGCTTGGTCTACTTTAGGTAGGCATCAACTGTACCTCAAGTACAGATCAATGCATCTTACATATACCTAACTCTGATGAATATTGATGTGCATTACCATCAAAACTTTCGACAGTCTTTGTCTACCTGAGGTACACATCAAGTGTACCTCTTAAACAGACAAATATAACCTACATACACCTCACCTGAGTTACCCTAAAAAATGTCGACAGTCTTTGTCTACTGGAGGTACAAATCAACTGTACCTGAAGTACAGACCAATTAAAGCTACATACACCTCTTTTTGATGAATATTGATCTGAATTACCATCAAAACTTTCAACAGGCTTTGTCTACTGGAGGTACAAATCAACTGTACCTGAAGTACAGACCAATTAAAGCTACATACACCTCACTTTGATGAATATTGATGTGAATTACCAACTTTTTTTTATGTGTACTCCTGATGATTCTGGTTTTTACGCCATACTGTGCAAAATATAAAAAAAAATTCATTATTTGCAATAAAAAGTAAAATTAAACAGACTCCATTACAAAGTCAGTCGTGTTGTAATTTTAAATTTTGTTGTTTGTACTCGACTTCGTCTATTTGTAATGAAAAATAAGAAATTAAGCCTATGAAATTAGTTTAAACATAGTTAATTGCAAAAGAAGCAAGCAGGCATCAATCCGTTTCTTACAAAATGCATAGTAAACCGTGGATGGACTGTAATCATGTCAAAATTACATGAAAATGTTGAGAATAAAACAAAACTTGTCTAATTCGATTTTACTCTGGAAATGAAATTTAAGAATTGGTGCAATTTACGTACTCTTCATTACAGATTCTTAATTTGGTCGTTTGGAGGAAGGTTCAACCCCAGTTTTTTCTGTGATTCAGTGTTGAAACAAAATTAACTTGTTGAACTATAAATAGAAATGAATATGTTTACAAAAAACACAGAATGAAATTTTGTTTTTCTTTTCTTGAATAAATTAGGGGTTGCAGGACCTTTTTCGGGACGTCGGGATTGGGTGTTTTTAAGCTGGGGATTTCGGGATTGATTCTTCCCGGATCCGGGATTTCTTTTTTTCGAATTTCAGGATGTCGGGATTTATTTTGTTTAAATTCGGGACCTCGGGATTTCATGTTTTAAGCCCGGGATTTCGGGATCAAGACCCCTCCGACCCCCTAATAAATGTAAGAAGTACTTATAGAAGTCCGAGTTTTTGATAGCCTTTAATAAGTCTGTTTATAAATAATGTACTTCTTCTTTGTATAAGCTTCCTATAGACAGGAGCAATTTTGTGTAGAAATTTTTTGTTTTGTTTTATATTTAACTATGTACAGCACACTAATGATTGGTTTTAGTATATATATATATATTTTTGTTGTTGTTGTGACTTTTAAAATTAAAATATCTAGGCTCTTGGATCCTGTTTACTGTTTGGCAATTGTGCTCAAAATAGTGTTTACATTGATTTAATAACAAAATTTATAGCATAACTAATCAAAGCAGTTTGTACAAAATCTTTAGTTTAAACAAATTTTTTTCAAAAGTGCACAAAATACAATATAGATATAATAGGATTCGGAAACAAGAAAACTTATATAAATATACAGCTATGGCTTTTATTTTGTTTATTATATAAGCTTATCTTATTTACATGTGTGCGTATTATACATGTCAATGACAATAATATCAAGTTATAAAACAATAGATGCTTAATAATATATGGTGTAAATCACATAGGAGTTTATGTTGATTCATTTTTTTTCTAAAACGTATGTATGTTTTATAACTTAAAAAAAAATTAGCTTACAATATATTATATGAATTTGAACTGATCAACTTCTTAAAATATTAGTTAATGCTTAAAATCTATAACATCTCTTTCATTTCATATTGATAAAAAACTATGACTTTACTCAGTATGATAAAAATTATATTTAAATTATATATTGAATATAAAAATCATTTTGTGCCTTATTTTAAGATATTTGTCCTGTTTTAAAATATAACGGATTATTATATAAAGATATTCTAGCCAATTTACCAGATAATAAGATAATAAAAAGATAAAAACTTAAAAAGCGACTAAAAGAATAATTAAGATCATTTATTATCATCTAAAATGGTGAATATTAAAGCTTTAGACTTTATTTAATTCATTTGTAATTTTGAGCTATCGAGACTTTTATTATGTAAACTACCCCCATGATAGTACTAAGTTTGTAAAGCTGGCTTTGTAATAGGCCGAGTTTGTTTTGGGCCGAGTTGTAAGTTGTGAAAAATTATTCTCGGCACAACATGGCGTCGTCCTCGAAACCTACACGCAAAAGACGCCGCTCAAATTCAGAAGATGATCCACTGTGGACAAATAGGCCAGATGGCGATTATTATTCCGCATCAAGCGATACACAGAAAAAATTAACTGCACTGAGTAGATACATTCCGCGTGAAACAAGTAATTGGACGATGGGCGAACTAGAAAATCTTCAGATTGATTGGAACTGGATCGACCCCTCCACGAAGAGCATTGATGAATTTTTCGACATGTTTTCAAATATCAATGCAGAGTTGCCACCTCTTGATGCAGATCTAATCAAAATTATGGATTATTTGAATGCTAACTTGACATTTGACACAAGTGTGAAAAAACTTGAACAGGAAAATCAGGTTAAAGTTAGAGAATATCTTATTGAAAACTTTCTTCCCAAACGTGATGCTGATTCAGATAAAGAGTTGATGAAAACTGTGGGAAGTAGTTCCAGGTAAAATTTTGATTTAAAATAAGCATATTTTCATTCACTACTGCAATGTCAGTCAGGGCTAGTACTTGTAGCTTTCATGGTGATCCGGCCAATATAAGAATTATTCATAAAAATAATATGGAGCAGGCGTTACCTGTGAAAGGGTCAAAGTCTGTATCAATTATTTTTTTGTTATTCAAACATGATGCAGTCTGCACCGTAAGCCCCTAGTCCATTGCCCCAGACTAGTAAATATTGAATCTATAGGACTATAGTGAAAATTTTCAAAATTTTATATAGTCTTATAGGGACAAGTTTTGATATTTAGTTTCAAGACTAGTAGATGAAAAAGTTTTTGGAGCAGACTGATGATATATATGTAAGACTCAGATCGACGTCCAGTCTCTAATCAACGTCCGTTCCTCAAATCGCTGTCCAAAATAAGATTCCAAATCGGAGGCCAATTCTATTATCCACTTATCGACATCAAATTTTTAGCTTTGCTAATCGACGATGTTTAATGAACCTATGGAAAAATCCAAACGTTGAGACATTTTTGGCCAACATGCAGTATTATACGGAAATATATCTAAAACAAACATGACAAATGAACAAAACTGCCGAAATAACAGAAATGAAACTTGGATTGTTCAAGAGAGTAGTGAAGACAGTTCTAGGTCAATATTTTTACAACCAAAACATAGTCATGATAGTATATGTGACAAATAAAATATATTAAGAAAATATTTGTATAAATGTATTACCGATGTTTACAGGTTGTGATATTAATTTTTATGTAATTTAAGAGCTTATTAAAAAAACAATGAGATGTGGTGCGATTGCTAATCAGACATCTATACACCAGAGTTCAAATGAAGTGTGATGTAAGCAATTAATATAGCCCTTTACCTTTATAGCTTACTGTTTGGTGTGAGCCAAGGCTCCGTGTTTAAGGCCTTATTTTGACCTATAATGGTTTTCTTTTATAAACTGTGACGTGGATGGAGAGTTGTCTCATTGGCACTCATACCACATCTTCTTATATGTACAGGCAACCGTACGTCCTTCGGATTCGTTTGTTTAAATATGTTAACGCGTAAGAACCATAGTATACAGTACACACAGAGAGTTTGTAATCCCAAACTCCATACACCGCAATTATTCCTGGTGTGACACCAGGAAACTCCGACATCCCTCCCTAAATTCTCGGAGAAATTTGGGAGTATTCCCTCCGACTTCCGCGTAAATTCGCTACCTTTTGTTTATTGTATTAGCGACATCTCTCCCAGTCCGGTGTGACGCGGTGTCACACCAGGTAATTAATTGCCCTAATCCTTCTGATCTATGCCGGCACACGACAGTCAAGGTATGTGAGATTTCTAATGTAATTAAACAGTTGTATTTCCTGTCTATTGATAATCAGGTTATATATCTGATTGCTTGAAACAAATAAAAGATTAAAAAGCAAAACGTTATTGTTAATTCTTTCAATTACACTGTACATTTAAAATTAGTTTTATTAAAAACAACTATATTTGATTTTGACCTCGGTTTTTTGTCAGTAAATAAATGTTTAATTTACAAAAGAGATGTAATTGTGTAAAATAAACGGAGACTAACGCTGAATAAATGTGGGCAGTTTGAAGAAAACTACACGTCTCAAAGTTTTGTATACAAGTAAAAAGAAAATATTATTCACTATTCGTTATGCTAATAAGTCTACGCCATTTTCATTTTACGATTACATAATTGCTTGAAAAAAATAAAAGATTTAAAAGCAAAATGTTCTTGTTAATTCTTTCAATTGCATTAAAGTTTTATAAAATAAAACTATACCTGATTTTGACCTCGTTTTTTTATCGGTAAATTATATTACTTACGAAAAGAGACATACTTGCGTAAAATAAACGGAAACTAACGCTGAATATAAAATGTGAGCAGTTTAAAGAAAATTACGTGTCTCAAAACTTGTATATGCAAGTAAAAAAGAAAATACTATTCACCATTCGTTATGCTTAATAAGTCTACGGCATTTTCTCTTTACGATTTGTTAGCATTACTGTAGGATAAATAATACTTTTCGGCTACAACAGGAATACTTCTATAGCTGCATCAACTCGTCGTTGCATAATATTCATTTACGCACAATGAATGTAAACTTTGTGTTGTATTTAGGACAGTGATCTTTAAATATTTTTAAAGGAATTAATTGCCGTGGGAAGACGATACACATCTCAGTGATCAACAGTGCGTGGTTGAACTTTGAACTTGACTTCGCTCACAATATTGAATGCTAAAAATAGTGACATCAATTTTGTCCACGAGATTGTTATTTGGCGGGAAATATTATCACGTAACAGTAAACTCAGGTGACCTTTCTGGATGACCGTGGGAAAATTCATTCATGGTTTAAATTTGCTTTGTAATGATTGACATTTGTGTTCGTTAAGATTGAGGCTCTAGAAGGTCCTTTTACAATTGATTAACCGGAATCTAAAATATAATCCTTTTCTGAATAAACGAACACCAGCCTTTTATTTTTACGTTTCTCAGTCAGCACAAAACGTAAACCTGGACATTATTTATACGTCCATGGTCAACAATATACATTAATGGTAGATGAAAACACGATGCATGTCGTTCAGTTCCAGTTGGGCGTTGGTAGAGATCCTCTGTGAAAATGTGCAGATCGTTAAAATCCGATCCACATTTTTTTTTCACGTATTTCTTTCACGATATAGTTTCATTTTAATATTCTATAGTAATTGTTGAAATACTTCTTTTTTTTTTTATTTCGACAAGGACTTTTAACATCCAATTTTATTTTAAATAATAAAGGATCAATAACAGATCATAACAGAGATAAACAACACATGATTTTTTCTTCTTCATTTAATTAATTAGGTTGTGATTATTGTGTTGTGTCTGGGAGGGGAATGCTCTTAGTGTTGTGTTTTTATGAATATAGGGCACATTGCATACAAAACGTTTTCCCTTCGTTCAACAGAGTTGTCACTTTACAGTTTCTTTTCTGAATTCAAATAATTCAAGTCGGTAATGTACCGGAGGTAGTGAAACAATATTTTACATTGCAAAATAAATTGAAAGTAACAGAGTTCACTTGTTGATCCGATAAATTAACTCTTGGGTTAAGATTGGACAAATTACCGTTAAAACAACATTTTGTTTTAAGCCAGTTGATTTTATATATTGAACAATTAATGAACCGGATATTGCTCACTGAGTAGGTCATAAAAGATACTAATTGTGGTAAAATCGTCTTTGTTGAAAAACACAAATTATGACCTGACCGGACTATAATAAAATACAAAATAAGTGTTTTATTCGTATTTTTATTCGTTGGTACGTTTTATTTCAAATGACAATGACATGGGACAAAAACATACAAGAATAATTATCTTATTTTGAATGATAATGTCACATTTTATCTGTCAAAGAAAGGACATTTTAATACCGTGTTTTAAAGCACACAGGTGCAATCAAGATCGATTAAATGTACATAGGTAATAAATCTGGCTAATCCGATTATGTTGTCACGCGTCATTAATCTTCAGTACATCCGATGGGCAATAAACCAATTAACAGCCACGCGGTGTTGGGAGAGAATCTTTGGAGGAAATTGGGAGTATAATCCGTGATTCGCGGTGTCACACCGCTACACTCGAAATCGGTGATTAGAGTTCGCGATTACAAACTCTCTGTGCGTACTGTATATAGTACTTAATAATCATGTTTTGTTTAGTGCACTGCTGTAAATATTTTTTTCATTTTTCAAAATTAAGTTACATTGTCATGATCATTATGATTGTGACAACATTTAAATTTTTTTTTTTGTGTTGAATACATCTTAATCCATGTAATCATATTTTGTTTAGTGCATTGTTTTTGCTCATACCAAGCTAAGTAGGTAAACGGACAGAAAGTCACAGGACAAAAAGTCACAGGACATAAAGTCATAAATTTGATAGGACAAAAAGTCACAGGACAAAAAGTCACAAATAATTTGTTGACAATTGTTTGAATAAATAAGAGAAAGATCTTGAAATATTTTCTGTCCTACATTTGCTAATTACATGCAGATTTACATCAAAGAATTTAAGTTAAAACAATAATTGATTAATCATGATTTTCAAACACAAACATGACAAAACAATAAAACTAAATTTAGCTGTGTATTGATACCAATTAGCAGTAATCATACATAATTAACATTATACATACAACATGTAATTAATCATCAAATTAATAAAAAAAACCTACATATATATATATTATTCAGGAAAATACAATTATTTGGTATATACTGCTGTCAATGGCTGTTGTCTGTTCTATGGTTGGGTTGTTGTCTCTTTGGCACATTCCCCATTTCCATTCTCAATTTTATGATATACACATGATACACTGTACAATAAAAAAATATCTAATAATTCAACTGGAATTTTAATAAAAATTGTTGTGCGAAAGTGTATGGAGCAAACAGATCTAGCATGTCTAGGGGGCGAACATGAGAGATGTGAACGAGTAGAGTGAAAGTGTATTGGGTGCGAACAGCTCTGATGCAATGTTGCAATTTGCGATATTTTTTTCATCGGGCTAAAAAATACATGAAAAACGATTGCTGGCGCCAACTTTTTCCTATGTCAAAATTATCATTTCTTGACTTAATTGGAAATCATTAATTTTATCTGGCGACAAGTAAGTAACTTTCTTCATGACCCCAAGCTAATCAACGGTTACAACAGGTGTCATGAGCTGTTGTTACAGCTAATCCATTTATCAGAAGGGTAAATAATGATCATTATAATATTAATTCATTCAAATAGAATTGGTCAGTCGCATTTGCCTAATTTGCAATGTTACATTGTATATGATTTTACCATAGTTTTATGAAGAAAATGTATTTGACAAACTGTTGATAACCATTACAACTTGTTGAAAAACATTGTTTTACTAGTTTTCTGGAAATAATAGCAAATTCAGATGTACAGTACTTCATGTACCTGTGACTTTATCTTATTAATGGTGGCCATAAAAAATATGTTCACCATGGTAGCCCTATATGTCCATCATTATACCCCCTGTTGCTAAATTAATACACAAGGTATTAATTAATCAAAAACTAGTCAAGGATAAAGGGAAATTTTGAATGCATTGAAGTGTTAAAATTATATAACTTACAGGTCATGTGTCTCAAGTAAAATATATACATGTATGTGTTTGTCAAATTTGATAACTGTGATTATCATGATTAGGCCAACCTTAAAAATATGTTTGTTTGCAGTTTTCCGACTGTACCTCCAGACTGAAGGGTCGGTAGGTAGGAAAAATATTTTATTTTATCAGCCAAAAAGTTTAAACAAGCAGTTACAAGTTTCTTGTTAAGAAAAAAAAAAACTATTTGAAAACAACAAACACCGAAAGCCAACATGAAATGAATAGGCATTGTCAAATAAAAAAAACTTTTTAACCAAAACTGAAACTTTAACAGTGTCATTTTCAATTTATGACATAAAATATGGTATTATTAAATACTGAAACACTTATAAACAAGGAATGACGAACTATTTTAAAGAAATATATTCACTGACATATAGAATGTTTTCATGAGTAGAGTATTTTCATCAGAAAAATGTAGATATAAAGATTT
Organism: Mytilus coruscus; assembly: GCA_017311375.1. Lineage (NCBI taxonomy): Eukaryota > Metazoa > Mollusca > Bivalvia > Mytilida > Mytilidae > Mytilus > Mytilus coruscus. The sequence continues at coordinate 87,665,044 of CM029603.1, forward strand.
ATAAGAGTGTATTTTAATTAAAAAAAATTCGGCCAATCTTCCTCAATTGAAAAAAAGGCAACTTAAAAAAGACTGTTTTCATATTTCTAACAATATTTAATTATATGTAATAAGGTTATATTTTGAAAGATATGATGCCAGGCTTAAATGAAAACCAAAGAAAACTTACTAGTTTGGGGTGAAATCCATAGCACCCCATTAAAGTAAATGGTCTGTATTGAAATGTTTTGACTGCATCAAAAGAATTAGCAGCATACATGTAGCTCCTAAGAACATGTTTTAATTCAATTCACACAGGCCACTAAGTTACTAAGTTTGGGTATATTTAATATTGTAAGAAAGAGTATAATTGCAATGAGTGGGGCAGCCCCCCTTATCCTAAAGGAGCATACTCATTGCAATCGAAGAAAGATTCAATATAGAGAGAGCATATTTATTGTTCAAGCTAATCATTCATGTTCTCTACATCTTTGTGTAGTTTGGGTTGCTTCTCATTGATTTGGTATGGTCTCTATCCATTTACATTTCAAATGAGCTCTTTCTCCGTACAGGCATGTTTACAGGTATCCATAAATTCATGGATGAGTGGTTTCATCTTTGTCTTCTTCACAACGATTTATAGAAAATATGACATACTTCAAGCTGCTGTCGAATGTTAACCACTGAAATTGGTTCCATAAAGTCAGGCTCAAAAGATTCTGTACACGATTTGTTTGAGGCAGAAAGTTGAGAAAGATGAGTTATCTTGTTGGTTGTGAATGTCTTCTTCAATGATATCATCAAAGACATCATTCCATGTGCCTGAATCTGTATGAACAGTTTACTATTAAACTTTTTTGTTTGTTATTTGTCTTAAAATTGACAAGTTGACAGCGTAAAGTACTCCTCCATAACTTCATGGATACCTGTAAACAATTCATTAAACTGTAATCTGTAAACGAATTTCTGCCAATCAAGGCACACCTCTGTATGGAGGAAAGTAGTTCCGTCAATGAGATTCCTCCACCAGTATATACACAGTTCAATTTATGGTTCACAATAGTTCGTACATAAAGTTATCTTATTTAATACATGTTTACGCCACGACAGTGTTAAAAATATTTCAAATGCAATTAAAATGGTAAAACTTAATTTTAAAAATAAGTTAACAATAAAGACAAAAGTACAATTATATATTTTTAACACTGTTAAAAAAAAGAAAGTTTATGCAATCCATAAAAATTGAATAGACTTTAAAACTAATAAAAGAGGGAGATCCATGTGTACCCCCAAACATATATATATATATATATATATATATATATATTATAACTACAAAATGAATTCACAGTTCTTCATTTTCTGTTTGCTTTTGTATCATTTTTTGTCAACACATCATAGCGCTTGGAATGAAGTGTATATAATAGTTGGCGGCATAGCGGTGCCAAGTGATTACCGACTCGGTCTTCAACATCCTTGCACATCTTCTTTGAGAGGTAATAATAAGGGTTAATTATTAATGTTATTAGGTCAATAGGAGTTTGCATGCTTTCTCTTCATATGCTCTTGCTAAAACCAGACTACCTTCGTGTAGTATTTTGCCGATAAGAGATGTTCTTATTTGTGATGTTGTTTCACACAGTAAGATAAAATGTTCAATGGTTTCATCAGCTTTATTACAGAGTCTACACATCAGATTTGTTGCATAATTTGAATATTCCGCTTTATTAGATTGCAGTATGTAGGTTCCTGTGACTAATTTGGAGCAAATAGACAGTTTCTTTATCTCAGTTATATTTGCACTTGTTGTTTTAAGTAGAGGATGGATTCTGCCAATATCATATTCACATTTAAGATATCTTAAACGGTCACATGAACGCTTAACGGGAAGGCAAGAAAAACCGAACTTTAAACGTAATTGACCTAGACTTAAATCAATTCAGGAAAGAACCTGAATTTCCGGATCTCGTCAATAGATGTATTAAAATTAATTTCTTCGAATTTAAAGCAATAAAATTTTCACAGTCGGGGGAATTTTCAAGGGTCGGTCGGTAAACTGCAAACAAACAATATTTTAATTTAAGCCTTATGTCTAAAAAATTCAAAAATAAAATGAAATAATAAAACTAGTTGAACAAATGGCTTGCTAAAAAAAAATTATTGTCTCATGACTATTTGTTTTGATATCATACGTACCTTTTAAATAATTTTTAATCAATTTACATGTATTTTACGACAGACGCCAAGTGATGGGAAAAGCTCACTTGGCCCTCTTGGCCAGGTGAGCTAAGAAGATGGGGTTTTTCGGTCCCTTAAATATTCTTTGAAATATCTTAGGGAAAGATATATGTAGGATTAAGAATGTTAACAATGCAATTTTCCATTGAATTTACATTTCTAAGGGACAATAGTCCTTTTAAAGATTAAAGAGAAGAATCTTTTTTTTTATCTGAAGCAATTTAATAGCTTATGGATCAGATGTATCCTGCCAAATCCACTCTGTATTTCTACTTTGTTTGGATCTGACAAGTTAAGGCGTTTTCAACTAATTTTTAATTTTATTGTTTGTTCTTATGTTGTACTGTTACAACACTATCCCAGGGAAGGGAAGGGTTGGCAAATATTTATAATGCAAACTTTCTTTTTCTTAATTCTATTAAAAGGTGTTTCAAAAATTAATTTTCTAAAATAAAAACGGTTTATAATTAGATCATTGTAGATAGACTGATCTGCATTCGACATTGTTTAACAACTGTTCAAGATTGTCTTTTGGACTTATTCTAAATTAAATTTAGGCAATTCATTATTTCTCTTTGAAAAAATATACTTGAAATATTCATTAAAGAAAAATTGGATAGTATTTCATTGTCATATAAACATATTATATATTTAGTTTGTGACAAAACAACAACAAGAAAAACCCCATTATAATGCAAAGAAATAACAATTCTACTAGAAATCAAAACACATGGAAATTATTTTTTAGGTTTCTGTCCTCAGTTCTAATTAAGGACCATTTTATAAAGGAGTGAATATTTTAAACATATTCCATGTTATAGAGGTTTAGCATTTCTTTCACTTTTTGTTCTTGGGTTAGAGACATTATTATGAGAAGGTAAATAATTTTCGAATAGATTATCTCAAGTTGTTTTGTTAATTTTACAACTAAGGAAGGAGTTTTCTTCATTGTCCAGCAAGTGTCACAGTTTACATACTCTATCCTTTTTATGAATTTTATATTGTCCACTATTTTCTACTTCAAAATTATGATTATAATTAATTATTAGTCATAATTCATTTACAAATAATGCAAACAAACAATTGAATCATGTACATTAACTTTTACTTTAAAAATAATTATTTAAAGTCTGTTTTTTCAAATGCTAGTCAATAACTTTATCTTTGACTTTTTGTCATTTCTACTCAAGATTCTTACCAAGAATGAGAAACAAAAACAAATGAAAAAACACACAGAAATGAAAAAAACAATTAAAAATTTGAAAATTATAAAAATAAATTTAAATAAAATTTAAGACAGAAAAATAAAAATAATAATATGAATTAACAAAGACTAAAACAATATTTTATTCTACACTTTCAAAAAAAGGTGAAATGTCAATTTTTAAAGAAACCAGAGTTACCTGTACAGGTAAATTTTAATGAAACATACAAGCTGAAAAGTTCAACCCTGATTGATTTCAACAGGTAACATAATTAGATAAAACATCAACCTATATTTTATGACCCCCAATAAAAGGCCAACATCTCAAGATTGAATACCCCAATAAATGTTCACCATTGGATGTTGACCATACAAGAGGGTGGACATACCCATTAAGAGGAAGTCACAGGTTGTACTGTAATTTGTCCCTGCCTGATCTCATGTTTGATACAAAACGGATTGCCATTGTTGATCCAATTTACTACTACTGTCTACTGTGTATAATCCTCCAAAGATGGAGCACAAAAGAATAAAGAAAGATGACTCAATTCAATTTTTTCCTAGTATTGAGATAGCCACTCAAGATTAGCTGCATACTTCTGACATTAGAATTTATGTGTTTATGAGGTCTTTTGAGTTATGGGCAAAGTTAAGATGGTCTCGGTTGCATGATGGGTAGGGTGCTTTTGTTATCATTTTCTGTATTCTTTATTTTTTAATACAAATTTTCATTATTCTAGCTGTCATGTCTGTAAATCTAAACAACTATTCTCTTTTCTTCATTCAATTACCCATTTTTTAGCATGTTTAGTAAAAAAAAAAAAAAAAACAACCTTTCCCCTATTCCATAGTATATGCAGACCATAAGCTGATTACAAGAATTATAATGACTATTATTTGTCATTATATAAGTCCCATTAGTCATTCTTTGGAGACATATATAAACATTCAAATAAAAACATACAACATGTACAATATATCGTTTTGTGGAGAAAAAAACAGTTGCTTTGTTTTAATCTTTATTTCTATATTTTAATTATTTTACATACTGACAAAGAAACCAAAAATACGCATGTTTTTTTCATGTACATGTATATAAATAATTAAACACTAAGTGCATAAGAAATTAAAATTGAACACAGTTTTTGACATACATGTACATGTATTCCTGAAACTAAAGCAAAATTATAACCGTTGCATTATTTCATGCATCAATTGTAAATAAAAATATCAGGTGAGCAACACAGGCTCCTTGGAGCCTCTAGTTAAACTTCTGTGTCTATTATTGGCAGCAATGTAGTATTCTGACAGTATCATGCTTGAATATTGTGTCCATAATTGCTCCTGTTTAGGGTTTGACCTCTGCGGTCGAATCAGGCTGCACTTGCCAAAGCATTTTATTATATAAATAATTAGGATTTTTGTTTTTAGAGTTTCGATAATTGATATTGAAGCTGGAAGACGTGCCTTTCAAAAGGACCTAAAAGAAATACTTTATGATTTGTTGCTGACAACAACTGTTAAAAAAGTGGAAGAAATTAGGTTCACAACAATGCTGGAGAAGTTTTGCAGAATGTGTAACCTTAACGGAAGGTAAATGCTTTAAAAATGGTAAAAATAAATTTTGACCATTACTATTATGACTGTTGATGATGATCATGACAAGACTCTCACTTTAACCACTTTGTGCTTAACCCTGACATAATGCAGAGAGTACTGACTGTTTGGTTTTTTTCCACATTGCTGGACTATAGTGTTATAATACATAAAATTGAGAATGGAAATGGGAAATGTGTCAAAGAGACAACAACCCGACCAAAGAGCAGACAACAGCTAAAGGCCACCAATGGGTCTTCAATGCAGCAATACCTTTAAAACTAGTGAGATACATGTATCACCTTTTAAGCTCACCTGGCCCACAGGGCCAAGTGAGCTAATCTCATCACTTGGTGTCTTGCAGCATCCATACACTTTTACAAAATATTCTCCTGTGAAAATACTTAGACATATTTAACATGTTTAACTATACTTCAGTGTTCTCCCCAGAAATTTTGGATAGCATCACATTTGGCGTAAAAAAAAATAAACTGTATTATTTTCCAATGTCATTTGTCGTGTCGTGGCAATCCTGTATTTCCTTTATGTTGTATTAAATTATAATCCTGTTACCTTTGATAACTATATCCTTTATGTTATATGTTTATATTGTTCAATTCATAACTGAGAATACAATTAAACTATCTATACCCATGATAACAGTTGTTTCAATTTATGTTTTCTATATTCATTTATAGTTACAGAATATTTTTTTCCTCTTGGGCCAAATATAAATATATGTGTGGTTCCAGTTACCCTAGTACCTACCCATGAACGAATAAATGATTTTTTTTTATGAAATGGGTAGAGAAAATATCACAAAGCAATAACAAAAAAATTTTCTTTGTTATGTCTATGAAATTCATTGTTTCATGGTACTCAATGAATTAGCTCCAGTTGTTTCTTTATATCAAAATGATATATATTTTTAACAAAAGTTAAGCTTCTTTAAAAAGTATATTAACAATGCATTTTCAAAAAGAATACATTTAGAATGAAGATCTAGCAATGAGTCAGTTAATGCGTTTTGAATGGGTAGTTTTCTCTTTTGAGATCGTTTTTTTTTCTTCTGTCTTACGCTACTGTGCCATTTAATTTGTGCATCTGTAGTTATTATCGTAAAATGCGGATTTTTGTCGTATCTGGCCTGGTACCGATCCGTAGTTTACACAAATATTTCAATGTCGGCCGAAGGAAAATTTACGAAAATAAACAATGTTTGACAAGAGATTGGGAATGCATATGACGCTTTTAATGCATTTTAAAAAAGGATGAAACATTAACTAAAGCCAATTATGATCATTTTTGTCGAGCCTGCGACTTTTGTCACAGAAAGCCTTACATAGGGATAGTGATCTGGCAGCGGCGGCGTTAGCTAACTTCTTAAAAGCTTTATATTTTAGAAGGTGGAAGACCTGGATGCTTCATACTTTGTATATGGATGCCTCATGTTACGAAGTTTCCGTCAGTCACATGTCCAATGTCCTTGACCTCATTTTCATGGTTCAGTGACTACTTGAAAAAAAAGTTAAGGTTTTTTGTAATTTTAAATTATCTCTTATTATAAGTAATAGGATAACTATATTTGGTATGTGTGTACCTTGCAAGGTCCTTATGCCCGTCAGACAGTTTTCACTTGACCTTGACCTTATTTCATGGATCAGTGAACAAGGTTAAGTTTTGGTGGTCAAGTCCATATATGAGATACTATAAGCAATAGGGCTACTATATTTGGTGTATGGAATGATTGTAAGGTGTACATGTCTAGCTGGCAGGTGTCATCTGACCTTGACCTCATTTTCATGGTTCAATGGTCAAAGTTAAGTTTTTGAGTTTTGGTCTTTTTTTCTAATAGTATATGCAATAGGTAAACTATATTTGGTGTATTGAAATATTTTATGATCTATATGTCAGTCGCACAGGTTTTATTTGACCTTGACCTCATTTTCACGGTTCATTGCTCAGTGTTAAGTTTTTGTGTTTTGGTCTGTTTTTCTTAAACTATAAGCAATAGGTCAACTATATTTGTTGTATGGAAGAATTGTTAGCTGTACATGCCTGCCTGGCATGGTTCATCTGACCTTGACCTCATTTTCATGGTTCATTGGTCAATGTTTAGTTTTCTTGGTTAATGTTAAGTTTATGTGACAGTTGTAATAAAGCTTTATATTTAGGACTATCAACATAATATCAATGATTAGTAAAGAAGGCGAGACATTTCAGCGTGTGCACTCTTGTCTAACATGTCTAAAGAAGTATCAAACTTATTTAGCTCAAATAATCCAAATTGTTTTATATACGCTCATGATTGACAAGTAATACCGAAAGGAAAAGAAAGTAATTTTTTGAAAGTAGTAAAAATATACCACCAAACCTCTTATTTAAAGGGATAAATCGTTTGTATCTTTGATTATTCATTATGCAAACGTAGATTTCGAATTGTATTATGGTTTTTCTGATTTCTTTTTTGCATGTTGAAATTTGCGATTGTACCACGTGGTATAAGTCATGTCACAAGTGTCAGCTTGGGGTATTCGTATCCAAACAGTTACCACCCAAAGGGCAATCAACACCTATTTAATCACTCTAAATTGCCTCTATTGTCCGACTTAAAGGGATTACAATTAAAGGTGATATAATTTTTATGATCACAAGCGGTAATTAGATGAAAGTTCAAAATATCGGACATGGTTTTATGATAGATACAAGAAAAATATCATCCTCAAAATAATTATAGCGTCGCAGAAATTATTATAGCATCACTGGAATAAAATATATCGTCACTATGCTGCGACGCTAAAACGGCATGGGGAGAACACTGTACTTGGCCACAATTATGATTGGGGTATTTAGTTTAAAAGAGGTTTCCAATGACCCTGCCCACCAACCAACATGGCCGACATGGCTAAAAATAGAACATAGGGGGTAAAATGCATTTTTGGCTTATATCTCTGAAACCAAAGCATTTATAGCAAATCTGACATGGGGATAAAATTGTTTATCAGGTTAATATCTATCTGCTCTGAAAATTTCACACTAATTGGACAACCCGATGTTGGGATGCTGCCCTTAAATTAGTAATTTTAAGGAAATTTCGCAGTTTTAGTATATTATCTTGAATATTATTATACATAGAGATAAACTGTATCCAACAATAATGTTCAGCACAGGAAGATCTACAAATAAGTCAACATGACCGAAATGGACAATTGACCACTTAACGAGTAATTGCCCTTTAAAGTCAAATTTAACAATTTTTTGTAACTTTTGTAATATTCTCTTGAAACAACTAAGACAAATTTAACCAAACTTGGCCACAATCAGCATTAGGGTATCAAGTTTAAAAATGTGTCATATGACCCTGCCTGCCAACCAACATGGCAAAATAGAACTTAATGGAAAAATGCAGTTTTTAGGTAAAGATTGCATGAAATGCAATCAAAACCTTATGGGACTGACTTAATATCTATATGTTCCAAGGCTTATCACTACCTTTTTTGATACACAAAATATAGTGCATTGATCATAACATTCTAAACATCCTATCCATGAACATTTCCAGAAATTTATCAATGTAATATATGCTCAGATATTCAAGGCACAAAATGATGTTACACTTGTCAAGAAAATTACATAACTTTTACAAGGTGCAGGAATCTAATATCTGTTCTAAAATAGTATGATGTCATTGTTAAAATCATCTTTGAAAAATTTGGAGTTATCTCTCTTTGTCTAGAATTGCTTCAACCAATGCAATAATTAATTTTACTTCCCACTGATAAATTGAAGCAATCTTTACTGTTCAGTGCTTACAAGCACTTTGATTGACTAATATCTCTGAAACTAAAGCAAAAATATAGTGGTTGCATTATTTCATACATCAATTGTAAACAAGAGAGTTAATTGGTGCACACACCAAATTTTTGGGCTGGAAATATGGAGGTTTTTTGGTGTAAAAAAGTGCAAAATATTATATAAACAATCTGTATGTTGAGTTGACTTTTATCCACATTTGCCAGAACTGGTCCAATCCAATTAGTTATGATAATGCTATAAAATATAACTTAATTGTGCAGTTGATGAATATCTTTTAATTGCAGTTGATGATATGGAATATCATCTAAATCATTTTCAAGACTTGAAACTCGTGACTATCTAAGTTGCATCTACTGACAAAATATTTGTACTCCTCATCTCAGATATGGACATAAACGCAGCCTTTCACCTCATTTACTCATCAATGAATTTTATGTCAAGATGACATATTTTAACATTATTTCATACATCAATTAAATAAAATTATCAGGTGAGTGACACAGACTCCTTGGAGCCTCTAGTTTAAATTGAGCATAGCAGTATGATTCTTACCATCATCTTAAGCTTGCTACAATAAGAATTGCAACAATATGAACAAGCTTTATACATGTAAGTCAAATGAAAATGTTATGTCTTTATAATTTTGAAATTCTGACAGACATGATATATGCAAATCTTCCAAAAGACAAGTGTCAATCCCCTAACCATACCCAAACATGTCCAATACCAGCTGAACACAATTGATTGACTCAACTAGAATTAACAAATTCTGGTACCCTGTATATGAAATGATGAAAGACTAATTTTGAAAATGATTCTTATTGTAGTATAGGATTGGTCGAGGCTTCTATGATCAAGGATGTACGTGTTGTGGCAGTTCCAGACTTAACTTTCAAAATTTCATCAAATGAAATGCCTGATAGAATACAGATAATGACAGTTGCAGAGGTTTTAGTACTTCTTTATGTATAGATTAATTAAAAAAAAATTAAGGCTTGTGTGTCATAAATAAATTTTCGTTTCCAAGAAAAAACAAGAGAATTTAAAAAAATGTGAAAGTACTTCATTTGATTGATTAATTTTTGGTGTTTTAATGCCACTTTTAAGCACTGCTTTTTGGCTATTTTGTGATGGCCAGATTTTATTGGTGGAAGAAGGCCGAATGCCTGGTGAAAACCACCCACCTAGATAGGAAAACTGACAATCCTAGTCAATTAAGTTTGGTGTCAAGTGCACCCACAAGAGCAGGGTTTGAACTGACAACCTCAGTGTTGACTGGCTAGTGATTACAGAAGTAACTACTTAGACCACTCAGCCAGTTCATCAGTTCTTAAAATTGTGGAACTTAATTTTTTGAAAAAATTAGTGCAGAAATTTTAAGCCATCTGACATAAACCTTCGATATAAATTCTATAAATACTTGCAAGAAAAGTACACAGGAGAGCACCCACAAGACTAGACTTAAGAAGTCTGCATACTGAACTATGCATCAGATATCAAAATGCAAGTTCTTATTATTGCCATACTAAACCAGTCAAATTATTTGTATTAAAACACCTTGCAATGATCTCTGAATGTACAGTAGTTATTGATAATGAATATGGGTTTTTCCTTGTTTTTAGGTTAAAGTTTCAACCAATGAGATTCATGCTACTAGACAAAACCCAGAGGCTTTTGATAAGGAGACACTTCAGACTATGGATCCATCAAAGATAATAGGATTTAGTCAACATGTTGGACAGCTGATCATTGGACTAGACAATTCTTGCTTCAAAAAAGAATGTCTTGGCCTTTTGCTCCATGAGACGAAGGTAATCATGGTAATGTTAATATATAATTGTTTCACTCAATTCTTAAATGATCATCATTTTAAGTCTAGTTGAAATTAATGTTTCCTTTTGAAAGATAAATGATATTTTCTTTAAAATTGCATTACTATCTGTACAATCGATTTTTATTATTTTCAGGCCCTGCCCCTATGTCAGCAGTTTATTTTTATGCCCCCGCCATTGCAGAGGGGACTATTAAGTTTACTCTTGTCCATCTGTATGTCTGTATGTCCCAAAGTTGGTTTCCATTCTCTAACTTAAATTAGCCTCTACCAAATGGTATGACAAATATATACTAATGCTTATTACCACAAACCACAGATCAAGTTTGAATTTTGGTGGTATCACTTTAAAAGATGTAGAGTTATGCAACTTTTGAAATGGAAAAATTGCTGATTTTTGTTGAGCCTGCGACTTTAGTTGCAGAAAGCTCAACATAGAGATAGTGATCTGTCAGCAGCGGTGTCGTTAAATAACTTCTTAAAAGCTTTATATTTTAGAAGGTACAAGACCTGGATGCTTCATACTTCATATATAGACAGTTTTCACTTGAACTCTATCTTGTTTCATGGATCAGTGAACAAGGTTAAGTTTTGGTGGTCAAGTTCATATCTCAGATACTATAAGCAATAGGTCTTGTATATTTGGTGTATGGCATGATTGTAAATTGTACATGTCCAGCTGGCAGATGTTATTGGAACTTGACTTCATTTTCATGGTTAAGTGGTCAAAGTTAAGTTTTTGAGTTTTGGTCGCTTTTTTTGTACTGTATGCAATAGGTCTACTATATTTGGTGTATGCAAAAATTGTAAAGTGTACATGTCCAGCTGGCAGATGTCATCGGAACTTTACCTCATTTTCATGGTTAAGTGGTCATAGTTAAGTTTTTGAGTTTTGGTCTCTTTTCTTGTACTGTATGCGATAGGTCAACTATATTTTGTATATGCAAATATTTTATGTCAGTCTCACAGGTTTTATTTGACCTCAACCTTATTTTCATGGTTCATTGCTCAATGTTAAGTTTTTGTGTTTTGTCTGTTTTTCTTAAACCGTAAGTAAAAGGGCAACTATATTTGTTAAATTAAAGGATTGTAAGCTGTATATGTCTGTCTGGCAAGTATCATCTGAAAAGATAATTGGGTTTGGAATGTATGGGAAAATGCACGAAATTAATTAAGGAAGTAAAAGTTCGTTTGCTACTATTGTAATCTAAAAATGTCCTCAGACGAATCTGACGGCGACTTTGAAGGTTTTAGCAAAACGACATAATTAATGCCGAACAAGAGGTCTTGGCGGCTGAAGAAAGATTGAGAATTATTTTGAATGAACAAGGGATAGGGGATGATAGTGATGGGAATTTAATTGAGTCTGGTAATGAGGATGAAGGGGAGCAGGAAGTGAATATTGATGAGAGAAGAGATGGTGGTGATGGATGGCACAATGGATTTAATATTTTTGAAAGGGGTATTATTTACCCCTCGTGGCAATACTGGGCCAAGTGGCGTCATGGGTGCTGGAATGGAGGTCATAGATTTTGGCCCTTTTAAAACAAGGATTGTATGTATGCTCATACAGTCATACTCGTAACATCAACGAACTTGTTTAATTGTTGCATCGCATTTACTTCATTAGTTTCCTTAGCATTTTCCTAAAAATCGATCTTGAGCAATTAAGGGAAGGCAACAGTTTAAAATGAAATGATTTTAATGACTCAAAACGATAAATTTCTCAAACTTCGCTTACGTTTCTTTCGATTTTGAAGACAAAATTATAACCGGATGTTTTGCGACAGGAAATCGTCGGCTTTTAATTTTTACCTTTAATAGTGTTTGAATATTAATTATAATAGTTGGACTTGTTTAATTTAGCATGAAATCATTTTGAATTTACGATTTAGTGTCTAATTTGCGGAAGAGAATTTCAAGCATGCGTATTACATAGTAAACAAAGCACGTGCGTTTGTAGTGAAAAAATATTTTTTCTACGTAAATTAATTTAATTTTAATTTAATTTTAAATCAGACTTGACAATTGTCTAAGCTGAAAAGTAATTAAATAATGCAGACAGTTGTTATGGACTTTTAATTTCTTTATAATATGAGTTCTGAGCTTGTGATCAATAGACAGGTGTGAATTAAAAACACAGGTAAAGAGATTAACGATCATTAGCCAATATTTCCCTGAGGCATTACTATAGTTATTAGTAGGACCCTCAGGATTATAACACTATACTGGAGTGGCAGTTTTATTACAGGAAAAGGATAACAAAAAAAAAAAAATAAGTTCAAAATGGCGATTTAGAAAATCGATCTCAACGAAATGACCGAATTTATTTCTGTAAAAAAAATAATATTTGTCCTAAATCCCAATTACTCATTTAGGACAAAATACTTTCAGTTTAGGACAAGACTGGCATATATGACCGTTTCCGGAGCCTTGCCTAAACCATATATATTCATGGAAGAGACAGTATAACAAATCAAATGAAATATAGGGGGAGTCCCGTGAGTCAGCCACCCTCCCGTTTGAGAACTTGGAAAAGGTTAAGATACCCACCCCTTAACCATATATATTCATGTATGGGACAATATAACAAATCAAATGAAATATAGGGGGAGTCCCTGGGGGTCACACCCTCTTGTTGAGAACTTGTAAATGGTCGAGATCCCCACCCTAAACCTTATATATTCATGTATGGGACAATATAACAAATCAAATGAAATATGGGGGAAGTCCCTGAGGTCATCCCTAACCCTTATGTTTGAGAACGTGTAGACGCTCGAGATACCCACTGACTCCTAAACCCTATTTATTCCTGTTCGTCATTTCAGAAAGATTTGAATGACAAACAGGGTTAATCTCCTAGGCGTTACATATGCATAACACTTTACTAGACCAAACCAATATGAACTGTACTTTGCCCAATGCTAGGTTACCATGGGAATGACGAATTATGGGAGCTTTATTTTGGAAGTTCCTTTAAAAAAATTGAAGCAAGACTGCCACAGTTTTCATAGTTACGTTTGCCTTGGTTTTTGGTTAACTGCCTACAGCGCTTACAGTGCTTTGATTATTAAGTGAAATCCTTTAAAATCTATTTTTATTAAGGTGCATATTTCATTACATTACATTGTGTAGATAAAAGTTGTTGATATTTTTTAGATAAGTTACAAATCTATATCAGTTTGTGACAAACATTGACAAATGAAAGAAAAAATATTTGGAACTATTAATTATATTTGATTATAATTTGAAAATAGATATACATTATATCTAAGTTAAGAGAACTATTAATCATATCTAATGTTTGTTTTCATCATGCTTGAAGATATTGATTGACAATTGGTATACATGGTATATAGTTTTATCATGACAAGTTACAGATCAAGTTCAAATTTTGTTTCGGTCTGATAATTTTGTGCAGAATTATGGTCCTTGGACTTGAAAAATTCACTCATATAATCAGTTTTCCACACTGTTTTTAGTCATGCTTGAAGATATTGACATGATATTTTCTTTTGTTTACACCATGACAAATAATAGAACAAGTAAGCATATTTTCCCAGTAGGGGACTATGTATTGCCAAGCAATACTCTCAGAATGCTTATTTTATTAGGCCAACTTTAAAATATCTTTGTTTCCTTCCCGACTGAGGTTTTCTTACCCTCGTGGCAATACTGGGCCAAGTGGCGTCATGGGTGCTGGAATGGAGGTCATAGATTTTTGGCCCTTTTAAAACAAGGATTGTATGTATGCTCATACAGTCATACTCGTAACATCAACGAACTTGTTTAATTGTTGCATCGCATTTACTTCATTATTTTCCTTAGCATTTTCCTAAAAATCGATCTTGAGCAATTAAGGAAGGCAACAGTTTAAAATGAAATGATTTTAATGACTCAAAACGATAAATTTCTCAAACTTCGCTTACGTTTCTTTCGATTTTGAAGACAAAATTATAACCGGATGTTTTGCGACAGGAAATCGTCGGCTTTTTAATTTTTACCTTTAATAGTGTTTGAATACTAATTATAATAGTTGGACTTGTTTAATTAAGCATGAAATCATTTTGAATTTACAATTTAGTGTCTAATTTGCGGAAGAGAATTTCAAGCATGCATATTACATAGTAAACAAAGCACGTGCGTTTGTAGTGAAAAAATATTTTTTCTACGTAAATTAATTTAATTTTACTTTAATTTTAAATCAGACTTGACAATTGTCTAAGCTGAAAAGTAATTAAATAATGCAACAGTTGTTATGGACTTTTAATTTCTTTATTATATGAGTTCTGAGCTTGTGATCAATAGACAGGTGTGAATTAAAAACACAGGTAAAGAGATTAACGATCATTAGCCAATATTTCCCTGAGGCATTACTATAGTTATTAGTAGGACCCTCAGGATTATAACACTATACTGGATTGGCAGTTTTATTACAGGAAAAGGATAACAAAAAAAAAATAAGTTCAAAATGGCGATTTAGAAAATCGATCTCAACGAAATGACCGAATTTATTTCTGTAAAAAAAATAATATTTGTCCTAAATCCCAATTACTCATTTAGGACAAAAATACTTTCAGTTTAGGACAAGACTGGCATATATGACCGTTTCCGGAGCCTTGCCCTAAACCATATATATTCATGGAAGAGACAGTATAACAAATCAAATGAAATATAGGGGGAGTCCCGTGAGTCAGCCACCCTCCCGTTTGAGAACTTGGAAAAGGTTAAGATACCCACCCCTTAACCATATATATTCATGTATGGGACAATATAACAAATCAAATGAAATATAGGGGGAGTCCCTGGGGGTCACACCCTCTTGTTGAGAACTTGTAAATGGTCGAGATCCCACCCTAAACCTTATATATTCATGTATGGGACAATATAACAAATCAAATGAAATATGGGGAAGTCCTGAGGTCATCCCTAACCCTTATGTTTGAGAACGTAGACGCTCGAGATACCCACTGACTCCTAAACCCTATTTATTCCTGTTCGTCATTTCAGAAAGATTTGAATGACAAACAGGGTTAATCTCCTAGGCGTTACATATGCATAACACTTTACTAGACCAAACCAATATGAACTGTACTTTGCCCAATGCTAGGTTACCATGGGAATGACGAATTATGGGAGCTTTATTTTGGAAGTTCCTTTAAAAAATTGAAGCAAGACTGCCACAGTTTTCATAGTTACGTTTGCCTTGGTTTTGGTTAACTGCCTACAGCGCTTACAGTGCTTTGATTATTAAGTGAAACTTTAAAATCTATTTTTATTAAGGTGCATATTTCATTACATTACATTGTGTAGATAAAAGTTGTTGATATTTTTAGATAAGTTACAAATCTATATCAGTTTGTGACAAACATTGACAAATGAAAGAAAAATATTTGGAACTATTAATTATATTTGATTATAATTTGAAAATAGATATACATTATATCTAAGTTAAGAGAACTATTAATCATATCTAATGTTTGTTTTCATCATGCTTGAAGATATTGATTGACAATTGGTATACATGGTATATAGTTTTATCATGACAAGTTACAGATCAAGTTCAAATTTTGTTTCGATCGGATAATTTTGTGCAGAATTATGGTCCTTGGACTTGAAAAATTCACTCATATAATCAGTTTTCCACACTGTTTTAGTCATGCTTGAAGATTTTGACATGATATTTTCTTTTGTTTACACCATGACAAATAATAGAACAAGTAAGCATATTTTCCCAGTAGGGGACTATGTATTGCCAAGCAATACTCTCAGAATGCTTATTTTATTAGGCCAACTTTAAAATATCTTTGTTTCCTTCCCGACTGAGGTTTTCAGGGTATGGGTAGGTAGGTAGGCAAATTATTTTATTTTATTCCTTGATATGGTTTTCTATATTGAATTTGTACAAAATTCAACAGGTTGGACTCAAGTCAGGAAAAGTGGGTATTCCTGTATTCAGGGTACCCTGTTTTTGTTGTTAAAAACCCAGTATACAGGGACTTCTTTTTCCTATTCAATTTATATGGTATGAAATCTACAAAAGTGCACCTTCTACACGTGATAACAATGTTTTATGATAGCAAGTGTTTTATTAGTTAAAAATCAAGCTAATTTCAAGACTTAATTTGATGCGTAACAACAAAACAATTCCCTTGTTCACCAATTCATACCTTGATCTTCCATTATGAGATGACAAAAGATAAGTTAATCACTTGGGCTTTTGAATTCAATGAATAGAAAGCAATTGAAGTAAACATAATTCGGTTATGGTCAGTTACACCTGGAGCATGCAGCTTGGTCAATTGATATCTAAACAAAAGGTTTGTGAGTTCTAGAAAAACAAGGCTTCACTTTAATATTCACATTTTGTTGTTCCTGAAGTACTTTAGTATTTACAAATTCTACTGATGCAGTAAAAGTGCCTTTTGTAAATTTCATGCCATAAATTGAAATAGAAAAGGAAGTCCTTGTAAGTTGGGTTTTTAACATCAGAAAATTGGGGTGTTCCTGAAAACAGGGAATATCCCACTTTTCCTGACTTGTGCCCAACCTGTCCAAAGTAGGCAGATCCAGCCATTTTAAAAGGGGGTTCCCAACCCAGGATAAAGGGGGTTCCAACTATATGTCCCCATTCAAATGCATTGATCGTCAAGAAAAAGGGGTTCAAACCACCGGAACCCCCTCTGGATCCGCCACTGGGTTGAAAGATGCTTCAGGTTTTTTTTATTAAAGATCACCCTTGCAGACACACAAATCGTGTGACCAGCTATTATGTTTGCTTTTCTTGATTCCGAATCATTTAGACGCTTTAATGCAAAAATGCCTTGAATTAAAACGCTCGTTGACTACAGCATCGGAAAGGTATCACCAAAACCAAAATAGAAAAAAATAATATTGGACACAAACTGCCGATAAAATTTTTCGGGTCGCGGTGATTTTACCGGGTCGGTCGTGGGAGGAAACAAACAATATTTTATTTTTGGCCTTAGTGCCCTACCAACGAAGTCGAAGGGGACTTTAGGTTTGCACTCTGTCTGTCTGTCGGTCCATCCGTCAGTCCAGCAGATCAGTTTTCCAGACTTTTTTCTTCATGCTTGAAGATATTAATTTACAGGTCAAGTTTGTTTTGTTCACAATTTTAGCTTTTCTCCTTGTTCAGTTAAAGCCCTTTCCCTAGAATTAAATATGTATTAATTAGTAAATTTCTTTTTAAAGGGAAATAACTAATCTTTTAACTTTCCCTACAATTAAGTTTTTGATGAAATACTTATTAATTACTAGATTTCTGTTCAAACAGAAATAACTCGTTTTTTAAAAGACATTGTTTTGAGATAAATAACATTTTGGATTTTTTTCCTTTTCTTTAGTAGATTGTTTGAAGAATTTAGTGGTATGTTTTTTTGTTATTTTATGTAGTTTACTCCATGACATGTTCTAGATCAAGTTAGAATTTCGTTCCATTACATCAAATTTTTAACCGGTAGGGGACTATGTATTGAGAATGTATGTTTAAATTATTTTTTTTAGTTTCCCCTTAGCAAATCATGGATTTTGCATGAGGAAGGGGTTTGTTTGTTGAGCAAGATCACTGGGTACTTTTAGTTTTCAAATGTGCTACATTCACAAATATCATTTCAGTTCTTTTATACCATATCTTTGCCAGCTAACAAGTAACTTTCTAGTGGTATACAAATTAAGTATAATCTTATTTTCTTTTCAGATACTGATTACATGTCTGTCTACATCACCCAGATATGGTACTTATATCCAAGATAAATTACGTCCGGAAGACAAAGCTACTCTGCATTTCATTGGGCTTTATGATATATTAAAGGCAAGGGAGAGGAGCCAGCTGATAAAAGCTTTTCTACGTGTAGGAAACAAACAAAGATTAGGAATACCATAAGTTTAATCTGCCTTTTGTGTTACTAGAATCACTTATTGTCATTGTCGTCTTGCATAAATTTATACATAGATCATACGGAACAAATTTTACCAAACATTGCCAAAATATCTATTATAAAAAGTGTGTCATCCAACCCTGCCTGCCCACAAACATTGGTTGACATGGCTAAAGAATATAGGAGTAAAGTGCAATCTTTGTCTATTAACTTGGAAGCGCTATAGATAAAGAAAATTGGTCAGGAACAAATATTTCAGAATATACCAAAATGATGAGCTCTACATAATATCAATTGCCATCAAAACTGTCAGATCACTTCATATATAATGTTTTCCATGTTTGTCAATTTCTTAAAACCTATGATAGATATATAAAAAAATTAAAATGCAAAAATTGTTAATCAATTTTGGTAAAGTTATTGCCCTTTCATAACAATTTTCCCAAATTTTGCAGTTATGTTTTTTTTTCTTTAAAACTACAATAGCTAGAAATAGACTTGTATTGGAAAAATGATCACTAAGACAAGATCAAGCTTGACTTTTTATGACATCACTTTAACCGTTCTAGAGTTATGCAACTTTTGAAATGGAAAATTGCTGATTTTTTTTGCTTCCGTTTTCTAACTTTAATTGCATTGGCCTTTAACCAAATTTTTTGGAAACTCATACACAATGCTTATTACCACAAAATACAGATCAAGATTGAATTTTGGTTGTGTCATTTTAATCGTTCTAGAGTTATGCCCCTTTACAAATGGTAAATTTCTGATTTTTAGCTCACCTGACCCGAAGGGCCAAGTGAGCTATTCTCATTACTTGGTGTCAGTCGTCTGTCATCGTCGTTAACTTTTTACATTTTGAACTTATTCTAGAGAATCACTGAATGGAATGGAACCAAACATGGCATGAATGTTCCTTATGAGGTGCTTACCAAGTGTTGTTACTTTGTAGCCGATCAATCATCCAAGATGGCCGCCAGCGGGGACTTAGTTTAACATAGGACCCTATGGAAATACATACAAATGTCTTCTTTTAGAGAATCACTAAATTGAATGAAACCAAACATAGCATGAATGTTCCTTATGAGGTAGTGACCAAGTGTTGTTACATTGTAGCCGATCCATTAGCCAAGATGGCCGCAAAGGGGGGACTTAGTTTAACATAGGATCCTAAGGGAAATACATACAAATGTCGTCTTTTAGAGAACCACTGAATGGAATGAAACCAAACATAGCATGAATGTTCCTTATGAGGTACAGCAAAAGTGTTGTTACTTTGTAGCCGATCCATCATCAAAGATGGCCGCCAGCGGGGGACTAAGTTTAACATAGGACCCTATAGGAAATACATACAGATATCTTCTTTTAGAGAACTACTAAATGGAATGAAACCAAACATAGCATGAATGTTCCTTATTAGGTGCTGACCAAGTGTTGTTACTTTATAGCCGATCCATCATCCAAGATGGCCGCCAGTGGGGGACTTAGTTTTACATAGGACCCTATGGGAAATATATACAAATGTCTTCTTTTAGAAAACCACAGAATGGATTGAAACTAAACATAGCATGAATGTTCCTTATGAGGTACTGACCAAGTGTTGTTACTTTGTAGCCAATCCATCATCTAAGTGGCCCTCAGCGGGGACTTAGTTTTACATAGGACCCTATGGGAAATATATACAAATGTCTTCTTTTAGAAAACCACAGAATGGAATGCAATGTTAAACCAAATTTGGCATAATCATTATTTAAGTATCTGTTATGATTTTTATCTTTTTTTATATGATTTCAAAAACCCAAATAGAGTCAGATAAGTTAGTCTCAACCAAATAATGTGAAACTTATACACAATGCTTATTACCACAAAATACAGATCAAGATTGAATTTTGGAGGTTTCACTTTTATTGTTCTAGAGTTATGCCCCTCTGCAAATGGAAAAATGCAGTTTCCATTCCCTTAAGTTTGTCGAACCAAATTTTATGAAACTTATAAACAATCAAGGTTCTGGGAACAGTTGTATTTGCCAGTTATGTCCTAGAATGAAAGCTATTTGTTCAAAATATTGTACTTGCTAAACATGTAATCAATTTAAATGATAAGTTGAAATCAAGTACAAATATTTATTTATATATATATATATATATATTTGATGGAAAAATTTATAAACAAACAATAGGTACGGCAATTGATGCAGTTCCTTCACCGGAAATCTGTGACATACTTATGTTTGAAATAATGAATCAAATTATTTCTGCATTTCAACATAAAGACAAAATATTTTATCATGGCAGATATAGAGACGATGGATTCATAATATATGATGGGACATCAGATGAAATTATAGATTTGTTTCATCTAGCAAATGATTATAACCCTTATTAAAGTTCACTTATGAAATCTCAAACGATAAAATGTCGTTCTTAGATGTTGATGTAATTAAAGGTCAAAGATTTACAACACATGGCATTCTTGACCTTGAAGTACATTTTAAAGAAACCAATTCTTATCTGTTTCTGCATAGAAATAGCTGTCACTCACAGCATGTATTCAGAGGATTTATTAAAGGTTAAGCAATACGGCAAATTAGAAACACAAGTGACCATAACAAATCAATAAACAATCTAACTAATTTCAAAGTGAAATTATTAGATAGGGGTTATGATAACGTTGAAATAGATGATAGTATTACTGATGCTTTATCAATTGACCGTACTGAATTACTGCAACAAAACAAATCAAAAGAAAAGAAAACAAATTATTCCATTAGTTTTGATAACTAAATATAATCCATATATACGTAAAATAAAGAAACGTATAATGAAACACTGGCATTTATTACAGTTTGACGAAGAATGTGTACAAATATTCAATACAGCACAAAAGTATTGGAGATATGCTTTGTAGATCAAAGTTAAAGACTTAAACATAAAATTGACAGTTGGACCCTGATGATGGCAGATCTGTCATAATAACTAGATCTATTGAAGAAGAATTTAAATATAAATATATCAATATATACATGAATGACTTTCATTTTGATTATATTCAAATAAAGCATCTTAAAATGACCATCACAAGCTTAACTGCCGAAACACTAAAATAGTGTCGGGTCCTATCATGCAATATGGGATGCGTGGTTGCATGGGTGTTTTATTAAAACAAAATTTTATGTTTCTATATCAACTTTAAATAGAAAACATATTTCTTTCTATTTCCTGAATTTAATCGTAACTTCTTATACAACTTTTGTTCTATTTCTTTGCTATTTTAATTTACGACTAAATGTATGTAACCTTGACAATACATTTGATTATTTAGAATTAATTCAATAATGTCAGTGTTACAAACAGTGATAGAATTTAATAAACCTGGATCCTGTTTTATAATTTATAAACAAATTATTTAAAATTAACAAATTCAAAATTTCTCAACATGTTTTTCATAATATTTCGCCAAAACTTATTCAGATATTATCTATCAAATAAATGTATGTAACAAAACATTTTGGATTTTTATCATAATGTCAAAGTTACATACTTCCCAATATTGAAAAACTTACATCGCAAAGTTTTGATATGGATTATTCATACAGAAAACAACATTTCTGTCAATTTTCTCCATTAATTAATTTTTCCGATACATCTTTAGTTCATTTTCCATGTTATTTCAGTTACATGTTTGGATGTGTGTAACTTTGACATAAAGTTTGATTTTAAGAATAAAGTAATTACGTGTCAATGTTACATACTTTATTTTTATCAAATGTAAATGTATGTCAACTAAATATCAGAAGGTTTCATCTTTTTACCTCTTCTGAATGGTTTAAAACATTATTATACCCCACGCAACGAGTTGCAGAGGGTATAATGTTTTGACCCGTCCGTCCGTCAGTCCGTCAGTCCTGTTTCTTGTCATCGCAACTTCTCTCAAACCACACAATAGAATTTCACGAAACCTTTTAGATAATAAGGACATACTATGTAGCTGTGCATATCGACAGGAAATTACGATTCAATTCTTTTTCTAGGAGTTACGCCCTTTGAACTTATTTACTTTAATGTACTACTGCAACAGTTTGTCATCGCAACTCTTCTCAAACCACACAACAGAATTTCATGAAACCTTTTCAGATAATAAGGACATACTACGTAGATGTGCATATCGACAGGAAATTACGATTCATTTTTTTCCAGGAGTTGTGCCCTTTGAACTTATTTGCCTAATATATTACTGCAACCTTTGTCATCGCAACTCCTCTCAAACCACACAACAGAATTTCATGAAACCTTTTCAGATAATATGGACATACTACGTAGATGTGCATATCGACAGGAAATTACAATTCAATTTTTTTCCAGGAGTTACGCCCTTTGAACTTATTTGCCCAATATACTACTGCAACCTTTTGTCATCGCAACTCCTCTCAAACCACACAACAGAATTTCATGAAACTGTAGATAATAAGGACATACTATGTAGATGTGCATATTGACAGGAAATTATGATTCAATTTTTTTCTGATACAATTTTTTCTTACACTTATTTTATTTCGCCAGTGACAATGTGGGGACGTGGGGTATGTGAGCGCGCTCACTAAGGTTCTTTCATTTACATCTAACAACCTCCTGAAAAATTAAAATACCATGTATGTAACATTACACATTGACACAATTTTTTCCTGTCAATGTTACATACGTTACCTCAAGCATTATTTAAACTGGCATTCTTTTGTTCATTTTGATACACGGTACTGCAGGAATTATAACATAATGATTTTATATAACTTAATTGTTAAACAGCTGTATTATGATAAAGAAAATAAACAACCGATGCCTGTATGTAACAATAAGTCGCGTGTTGTCAAAGTTGCATACTAATCTTAGAACTAACATTATAATTGTGATAACCAGAGTTCAGAAAACAAATCTAAAGGAATCTTTACCTAAAATATAACTGTTTTACACTACTTATTATCGTTCATAGTGTGTGGTAATTCAAAAGTCTTTGTATGTAACATTGACAGAAGTAATGAACTTCTTGACAAGCAAAAAATGTGTCAAAGTTACATACTTGGACTTCATTTTCGTATATCCATAAATAAAAGTGTGTTTCATTCCTTATTAATCTTTGAAATATTTGAATAGTATTCTTGAATGTTTGTAATTTGCTCTGCAATCATTATTTTTTGTCGAGCCTTCGACTTTTGTCGAAAAGCGAGACATAGCGATCCTACATTCTGTCGGCGTCGTCGTCGTCCACAAATATTTACTCAGTGGTTAAAGTTTTGAAATTTTAATAACTTTCTTAAACTATCCTGGATTTCTACCAAACTTGGACAGAAGCTTGATTATGATCATAAGATAATATCCAAAAGTAAATTTTGTAAAAAAAAATCCATTTTTCCGTATTTTACTTATAAATGGACTTAGTTTTTCTGCCAGGAAACATTACATTCACTCTGTGGTTAAAGTTTTGAAATTTTAATAACTTTCTTAAACTATCCTGGATTTCTACCAAACTTGGAAAGAAGCTTGTTTATGATGATAAGATAGTATCCAGAAGTAAATTTTGTAAAAAAAAAATAATTTTTCAGTATTTTACTTATAAATGGACTTAGTTTTTCTGCCAGTTAACATTACATTCACTCTGTGGTTAAAGTTTTAAAATTTTAATAACTTTCTTAAACTATCTTTGATTTGTACCAATCTTGGACAGAAGCTTGTTTATGATTAAAAGCTAGTAACTAGAAGGAAATTTTGTTAAAATGTTGTTCCATTTTTCCGTATTTTACTTATAAATGGACTTAGTTTTTCTTCCAGTTAACATTACATACAGTCTGCAGTTTAAGTTTTAAAACATTTATTTGATTCATAAACTATCCTGGATTTTTACCAAACTTGGACAGAAGCTACTTACAATCAAAAGATAGTATAGAGAGGAATATTTTATTAATTTTTTCCTCATTTTGTTGAGCCTGCGATTAACAGCAAAAGTATGCGAGACACTGGGTTCCGCGGAACCTTTACGAATTTTTAAATCATAAAAATATACTGTAGGTAACTGCTGTTTTGACATAAAGGTAAATTGTGTCATTGTTACATACATATAAATTATTTAACACCACAATAGAATCTTATTGACGATACTGTTTATCATCATTTTGTTTACAAACAAATTGTGAAACGTTGCAACTTCATATGACAAGGTTAAAATGTTCTGTGAGAAATATAATAGTAGATTTGGACTTGTATGTTACATTGACATGTCTTGTGCCTTGAGTTTAAAGTGTCAGCGTTACGTACTTTGATGACAGGGGTGATGTTTGGAACAAACTTTCAAGGTTTCCAGTTCAAGATATAGCTTTGACTGTATTTAAATGTATCTCTTTGTTAGAATTCGTACAATAACCATAGTTTCTAAAGAAAACTTATTTTTCATACATATTAAGTACGTAACTTTATAAATATTTTGACAAATTAACAAACCTCCGCCGTCCTCGCTCTCCTGGTCATCCATTGCACTCGAATTCTACCATGTGCGTCAGGAAGACTCAGATTACAGATTTGCGATAAATGTCGTTAAAGTAAATAGTCGTTATTCAAATAAAAGAATCTCGTATGTAACACATTTTGACACGAAAATGTGCAATTCACAGACATAGATCGCTTTTTTTCACTGCCGATATACAACTGAACTTTCAATCATTTTTGCTTTCAATAAGTAAATCATTATTTTTACAACATATCCGATCCTTTTCAGCAACATGTGTTGTCCGACGGATTTGTTTATGGTACGTAACAGAATTTGACACGAGATGTTACATACAATAAGCTTTTTTCGCCACTTAGATACGAAAACCACGGAACAAACACTTCTTTTCCTTTATATTTTCAAGAAACTAAAGTGTCTAAATAGTTCTTTTACGGAAGAAAACATAGTTTTGTGGTCTAATTAAGAGATTGTCAGGTGGATTAAACGGGCAGGTACGCGAATGTCACGATTTTACTCCCGTAAAAACCGTCAGTCATGACATTTCAACATTGTATTAATATCACAAAAAGTAATTCACTGCGGTTTTTTACACGTGTTTGAACGAAATAGGGATGATTTAGTAAAATGTAACACTAATAATGTTATAATGATTAATAACATAGATTTTTTGGACATTCAAAGCCAGTTTACACGATCTATTATTGAATTTCCCATTACCGAATTCTTGCCCATATAACTTATCTGAATTTGTAAATTGGTGTGAAATTTTAAAGATATTACTATTTACTTTGAATCATTTACATTTATATATATTTATATAAACTTTATTGCATTCATGACATTATTTCAAAATCAATTTAAATCTATATAAAATTTCATTTAATTTTGGTATGTATTTATGATCATAATTATGTGAACTGTCTGATGTTGCTACATTTTGCATTTATTCATCTACAGATATCTCACCTTGCAACATCACTATTTAATTGAATCATTTATTGTTAAATGTTCATTCACTATTTGTATATATTTAATGTCAATATATGTGTATAATTTGTAGTTAATCATTATCTTGAAATAAATCTGTAAATTTTGTTTCTATGAGGAGTGTTTTTGATTTACTACAAAATCAAATGTACCTGTTTTGATGTTGAAATCTAGAACAGGTACATGTACACCAATCTGCCTTTTAGTTCTTAAGATTTTGGATCCTAAATAAGATGTGACCAAGCACAACGAAAATTTACATTTTCTTCTACTTAGCAAATGAAGTTAAATGTTGAAGGATTTTGGCTAAAAATCTACAGAAATAATTTCAATTCCAAACTACTTACATAATTATGTTAATATATGCCACAGTCCACATAGGTAGTTGGTTTATCTACATAACGCCTACAATTTTTTAGCTAGAACTTTTATATTATATATGGTGTTAGTACATATTCTAAAGTTTAACACATTATCAGGATTATATTTTTCCACAAATGAAAGGATGTTTTTCAATGTTTGCTCACTTGGGATGCATAATAAAGTTCAGAATGCAAAGGTATATGTACATCTAAAATAAATTATCAGATGACTACTTAAAGTGTTATCCCATAAATTTAGATGAAGATTGTTTGATATTTTCCATGTTTTTACCTGTAATCAGCAATACAAGATCTGTGATTGACCTTATATATAACACAGGTCCCTGGTATATGGAACATGCTTGGTATAATTGGTTTTAATGATGTAGTAAGATAGTACTATGATGTTAGATTGTCTATCTATTGAAACAACCGTGTTATAATTGGGTTTTATGGTGTAGTAAGATAGTACTATGTTGTTTACTTGTCTATCTATAGAAAGATGTTTAGTAAATTGGTTTTTATAGTGTAATAAAATAGTACTATGATGTTAAAGGGTCTATCTATTGAAACATGCTTGGTATAATTGGTTTTTATGGTGTAGTAAGATAGTACTATGATGTTAGATTGTCTATCTATTGAAACATGCTTGATATAAATGGTTTGTATGGTGTAGTAGAATTGTACTATGATGTTAAATGGTCTATCTATTGAAACAAACTTGGTATAATTGGTTTAAATGGTGTAGTAAGATAGTACTATGATGTTAAATGGTCTATCTATTGAAACAACTGTGGTATAATTGGGTTTTATGGTGTAGTAAGATAGTACTATGTTGTTAAATGGTCTATCTGTTGAAACAACTGTGGTATAATTGGGTTTTATGGTGTAGTAAGATAGTACTATGTTGTTAGATTGTTTATCGATAGAAAGATGTTTGGTATAATTGGTTTTTGTCTCGCTTGACGGAGTCAAAAAGCGAGACATAGGTAAGCTGTTTCCGGCGGCGGCGGTGAAGGCGGCGTCAACAATGTATTAGTTTGTGATTAGGTCTAGTTTATATTGAACCACTAGTGGTAAGTCAAAGATATTTGGTATGCAGTTGTATTAGTATTGGCACATCTCATTACCATGGAGATTATTTTGCCCTGCCGTCACAGTTACGGTCTATTGACTTTGTATTACTTTTGATTAGGTCAGTTTATGAGGAACCACTAGTGGTAAGTTAATGATAATTGGTATGCAGTTGCATAAGCATTGGCATATCTTATTTCCATGGAGATTTTTTGGCCCCGCCCCCTCAGTCATGGTCGTTGACTTTGAAATTTTTCCTTAGTTTACACGCATTAGTTTGTGATAAGGTCAATTTATGGGGAACCACTAGTGGTAAGTTAATGATAATTGGTATGCAGTTGCATAAGCATTGGCATATCTCATTTCCATGGAGATTATTTGGCCCCGCCCCCTTGGTCATGGTTTATTGACTTTGAAATTTTGCTAAGTTTACATGTATTAGTATGTGTTTAGGTTTGTTACAAGGGAACTATTTATGATAAGTCAATGGTATTTGGTATGCAGTTGTATTAGCATTGGCACATTTCATTTCCATGGAGATTTTTTGGCCCCGCTCCATTGGTCATGGTTTATTGACTTTGAAATTTTGCTTAGTTTACATGTATTAGTTTGTGTTTAGGTTTGTTAAAAGGGAACTATTCATGAAAGGTCAATGGTATTTGGTATGCGGTTGTATTAGCATTGGCACATCTCATTTCCATGGAGAGTTTTAGCCATATACTTTCAGTCATGGTTCATCAACTTTGAATATTTGCAAAACTTACATGTTAAAGTGTTGCTATTTTAATTTCACCATTTGCATTATCGAAATTACAAAAAAGCAAGACATATCTCTGTGATAACAGTTTATAATTTGTTTATATTCATTTTCAGTCTACATGGTATTTTTGAACAGATATTTGTTCAGTTTTATGCATGGCCAGTCTAAAATATTACATATGATTCAGTGTTAATAATTTGTAAATAAGCTTTTATTTCGTTACATCATAATAACTTTTAATACATTGTATTTTGTCTGCTGGTAGGCATTATTGTTCATGCAATCTTTTGTTTATTTTTATACGACTGCAAAATTTTTGCGGTCATATATTGGTATGACGTTGTCGTCGTCGTCGTCCGAAGACATTTGGTTTTTGCACAATAACTTTAGTATAAGTAAATAGAAATCTACGAAATTTAAACACAAGGTTTATGACCATAAGAGGAAGGTTGGGATTGATTTTGGGAGTTTTGGTCCCAACAGTTTAGGAATTAGGGGCCCAAAGGGTCCAAAATTAAACTTTGTTTGATTTTCACCAAAAATTGAATAACTGGGGTTCTTTGATATGCCAAATCTAACCGTGTATTTTGATTTTTAATTTTTGGTCCCGTTTTCAAATTGGTCTACATTAAGGTCCAAAGGGTCCAAAATTAAACTTAGTTTGATTTTAACAAAAATTGAATTCTTGGGGTTCTTTGATATGCTGAATCTAAACATGTACTTAGATTTTTGTCGAGACTTCGACTTAAGTCGAAAAAGCGAGACATAGCGATCCTACATTCCGTCGGTGTCGGCGTCCACAAATATTCACTGTGGTTAAAGTTTTTGAAATTTTAATAACTTTCTTAAACTATCCTGGATTTCTACCAAACTTGGACAGAAGCTTGTTTATGATCATAAGATAGTATCCAGAAGTAAATTTGTTAAAAAAAAAATTTCATTTTTTCCGTATTTTACTTATAAATGGACTTAGTTTTTCTGCCAGGAAACAATATATTCACTCTGTGGTTAAAGTTTTAAAATTAAAATAACTTTTTAAACTATACTGGATTTGTACCAAACTTGGAAAGAGGCTTGTTTATGATCAAAAGCTAGTATCTAGAAGGAAATTTTGTGAAAATTTTGTACCTGTTTATCCGTATTTTACTTATAAATGGACTTAGTTTTTCTCCCAGTTATCATTAAATACAGTCTGCAGTTACAGTTTTTAAAACATTTATTAGATTCATAAACTATCCTGGATTTATACCAAACTTTGACAGAAGCTTCTTACAATCAAAAAATCGTATCTAAAGGAATATTTTTATTGATTTTTTTCCTCATTTTTGTTGAGCCTGCGATTAACAGCAAAAGAAGGCAAGACACTGGGTTCCACGGAACCCTTACGAATTTTTGATTATGGGCCCAGTTTTCAAGCTGGTCCAAATCGGGGTCCAAAATTAAACTTTGTTTGATTTCAACAAAAATTGAATCCTTGGGGTTCTTTGATATGCTGAATCTAAACATGTATTTAGATTTTTGATTATAGGCCCAGTTTTCAAGTTGGTCCAAATCGGGTTCCAAAATTAAACTTTGTTTGATTTCATCAAAAATTGAATATATGGGGTTCTTTGATATATTCTGAATCTAACCATGTGTTTAGATTTTTTATATTTGGGCCCGGTTATCAAATTGGTCCACATTGAAGTCTAAAGGGTCCAAAATTGAACTTTATTTGATTTCATCAAAAATTGAATTCTTGGGGTTCTTTGATATTCTGAATCTAACCATGTATTTAGATTTTGGATATTGGACCATAATAGGTAAATGTCCAATTTAAAATTTGTAAGTTTTTAAGTTCAAGTTCTTAGACCACATTCATTCTGTGTCAGAAACCTATGTTGTGTCAACTGTTTAATCACAATCCAAATTCAGAGCTGTATCAAGCTTGAATGTTGTGTCCATACTTGCCCCAACTGTTCAGGGTTCGACCTCTGCGGTCGTATAAAGCTGCGCCCTACGAAGCATCTGGTTTTTCTTGAATTATGTACAATATTTATTTGCTACAACACTAAATGAATTAGAAATGTATTTACAAATAAAGTGACCACAATGAGAAATGAGACACGAGTTCAAAATCTTGAGATGTACCCACTGTCCATTCACAACAAAACTGTCAGAAAAACTTCTAAGAGCAGTTATTTCTTTTAAAGAACGATTATTTCCAAAACAAACAAAAAAATTTAAGAAAAGATATACAAATAAATCTCATTGCAGAAACAAGGAGTTCAGTCCTAAAGGAGTTTTTGGTTTCCAGGCAATAATTTGTGTAAATGTTTATGAAACTCTCTGAAATTGTTCTTTTTTTCCCTGAAAAGAAATTAATCTATAAGTTTCTAAAAAAAAAACTTTGTTTGAAATCATTAAAAACTGAATTATTTCGGCTCTATGATATGCTGAATCTCATTGTGTATTTATCATGTGATCCAGGACAGTAAATGTACCTGTCCTTCCAACACCAGGACTGTAAATATAGAAGATGATTTAGATAACATGATATCACTAATATTGGAAGTATCATGTGATCCAGGACAATAAATGTACCTGTCCTTCCAACACCAGCACTGTAAATATAGAAGATGATTAGATAACATGATATCACTAATATTGGAAGTATCATGTGATCCATGGCAATAAATGTTCCTGTCCTCCCAACACCAGCACTGTAAATATAGAAGATGATTTAGATAACATGATATCACTAATATTGGAAGTATCATGTGATCCAGGGCAATAAATGTTCCTGTCCTTCCAACACCAGCACTGTAAATATAGAAGATGATTTAGATAACATGATATTACTAATATTGGAAGTATCATGTGGTCCAGGGCAATAAATGTTCCTGTCCTCCCAACACCAGCACTGTAAATATAGAAGATGATTTAGATAACATGATATCACTAATATTGGAAGTATCATGTGATCCAGGGCAATAAATGTTCCTGTCCTTCCAACACCAGCACTGTAAATAAAGAAGATGATTTAGATAACATGATATTACTAATATTGAAGTATCATGTGGTCCAGGGCAATAAATGTTCCTGTCCTCCCAACACCAGCACTGTAAATATAGAAGATGATTTAGATAACATGATATCACTAATATTGGAAGTATCATGTGGTCCAGGGCAATAAATGTACCTGTCCTTTCAACACCAGCACTGTAAATACAGAAGATGATTTAGATAACATGATATCACTAATGTTGGAAGTATCATGTGGTCCAGGGCAATAAATGTTCCTGTCCTTCCAACACCAGCACTGTAAATATAGAAGATGATTTAGATAACATGATATCACTAATATTGGAAGTATCATGTGATCCAGGACAATAAATGTACCTGTCCTTCCAACACCAGCACTGTAAATATAGAAGATGATTTAGATAACATGATATCACTAATATTGGAAGTATCATGTGATCCAGGGCAATAAATGTTCCTGTCCTTCCAACACCAGCACTGTAAATATAGAAGATGATTTAGATAACATGATATCACTAATATTAGAAGTATCATGTGATCCAGGGCAATAAATGTTCCTGTCCTTCCAACACCAGCACTGTAAATATAGAAGATGATTTAGATATAATATATTGTATTCATATGAATATAATCTGAGTCTCTGAAAAGAGCCAGTGATATAGCAAACGGACATCCAAAGTCAAAGCAAATGATTGCTTCTATTTAAAGTCAGGGTTATGTATCACATTTAGAGTATACACTACTTCAAAATTATTGCAATGAAATAATACAACCATCACGTAAAGACCAAAAAGAAGTTGAGTGTTGAAATATTATTGTCTAATGTTGACAAAACCTATACATACTGAAAATTTTCTATAGACACTGGGTTTACTACTAAAATGAGATACAAATTTATTCTATTACTTACTAACTATGATTTAGACTTTTTTGTATCAAACATATCTATAAAAGCCAATTATTGATATGATATTTTGGTATTTACAGTTAGTTTGGTTCAATTTTGTAAAAATAAGCTTAAAAACATTGCTGATGTATTATTGACCTGGAAGTCAATAATTCAACACATTTGAATCTGTACACATACAATACTAACTTGGCCCTTAGCTGGAGATGGATTACACATGTGCTAAGCCTGTTCAGTTATTAAAAAGAAAACAATGTCAACACTGAAAAGTTAAACATTCCATTGACAGATTCAATCTACAAAAAAAATTGTTCTTGTACAGGTAAAACTATGATTTACATATTTTAAAAATTTATGACATGAAATGAAACAGACCTAAAAAATCATCATTATATGATTGCATGTGCTTGTCTATCTATTTATATTTATATTTATGTTCAGACAGGGTCATTGAACATCAAAAGTCTGTTTATTGTTTTTCAGACTTTTTGTAATTTGGTTGTATGTTTTAGTTTTATACATCAAATATGGAAAATTGAGTCAAATCGATGAACACGGATTTGAAATCTAGTGCCCCTTTCAAACTAACAATTCCTATTAATTTGATCTACATCAATCATGAACTTAAAAGGTGGAATGAGATGACACAAATTTTTGCTTTCAATTCTCTTCTCCCCACTGCCATTAGAGACAAAAATCTATACTTGACTACCTACTTTTTTATCCTTAAATGGTAACAGCTCCTCAAAAAGTCCCAAACAGAATTTTCCAGGTCATTTTAGAGTAAAAGACCACTTTGCAAAATCAATGAACCATGATGAGGGGTGGAGCCAAAAAAAACTACATGGAAATGAGACTTGCCAGCAGCCGCCAGCGGGGACTAAGTTTAACATAGGACCCTATAGGAAATACATACAAATATCTTCTTTTAGAGAACTACTAAATGGAATGAAACCAAACATAGCATGAATGTTCCTTATTAGGTGCTGACCAAGTGTTGTTACTTTATAGCCGATCCATCATCCAAAATGGCCGCCAGTGGGGACTTAGTTTAACAAAGGACCCTATGGGAAATACATACAAATGTCTTCTTTTAGAGAACCACTGAATGGATTGAAACTAAACATAGCATGAATGTTCCTTATGAGGTACTGACCAAGTGTTGTTACTTTGTAGCCAATCCATCATCTAAGTGGCCCTCAGCGGGGACTTCGTTTTACATAGGACCCTATGGGAAATATATACAAATGTCTTCTTTTAGAAAACCACAGAATGGAATGCAATGTTAAACCAAATTTGGCATAATCATTATTTAAGTATCTGTTATGATTTTTATCTTTTTTTATATGATTTCAAAAACCCAAATAGAGTCAGATAAGTTAGTCTCAACCAAATAATGTGAAACTTATACACAATGCTTATTACCACAAAATACAGATCAAGATTGAATTTTGGAGGTTTCACTTTTATTGTTCTAGAGTTATGCCCCTCTGCAAATGGAAAAATGCAGTTTCCATTCCCTTAAGTTTGTCGAACCAAATTTTATGAAACTTATAAACAATCAAGGTTCTGGGAACAGTTGTATTTGCCAGTTATGTCCTAGAATGAAAGCTATTTGTTCAAAATATTGTACTTGCTAAACATGTAATCAATTTAAATGATAAGTTGAAATCAAGTACAAATATTTATTTATATATATATATATTTGATGGAAAATTTATAAACAAATAATAGGTACGGCAATTGGTGCAGTTCCTTCACCCGAAATCTGTGACATACTTATGTTTGAAATAATGAATCAAATTATTTCTGCATTTCGAATTGTTTCACATTTTTATGTCAGGGCCTTTTACAGCCGACTATACAGTATGGGATTTCTCATTGTTGAAGGCCGTATGGTTGGCTATAATTGCTTACATCCACTTCGTTTAAACTTTGGTGGAAAGTTGTTTCATTGGAAATCATACCACATCTCCCTATTTTTATATTATATTATTGAAGATCAGGCTAAATTATGTACAATGCAGGCATAATATGCTGTACATCCAACACAGTCACATGACTACATACATACCTGCAGTGAACAATCATTGGTACTCTACTCTCTGGAATAGTCACATGACTACATACATACCTGCAGTGAACAATCATTGGTACTCTGCTCTCTGGAATGGTCACATGACTACATACATACCTGCAGTGAACAATCATTGGTACTCTGCTCTCTGGAATGGTCACATGACTGCGTACATTGGAGATGAAGTCAACCATGACATCATTTTGCACATTGGCGGAGAAATCTTTCCAGTTCAGGAAATGGAAATGTTTTAATGTCCTGGATTTGTCTCCCTAAAGACAACAAAACATGTATAAATATTCATACTGTACTAGTTTTCTGTATTACAAAACTAAATTTAGTCTTGGAAAATTCATTTTGTTTCAGAAAGTTGATCTCTTATTACTCTCATATGCTGATTAAATACTTTTGTTCTGAAATCTGGTTGCAAGAAATAAAAAAATCTGATTATTTGACAGTATTTTTAATCATATATATATAAATGCCTAAGAATGTAACTTTAACACACGAATAAGTGTTATAAAAATAGTTGTTATATTTTATATATTCACGCAATATTTCGCTAAACAAATTAGCTTCATCAGGCGTGTGCAGCCATCCAGGTGAAAAATTGGATGCTGTAAAGAAAATTTGCAGCTTAATGTACATGTCTATAATATATTTTGCCGCTTAATGTACATTGCGATTCTTAAATCAAAACAAATAGTTGTGTTAGTTGAATAGTATGAAGTTCAGGATTTATTCCTTTTGTTTTGGATAAAACTGTTTTCATCTCTCGTTCAGTCCATCAGGTTCAAGGGTACGTAGCTGATGCATCCAAAATCTCTCTCTGTATTCTACTTTGGTTGTCCCAATTTTGGTTTACCTCTATTATTTGAAAGGTGATATTTTCAAAAGTATGTCCTGTTCTTAAGAGGTGTCTCGTGATTGGGAAGTTTCTTCCTTTGGTATAAAATTACGAGATTTGCCGTCTGACTTGACATGCGCTATCCAAAACCAGATTGCTGCAGTTTGGGAAGAGCAAATAGTAACATCACCTTTATCATGTTTACCGATAATAGCATCTACAATACCAACTGTTCAACCGGAAGAGATGTCAAAACTCCAGAAATCCGACCCTCACATCAAGAGACTATTA
Source organism: Mytilus coruscus (assembly GCA_017311375.1). Taxonomy (NCBI): domain Eukaryota; kingdom Metazoa; phylum Mollusca; class Bivalvia; order Mytilida; family Mytilidae; genus Mytilus; species Mytilus coruscus. Next base: position 87,700,433 of record CM029603.1, read on the forward strand.
TTATACTGGAAAGGAGAAGAAATAGTCACCAGAAGGCAACTGTCACGAGAATCGAAGGAAGTACGTCGACTTGTTAATAATATAAAACTCTCAAAGAAAAGATGGGATGATCTATAGAAACTAAAGACAACAGGCAACTTCTCTTACCGTCAACGCTGAAACAAAGGGTATTAAAATCTGTGCATGATGACATGGGTTATCAAGGATTTGAAAGAACCTTCTCACTTTTAAAAACCAGGTGTTATTGGCCTTATATGTACACCGATATTGTTGATTATTGCGACACTTGTGAGAGATACAAAGTTGGAAAATTAGGGCGAAAGGTACAGACAACATTTTCATCAATAATTGCCAAGAAACCGCTTGAAATATTAGCCATAGATTTCACACTATTGGAAAAAGGAATTGGTGGATTCGAAAATGTCTTAGTTTTGACCGATGTATTTACAAAGTTTACATAGGCTGTACCAACTAGAAACCAGAAAGCTAAAACTGTTCCAAATATTTTGCTAAAAGAGTGGATAATAAGATTTGGAATTCCACAGAGAATACACAGTGACCAGGGTAGGAGCTTTAATTGAGAACGAAGTCATACACGAACTATGCGAAATGTATGGTGTACTGAAAACGAAAACATTACCCTATTACCCTGAAGGTAACAGTGTCTGCGAGAGGTTTAACAGGACATTGCACAATTTGTTATGTACTTTACCACAAAATAAGAAACGAAGATGGCCAGAATTACTTCCCGAACTTGTATATGCCTACAACTGCACACCTCATGCTACAACTGGTTATTCGCCCTATTTCTTATTTTTCGGAAGAGAACCCTTGTTACCTGTAGATATGACATCGGGATTAGAAAACAAAATAAAATTGTCGCAAGACGAATGGGTAACTCAGCATTTTCAAACTCTTAAGGAAGCGTTTGAATTAGCTATGGAGGAAACGGAACAGAAAGCGTTAAAGCGACAACAAAAGTTAAACGTTAAGATAGATAATAAAGAACTGCCTATTGGATGCCGAATATTTCTACGTAATCACCCGAAAGGACGAGCAAAAATACAAGATGCTTGGAACGACAAACCTTATCGCATCATGGATAAGAAAGACAACATGTATAACGTCGAACCGCTTATCGGACGTGGAGAGTCCAAGCATGTTCATCGACGAGAGATTTTAGATGCCAGATATCTAGTGAGAAACAGAAACCCTAACTTTGATCGTCCACAACCGTGTGGTCGTGTAGTGAATGAACGGTCAGAAATCGTTGATAGACAGGACAGCGATGATGAGGATTTTGTAATACTTTTACAGCAGCCTCCTGTTACGACTTACGATGAGAATGGAACTAAAGAAACCCTAGCTAGGACAATTGAAGTGGAACATGTTTCCAGAGATTATAGACGACCGTATTGATGAAAAAGTAGGGGAGCCTCTTGATATAGAATCACCGTTACCGGAATCTATTGAAAAGAGGGTGAGGAAAATTCGGAAGCATCGAACTCTCAGCAAAATAACGATGTTTTATCTTCTGATACAGATGATTGCAAAAGTGAAAATCAGATTGAACAGAACATATCAGTACCAGATCCTACAATAGAGGATGATGATGATGATGATGATGATGATGAACCGCCATTGCGAAGAAGTCAAAGGTCAACCGCAGGAAAACATCTTAATCCATTGAACTTGCCAAGACCAATTAGCCAGAACGAGACCGTGCAAAGTGTTAAACCTAATATTGATCCAAGCGTTTTAGCTAATATAGCTCAGTTTCATTTGCTTTCGGCTCAATTTTTGACTAATTCGTTACAAAACTAGCTTTAATATTTCACGGGTAAAGAAGTAAAAGTAAATTTTAGCATAGATCTTGTTTTTCGCAATTTTGTACATATTTTTATTTTGTTTTAGTAGTGTTATCGGGGACGTTAACACAAAGTGGGGAGTGTGAAATAGTAATTTGTACGTCAATATGTTTGTGTCCAATTGTTCTATTTTGTGTCAAATTGTACTATTTTGTTAAGCCAATAATGTTTTATGATCATTTTATGACTGATGTGTATTAGATTTTCTATGATAAGATTCACAGAATGAATCCATGTGTAAACAAATGAATTGGGGTCATGTAATTCAGTGGCGGATCAGAGGGGCGTAGAGGGCGTACGCCCCCTTTGCTTCCACTTTTTTTTTTTTTTTTTTTTTTTTTTGTAAAATGATTAATCAGACTAGACTTCGTGAACTTTGCATTTCCATGTATTTATTTTTATGCGACAATTCTTTACTTATAAAGATATTTTTCGCTCGTATTTACTGTAATATATTATTGATTATGTCAAAGTCATATGATTCTCTACGGTGGCGTTGACCAGTTCGTCGAAAAAAACGTCACTCAGTCATTTTGAAACTCAGATTACAGTAACACATTGCTTAGGCTGAGGATGACAAGCATGACGCCTTCAAAGCGACGAAGTATTGAGCAAGAACGTATTGACTTCTATTTCACAGTTCCACCCAACAGAAAGTAATACTCTATTACACTCTCGTGAAAAAGAAGTTCCACAGCAGTATTATTTACCTCCGAAAACATGTTTAACCCCACACGCCCCAGCCCATTAAAAACATTGCTGAACTATTGATCCCCAGTCAGTAAGTTCTACATATAGATTTAAAGTCTAAGGTACGGACCATTTGATCTGAGGGGGCAGTATGAGATATTTAAGAGAAAAAATTCTGAACTGATTTTTGCCTGAAACAAAAATTCTGGCCGTATCTGGATTGAAAACAATAATCTTGTCCACTTTTTTGCTATTATAAAAAAATATTTTCAACAGAATTATTTAGCATTAAATGAACATGATGAATAAAAAACGGGCGTAATTTTTTTTGGAGGGGGTTGCATGTGAATCCCATATCTGACCGGAATGTCTGTTTCGCCGAACTGATATACTGAATACTTTTTTCAAGGCCCGACTGCAACCTGTCTGCTGGGTGTGGCCTATATGTCTCCATGTGTCGATCGTCATTCACAACTTCATTGTCATTTCCGACTAATTCGTAGCCTTTGGTTGATTTGGAACCCCTCACTTCCTTGTTGGGTGAAACACTTCAACCAAACATTTGGATGAAAATTGCTTGTCTTTCTTCGTGTCGGTCGTATTGTAAATTTCATTGAATAGCCGTATGTCTTGTTTACAACAAGAAATCTGTGAGGTTATGCTAACTAACCATACAGCAAACGAGAATTTTCCATGTCCATTTTTTACTGACAAATCCCACATCAAATATATTAATTAGTACATAGCTTTGGATCCATCCAATCCTTTCATAATAGACAATTGATGGAGAGAATACGGCACCAAAAATGTCCAACCCCTACACTTTAACTATAAAAGTGCATTTTACACTTATTTTATGTTTTTTAGCCAAAAAAAGGTCCAAAAAAATTTTCGCCTCGCTCCGCTCGGCGACCTTTAATACTACGCCCCCTTTCCAAAATCCTGGATCCGCCCCTGCTGTATGTTGTTTTAATTAGTTACCAATTAGTAGATTCAGAAATATGAGACCTGCAGACGATAATTTTATAATTCTAACGGAAGCATATTTGTGAAATAAAATACATTTTTATTTTTTGCATTTGTATATTAAAAGAAAGTTTTAATGAAAACGTAGATTTTGTAATTGGTTAAATTCAAAAATCATTTTTATATTAATTTTTATTAATCTTATTAAGTATTTTCCCGGGTTTTGATCACGTGGGTTAAGTGAAATTTTGGAGTTTTGGGAACTTTGCGGCATACGCACGCTGACTGTTCAGATATAAAGAAGTATATTTTGTCAGCAGGAAAGATTCTCATGTAAAGGTAGAGAGAATTATATTACATAACAGAAGTGGTTGTATTTTTGAACCTGAACAATTGTACCATACGCTGAGGGACTTACTTGCTATTACGATTTCAATAAAACCATGTCAACGTAAATAGTTTGTTTTCTGCCATGAAAGATCCCACTTTCACACTTGTACAGGTAAAACTATGATTTACATATTTTAAAATTTATGACATGAAATAAAACGGACCTAAAAAATCATCATTATATGATTGCATGTGCTTGCCTATCTATTTATATTTTTATTTATGTTCAGACAGGGTCATTGAACATCAAAAGTCTGTTTATTGTTTTTCAGACTTTTTGTAATTTGGTTGTATGTTTTAGTTTTATACATCAAATATGGAAAATTGAGTCAAATCGATGAACACGGATTTGAAATCTAGTGCCCCTTTCAAACTAACAGTTTATTTGATCTACATCAATCATGAACTTAAAAGGTGGAATGAGAGGACACAAATTTTTGCTTTCAATTCTCTTCTCCCCACTGCCATTAGAGACAAAAATCTATACTTGACTACCTACTTTTGTTTATCCTTAAATGGTAACAGCTCCTCAAAAAGTCCAAACAGAATTTTCCAGGTCATTTTAGAGTAAAAGACCACTTTGCAAAATCAATGAACCATGATGAGGGGGTGGAGCCAAAAAAAAAAAAACTACATGGAAATGAGACTTGCCAGCACTAAGACAACAGCATAATCAATATCATTGACTTAACATAATTAGTGGTTCATCTTAAACTGACCTTACTTATCACAAACTTTCACATGTAAACTATAAAAAACATTCAATAGACCATGACTGAGGGGGTTTGGTCAAATAATCTCCATGAAAATGAAATGTGCCAATGCTAATACATCTACATACCTAATATTATTGACCGACCACTATTGGTCCCGCCTGACTGCGATAACTATTACATATAAAATTAACAAATTTCAAAGATAATAGACCATAACTGAGAGGTCAGGGCCAAATAATTTTCATGGAAAAGAGATGTGTCAATGCTAATACAACTGCATAGCTTTCAGTAACTGCGAGTACTCTTATTTTGGTGCTTTGTGTATATTGTTTTAATATAAGTAATTTTTGTGCCTCGTACCGACCTTTTAGGTAAAGTGCATTTCAACTGAATATTACAGTTTGTTCTTGTAGTGTGCTGTTACACTATTGTCCCAGGTTAGAAGTTGGGATGAGTGCTCACAAGCATGTTTAACCCCGCAACATTATATATATATGTATGTGCCTGTAGTTCAGTGGTTGTTGTTGGTTCATGTCTGTCATATTTGTTTTTCTTACATTGTTTTGTTATAAATTAGGCCGTTTGTTTTCCCAATTGAATTGTTTCACATTTTTTATGTCAGGGCCTTTTACAGCCGACTATATAGTATGGGATTTCTCATTGTTGAAGGCCGTATGGTTGTCTATAATTGCTTACATCCACTTCGTTTTAAATTTGGTGGAAAGTTGTTTCATTGGAAATCATACCACATCTCCCTATTTTTATATTATATTATTGAAGATCAGGCTAAATTATGTACAATGCAGGCATAATATGCTGTACATCCAACACAGTCACATGACTACATACATACCTGCAGTGAACAATCATTGGTACTCTACTCTCTGGAATGGTCACATGACTTCATACTTACCTGCAGTGAACAATCATTGGTACTCTGCTCTCTGGAATGGTCACATGACTACATACATACCTGCAGTGCACAATCATTGGTACTCTACTCTCTGGAATGGTCACATGACTGCGTACATTGGAGATGAAGTCAACCATGACATCATTTTGCACATTGGCGGAGAAATCTTTCCAGTTCAGGAAATGGAAATGTTTTAATGTCCTGGATTTGTCTCCTAAAGACAACAAAACATGTATAAATATTCATACTGTACTATTTTTCTGTATTACAAAAACTAAATTTATACTTGGAAAATTCATTTTGTTTCAGAAAGTTGACAGTCTCTTATTACTCTCTAGCAGATTAAATACTTTTGTTCTGAAATCTGGTTGCAAGAAATAATAAAAATCTGATTATTTGACAGTATTTTAATCATATATATATATATTTTAATCATATATATATATATATACAAGTCTAAATTGAAAACAACGTGCGAACAAATTTCTTGGTACAGGGGTCTAAATACAGCACAAACAACATTTTCCAAAAGACCAAAAAGTGAAAAGAATATTTTAACAAAACGCATTTGACTAACAGGTCGAACAACGGATGTTCTTAAACCCTGCTGACTGTCATTGGCGATTGCCAAATAAACGGATCACCAGATGTAACAAAATGGATCTTAACTATTAATTTAATACCAAACAGAAAACAATAAACTTGCGTAAAAGATGGTATACCGCAAACAAAAGGTGCAAAATTAGTACACCATAGCCTGATTTCGACAATTAATGTCTCTTCAGTGATGTTAGGAATCGAAACGGTATTTGGAAGGCCATATAATTTACCTCAATTTAGAATAGACTCTTAAATTTTGAAGAGTCGAAATAGGATGAACGGATCATATAAACCCGAAGGCAAATATAATACAAGCCCAAACGAAAAATATAAACAAGTCTAAATTGAAAACAACGTTCAAACTTATGATTGCGTTGGATAAAACCGCAATTTTATACGTGTGCATGCAAAGCAAATATCTTGGTAGAGGGTCTAAATACAGCACAAACAGCATTTTCCAAAGACCAAAAAGTGAAAAGTATATTTTAACAAAACGCATTTGACTATCAGGTCGAACAACGGATTTCTGTTTGGTATTAAATTAATAGTTAAGATCCATTTTGTTACATCTGGTGATCCGTTTATTTGGCAATCGCCAATGGCAGGCAGCAGGGTTTAAGAAAATCCGTTGTTCGACCTGCTAGTCAAATGCGTTTTGTTAAAATAATAGTTCAGAGCATATATGATTTCTTTCAAATTCTTTTATTCTACCATTTTTGAACCTCTAAATTTTGTCATTTAAATAAAGACCAAATAATCTTAATCCATTCAAACTTTCTCGGGTTATGGGAGCGTTGAGCACTCAAAAAATGTTCAACCCTGCAACATTGTGTATTTGTCTGTCCCAAGTCATGAGCCTGTCGTTCAATTGTTGCCGATGTTGATGTCTATCATATCTTTTGTTTCGATTTTGTATTGTACATATATCAGGTTTACAGTTTTCTGAATTGTTTTACATTTTGTCATGTTATGGGTTTTGTCATTGTCGCAGGCCGCACGGTTACCTCTAAATGCTTACGTCCACGTCATTTGGTCTCTAGCGGATAGTTGTCTTATAGGTAATCATAACACATCTTATCATTATACAACATAAAGCACCTGAGATCACCCCGATTTTTTTGTTTTTTGTTTTGTTTTGTTTTGTTTTGTTTTTTTTTTTTTTGTTTTGTTTTGTTTTGTTTTTGTTTTGTTTTGTTTTGTTTTGTTTTTGGGGCGGGGTCATGTTGCTCAGTCTTTAGCTATGTTATGTTTTGTATACTGTTGTTTTCTATTGATCGTTTATCGTTGGTTTTTTTTTTTTTTTTTTTTTTTTGCAATAGCGTTGTCAGTTCGTCATCGACTTATGAGTTTGAGTATCCCTTTTGTATCTTCTGCCTCTCTTTTGTTGTTGCTTCAAATTTATATACTCCAGTCTTTTGATGACGCTGCTCCTAAACTATTATCAACTTTTCATTCCAATCCTAGATATAAAATAACGACTTTATGTATACAATTTCAGATATCTTGCCAGCTATCATCAAACATGTTTGCTTATTACAATTTATAATAGTTTCATTTACAATATGTAATACAATATGATAATCATATATATTCAATGTTACTTTTATACATACTTGTAGACGACATGGTAACAAAAGAGGAGTTCAACATAATGAGAGACGATGTTATAAGTCAAGAAAGCTGCAAGAGAAAGAAAGACAAAGATGGAAGTAATGCTGAAGAGAAGAATAACATGACAGTTTCAAAATAATTTCGATTCATTGTTTAAATGCCAATGTTTTGCTTTTTGTGTGGGTGCATCTAACTAGTTCGGAAAGAATAGTACTCACTTTATTTGTATATCGGCTTTGCTTTTCATCACCCTTATTTCATTGTACATACTTTTTCGTATTTCCTCAATGTAGATTATTATTAAACTTATTTTGCATTTTGGTTCCCACTGTAATCGATTTGACAGAAAATACTTCAACGTAGTATTCATAAATGTGTTTGTTCTAGTTGTGTATATTTGAGGTAAGTATTACATCGACATCTTACAGGGTGAAATTCTATTTTTTTTTTTAGCTTTTGTCAAGACCTTTTATAAAACATACCTAATAGAAAACTAATTAACCGAAACCTAACACTTTAAGCGTTGAGTCATTATCATTGTGTCCCGAATTTGCATTTGTTATCTAAGCTACAAATTACTCTTTATGAATTCCGATTTATATCAGCTTCTATCAAATGAACTACTTCTAAGACATTCGTACTTTTAACAAGTGCTACTACTTCCATAAAAATCTCATTATTCAAAGTTGCAATATATTCTATAAAACACAGATATCTAGTATTTTTTGATTATGAAAAACTCTTGTGAGTCTTAGAAAAATCATGCAGTTAACTCATTGGTCAGCTTTAATTTGTCTACATTATAAACCACTCTTCAACATAATCTGATCAAAAAAAATCATGTAAATGTTATTTTAATAAAGCAGATCTTAAATTCCCTGTTGCAATTATAGTCAGTGGCAATATTTGGTTTGTTAAGGCAAGATTATATGGTCAAACTATCTGAATTCCAAAGAGTTCTAACTGCGCACCTCTTATTGATGATCTTTTCTTTACTGTTATGAATTTAATTTTATGGAAAAACTTCAGAAATAGAACATTGAAAATTCCGAAAAAATGAATGGACATTTGTAACAATTATAGCTATACTTTGATGATTTATTTACTGTTGATAATTCTGAGTTTATTTGAAATGCGGAATGTATTTATCCAAAAGAGCTTCAGCTTAATAAAGTTAATAATACTTGTCAATACTGTCTCCTGTTTTAGACTTAACGATATCGGTACAAAATTTCAATTTAAGATGCCTTTAACGAAAAGATTTCAACTTTGCCATAACAAACTTCCCTTTTTTTTTTTTGGGGCTTAGTATGTCTTGTCGCATCCTTTGGCGGGTTCATTTCACAAACTGTACAATTTGCTAAAATATACTCTAATGTTGTAGTACTATAAATTTGAAGTACCGAAAACGTACCAAAATAATGTAGTTCTTTTATAGTAACTTGAAATTATTCTACTATTTCAGTACCATAATTTAACAGCGCTGAATTTGTACTTCAATTTGAAAGAAACAGTTTTATACTTTTAATGTGTACATGTTACACATAGTAGAATATTTTGGTACACAATTTTTGTACCAGTTCGGTCTCTTAAAATTTTACATTTTTAATAAAATTTCCTATCAAATTATAATACAAGAGTACTATATACTTATGGAACCTTCATAGTACAGAAACTGGTACATCAAAAGTGAAGCACAAATCGAGTACTGTAAAATAATGGTATTAAAAGAGCACAAAATTAGAAAGTGCTGCATCAATACTACATTATTTAAGTACATTTTAGTATGGTGAATGTATAGTAATAGAAATAGACACGTGAAAAGTAGCTGTGTACCTGACCTACCGTATATTGCAATCTCATAAACAGAACTTAACATTCAAATCTATATACATTTTAATTCAGGAAGATCTTACATCTTTCACTAGCAAGAGCTTCAGTCATGCTTGACTAACTAATTCATTTGAAACGGGTTTTTCCTTTCGATGTTGTCAAAAGTTTTACATACTAACTACCATCTTTCAAATGCTGCCTATTTTCATTAAATTTTAGGATCAGAGTGACTTCAGGTAACCAACTAGGAGTGATGTTTTTATATTTCTTCTTAAGCGGCAATTTTCAACCAGCCTCTTTTACCTAAGTAACGAGCGCATTTCGATCCTGCTTTCCAAATTGTGCGTCCGTTATTTCCTTGTGCATTTAAATGTTGTGCAAATCCAGCCTATCTTGACAACGTGTTGTTTTTTTTGTTATTTTGTTTGTTTTTTTTTTGTCTTTTTCTAAGAGGAGTCGGATATCGGAAGATTTATTTTTATTATTACTATTATCCTTTTATGTATTAGTTAAACTAAAACTTGACTATGATTGTGTTTGTTCACTATCAAAGAAGGCATAGATAGTGCGATTTCAAACAAATTAAAAATTTTCATCGTATTCCCTTAAGTCAGAATCCTACAATCAATGTGTTGTCATTGTATTTCCGTAATTGACATCCTGAAGAAAACATTTATCTTCGTTACCCTCGACAAAAGGTATTGTATAAGGACATGTAGGCTATTTTGAAAATAAATTCCCGCGTCCAATTCGAGATGTTTTGTGTACATATATAGAATGAGTTGATGTGGTAGGACAGCTGTCCACAAAGGAAAATGATGTAAACAACTACTGGTCAACAGTAATCGGCAATCCTCGGGTGAATCCGCTACTCTCCTACCTCTATAATCTCTTCTATTAGACGAAGGAACGGAATCGGTTAAGTATAGACGAGTGGGTCAACGGATGGCCTTCGTCAATGAGCAAAACTGAAACCGTATAGTTATAAGCTTTAAAGATTAAACGATAAGCAATTATGTTATACTTATCATTAATTGAAACGTTCTTCCTCGTGTTTATGTAGTAGGTTTACAAATTAAGGAAGCATCTTTTATTTTACTGCAAAAATAATGAGCTATGAGGATGAAACACATAAAAAACTTAAATTGAAGACAATGAATTAAATAAAGGAATACATCGTACCTTTGAAGCCCTGGTATCATTGTCAAGATCGATGAAGATGACTAACCAAATCGCGTGTGGTTCATCTTTTGTATTATATTATTTTAAAACTTTAAAATCTCTAAAGTTTGAAAATGGTTAGTACATTTTATGTGAAATGTAAATTGCATGATGGTAATATCGTAAACTTCGTAATTTATTTCTCTTTGTCCATTCTAACTTAATTTTAACTTCACTTCCACTATGTAGATGATGTCCTCTCACTAAATAATTCAAAGTTGGGTGACTATGTTGAACGCATCTATCCCATCGAACTTAAAATAAAGGATACAACAGATACAGTTAAGTCGGTCTTATATCTTGGCTTACATCGAGAAATTGACAATGAGGATCGGTTGAGAACAAAACTTTACGACAAAAGAGATGATTTCAGCTTCTAAATTGTGAATTCTTCATTTCTATGTAACAACATTCTAGCAGCGCCTGCATATGGAGAATATATCTCCAGTTGATACGATATTCCGGGATTGAGTTTCCTATCATGCCCTCTTTGATAGAAAGTTGCTGCTCACAAGGAAGCTATCAAACCAAGAGTTCCAAACGGTGAAGTTGAAATCATCCTTCGAAAATTCAACGGACGCCATCACGAGTTGGTTGACCGTTATGGAATATCTGTTTCACAAATGACGACGGATATATTCCAATCGTCGTAACCACAATCCCGCCCTCATTCCCCCGCCCTCATCCCCCGTCCCCATGACGGGTGCCACATGTGGAGCAGGATGTGCTTACCCTTTCTGAGCACCGAGATTCTCCCGGTTTGTGGTGGAATTCGTATTGCTCAGTCTTTAGTCTTTATGCTGTGTTTTGTTAACTGTTGTTTGTCTTTTGGTCTTTTTCTTTTTTTTTTTGCCATGGCGTTATTATTTTAATTTTCGACTTATGAGTTTGTATGTCCCTTTGGTATCTTTTGTCTCTTTTTAAGCCTGGACACTTTAAAAATAACGTATACAGTTATTTAATACGATGACCCTGCAAATAGGATGGATACCTTAGAGAATGAGACAGAAGTTACTCTTTGATAATGTAAGCTAGCCAGAGACGTGGAAACAAGAGTATCCTAGGAGCCTGAATAAAAAGTCAGCTGTTAAAAAGTTCGTTTATTTATATTCATTTTACTTTTATTGCAATCAGTTTCTGTTTGCTTATTTGTGTATCTTTTGAAAAAAAGTTTACGGCGACGATAGACAGCGACGACGCTAAGTAAAGACCATAGCTAACTGGACCCATTTGGCCAAATCTGCTAAAAGCGGTTCTTTAGTCATTGTTCGGCCACCAAAAGATGTAACATAAAAAAATACTACATTTGAAACAAGCGCACTACCAAGAGATCACTAACAGGGTTTAGAGAACCTTAGAAGCTTTACATTTATTTTCAGTTTGGCCTAAGGTGTAATATTGAAATATTTGTTTCGAATGAATAGATCGCTGGTTAGCATCCAGACAGCAGGAAATGACTTTTGACATTGAAGTCACATGTGCTCCTTCTATAGAAGAGCATGTTTATGAATTGATTGACTTTTTCCACGAAATATACTAATGTACATTTTCGTATTATTTTAGTGTGTTGTTAGTACAAGTTCACTGATAAAAGGAACAATAATAGTTTAGATGAAAGTTTAATATTTGAATTGGTCTCAACAAATAAATGACATACAAAGTTAGAACTACTAACTTGAGGCATGCTTTGTCAAATTGAATATAGTGAGAAATGACAGTACAATATAAGTTTGATGAAAATATGAATTGCCGAAAGAAGAAAAGCATACAAAATTAATAAAGTTTTAGGTGTCAGACCACCAATTCAAAATCACTATATATTCAACTATATTTTTATTTACATTTTACAGCCTCCTTAATACTCTACCTTAAGTTTCACTTCATAGAAACCAGGTATATCCTGAATTGAACATGTATCACCTTTCAACGTGCCAATTTTCAATCAATGTATAATGTCTTGTAGTGAAACACTACCGTTCGGAAGGCAACTACCACTAAAGGAAACCCTGGTTTTTGGAAATCTTAAATAATTATAATATGGAGCGCATTAATCCTCTATGTTTAATGCAAACTCATGGACAAGTAAATTTTGGCTCAAAATGATCTAAATATATTTCTCTTTCACCAAAAGTTTCATTTCTGCAAATTTGTTGATTAGTTTAAGTAAACAATTACATCAAAAGCACTATTTTTTGTCAGGAAAGGTCTACTTTAACATATGTTCTAAATTGGAGTGGGTGAATTGGTGGTCTGACACATAAAATGATATGCAAAGCAAGTATATAATTGAAACGTTCATATTACGATGTGAACCATTTGCTTTTCAGTGCGTTGTTTTGTGCCAATTCGCAGAAAGAGCAGTTTTCATTAGCTATAATACCTGAAGAAGAAGACAAAATACTGACATCAATATAAAAATCAAAATCATTTCAATAATGTCCTGTTCTGTTCAGCTGTCATAGCATCTTTGTCCTTTCTTGGGTGATAACATCACCTTTCTTTATGTTGAATTCTTCCTTTGTTACCATTTTGTCTACAAGTATGTACAAAAATAACTGTTACATCAAAAGTTCAAGGAAAAGTTGTTTTGAGAAATTACTAGATTTCTATGGAAAATAATATTTTGCTTTGTAAAACTTAAAATACCTAGAAAAAGATATGACAAGAAAATTCTTCTTTGAAGCTTACGACCAAAAGTTTGAAAAGCCGAAAACAAAAGCGATGGAACGCATAACCCCAAAATGATAACTATGCTTACGTTCTTGTCGATAGAAGTTCAAGTTGCAATATTTCTTAATCCCAGTCAAAATTTTACCTGGAAAATATTTTCATTTATATTAGTAAAGACTAAATTGAAGTGTCGGCTTATTGTCTGCGTCTAGATACACAGCCACGTTTTGTAAGAATTCGGACTTTAATTTCGATGCCTGTTCGTTGTTTTAATAGAGTGAAATTCCTTTTGCTTGTAAATGAACCCTTGAAATAATTCAAACTCCGAAACAGCGTAAGATAGGTCAACGTAGCGTAGCAGAGGCAGCTGACTAAAGTTGTCGTCAATTTATTTCAAGGAAACTATATAAGAAATATTTCCTGGGAAACTATAATATTTCTGGTGCAAAATATCGGAAATACTTACGCATAAATAGTACCATCTTTCTTTTTATTTCCTGGGAAACTTTGATTACCAGGGAATATATATAGTTTCTCAGGAAATATTTCTGTTGTCCGTTTCCAATGGAAATCATTCATTTTCGTTACAAAAGTATTCTTTTGGCTTTTCTTTTTCATAAAAATAATCCTATATGATATATTCCTTTTGTACCACTGATTGATCGTGTAATCCTCTAAAGTTAACTTTCAATCTTTAAATGATTTCAGTAAGTAATATTGAATCATGTTGAGAAATCTACGCATTTTATAACATTGTAAATGGGAGAAAGTCAATTTCTATTGTTCCACTTTTCCTGGATAATTTTCAATTGACTCTTACAAAATTTTTAAACAAGATACTCTATTGTTTATAGTTGTCAGTAATGTTAAGACTAAAAGCATCATACTTCTTGAACCAAGACTTCCCATAATAAAATATTGTTTGTAAAATCCTCTCAAATGAAGTATTAAACCAGTTGCTTGATTTACATTAGTAGTACTTAATCATGTTCACCTTAGTAAATCTCAGCATCCGTCCTATCCTATTTATGGATAACAATTTAGAATTTTATGCGACTGTCATACAAGTGAGAGGTTTAGCTAGTTTTAAAACCAGGTTTAATCTACCATTTTCTACATAATGAAATACCTGTACCAAGTCAGGAATATGACAGTTGTTTTCCATTCGTTTGATGTGTTTGAGCTTTTGATTTTGCCAATTGTTAAGGGCTTTCCGTTTTGAATTTTCCTTGAGTTCTGTATTTGTGTTGTTTTTATACGTATTGTAACCCCAAAAATGTTTGTTTGGCAGTTTGTTTCCTGGGGAAAATAGATCGTTATGTAGTGTTTCCAAAGGAAATGTTTTTGTTGTCTGTTTCCAAGGGAAACGAACATTTTCTACTAGTATCCATGTATAATTTCCTTTTGAAACAGAAAACAAAAATGATTTCATTGGAAACAATATATATTCATCTATTATCCCTGACTAGTTTCAATCTATTATCCATGACTAGTTTCTCCAGGAAAAATACACCAAAAAATTTCCTTGAAACAATACATATTCATCTATTTTAGGTTCCCAGAAACAAACCATCGAAAACATATTTCCTTGAAAACGTATTTTTTCATCTATTGTCCCTGACTAGCTTCCTGAAATAAACAATGAAAAACGTTTCCTTGAGAAACTTAACATGTTCAATTTTATCAATAGATAAATTCGCTAAACAAAACAATGAAAAAACGTTTCTTTGAATAACAATACATTTTTAACTGATATCCATGTATAATTTCCCTTGGAAACAGACTACACAATATCCTCTTTTGAAAACAATACATATTCAACTACTATCCCTGACTAGTTTCCAAAGGAATCAAACCACCGAAAACACATTTCCTTGGGAACGTATACATATGTATCTATTACCCTGACTAGTTTCCCGTAAAATAACACCCAAAATAATATTTTCTTGAAAACTAAACATTTTCAAGTTTAATCAATGAATACATTTCTAAAAATGAATCCAAAAACTTTCCTTTGGGTAGCAATATCTATTAATCTACTATCTCTGACTAGGTTCCCCGGAAGACTAACAACCAAAAACATTTCCTTTGGAAATATTACATATTAATCTACTATCCCCGACTAGATTCCTCGGTAAACTAACCACCCAAAAACATTTCCATGGAAACAGTACATATTTATCTACTATCCCGACTAGTTCCCCAGGAAAATAATAACCCAAAAACATTTCCTGGGAAACAATGCATATTAATGTACTCTCCTGGCTGGTTTCCCGGATAACTAACAAACCAAAACATCTCCCTGGAAAATAATATTAGATTTTACGGAATTCCCTCTTCCGCGCTTGCGCAATTACTGACAGTCAAAATCCGCCATTTTGTTATTTTTGTTGTCATGGGCGGGAAAAAGTAAACAGTGGAAATACAAGAAAAGTTGTCTGCATATGCTAATTGATTACTGGCAGAGGCAAGGACAAGATAAAGGGACAATTTACTCATCAACAAAGGATACGAGAGCCTCCCCGATCACTATACAGTTCCCAAATAAGAATGGTTGAACGACCCGAGTATGTGGCCTGAACTTGACTTCGGTCAAGTTATATTTACCTTATTGAAACTCCGGCTATGATCACTCCAGTTTAACAGGTTGGGGACGATCCTCATAAATGGGTGTCATTCCCATTTATGAGTATTATACCCAAAACCGGCATCAATATTCAATATAAACTTTTGGATTTCATGTTATTTTCTGCCACGGTGCAAACATTCAGGTAGATGACAACATTTTGCCCAAAGACACCATAATGCATAACCGAAACACCATCTAGATACAAATGAAAAGCTTCAAAATGTAAGATTTTGGGAGGTCATTATCTTTGTATACAAATCTCATTTGAATCTGGTACTATTAAACTAACATTATATTATGTCCCAGTTTGAAGTTACCATTTGTAAGAATGTTTGAGCAATGACAGCTATAATAATGAAATACAAAATTCAATTTCTTATCACTGTAAATTGATACCCAATATTGGGTATTATTACCAGTACCCATTTTAGAGGATCTTCCCAACATGTTCATCATTATGCCATCAGGTGATGTCAATCATAAAGGCAGTGCTTTACACAAAAGAAATGTACATGCAGTACTGTCAAATCTATGCATCTGGAAGAGGCATTGCAAAACCTAGATGTAAATTGAAATGTACTGTACGTTCAAGAAAGTTGAAAAGGGTCCTGTATGATTTTGATGTGCATTTTTTCGTTCAAGTCTGGAAAAGATGGTATATGAAAAGCAAACACCAGAATTTCTCTACATGATGTCCTCTGAGTTATACAGATCAAATTATAAAAAGATGTTGCATAATTGACATTGAAACAAATGTCCACCAGAGTATATAGTCTTTACAGCCTTCAACATTGAGAAAAATCCATACCGTATTGTCTCCTTTTACGTTAGGGGACCCTGTACTTTATGGTAAGGGTTAATTTTATTTCCTCAATGTCCTGTCATTTGGTTTGTCCAGTAAGTCTTTCATTTTGTTAACATATTAACGTTGCCTAAACCTGATGAACAAAATCACCAGCCAGGATCGCATAGCCTTATATGGGTTGGGTCCCCTTTAGGTTAAAGCCCTTTTAATAACCTAGTTATGTGCAGATACATGAAACTATTATCCATGTCAATTTATACAGTTCATTTCAATTACATGTACATGTACCAGTACTACAGGTCAGGGAGGAACTTTTTAAACATTATAAAGACTTACAAATGTAGTTTATTTGGCAACTTCTGTTTATTTAATTCAAAATTAGCTACTTTAATGATAATCTTTAATATTATTCAATAAAACTTAAATGTTATATTCTAAGTTCTAACATTTTATACATAATAATGAATTTTGAGCATAAAATAAGTATCCCTTCCACATAAGATGGTTGTTTTAAGCTGGTTATTTCTTAGATTTAAAATTTTTAATTTTCATTGTTATTTACACATTTTGTTAGCAGTATCTTTGGCCTTCTATAGCTAAAAAAAGTATGATTTTGCTCATTGTTGACAGCTGTACTTTCACATGTAGTTGTTCACATCTTTTCTCCCTTTTGGTGGATGGCTGATTTGTTAGCAATCATTCCACAACTCCTTAATTTGTTACTGTTAGTGATGCTATTGATACAGTGAAAAGCAAGTTGATGTCACTTTTACCATACCTATGTGCAGGAAATATAGTCCCAATAAGAGGAAATGAATGTTCCTTGTATGCACACTTTTCATTTATGCAGACTTTGACCCATGTTCTTCCCTTTCCTCTTAACTTTGTCCTACCTTATTTTTAGTCTTTAAATGTAATAGATTTAAGATGAAGGATTATCAGAACTGCTTCAACAAAAGATGAGTCAAAATGTCAAGTGTTTAATCAATTTTCATATTATTTAGAACTTTATTTTATTATTGTTTTGAACTAGCATAGAAATTTCTGCCATATTCATTGTTGAGTTTATGACCTTGGGGATAACCAGAACTCTTTACACACAAATATTTTTAAATCTGAGGAAGGATAACCTTAGGAATCATGTGTTCATAACATGGTATGTATATTTTATATCCTATTTAGATTAGGACTGGGATTGTTTTCAACAAGCAGACTTAATTAATGGCCTCAAGTTAGGCATTTCTCATGGCATGTACATGTACAAGCCGTTTTCTTGGAAGTTTATAAGCCACTTAGATGCAGTCTTGAATTTTAAAATATATGGATTGCTGTTCCTGGTACGTGAGTTCGATTCCACCAGGGCTTACATTAACTATGTTATTTGTACCCATACTATTAATGCATGAAATTGTTCAGTATTTTACATGTTAAAATTGCTAACATTTTCTTCAAATTTAGTGTTTGACATCGTTTGTTACCTTTAAATAATCTGAATGTCATGTATTTTTACAATATAATATTCAAATATTTTTATACATGCATTTAATAAGATCATTATTGACATAATTTAAATGATTTTTCCTATTCAGTATTCAGTCCAATTTATTTTATCATAAATATGGGTACACATAACATTTTTCCCTGTGCAAATGGAGGAAATTTCCTGTGCCTCCACCAGGGATATGCATCTAAAGTTGTGAAAAGTTTATTTTACATATATTCAGTTAATTAAGTATATATATATCCATTTTTATCCAACGCAATCATAGGTTTGAACGTTGTTTTCAATTTAGACTTGTATAAATATATATAATATGATTAAGAAAATTATTTATGCGTATTAAAGGACATTTCAAAAATCACTTTTCAGTTTAAATTCAAGCTGTGCTTGCAAAAACTATTTTTGACCTAGGACTTTTCTACTTTTAAACTATTATTTAGAAGTGTGTTTTATTATTGTATTTTGTCAGGTATGTTAATAGTGGTCATGTAGACCAGATAAAGATTTATGATGTCAGAGGAAGTCCTTTCTGTTTTTGAAAGCAGATGTGATAGGGTCTATGAAAATCCAGGACAAACTACACCAACCTTGGTTCTGCCTTGCTAAAGAAACAGCGGATATTTATTGTGCACATCGTACATGTCTAGCTAGCAGGGTATGAAATTGGGTATACATTTTCTTTTATTCTCTTTGAAAAATTGCTCAACTGAATTTTTAATGACCCACTTGGGCATTACTCCATTATGAATAATATTAAAACAAATGCAATTTAAATGGCTAAACAACTATTTTCTCCGCTTCGAGTTGGGAAATAGTTGGCGCCTCTGGGAACAATAAACTTGCTAATGTCCTCATAGCCGGTAAATAAGTGTATTTCCTGGTATAGTATGGAACTCTTAATATTCTAAATGGAAATATTCCATTAGAATCCATGGCAGTAATTGCAATTTTATGGGTTTTAATTTTGAAAACAACGATTATTTTGAAATTACTTCTAAATATTACAGTAGTTTTGCATCTAAATCGTAGATGGTCCTAATGATATGTTTCAATTTGAAAAAAACCAACATCTGTTCAGCACACGGAAGATCAATTTCGACTACATTGGTTAACATGGTTAAGTGTTTGAAAGAGAAAAAATTAAAGTATTTCAATTTAAACAAAATCGTCCGTGACAACCGAAAATATATTTAAGCCCTTATGAAAGGACCAGGCTGAAGCTAGCGAACAATAACTAGCGAACAATAAGCCAGCGAACAATAAGGCGATATATCGAGAAACCAAAAAAGAATAAGACAACAACGGCCGTTAAATCAAAAGTATTTAAAAGGCAGAAAATCCGTCCAAATATTGCAATTTCAACTCAATTTTGAAATGGTTTTATCCCATCCATTGATAAAACAAGTCACATCTCTTTTAGGCTAATATTCAGTACCACAGTAACTCTGCATCTATGAACGGATTATTTGTAGGTGTAGGACCACCAATGCACCCACTTCAATTTAGAACGTATGTAAAAGTAGTCCTACACTGTAAAATATAGCACCTTTGATGTCATTGTTTAATTAAACTTACATACACATTTGCAGAAATGGGGTCGGCCTATTCAAGGGCTTCTAGAGAAAAATAATGAGGGTGTCACGGGTATGACTATATACGTCTTGAAGAGGAGAAACAGGCGCTTCTTTTGCGCAAGGTATCAAAAGGCGCTATGTTCAAAAATCTGAAGCTAGAGCACAAAATTTGAAAAAAATGGAAAAAACAGGGGTGGGCCTATTCCAGGGCTTCTAGAGAAAAATAATGAGGGTGTCACGGGGTATGACTCTATACGTCTTAAAGAGGAGAAACAGGCGCTTCTTGTGCGCAAGGTATCAAAGGGCGCTATGTTAAAAATCTAAAACTAGAGCACAAAATTTGAAAAATTGGTAAAAACAAGGGTGGGCCTATTCAGGGCTTCTAGAAAATAATCATGAGGGTGTCACGGGGTATGACTATATAAGTCTTGAAGAGGAGAAAAAGGCGCTTCTTTTGCGCAAGGTATCAAAGGGCGCTATGTTCAAAAATCTGAAACTAGAGCACAAAATTTGAAAAAATGGTAAAAAACAGGGGTGGGCCTATTAAAGGGCTTCTAGAGAAAAATAATGAGGGTGTCACGTAGTATGACTATATACGTCTTGAAGAAGAGAAACAGGCGCTTCTTTTGCGCAAGGTATCAAAGGTGCTATGTTCAAGAATCTGAAACTAGAGCACAAAATTTGAAAAAATGATAAAAACAGGAGGTTGGCCTATTCCAGGGCTTCTAGAGAAAATAATGAGGGGTGTCACGGAGTATGACTATATAGGTCTTGTAGACGAGAAACAGGCGCTTCTTTTGCGCAAGGTATCGGAGGGCGCTATGTTCAAAAATCTGAAACTAGAGCTCAAAATTTGAAAAAATGGTAAAAACAGGGGTCGGCCTATTCCAGGGCTTCTAGAGAAAAATAATGAGGGGTGTCACGGGGTATGACTATACATGTCTTGTAGAGGAGAAACAAGCGCTTCTTTTGCGCAAGGTATCAAAGGATGCTATGTTCAAAATCTGAAACTAGAGCTCAAAATTTGAAAAAAATGGTAAAAACAGGGGTGGGCCTATTCCAGGGCTTCTAGAGAAAAATAATGAGGGTGTCACGGGTATGACTATTTAGGTCTTGTAAAACAGGCGCTTCTTTTGCGCAAGGTATCGAAGGGCGCTATGTTCAAAAATCTGAAACTATAGCTCAAAATTTTTAAAAAATGGTAAAAAACAAGGAGTGGGCCTATTCCAGGGCTCCTAGAGAAAATAATGAGGAGTGTCACGGGGTATGACTATATACGTCTTGAAGAGGAGAAACAGGCGCTTCTTTTGCTGAATGTATCAAAGGGCGATATGATAACAAATCTGAAACTAGAGCACAAAATTTGAAAAAAAATGGAAAAACAGGGGTGGGCCTATTCCAGGGCTTCTAGAGAAAAATAATGAGGGTGTCACGGGGTATGATTATATAGGTCTTGTAGAAGAGAAACAGGCGCTTCTTTTGCGCAAGGTATCGAAGGGCGCTATGTTCAAAAATCTGAAACTAGAGCTCAAAATTTGAAAAAAATGGTAAAAAAAACAGGAGGGTCGGCGTATTTCAGGGCTTCTAGAGAAAAATAATGAGGGTCTCACGGGGTATGACTATATAGGTCTTGAAGAGGAGAAACAGGCGCTTCTTTTGCGCAAGATATTCAAGGGCGCTATGTTCAAAATCTGAAACTAGATATATAGGTCTGGTAGAGGAGAAACAAGCGCATCGTTTACGCAAGGTTTCAAGTGGCGCTATGTTCCAAAATTTAAAACTAGGGCAAACAATTTTAAACTTTTACTTTTATTGTTCCAATGAATGAAAGGCATTTTCCCCATGAGTGTTTTGGAATCTAGGACAGAACCATTTCGTAACTCCTTCCACTTGTAATGGGTTGAATGAACTGAGTGTCGATTTTTTATTCCCGACACGATGAAAAAACGTTGCTATGCCCAGGAGATGTATTGTCGACGATTGGTTATAATATTTCATTATCCATTTATTCACCTTTAACAAGACGTCCATTCTTTGTCCGTCACACTCGAAATGCAGAAAGTTTGTGTTTTTGCTAGGACATAGCGCTCGAAGTTAGCTTTTATGTAATTGTCGTCCAGTCCAGAGTCTTTCAGTTTCTCTGATTGGTTGAACAAATCGATGACGCACAAGGGATAAAAGTTTGACAAGTCGAAAGGATTGGTGTTACTGTTGCTGATGAGACGATTCATATTGAGGATTTTCTTGCAAAGTTGGCTGCATTTTGTACAGCCTAAATATTTTGCACTGGGTAAAAGCAGCACTGAAGTGAATGACTGGGTAGCGTTAAACGTTGACTGTTACGTGGATGTTTTGCAAACTCAATGCTGAGATGTGGGTACTCCTGTGCACGATTGTCAAAGGGTAGAACGTTTATCTAGTTCGATAGGTAATTTATCTGTAAATTAGGAGAAGCAGTAGGCAGTGCAGATAGTGGTAAGACTACAAGGAGGTATACATTTGACTTGGTTGACTGAGAGGAAGTTTTTTTCTTGCCCTTTTAAGACTGGTTTAAAGACTTGTTTAGATCACGACTCAACCTTATTTGTCAAGTAGTTATTGTAAATTACTAGATTTGATGGTATGATTATATCCTGGGAATTCATGTGAAGAGCTTCATGCTGCCTGGGATAGGCAATAACTACTATAACAAACGTCATTTTATGTAAAGCGTTTGCATAAAACCTCCTTAAGCCTTTGAAAACATTTTTTCTTAAAATGTCCTATACAAAGTCGGGAAAATGGCCATTGTTATATTATAGTTCGTTTCTGTGTGTGTTACATTTTAATGTTGTGTAGTAGTTATCCTCTTATATTTGATGCGTTTCCCTCAGTTTTAGTTTGTAACCCGGATTTGTCTTTTTCTCAATCGACTTTATTAACATGAATTTCGAACAGCGGTACACTACTGTTGCCTTTATTTAGAAAACATCCTCTAGTGTTTGATAGCGTTTGGGAAAAAATGCGATTGATGGTGACAAATCCGTAAGGCTTAGACAAGCATAAAGTTTTGACCACCTTGAAGGCTAGGTCCAAATATCTCACGGCGAATGTGTCTGGAAATTCTTGTTGTATTGTTGAAAGAGATCTTGACACAAACAAAGTTGGATCGTCTTGCGCGAGAGTTTCAGACAGTTTTGACAGAGATAGAATCAATCAGCGTTGTTGAGCCCTACTCGGACGTAGAAGTGTTCACGCTATTTTGCTTCCTTAGCACCAAGTCATCAAAAACCACCAAGATCTTACTGTTTGTGTCAATCCCCGATGGTCTGTTCGAGGACAAGCAATGACATCGATGAGTGATGTGGGACATTTACCCATAACGGATATCAGGTCGCTTATGTCATTTTGTGAGAACCTCTTCCTCAGTGCTTTTGCAGGAGTAGATAGATAGGTTGATGAAGAGACGTTTTGAACTATCGTACTATACACACCACGACCGGAGGAGTAGATTATTTAGCAGCGTCGGCTTACATCAGTCTAAAGTGTAGATAGAATACAAAGACAAACAGCCACTTCGAATTTACGACTAGCAAGGGGCGACGACGGAGGGTGGATCTAGGATATTCAACTTCGTGAGTACTACCAGTGGATGTTTCGTGAACAAACTAAATAACAACGCCCCGATCGTTTGTGGCACAACTTCACTGGACCTGGTACTAAGCCGAAAAACGATTACATACGGTAAGAACCCAAAAACCTTGGCCCATGAGTCGCTCAAGCTGTGTATCTTCATGATCTCTGCTGTTTGTACACTTCTTTGGTCCAATGGAAGGTGTGTATTCCTTATCAAATGTACCTAACTTCTTAATTAGTGATTCGAACCTTGTCACCCACGTGGAACCGAGCCGTGTAAATGAGCTGTCGATGTTCAACATAAGAATATAACAACTCGCAACTATGTGAGTGACACGAACATGCATTGTTAAATGTGCACTATTAATAATCCAAGAATGAGAAAGAAGATGGAACGCGGCATCATTTGACACCTCATCTTCACCAAAGTACAAATTGGTCTCGGCGTCTCAATAGAAAAGTTCGTTGGACGGATACATTAGCTTAAGAATTACTCAAAACATTTCGACGTAAATTCGAGAAACGATGCGTGATCGCTGTTCGTTTAGGTGAAGCTTGGACTACTGTTCTTTCTCAACAGAACAAAGAATTCACGTTTATTCTTAACATTATCAATGTTTTCTCCAAATACGACTGCATAGTGCTGCCCAAGACCAAAAAAAAATGTGACGATCAAAGTTGCTTTTTAAACGGTTTTTAAGTCAAGCATTTCCATAATACTTTGAACGGAAAAGGTTACCGAATTCCACAACAGAGAGGTCAAAGTGCTATGCCGAAAACACAACGTTGATGTCTACTCCACCGATCTTGCCAGAATGGAGGATAGTTGAGTTTTGTTGACCACTGGGACCGCCCCATGAAGGAGAAGATGATCAAATACTTTAAAGCCAAATCTACGAGCACATGCGTGATTGGTACTTAAGATAATCTCGTTCAGCAACAAAAACACCCCAAACTGTGATAGATGAAAATGACTCCAGACATGTGTCTGCAAGTCATAAGAAATATAAAGAAAATAAGGTGTACTGTAACTTGTATGCAGACATGCATCCAATACAGTAGGGTCCGTTCCCGTAATTACTAATTCCCACGATTTCAACGATGAGAAAATACAGGGTTGCCGAACTTCTGAATACCTCTTACCGCATCGATAAGGTATTGCGAAGTCGAAATCGAGGTGATGTATCAGTATAATCAAATAAGGGTACCACGTTTTATTTTTTATAGCAGCAACGAGAACACCATCAAACAATTGACCTTTCGACTAATTTCAACAAAGGTGCCAACAGATCATCTGTCCTCTTATTTGTTTTTCATCTCTGTTGTATCGCATCGTAGGTATTCAATCATCTCCTTAAGAAGGTTTTAATATAAAGATAAGAAGATGAGGTATAAGTACTAATGAGACAACTCTCCACAAATGACAAAATGACACAGGCATTAACAAATGTATGTCACCGTTCGGTCTTACGTCCATAAGAATCAAAGTAAATCTTTAACTGGTTGCACTAGTAACTCGAATTTAGCTTGAACGGACAAAAACGCATTAACGGCATTTAAAAGATTAATGAAAATTGAATAAAGATTGACAAAAATTAAAATTATTTTAATGCATTTCAATCTATATCAAATCATTTAATACCAGTCAAATAGATTCCCTTGCGGTCATTCAAGTTAATTTGAGATGTGGTTAAACTGCGTCAAACTAATTAGCCACGCCCCGTTAAACGGAATCAAACTGATGTCAAGTCCTTTTAAACTTTAAAGTGTCCGCCTTTTGTAAGGTAAATCACTCAAACAGAACAGCATCCTCATGTATCTATCATTAATCCGCTCCGAGCGTTATCGATTTAAGATATTTTACTGGTGGTTAGTTTTATATATGTTTTCCAATATTTAATGTTATACGTAATGTTTTATATGTATATTCATAATTGGAATGTATAATGTTATACAAGTGGTGAGACTTTAATAAAATTTTAATCTGAATCTGGGACTATTATACTAACGGGACTGGAAACTGATCGATCTGTTGAGATTTCATTGTCCCGATAGCGGATTATTGATTTTTTGTTTTGATTGACAGCTTATCGTGCCACGTGGTTAATTAGCCTTCGGTACATGTAAACAATTGATTTCGGCGAACAAGTCAGCTTATAGAATACCGTTAAAATTGGTGGACTTGAAATTGAAAAAAAAATAATTAAATGCAAAAAAAAATAAAATAAAATATATGAATAACAAAACTATTTTAACAAATTAAATATATTTACTTGAAATAAATGTTTTCACACAGGAATAAACTAATGCCGGTTAAAACTGGGACAAGTTCTTGGAAAAAGTAGTTTTGAAAGATAAATACTTTTCATATTGTTAACGAAAAATTATTAATAAGTAGTCAATATATTAGTGTTGAAAATAAAACAAATAAAGTCGAAATGCCGGCGCTTTACTTGACCGCTAAGAAAACAACGTGTCGCCGAAAGTTAACAGATCATAATTAATCCTAATAAAACAATAAATGTGCAATAAAAACAATGTTGGCAATTTCAGTTCATAATTAATCCCTATAACAAAAGTTACCCGTGGTCTAATAAAAACATAGCCACATTGTTTTGAACTTTTCTAAATTTCGTGTTTACACCTAAATTTCAATATGGCAGAAATAGCAGTGAAAGGGCCTACTTTTGTAGTTCTGATTGTGGAACTTATTGAACATATTTTCACGAAGTCATATGCTTATGCCACCCGAAGACCATTACTAAGCAAAAAACACCCCGATTTTAATACAAATATTGCACATATAAATAGGAGTAAGCAATTTTATAGGAACAGTATAATTTATTTGAACCCTGCATGTGGTTTCCGTTTGTAATGAGAATGAGATTTATATTCTACTTTTCACTTTAAAATGTGTCAATAAAAATAGGCCAATCCAACCTATAACCTATAAATATGATTTTACAACAAACCGAACTCGCGTATCTCTTTTCAATCAATAGTTTTAAGAAATTTTATGAATCATACTTGTTTTCCCTGCGTCCCGACGCTATTATCATCCTGAAAAAATTCAACCTTTAGTTGTCGTTTTTTACACTTAAGCCGGGATTTGGTGATTATTAACAACTGTCATAGATCGAGATATCTTTTATCATTAAAGTAATCGTGTTTACATTAAGGATTATCATTTCGAATAACTATTAAAAATAAAAACAAATTACAAAGATTATACGATCAAAACACGCTGTCACTGTCAAAACAATATGGCGTAACGATAAATCTCGCGCAGGTAAAGTCTCGTTCTAACGACCGTGATGTTGAGTATATTTACACTGATTGGTGTAACAGTTTCCAGTCCCGTTAGTATAATAGTCCCCGTCTGAATATATAAACATGCTTCACAATTAAGATAAACGAATGAACAATAGATATGTAACTAAATTTATAAATATTGAGGCACGATTTAAAAAGCACAAAGTGTTAATCTGTTAAAATAAAATAGCTCTTTATATCAAATTATTCGTTTTCAATATTGCCTACTAATATGAAAACTCGTGGCATGTAAGTAAGGTATGGTCTTTTAAATATACTTGCGAAAAAATAAAAACCGGAAAGATAATAAGAAGGTCGTAATTGTGCTCATTACAAACCTAGAAGTGAAAGATGTTTTTTTAATCAATAGACAATAAATAGATTTGAATTACATTTGAGAGGTGAAATGATCACTTATATTTCTGTATAAGTCATTGTGTACATAGTTTTAATAGATGCATATTATATTTTTGGTAAAAAAAAAAACATTAACATTTATACCGACATTTAAAATAGCTTGTAATTAAAAACATTTTTTGTGAAATAATGAAATTGATATAGATGAGCTTGACATTTGTTGAATTCATTTAGTAAACAGTTTCGTCTTGCTAAAACTTGTAATTAAAGTAACAGCTCAATGAACTTTTAAACCTGTTTAAAATTGTAATATCGGTCACTGGTTAAAATGTGTGTTATTTGTGTAAAAGCAGCAAACGACAAATGAAAATTAAAGTGGGGTTACGAAAGGATTCTCGTTATGTCCGCATGTAAAATAATTCTTGCAATCAATGAACATTTGACGGACTGGACTGGCTATTAAGCCCTTGCACAGTCGGCCCTGGCCCAAAAGAAATATTTAAAAAAAACTTTATTTTATATTTGCGGCATTCAAAACGTTTATAAGACCAAAGGTAACTTAAACATTGTAAAGCAGGTCGGATTAAATGTTTCTGTCATATAATTGTGTAAGGCATATTTAAGCGATAATTACTAGATAAAAAAATAATTGGCTATTCTAACTTCCCAAGTTTAATCTAGGTGCTCTCGTAGGCCACGTTTAATATTCAAATAAATTTCATTGGTCGGGATTTCATAATGTGTTATATGAAATTATCTTGAAAATAATTGCGGGAAAGGGCTGTTAAAGTGCGAGAAGGAAACACTTTTTCTTTTTGCGGAACGTGCTACAAATAAAGACCTGCGATTGTTTGTCAATAACTCAAATTTACAAAATAGTAAAATATAACTGATGATCAATGTCAAAATTATTGGAAAGTTTTGTGATCATGACACCACCTATGTTATGTAGTATAAATACTCAATTTGTCAATTATACCACATCTTCTTATTTGTATATTAATCATGTCAAAATACGAAAATGTAACGAATAGTGAAGTATTGTGTCCATGCATGACGATATCAAAGTCGCGTACATATACGAAGAGAAGATGTGATAAAGACGTAAAAGAGACAGCAACTCAACCACACAACATACCAGAATGTGAACAGTTAGCTCTTGTGTGCATCATTTCCTTGGGATTTGACTTTAAAAGATATTACTACTTTTGCCTGAACATACCGGAATCGTTACTATTTTCTCGGAAAAGTAAGGTATTTATTTCCGGAAACGTAGACTTATAGCGGAAACGTATTCTTTTTCCCGGGAAAGTAATGCCAAATTTTATATGAGCAGTGTATTAGTTTTAATGTCAGTATATAAAGCATTAACTAGTGTTAATGTCTATGGATGTATTAGTTACAGTTGCATACTAATTGAGAGATCGTCCTGTTTGATGTTCTTCGTGTGGAAATTATTCTTGCTTCAGCATGCATCTTTACTTTGTTCCTCTAAAGAGATCCTCATTTACCCTTACATTATAAAAGTTTGTGGACTCGTATGTATTTAGGGAATGGCACTCTCCATGTATCGTACCTTAAAAAAAAAAAAACTTTCGTATATTTTACGTTTCAGAGTCCAACATGTATGTTGAATTTTACTCAGAAAATAGAAAGTTGATATCAGCGCGGGTTATGCTTAAAGTTAACCTTTTATTCTATATGTCAGATAACCTACTTGTGTTTATGTTGGATTGCTGTCTGATTGACGAATAGCCGTAATTTTATCCCTATATTTTTTTTTTTTTTTTTTTTTTAGGGATGCATCCAATCGCACCTTTTCATTTGAAATATATTTCCGTGGCGTAACCTCAAAAGATTAGTTACTTCAATAAAAAAAATGTAAGCGAAAATGAAACCTCTTCTCGCATGTTGCTCTTTGTGTAATTGTTCTCTTCGACAAAATTAAATATAAAGAAGTCACAATTTGGTTCCTAAATAGATATTTTTTAAAACCCGGGGCCTAAAGCTAGGTAAAGCCTATCTCTTGATAAAGTTTCTTAAATTCGACAACTTTTAGATACCAACCGTGCGAGGGCTCAGTCTGTATAGCCAGCCAAGGTCGTTAAAACTTTTATCATCCTTGTAGAGATTTTTTGAAAATACGATGGTTTTTGCCTTTTTCGAAACTAAAACATGATCAAATATAATTGGTGGCCTTCTATTTTCATGTTGTTGTCTCTTTTACATATTCCCCATTTCCATTCTTAATTTTAGATAAAGTAAAAAATTATGATAAACAAATGTATTCTTGTTGTCAGATCAAAATACACTTAACAAGCCAGTGCGATAAAATTCCATTCGCTACTATTACGTAATATATATATCACGATATCTCAGTAGCATGAGTTCGAATCCCGGCGAGGGAAGAACAAAAAATTTGCGAAAGCAAATTTACAGATCTAACATTGTTGGGTTGATGCTTAGACGAGTTGTATATATATATATATATAAGTCCTGTGTCCAAGTGAGAAATAACTACATGTGGTTTGTATATCAGGGAAGAATTGACAACGGGTGGTATGTATACTAAAATATTTATCGTCTTCCATTATACATGACGTTGTGGATGAAAATTATTGACAAAAGAATAAAGAAAACAGAAAATAACCAGACAAATATATAGAAAAGAAAATGATGAGGTACTAGAGTATATGGAATAAAGAATGATCAGCAAAAGGTATAACGGATAGAAAAAATTGCTTAAAATGATAGAATACAGAAATTATTAATCCCCATTCAGACCCTCATAATCTGACGATGACATTTAGCTTTAGGGCAATTATGGGCAAACGACCAACAACACAGTGTTTTTACGAAAGTTTACATACAAGCTAATTTTACAAAATCAACTTGAATATGTAATAAAATTATATCTATATCTTCATGTGATAAATGGGTTTGAAGTTTTCGACATTTACTAAAAATTTCGGTTGATTGTACATTTCTGTCTCC
Organism: Mytilus coruscus; assembly: GCA_017311375.1. NCBI lineage: Eukaryota > Metazoa > Mollusca > Bivalvia > Mytilida > Mytilidae > Mytilus > Mytilus coruscus. The sequence goes on from CM029603.1 coordinate 87,730,698, forward strand.
TTAAATTTTGTTTCAAAAGATAAAATATGCGGATTTCGATAAAGAGATAAGGAATATCTTCGTTACAAAATTGGGCTCTACATTTGTGTAACAATCCTTATTAAAAATCCAATTTGTTAAAAGAAATTGATTTTAGAAGAAAAAAAACTGCATTTTTGTCGTTTATTTATCTAGTTGAAAAAAGTCGGTTATTTCTTCATAAAAGTTGGAACGAATAATCTTCATCAGAGACATATAGTAATTGTAATTTGTATGGGGGTATTACGTTTCCGCATTTTTAGCAAAAATTCAGTTCACGTTTCCACATTTTCGTGCATTACTTTTCCGAAATAAATAGATACCACTTTTCCGCATTTTTACCTGTATTTCACATATAAAAAATGGTAATAATGATATATCGGTATAAGACTTTATTATCAAATATGGTCATCTCCTCCCGACACAGAAACCAAAAAGAACCACAACTGGGCCGGAATCGTTTCTCCCAGTTCTATGCATGTCACACAATTATATTTATTTTATGGACGTTTTGCAGAAGATCCAAACAACAACTTACATCAAAATTCGGTCTTTATCAGCAATAGCACAGTTCGTAAAAGTGATCGCGAACTTGCTGAATTCGTATCCGAACAGTTTGTCAATTATGGTAGAGAATAGAATACGAGGTTAGACTTTATAAAGTCAGTTGGCTACAAGTTTACCGCGTTAAACTGTGCTACGTGTACTGTATAATAGTATACTGACGCTTAAAATATATATAAACTTTAAGTGCTGAACATTGACTTTTAATTGATATATGACCATGTGTGATTTTCATCATTTTAAGTTGATACATTAGTAGTTTCATTTTAGTCATAAAGACTTATCCTGCTCGAAGTCCTACTTCCACCCAGTTGGTGAGTAAGGGGGAGGAGGGGGGCATACATTAAAAATTTAAATGCGGAAACGTAAATAACCTTTAATAAAATCAATGTAAAAACAATGCGGAAAAGAGTACTATAAAAATGCGGAAACGTAAGAATTTTAATGCGGAAACGTAAGAATTCTAATGCGGAAACGTAAAACGCCGAATTGTATTATATGTCTCTGTCATCATACAGTATCATGCCAAACGCCATTTTTAAAAGAGGGGGTCCATGTTCTCGTTTTAAGCTAATGGTTAAATCTCAAAAGCTGCATCTTTTTCCGATATTTCACAGTTTGATGTCGCAAAAAATAACATTTTATGGCACAGCATTTAATCAATTAATGTGTCGATAAAAAGAACGAATTCTACAATATATAAAATTCTGTCAAAAATGTGTAATAAGAGTTTTAAAGTCCGACAGGAAATCGCTTGAATACCTGGACGTGTCACCTCACAATACATCTTGGAACAATTTCTTCAGCCATGCTGGTGAACAGATAAGGAAGGTCCAAATTTATTTAAAGAAGTTTACAAAACCGTTTTACATAGAGAATTATGAAAACTAGACTTTCAAAAACATTTCTACACGGAACACTTATTTATGACTTTGAACTTTGACTTTTAACTAATTTCCATTAATATGACTTTTTCAAAACTTAATAAAAATTAGTTTCAAAACGATTCCTTATTTAAAATTAAAAAATATGTTATTATTTTAATGTGGCACGCGCTCTTCTTGTGTAATGTCTAATCATCTTGTTAATTGATCAATAAATCTTTAAGAAATAACTTCAACCTAAAAATAATAATTCTTGTGTTTTCGTAATTAGAAGAGATAAAGAGGTATTAATTTTATGCCAGCGTGCATTCCATCTACGTTAGACAAACGCCATACATACGCCACCATCCGTTACTTGAACGCCCGATACACACTTATGTACGCTTCTCGTACGCCCAATGCACGCTTAAAGCTCGTTGTACTCACAATACAGATATGATTGACAAGTTGAATGCATCCAAAATTACTAGCGTGTTGGCAGCGTGCATGATTTTTAACACGCCCGGCGTACGTCGGAGCTAAACGCTGATGTGTGACGCCGGTATTAAAGTCATATGAAACCTCAAATTAAAAATATGCATATGTTTTTTATAACAAAATGGATAGTTGTCATTATTAAACTTATGTACAAGTGTTATACAAGTGCTCAATATCCATGCTTCTTTGTTGCTTGATTTGTTTGACAAAAAACATCAGATAATATAATATCTTGTGGAAAAACTACATTTGACGGTACGTTTATTTTTATTCATAACACTATCCCATCATGGGCTTGCCCCAGTTAAAGGAGCTTAGTGCACAAAGGCGGCCTAGGTGGTGTTTAGAAGCTCTCGTTAATTCAGTCTCCTGATATAAAGGCTCCAAGGCGGCACATTTGTAGAAATACCGTAAAGGGCCTCCTTAGTGCACTAAGAATAAGAAAAATGTGCACTAAGGACCTGGTGGAATGATACAGCTGTCACAAAGGACATGGCATATAGAAATAGACTTTGTAAAAATACATTATTTCAAATTTTATGATCATATCTTTTGTGAGGGGGTCTTTTGTAATTAGAAAGTTATTTTATGTTTTATCGACACGCGCCTTTATCAGATGAGTGTCACCTGTGTAATCGATAGAAATTCATGTTCGCTCAACCTTGACCGTTTAGAATCCACTTTGTATACTGATTAAACATGTAAAATTGAAGATGAGAAACATATTATATTAGACTGTCCTTTATATGCAGATTTACGTGAACGTTTATTTTATGAAGTTAAAAGAAGTAATGGTGATTTTAGTATTTTATCTGATGATGATAAGTTTATACATCTTTTTAAAAGTACTGTTTTTTGGTGTGGTTGACAAGACCTGCTGTAATATTCTAAGTAGAAGAAATTGTTTTTTTTTATATGCTTGATTGATAGTGATGTTTTTACAGACCTGAAATATTTTATAGACATGATAAATGCAGTTATATGGTGTTTTTGTATTTCTGTCTGTTATATTTTTTACTTCTATGTAATAGCGTATTTTCTACTCTTATTTTTAGCTCACCTTGCGTCCGTCGTCGTTAGCTTTTACAAAATCTTCTCCTCTGAAATCACTGGGCCAAATTTTAGTTATAGAACGGTAATTTTGTTCAACCGAAATACTTTTAATGGGTACACATACTAGATTTACTAAGGATAAGATTATAAGAGTTTTATTTAGAAGCAAGAATGTATGGTTTACATTATTTTTAAATGCATCAGCGTTATATTAATAACATAATTGAATTTTATAATTATATAAAATACACATATGGCGGAGAATGACAATAAAAACAATGACATCCGTAATAAAGGTATATTTCATAGAACACAATTTAATATGATTATTAATTCTCTTTTGAAAATAATATTTCCTCTTGAAGTCTTTCTATGTCACTTCTATAATCGGGTTTTGAAGAATATGTTTTACTCTCAAATGTCTTTCAAGGTATAATGAAAGTATGAAAACTATAGAGTTGTAAATGTGGAAATGAAATCTCAGAAGCATTTTTTCTCAATTTCTATCTCAAAACTGGCTTCTTTAAAAAAAAACAAGTTTATTAAAGCAATTTCTTTCAAAACAAAATAAAACAAAGGCAAAGTAAACATAAAATTCAATTTTAATTTTCTTTCATCAGCTTGAAATTATAACACCCTAAACCGTTAGGTTTATTCAACAACTATCATTAATCAATTAGTAACGATCAAAAGACGATTGTTATTTGGATATGGTTGATTGAACTTAATGATTGGGAATTTGCAATAAGCCGTTGGTCACGTGCCGAGTGGCACGCGCTGATTAAAAAGTCATTTTACTTCAAAATTACAATATCTATTGATACCAAACTTTATATTTATGAGTTATGTACTCATATCCTCTTATATCCATGTTCTTTGTGGTCTTAAAACATCGTTTTAGTGTCCTTAGTGCACTAAGAAGTCCTTTGCGGTATATCTACACACCGTTTCATTTTAAAGATACTATATGTTTTGCATTGTTTGCACATTGAACACAAACAAATCTAAAAAATAAGGAGATGTGGTATAATCTCTCGTCAAGAGACCAAATAACACAGAAATTAACAACTAAGCGTTTTTTGCCTTCTACTATACATCTGACGGTGACATTTAGCTTTAGGGCAATTTAGTGACCAGAGAGAAGAGATATAACCTTATGTAGAAAAATCATTTGAAAGGTAAATATTATTAGGGTCATCCGGAATGATGAAAATACTTTAGATACACAACGTATTTCTTTTAATTTATGCCATTCAATTTTGATACTGCATGTTTTAAATCAGTAATATCTTATGATTCATATTAGCGTTAGTCAAACTATAAGCAATGTGTCAGTATTTCAATTAGTTATAAGTTCTAACGAGTGACATTGGCCGATCTGAGCTGTGATACTTCTAATTATTTAGTTTGATTTTAGATGATCTGTTATAATACTCAAAGTGTTTTGACATTTGAAATAATAATAATTCGAACTTAACTATTCATTTTCTTACTAGCGTCAACAACTGGTAAATGCCAAATGTGTTGGTAATTCGTATACTAGTAAAATTAGAAGATACGGGGATGTCGTGTGACTCGTGTCTGTGGATTGGATATTAGGAAGTGATAATGAAATGATATCCTCAGGCCTAGACCATGTTTAATACACGTGATTTGCGTTATCGTTATATCCGAGACAGTCCATGCGAAAAGGTACAAAAGTCTCGTTGAATTTTACAGATTACGATATTAAAGTTCGATAAAATATTTTCAAAAAACTATTTCTATCAATGTCAACATTCATAAAATTGTGAATTTATGTAGTAATCGTAGATCACGAAATATAACAACTGAATTATTCGGGTTACACCACCTCTATATTCTGTTATCTAGTTTTTTTGCCTCGCTTCTTATTAACTTAGTTTCCTCACAATTCTCAAATCTGTAAACCCAATTCATATACTTATAAATGGTGGTCCCGTTTACAGCCTCATACATGTAAATGATAATTGAAACAACTTGAAACAAAAAAAACACAAATATTAGTGTATGCATGGGCTTTTAGAAATATTAGTCCCCGATTCGTTAAAATGTAGATCTTAATAAGAATACAATAGCAGTTTATCTATGATTTCACCTTTATTCTTTATAAAATATCAATTCATTCTTTTCTGGATTTAAGGGAGGGGGGAGAGAGAATGATGGGCGGAGTTTTATTTTTTTTTTGACAAATTGCTTATTTCCTTTAAATATAAGGGACGAAAAAATACTTCCTTTCGTTAAAAAAAATCTTGTTTCATTGTATTAAAAATAAATAGATTAATTTGTTGCTGAATAATTTCACAAAAAAAGACAATTCGAAAAAAAAATATAACCATGTTTAACCTCGCCGCATTTTTGCGCCTGTCACAAGTCAGGAGCCTCTGGCCTTTGTTAGTCTTGTATAATTTTAATTTTAGTTTCTTTTATATATTTCGGAGTTGAGTATGACGTCCATTATCCCCATTTTCATTCCCAATTTCATTTACAAGAACATTAAATGTGAGTAATCTCTTTTGGTATGAAGACATGTTCCATATATTAATACAGCATCAACATTCTCAAAACTAATGTTTAGGCACTTGCTGATTTTCTTTGATATTGCCGAAAATCGGTGAACCGTAAGACACGTGTCAAAGAACATATCTGATTACACTATTATCTTGAAAAAATGAAAAAAATAATTATTTTGCATGAGAAAATAACCCTTTAGATATGTTTGCCATAAAAATACATTGGGACTTATTATTGTTGTTTTTTTTAATTCAACATCTATAGTCGAAAATCTTAGGTGTACATCGGTTAATTGAATGATAGAATATAAAAAAGAAATGTCCCCCCTTTCGAGATTGGTCATTACATAAGTGTGTGCTAAATTTTGGAGACCGAGGACTAACAGACTACGAACAGCAAAAAGTGGATACAATATTTGATATGCATGAAAGAACGTTGGACACACAATAATGATTTAACTGAAAAATTTCAACTAGCACATGATACCCTATGAATATTAACATACTTGAACTCTTCTAAGGGATTTAATTCTGGACAAAAACAAATTCAGTATATGTTAAATGGACAAACAAACAACAGCACTCATTGATGGATACACTTGCGGCTTAATTCATTTTAAAGCACAATTTGAATGATTGATTAATGGTTGTTTAATGTCCAGTGGCAAACATTTCATACATGTTCAATGCGAGAAGTCGTTTCAGAAATAAATTATGAAGTATAAGGTATACCAAAATGTTAAAATGTTATCATCGTTTAGCAAAAGGAAATTTTCTTAGCTATTAGAATTGGTGCGTCAATATTTTCTTACAAACTTATATCTTTTGCTTTAAAATTAACACATACATGGTTCTGATCTTATTAAAACAATGTCACTTAAGTCTCGAGAATTATTCGTATATTTGGGCTTTTAAACTCCGCTGCATTTGTTTGCACCTGCCTAACCTGCTGTTTAGTGGTTGTTGTTTGATTATGTATTTCAAAAGTCGAATATATAGACCGTTAGTTTTTCCGTTTGAATGGTTCTACACTTGTCATTTTGGGGCACCTTATAGCTTGCTGCTCGGTGTTAGCCAAGACTTCGTGTTGAAGGCAGATGAGTAAAATTGTATAGTTTTACACGTATGAATTTAGTAATGACTAGCAGAGCACTATCAGACTTAAGACAAACAGTGTTGCTGTATATTTGGTATCCGGTATACGAGTAAGGGCGCATTTAAAACTGTTTAAGCTAAACGAAATTTTAATTTTCCAAGTGAATTAGACCAAAAAAAAGATATGTTTTAATGTGAATTTTAAAAGTTCGGGACGGAATTGGTTCAATTAAATTTGCTTAACGTACCGTGGCAAATATTATTGCATATTCTCGACGAAATTACATTTTGATCAGACGATACGTTCATATAGATTAATGTTTGCGTACAATATCCATTGGCATTCATCATGCACGCTCAGTTTGGTACCTTTATTGGCTATTAAATAACTACCAGCTTTCTCGTTTTATTTCAAGCAAAATAATTTTTTTTTTTTATCACAGTCACTTTTTTTTAATCTCAAGAGCTGATTATACTTTTCGCTGCATTTTAAAGATCTGGCATCATTAACTATAAAAACTTAGTTTACACATGTATTTGTCATTACTTCCTTTTAATTGTGAATATTTGTAAGAGGTACAATTTTACTTTTCTGACTAAAATCGATAACACTCGGAACGGTAAAACGATAGATACACGCGGATGCTGTACCGCTTGAGTGATTTACCTTACAAAAGGCGGACACTTTAAAGTTTAAAAGGACTTAACATCAGTTTGATTCCGTTTAACGGGGCGTGGCTAATTAGTTTGACGCAGTTTAACCACATCTCAAATTAACTTGAATGACCGCAAGGAATCTATTTGACTGGTATTGAAATGATTTGATATGGATTGAAATGCATTAAAATAATTTTTAATTTTGTCAATCTTTATTCAATTTTCATTAATCTTTTTAAATGCCGTTAATGCGTTTTGTCCGTTCAAGCTAAATTCGAGTTACTAGTGTTGCCTTAAACCAACACGTCCAATTTGTCTCTAGATCCGTTCGTGGTTAGTTGGGTAAGTCTAATACTTCAAATCGTTCACCTCTTGCTCGAGTTCCAACTTTGACGAGGGTGTTTTGGTGGAAATTATTATGCACCTATGTATAGTTATACATTTATTTATATCAGATAATGCCCGCTCGTGGACGAGGGTACTTATATCGTGTTTAAGGATGTGGCGCTTGGATTGTCATCAACGGCTGAAATGGCCTTTTGTGACATTTGAATGAATAATCGCTCAATAGGCCGTATCTTGTCATGGTCTACAACTGTCAGTCTTAAAATCTTTCCATGATCTATCATTGGTAAAGTTAACTGGTCTGTATGAAGTTTTACTATTATAGCTTTTAAAAGCGCAGAAATCTTGGCCAATTTTGTTTTATTCTGGTACAAAAGCGCTGATATTAATAAACTGTTGAAAATAATACAAAGTAGACTGTCAATTAAGTCTGTAAGTGTATATAGAACTTTAGGTTGTATACCGGTTGTCCTTCGCACTAAAGTTCTTTCATCTTCATCGTTTTCTTTTCGAAATACCCTTGAACAAAATTCAGCCAGTAATCAGCCTTCTCTTTATCAGTACTTACATTACACTTTTTACAATCTCTTTTATCATGTAATTCGGGTGGGGAGTATTTTCATTTCGACTTTTCATATGACAAGAAATTATTATAATTAGTCTTTGCTGACTCTGATATGCCTTTTCATGGGTTTTACGTTCTTGTCTGACATTTGAGTTGGCTTAATTCATCATTAAAATTTTAGTTCCTTCCGACATAATTTATCATAGCATCTCTAGAAGCCTTGCGCAAACGATGCGCCTGTTTTCCATATACAAAACCTATTGTTGAAAATACCGCCGGATTTAAGACGTCGCGTTTTACCGATTTGAATCTAGGGTTGACGTCAGTGTGCGATGTAGCCTTAGCACCTCTGATATATATGAAGTAAACGTTAAACTGTATGGTTGTGCTGTTTCTGTATAACGATAGTAGAAATAGCCCCGACATTTATGGTGCCGTGGCCAAAGGGAAAATGGATAGAAAGCTAAAAGCCATTAGTTCCGGACATAAAGGAGCAATTACAAGACCTTGGAAGAATTTTGGAACATAAGAGATAGTTCCGATATAGAAATTAAGGAGTCACAGCTATTTTAGATTCCGTGCAACAGATCTAGAAAAGGGTAATTCTTATAGATCTTAACGATAAAATTGTGGACGCTAGCTCGGATGAAGAAGTGGTGGATAAAATTTAGAAAACAGATGAGCAGAACCGAGTTCAATTTAGATTAAAAAATCTGTCATGTTAGAAAACTCTTTCAATCCTCACAATCAACTATTTATAATTTACCCGTCAATACTACCGTTGTTCAAGCTAATATTGTTACTCCCTCTTATACACTCATGAATGCCTTGATTTTACCTACAGCCAATAGTGTGCCCGCAAGCGACTCATCTCAATTGAACCCATACTCCAATTGATTCACGTCGAAATCTGTTGTACAATCAAATTCACCATCGTTTTATACTAGTAATCCCTAGTATATTAGAGATTATTCCTATCACAAACCAGTCTGAGCGTATTTCAAGTTTACATTCGTCTACTAGCGCAAAAATCATTACCACAAATAACCAAAGTTGAACTTACCTACCTTTAAAGGGAATATTCTGAATTGGCAATCCTTTTGGGATTCATATGAGACATCTATTCACACATATCCCACACTCAGTGAGGTACAAAGTTTAACTTCTTAAAGTCGCTCCTACAAGGAGAAGCGTTTCAGACCATATCAGGTTTTGCTATGACAAAGACTAACTACGGAAAATCTATTTTGTTGTACAAGAGAGGTATGAACAGATAATACTATAATATAAAAATATATGCAAGCTCTACTTGATATTTCGCCGCCGATTTATACTTTAATAAGCCTACGCAATTATTTTGACAAAACTGGTACTTACGTACGAGGTCTAGAGTCACTCGGACAGAGTGATGACGCTTATGTTTCACTACTTGTACCGGTTATTCTAAACTTGCAGCCCGCAGAAATACGCCAGAACTTAGCTGGAGAACACGGACTATCAAGTTGGAATTTGAAAGATTTGAGGAAGAGTATACTTAACGAAATTAAAATCATGGAGGCAGGACAAAATACAGGTACTTATCTTGATTCTATAGACCACCTGTTTTAAAACACATCTATAAGTCCATACCACACAGGAAATAATTCACCACAAGGATAAACACAACAAACAACGAGAAGAAAAGCGAGCCCCGGAATATTAAGAAGATACCATTTGTTTTGTAAAGACATACATGCGCCAACATACTGTACCAAGGTTAGTGATCCTAAAGCCCACATATCTATAGTCAAACGAGACAATTTGTGCTTAAATTGTTTAGGGAATCGTCATGCTAATGAGTGTAAATCATAACGAACGTGTAGGCAATGTAACCAGAGACATCATTCCAGCTTATGTAATGTAACCATGATAACATGGAAACTGCAAGCAATCCAGATAAGCAGAATAATCTAAGTCTGAATCAATTTACATCTCTAAATTTCATTAATGATACTTAAAACAAGGAAGATACGACAATTTTACGATCTTTGACACAGATGCGCACAAATGTGCTATTGAAGACGGTTGAAGTATGGATACTAATTGATGAAGGTGCACAAAATCTTTTTGAAAGATTATCTAGCGAACAAATTAAATTTGAAAACTGAAGGAGTTGAAGATGTACACCTATCGGCATTTGGAAAGGACAACACCAGCACGAGAGAACTACGTAAATCCACCGTATACATTGAAACAGAAAATAAGCGTAAATTTCCAATTGAAGATATAAGTGTACCTACAATAGCAGTCTCACTTCAGAATCACATGCGCTACGTTAACCGAGATATGAACTACCTAAAAGGATTAAGACTCGCTCATCCAGTTACTAAAGAAGAATCTTCTGAAATTTCTTTCCTTATTGGTGCCGACAATGATTGGGATTTTATTGAAGACGAGGTTATACGAGGAGATAGACCAATCGTGGGAAGATCAAAGCTTGGGTATTTGCTATCAGGACCCTTATAGTCAGGTATAGCACATTTGTTTACGACAGATTGCATCTTTAACGTACTAGTTTCGCACAAATCAGAAGAATTTAACTTGGAAGCGTTCTGGAAACTTGAATCGATAGGGATAATTTCATCCGAAAATCAAGAGAAAGAGAAAATTATTTGAAAGACTATCAGGATTCATTAATTGAATTTCTAGGAGATAGGTATTCGGCGAAATTACCATGGAAACAAGATTACGAAGAATTCCCGTCAAATTATGATGCCGCAAAAGGAGATCGGAGAACGTTATCAGAAGAATAGACAAAGATGCGACCATACGAAATACAGAGCTAAAATAGAAGAATAGGAACGTCGCGGATTTATTGAGAGGGTTGATGAATCAGAACCGACAGTAAACAAAGTACATTATGTACCACACCATGCCGTTGTCAAGAAAGATTTCAGTACAATACAAATACGTATAGTGTATGACTGCAGTTGTAATGATTTCGACTTCATCGTTATGCTATCACTACCGATATTGAGAAGGCTTTTTACATGTGGGACTCAACAAATTTCTATGGTTAAGTAACCCTTCAGGGTAATCAGTCCGTGAATGACGTATAGATTTAAAGTAGTATTATTTGGAGCAACTTGCTCACCATTTATCTTGAGCACTACCCTAGCCCTGTTGAAACATTTACAGCAAACCAACAGCAATACCGCAAGAATGCTTGAACAGGATTTATATGTAGATAACATTTTGATTAGCATTAACAGAGAGAATGACGCTTTAAACTACTTTGAGCAAGCACGGAAAATGATGAGTAAGGCAGGTTTTAATCTAAGGTTTTGGAATTCGAACAGCGTAAAGGTACGACAACAAGCAGTATCTCAGAATGTTTTAGATACGGACAGAGACACGAACGTATTGGGAATGAGAAAGAATAGCCACACCGATTATCTTTTCTATCCACACAAGGAAGAAATTACGACAAAACTTGTAACTAAAGGAGAAATATTGAGATATTCATCCGGAATTTACAATCCTCTAGGATTACTGAGTCCAGTGACAATTACGGCTAAAATTTTAATGCAAGAAATATGAAAACTTGGATTATAATGGGATAGTTTAATAGAAGGGACATATGTAACCAATGGATCAGTATACGCGATAATATTGAGACCGCAACACAAACAGTATTTCCTCAATATTACTTCACTGAGACAGTATCAGCAAATCACAGTCTTCACATATTTGTTGACGCAAGTACAAAGGCATATGGTGCGGCAGGATATATATGTAACGTACACGAGACAGCACTTGTAATGGCAAAGTCACAAGTATCACCTATAAAGAAAATTACACTCCTTGAGTTAATGTCAGCCGTAATCGGAGCACGCTTGACTAAACACCTTCAATCAACGTTGGAGTGCAAAACATAAATTTTGGTCGGATAGCCAGATCGTTTTAAACTAGCTTAAGTCAACAAAGACATTAAAAAGTTTCATACAAAATCGCGTGAATGAAATAAACGAATTGACAAAATCATGGGAATGGAAGTATTGTCCCTACAAGCGATAACCCAGCTGATCTAGTAACACGAAGGATAACGACCGAGCAATACACAAACAACACATTATGGATACAAGGTCCGCATTGGTTAACAGACAGTTCAACTTACCCAAAATCAACATCAATCGACACGTCTTTATCCGTTTTGTTAACAGAAAATGACAATACAGGTATTAGCTAACCAAAGGACGATTCGATTTGTCAACTTGGAATTAACTTTATCATTTATATTGAACGTTATTCGTCGTACCAGAAACTGTTACGTATCACGTCATATGTACTACGGTTTATAGAAAACTGTAAAATTGAAAAGAGTTTAAGGACATTAGAACATTTAAAACCAAGTGAACTATCCAAATCTGTGGAGGTATGGATTCGAAATTGCCAGGAGACGGCTTTTGCTACGGAATATAACGCATTGAAGTATAACAGTAAAACACGGAACAGTTAACTAAGAATCAGACAATTAAGATTATTTCTTGACGACAGGAACATCATCAGATGTTGAGGAAGAATCAAGAATCGCCCTTATCGGAGTCCACAATTTTCCGTATATCTTACCTATCGATCATACAATTACTAAACTTATTGTATTAGATGCCCATGAAAGAATTTGTCATTCCGGAGTAAATGCCACAATCGTGCATTTGAGACAAAGTTTTGGAAAACCTGCAATCTGACAGTTTGTTCGAAAACACTCGGGAAATGTGTTACTTGTAGAAAGGTGGTTGGACAACCATATGCAGCACCGTATCTACTACCATTGCTTTAGATTTGTGTACAAGAAGTTGACCCTTTTACAGCTACAGGGATAGATTTCACAGGCGCATTACAAGTAAAAGATAACGATAATGTCATAAAGAAAGTCTATATATGTTTATTCACTTGCGCCTCTACGAGAGCGATACATCTTGAAGTCGTTACAAATTTGTCAGTAGAAACTTTTACAAGCTTTTCATCGCTTTTAAGCAGGCATGGGGTAATGCTAATTTGTAATTTTAATGCCCTGTAATGCATTACATTTCCCAAGTAATGCATGTAATGTGTAATGCCCAATTTTTGCATTACATGTAATTGTAATGTAATGCATTACATTGGCAAAAATGCATGTAATTTATGCATTACACGGCATTACTTCTTGTCTGATAGTGCTATATATTTCTACAAATTTCAGGGATAATAAGTACATGTACTACTGTTTCATTCTTTCCTTTACCTTTAAGAAAATAGAAAAATTAAACACAAATCAATGTCTAGTTAAATGATTAACAAAACTGTAAATTTGAACTGTTGTAAAATAATGATCTTCTTCTTCTTACCTTAATACTAAAACATTTATACTAACGATGAAAACAGATCAATTTTATAAACATACAAAATAATAATGTTTTTCATTTGCAATCATTTTCATATACCATTATAGTCATTGAAAACCTATTATACATAGATATCTAAAGATGAAAGAAATGATGAAAGAAATAAGTTGAATGATTGATAATTTACACCTGACTAAAACCACTAATTAGTTTGTATAGCAATCAATTCTTTTCTTTTGACACGTGAATTTGTGATTTTAAAGTAATCAATTAACATTGAGATTAAGTTAACAATATAATCAAAAACATAATGGTAGAATAAATTGCTTACAACATTTCTGTTATTTCTTTTTGAGAAAACACAGAGATGTATACTTCGAAATATAAAAGCCTGACCCAGAAGAACAGTCAACCTTCAATTAAATGATCCAAAGCAAAACAAAGCTATAGATTCACTTTTCGGGTACATTGCTAGAAGTGATTTACTCCCATTGTCAACAGTTGAAAGTCAAAAATTTAAGAACTTTATAGAAAATCTTAACCCAAAATTTAAAATTCTAAGCCGGAAACATCTCTCATCTAAATTGATACAGACTAAGGCCAAGGATGTATGTCAAACATTGTATGATAACCTTCAGGAAACTAATCACATTTGTTTGACTGTTGTCATTTGGTCTAATAGGGCAATGAAAGGATTTTATAATACCTATTTAATAGTTACCAAGATTACAGTATGAAATGCTGGATATATGTTTCTTTTGATAATACAATTTATAAAATGTAATGTGTAATATAATGCATTACTTTGGTAAAGTAATTGTAATCTAATGCATTACTTTCCAAAATATTTGTAATTGTAATTGTCATATAATGCTTGTTTTGTCCAAGTAATTGTAATGTAATGCATTACATTGCAATGTAATTCGCCCCATGCCTGTTTTAAGCAGAAAATCTTTACCGAAAGTAGTTATGACCGACAATGGTTCTACTTTTGTATCCGCTTCAGAAGACATAAAACAACTTCGTAATTCAAAAAGTTAAAGAGACATTATCAGCACAAGGAATCGACTGGTTTTCATTCCTAAACGTGCTCCACGGTTTTGTGGATGGTGTGAATAGTTATCAAAGGTACCAGGATTATAATTTAGTACGCCAGACGCGCGTTTCGTCTACATAAGTGTGAGCATCTTATTGGAATGACGAAAACGAATTTGAAAAAGTTCTACGAAAATCACTTGTAAATTTAGAGACTCTTCATGCAATCGTTGCAGAGATGGAGTCCGTCTTAAATGATCGACCCTTAATAGCCCAGTCAATCTAGCATAAATTTGACCCAAACCTTAAAGTAATTGCAACAGAAGATATTTAAGTTTTAATCCTTAGCATTATACCCCAAATATACACAGAAAAAGTCCCATAAAATCTTACTTGACGAAGACTTAAGATCACGATTTAAAATTCCTACGGAAATATGCATTATTAAAGAGATAACTCTGTAAAAAGGCAGAAATATCAATAAAATTGATAATAAATTATAACTTTACCGCTTCTTTTCAACAGAATGTATTGAACTTGATATTTTAGCCGTCTTTAGAATATAACAAACAACTCTTAAGGGTTTTCATATCTTTTATCAAGCTTCAATCTAGATTTCTTAATTTATTAGTTGACCATTTATTGAATTTTTAACATGTCAAGGTAAAGAATCTCAAATTTGATAAAAATAATTAAGTATATATTCTTCTTTTTGTGGTTTAAGGTTTCTTTAATCAAGGTAGATGCTGAACAAATATAATATACAAATATAAACAATACCAGATTTTCATATTATTTTTTGCAATTTCTTTAATGAAAATGCACAAACAAAAAATTAAAATACCCATAACACTTCGGTTTTGTACATTTCATGAGCAGAAGATTATATAATATAGTCAAATACAAACTTATAACCACATCAAAGTATCATACTTTACATAATTTTTAAGAAAATCAACCAAAACTGATAAAAAATGACTCATTTTGCAGAGTTATCTCCCCTTCCAATGTTAATTTCCATAGGAAATTAAAAATGCTGATTTTGAGTTTTCCTCAAGTTAGATTTCTTGGGACTTTTTTCTGTGTATAGTTAGGGCATTATGCTATAGATTAGAACTAAAACATTTTCTGTTGCAATTAGTTTGAGGTTAAAACTTAGTTTGACTGGATTATAACATATGTGTCTTCAGACCCGGAGGATCTTCAACCATTTACTCCAGCTCATCTTCTTTCTTGGCGTAGGATAGATACATTACGGTACATGGATACTTGTGAAATTGACATGTTAAATAAGACATTTATGAACAAAACAAAATTTATACAACGTGTTGAAAGACAATCCTTACTCTTACAACAATTCTGAAACCGATGGAAAACAGAATGTTGGATGACATTGTGTGAATTTCACAAGAAAACGGGAAACAATTCTACGATAATCAGAATAGGCGATATTGTTCAGATTTATGATGAAACCCGAAGAATAATGTGGAAAACTGGGATTGTTGTAAACCTAACTAAAGGAAATGATGCACTCGTTCGTTCCGCTATTATTCGAACCAAAACTGGAACCACATCACTTACCATCGTCAAGTTATATACTCTTGAACTTTGTACGGACATCAAAACCGAATATATAATAAGTTTTGAATTTGAGAGACTGATTTTATTCCATTTTACTTTTATTGTATTTTGATTTTAATATTTACTTTTCGTGGCCAGGAGAATGTTGAGAATTCCGCGGGAGTTAAGACGTTGCGTTTTACCGATTTGTATCTAGGGTTGACGTCAGTGTGCGACGTAGCCTTAGCACCTCCGATATATATGAAGTAAACGTTAAACTTTATGGTTGTGTTGTTTCTGTATAATATTAGTAGAAGAAGCACCGACACCTATATATTCATACCCGTGACACCCTCATTATTTTTCTCTAGAATCCATTGAATAGGCCGACCCCTGTTTTTCCCCATTTTTTTCAAGTTTCGAACCCTAGTTTCAGATTTTTGAACAAGGCGCCACTTGAAACCTTGCGCAAACGATGCGCCTGTTTCTCCTCTACAAGACCTATATAGCCATACTACGTGACATCCCTCATTATTTTCTGTAGAATCCATTGAATAGGCCGACCCCTGTTTTTCCACATTTTTTTCAAATTTCGAACCCTAGTTTCAGATTTTTGAACATAGCGCCTTTGATACCTTGCGCAAAAGAAGCATCTGCTTCTCTTCTTCAAGACGTATATAGTCATACCCCGTGACACCCTCATTATTTTTCTCTAGAAGCCCTGGAATAGGCCGACCCCTGTTTTTACCATTTTTTTCAAATTTTGAGCTCAAGTTTCAGAATTTTGAAATAGCGCCCTTCGATACCTTGCGCTAAAAAGCGCCTGTTTCTCCTCTTCAAGACGTATATAGTCATACCCTGTGACACCCCTCATTATTTTTCTGTAGAAGCCCTTGAATAGGCCCACCCCTGTTTTTTACAATTTTTTTTTTTCAAATTTCGAACCCTAGTTTCAGATTTTTAAACATAGCGCCCTTCGATACCTTGCGCAAAAGAAGCGCCTGTTTCTCCTCTACAAGACCTATATAGTCATACCCCGTGACACCCTTCATTATTTTCTCTAGAAGCCCTGGAAAATGCCCACCCCTGTTTTTACCATTTTTTTTTCAAATTTTGAGCTCTAGTTTCAGTTTTTTAACATAGCGCCCTTCTATACCTTTCGCAAAAAAGCGCCTGTTTCTCCTCTACAAGACCTATATAGTCATACCCCGTGACACCCCTCATTATTTTTCTCTAGAAGCCCTGGAATAGGCCCACCCCTGTTTTTACCATTTTTTCAAATTTTGTGCTCTAGTTTCAGATTTTGAAATAGCGCCCTTTGATACCTTGCGCAAAAGAAGCGCCCGTTTCTCTTCTTTAAGACGTATATAGTCATACCCCGTGACATCCCTCATTATTTTCTCTAGAAGCCCTGGAATAGGCCCACCCCTGTTTTTTTTCCATTTTTTGAAATTTTGAGCTCTAGTTTCAGATTTTTGAACATAGCGCCCTTCGATACCTTGCGCAAAAGAAGCGCCTGTTTCTCCTCTTCAAGACGTATATAGTCATACCCCGTGACACCCTCATTATTTTTCTCTAGAAGCCCTTGAATAGGCCGACCCCATTTCTGCAAATGTGTATGTTAGTTTAATTAAACAATGACATCAAAGGTGCTATATTTTACAGTGTAGGACTACTTTTACATACGTTCTAAATTGAAGTGGGTGCATTGGTGGTCCTACACGTACAAATAATCCGTTGATAGATGAAGAGTTACTGTGGTGCTGAATATTAGCCTAAAAGAGATGTGACTTGTTTTATCAATGGATGGGATAAAACCATTTCAAAATTGAGTTGAAATTGCAATATTTGGACGGATTTTCTGCCTTTTAAATATTTTTGATTTAACGGTCGTTGTTGTCTTATTCTTCTTTTTTTTTTTTTTTGGTTTCTCGATATATCGCCTTATTGTTCGCTGGCTTATTGTTCGCTAGTTATTGTTCGCTAGCTTCAGCCTGGTTATGAAAGGATCTGAAATACACACAAATGTTATCAGAAATAGCGCTGAAAATGTAACACAATAACAGTGTATTTTTAAAGTATAAAATGTACCGTTTGATATTCTCATTAGTTTTCTCTTTGCCTGGACGTTATGTGAAATAGTCGTTATCAAAAACAAAAGATAAAATATATACAGGACATATGGTGTTTGAACTATCGATACCGATGTGGTCATTGTGTGCCCAATTTTGCTCTAGAGTACAATTATGCAAATCTATAAACTTTATCACATCGAAAAAAACTTGTCAGATAAATGATGCTGAACCTGGGGAAAGTAATGGTGGTGAACTCATTGAAAGTGCAGGAAATAGCTTTATTGCGGCCTCAACATTTCCTGAGGTATGTATAATATAATATGTATTAAAACTGCAATAATTTAAACTGTTTGTCAAGATTTTGCGTCATATCCCTAAAAGAAAGAATAAGACAGTTCGATGTGCTTTCATAGCAATTTTTAAGCAGACAGTTTTTTTCTGTTGTTGTTGAATCTTTTGTGCGTCATCATCTAAAGTCATTTTCATACACCTAACCTCTATTTTCAGACGAATTCGAATTAGCACATACAATGTAACCGTGACTATAAAAACGAAAATAACACTTTATAAATTTGCTGAGTTCAAAAGATTTTTATTTAACGATAAAACTCAAAAATTTGAAAGTCAATAATACATTAGTATTCATAAGCATATTAGTTTCATTCTTTGAGTAAAAGAGAGGACACACAGGCCAATGTTTTTGAAATATATATATCAATAACACTATTTACAATGTTATAGCGATAAAAAAAAATGCACATTTTCCACACAAAAATACGAAACATGTTAATTTTCTGCAGTTTCAAGTATTATATATTTTGAGTAAACGTTGGTTACAGAAAAATAACAATACAGTCATTTCATCATAGCTTTCATAAATCAATAAAAAGTATCAAATTAACATTTTAGTGTGCTCATACTTTTCTTATTCAAAATATATTCAAAAATTGTAACAAAACACGATGAGTCATTCATTGGTTGTGTGCTCAGCGCATGTAATTTCATTTAAATACTGTTACCTAATACCTAAACATATGATCATGTATTTTAACTTTTAAGTTTGTACTAAATTATGGGTTAATTAAATGTGGACCTCAATGCTATCTTCTTTTCAAATATTTTAATTAAAAATCAAGTTATGTTCTATGTAAAGAATTCGAAGATTTCATAATTTTGCCGTCACTCAGAAAAATATTAGCAGTCGTAATCATCAGCACTGACAATATCGAAAGTCTTTGAAAAAGAAGTAGAAATACAATGTAATAGGGTCTGGATTGGGGTCATTCATTTCTGTATTTTAAAAATGTTTTCAGCAATGTTTTTCTATTCTTTATTTATTTTGCCCATTATTTTCTATTCTGTTGATTTTGGCCTATGTTTCTCTATTCTTTATTTTTTGGCCAATTTTCCTGTAATTTTTGTCCATTATTCTCTTCTGTACACACCATTCAGACCCCCATGTAATATATTAAAATTGTATTTGTTCTGATAATTTTTATAGGAACTAGCTGGTCCATGTAAAGGTCATGGCTGTAAGCCTACTGAACTGTGTATTCCGCAGTCACCGAATTACTCTTGCATCCCTTTATTTGTGCAGTTTAGTGAAAACAGACAGCGTAAGTATAAGATAACAAATGTTTTATGGGGGTCTGGATGAGGGTCCTTCATTTCTGTATTCTTTAATTTTTGGGGCATTTGTCTTTATCTTTATCTTTATCTTTTCAAGAAAATTATTTTCCTATTAAATTTATATGTAATTATATGATTACTTTATTGCGTACATCGTTGATTTCTGTAATCGATAACATATAACCTAATTCTGTTATTTTCCACATTCATTCTTTATTTTTTGCACCCCATCATTCTCTATTCATTTTTTGGCTCATTTTTCTCTATTGATTATTTTGTTTGCTATTATTCTCTATTTTGTAAACGCCATCCTGCAGACCCTCTTGTATGTATTAACAAACAGACTAAAAACAAAACCAATGATTTCAAAACACGACTTCAAAGGAATAACTAGGACGACTGGAAGTGGATTTTATCTGCTTCTACAGCTTAATGAGATTATTTTTAAATTTGAAATTTGAAAGATCGTGTTAACAATTAAAATAATAAATGTTTTCTTTTGTCGTGTTGTTGATGTTGGTATTTTCTCTCCTCAATTTGTCTTTTTAAAATTTAGCTAATATTCAAATGCTTCTTAATTTGATTATTTGAAAGATGTTGATAGACGATAGCCTGATATTTTTCTTTTCATAATCTCATTTTATCTCCACTTTATTCATAAGAGGTCCGTTGTATTCATTTTTTCTAAAAATAAAAGTCGCTTATACTAGTGTTATAATTCATATTTCATATATTATCGGTTTAACTAGAAGAATCATCATCATATGCGTATTAGTTCACGATTTTGACATCAATAACGATTTTGTGGAAATTGTTTAAAATAAGCATTATTTTTGATAAATCCTTGGGAAAAACATAATGGAATATGCATCACGTTTGAAATAGAAATACGTGTTCTTGTGCTGCCATTGTTGATTTTCAATATTTGAAGGTAGAACAGGGTTTAAATTATCAATTTTTATTGCAGAAAGCTACAAATAATCGATTTAAAATTTGTACTATTATTGTTAGCAAGATTGAATGATGAATAAATGAAATTAATTTGTGAAATTTTCATTAAAAAGAATAAATAATGAGCTCATGTTATGGTTACATCTTTTTCATTTAAAAAAAAAGGTTTCATTGATTAAAATTTTTAAATCATGGTTGTTTTATCAGGCACATAATCCAGAATGTTTATAATTTATTTTATAAAGGAATTTACAATACATTTATCTATTTTGTAATGAAGTAAGAAAACGAGAATGGGATTCCGTTTTGTTTTTGTTTTTTTTCGGAGAGCACATTATAAGAGCTGTCTTCTCATATATATTATTTAAAACTCTATCTTTTAGTTTTCTTTATATTCGCATAAATTTACATTTCCGTGTATAATCCTTACAAAATCTGAACATTTTTCACAAACTTTAAAGCTCTCAAAAAGGTCTGCGTTCCATACTTTTACTATGTTTTGAAATTATAGCATTTTGGCAAAGTATGAAAAACTCTACCCCTTTTTATATAGACCCAAATAAAGGTACATCAACTGATATTTGACCAACAGCAGAGTGAAAGCGATTTTAAAAAATATAGTCATTTTGTTGTGACAAAATATATATTATTTAAGTAGCTGCTTTCGTAAATATACATGGATCAATGTTTTCTGAAAGGAAGTACTATGGACTAGGAGTGTATTTCATCTACGTTTTATACTATGAATTGTTTTTAGTGCTTCCAATTTTAAAATATAACTGGGTATTGGTTAACACTAAATTTTCTTTGACATTTTTAGACCGTTTTCAAACGAGTTATCAAGTTACGGGTTTCGGGTTTCGGTTTTGAGTGTTTTGATTTTTAACAAGTATAAAAGCAATGTTGCAGCCATTTTGTGACGTTTTGCGAGAGAAAAATAAATCTACTATACACAAAAATGAACTTTTCCACACAGCAGATTGGTTGACTGATTTATTTGTGTTTAACGCCAAATTCAGCACGATTGGCTTTTTCGTGGCGGTCAATTTTTATTGTTGAAGGAAGCCGAAGTGCTCAGAGAGAACCGCCGATACACACAGCAGACATTTTGTAGTTGATTTAGTGGTAAAAAGTACAGCGTGTTCAATGCAGTATATTTATTGTATTTAATATTCTTTCTTTAGTTTTTCTATAAATTGGTTATGCATGCAAACAATGATATACTTCCCACAAAATATACGCTTTCAAGAAATATGGATAGATTTATTTTTTTTGGAAGATATGGGGTAGAGTGCATGGTGACTTTTTCTAAAGGGAGCTTAAACTAGGTTAAAATGTACTTGGGACTATCTTTAAATTATTACACTGGACCTGATACATACATAGTTGCGTGCAATCCATCATATTTATCGGACAACTATTACCCTATAAACACTCAAATTAATGTAAAAGACAAGTTTCAATTAACATTTTAATACTCGTCCATCGCATGCCTATGTAGCAGTAAATTCTGTTGGAGATTCGAGACAACAAACTCCATTATGCCACACATTACTTCTAGAAGTAACACTGTGAAATTCTTTTCATACATATGTTGCTAGGTAGATGATAAGAGATTGTTCTACTCACAGTAAACATTTATATATTTATACTACAACATGGAGCTAAGAATACAAGTACGGACACAAAATCCCGGCTCTGCAAACTTGCTAGAAAAATTGATTCACATATATAGTTCCGATTCTTTAATTGCAACGCTAGGAATTAAGGTCAGGGTGTATAGCTTGGGTTTGAGTCGTTTATAATCTGGCTAAGGGAAAACAAAAATGTGAGCTCATTTTGAGTTTTCAATGCATTTTCATTTTACTGTATGTTCCTTTTTTAAAAGTGAGACTGTGATCGTATGTGAACTTGTCTCACATTTTAACCTCAGAGCCTGGTCTTTGTCAAGCATCCGAGTTAGATATTTCGTCATATTTGAATTATTTATACAACGTAGATCTACTTTGATGCATATTCAAACAAGAACTTTATTTAATATAGATCAGATAATTTTATAAAATTAATTGTATGCCAAATATGCAAAAATATATAGTTTAGCGTTATCATGACTAGAACGTCAAATTACATGTTATTGGACATCTAAGTTCGTTTCGTATTTTATACCTGCAGCTCAAACAAAATATATATCACATCATTTTAGAAGAAATGAAATGTATTTTCCGTTCATATTGGTTAAAGGGTGTTCAAAATTGGGGATCAAATAAAATTTCGTTTAATAAACAGCCTCTGGGCTATTCTATGCGTCATTTTATCCATCGGGACATTTTATTGGACACGGGAAAACTGACGATGTTTTGAAAGTAAGACTGCAGTTATATAGTGATGACTTCATAAAGCTTCTTTAGGACAAATATACATTTTCTGATATTATTTAAAGCCACTTTCATCTGTTATATCTTGTAATAGTGGAGGCAGAAAGTTTTATAGGAGCTGAGCAGCTGAATGGGACATTTTTTCTCTTCCTAAGCTCAACGCTCCTAACAATCTTCTTTCACTCAAAGTTAAAACGTTTATAACGCTATTTTCATCAATTGTATACAATACTATTGTAAATTGTTATCTCATTTAACCTACTTACTAGTCCGCATTGTGATTTCAAAGACGCACACAAAACAAAATTGTAACAGCGGGACACCCTTAAAATGACGTTATAGCCGTCGAAATGAGCAAAGTTTTTCTTAAATAATATACATAGCACAAATTCATCTATTTTATTGATTTCTGTGGTTTATTTCTTTTCGAATGATATACTGATCATGGATATATATTGTGTAGGAAAAGAGCGTGAATTGGATTAACCCGCTATCTAACGCATTTTTTCAAAGAAGCACCGATACCGTGCGCAACGTCATTACATGCGTTAAAAAGTTTTCATGACTACATTATCTCCTCGTGTGAAATTTATTATTGGTTGAAGGAGATGTTTCATTACCTTCTGCTAATTAATAGGTGAGAAAATCTTATCAAAACATGGAACATACTAGTGCAGTGTTCCATCAATTTGTTTTCCTAAATGTGATGTGAAAGTATTTGAGATATATACATGACAGTGTATGTAATGTGCGAATCCTGAAATGTCATTTTACTGTATCCGTGATGAATTTCTGATGTAGAATGATAAATAGACAGACGATAAATTCGTGATTTTGAATAAAATAAGAAATAATATATAATGTGTACTGTTTTATAATTTCATTATAGAGGTATGAGATGCGGATGGGTTTTCATCGCGCCTACAGCCATCCATGTGCAAAATTGATACACAAATAGATAAATATTAAGAATAGTTCACAAACAGAGCGTGCAAGAGATTTAAAAGTAGCAGTTAAGTTTCATTTGCAGAAAAATTATTAATGTTGTATAACTTAAAACAGGTTTTGTTATTCAGCTTGTTGATATTGACTCAAATTCCACTTCATTATGCGATTCATGTTTACTGTCGAATAATGATACTAAACTTTCATTTTCACTGTAGGGCGATTAATTTTTATTGTACATGCGATGCATTTTCACAGAAGGAAATGAATTAGTTTTCATTATATAAAGTCTTAATTCAGCCGACTCTCTAACAAAATTTATGAATTCAGAAGAAGAGATTATATATATATACTTTGTGAGTGGAAGTCTGAGGTAATATACCAATAAATTCCTTAAAAATGGCATTTATTGCTAATATATGACATGCCATCATTGAATACATATATCTTGGACAGTTAAGCCAATCCAGGTCACCGAAAAAGCAGAGTTTCTGTTTCGGTCTAAATCTACATCGCATACTAATAAATCAAACGTTATTAGAGCTATTTTCCTAATGCTTGTAGTTTAAAGGTGTGGGTGGCTTGCTTGCTTTGTTTGTATAAATGTTTGCTTAAGCATTGTAATTAAGATTGAGTAAACATTTATACAAACAAAGCAAGCAAGCCAACCAAATCTTTAAACTACACGCATTAGGAAAATAGCTCTAATGGATGCATTTAAGATAACAAAGGGCATTCGCAAAACGATCTTCATTTCACGATTGAATGAGTGGAAACGTTTTCATCTTGCACAAACAACTGATGCTTGGATGACTGGATAATTGATATTTATCATGCCATTGTGTATACATCTAATACAGTAAAGAAAGTTCGAGCAACAGTCGAGTCACCTTAATTCATGTTATAATTTCTTATAAGTGTTAAAAATAAGCAAATACGCAATTGTAAGAATACAAGGAAATATTGAATACAGTTTAGTGTTACATGTTTAAATGGTTCTATACCACGGGGTATAACAACCGCCGTATAGTTGATTCCGGACGTTAATCGCTACATCGCGAAGCGATGTTGGTAGATAGACCGTTCTTATATTTTCACCAAAGACTAATTGACGCACTGTTTAGTTAAGTATTCAGTGTTTATGAAAACAAAGTATATTACATGAACACCATGTGACTATTTCAAATAGACAGGTCTGAGAATTACTTGTTAACATCGCGAAACAAACAATCTGTGTAACTAAAACTTGATTAAATTACAAATACAGCATATATATATATATTATATATATATATATATAGTTGGTTGGCTCTTACACTCAATGCGACCGTGTGTTTTGTGATTTGTTGTTGTGAATAATACATAATGCGAATGAGAAACCCGTTGTTTTAATTATTTTTGAAGACATTTTACTTGAAAAACTGACCTCAGAATTTTGGCACTGTACGATTCATTCTCTTTGTAGTTTGTTTACTTTCTTTAGTACCGTTCGTTGTACATTCTTGTACTTTTCGTTGTGCAAAAGCCTAACAATATGGTAAAAAATATGTATGACACGGCGTGACAAATTTTCAAAGCTTTTTTATGCGAGTTCTCAAACTTCTAAAGGAAAATTCGCCATAGAAATACGTTATATTCATGGATGTTTTGCTCCAGTAAATTTTCGAATCCATGACAAGCTAATAGCAAACTCACCAACAATATTTGAATATGCATGATATGAACGTGGTTATACCCGTGTATATTCAAGTAGGCATCTACGACTAGCTTGCATTTCAAATTGTAAATATCATCAATAGTAAAGTCATTTAAAAACTATTTTCAGTTGTTGCATGTCGAATTAACATATAAATCAACAATGAAAATTCATCGCACCTTCAAAAATTCCACATCAGAAATGATTGCACTTACAGTGATAATTCATCGCATTTATAGTTAAAATGAATCGCATTCAGTAATTAATATTATGGATTCTGCTGCTTTAATTACACTTTTTTGGACTTAAATCCTGTTATTATACATTAAAAGTTATATTCTAATGAAATTGTGTTAAAACATACATTCAAATCAATTATTTTGTATTTTCAAAAAGTAAACAAACCGCGGCAGTTTTTCCCATCATCCTTTATTCTACAATAGACATACTCGCATACAACAGTGAAAATGAACTAACTGGATTCGCACTTTATATACACTGATAACGCAATTATATAATTCATGATTTGAGACGGTCCCTGTACGCGTTGTGTGTGTAGTATTTAAAACAGAGTGCTGTTGTGCATTGTAAACCTGGGAATAGTTTATTGATATATAATGTCCCAGAATAACCTGACTATTTCTGATCGTTTATTATTTGATATATTATATTTCAATCATAGCATGGGAAAATGTGGGAAAGCATGAAGAAAATTAAGAAAAAGATATTTGTTATAAATATTTATCATAGGGCGGAAACACAGTGGTCGGAAAGCAGACAGATAATTAAACAAAAGGATTTTTCTGTCAAAATATCTAATTTCATTAATAGATACTACCAGACCAAGAGAATATTCATTATTAAGTTTAAACTGAGACTGAATTTATTCTTAATAGAATATCATTAAACTTTCCATACATTTATTTACGTGCATCATGTCTCACAGGTTTGAACAGTCATTACATTTATGAAAATTATACGCAACGTATGAGCACCAATGAGCAGGGATGCGTACCCAAAGTTAGCTAAATATCTAAATTTCAAACGGTCGTGAATGAAATAATACTTGCATGGTTTCAATGCACAAGGATTTTAAATCCTTGCAACTCACAAAAAAACGCAATTAATATTTTACAATAATCAAAACAAAATTTATTTACTATGTTAATTATTTTATACTGTTTTAGTATGGATTTATAAGTCTCTGCTTATATTTTGTATAGCAATATATTCATATAGTGTTAGACTTTAAGAAGAGATTGATTTAATAAATAAAATGTCCATCCGTAAATACTTGGCGTTTGTGTTTATTGTTATTATATTATAAATTTTCGGAAAAAAATCATTAACAGAAATGTATGTTAATTATAAGATTTTAATTCGTTTTTTGTTTGTTTGTTTTAATAGTTCAACCTTATAGCATCTAAATATTTGCACTATTGTACGATTTTGAAAATTGTATTCATTGTGTTGACCAGCTATCCTACACGTCTTGGTTCATTCACATTATATATCACCCTGTTCACACGCACACTATCAGTTTGCGTTCACACAAATTCCGGATTAAATGGCAATGCATACGGAGTCAAAACACTTGAGGTAAGTAGTTTGACATCCGAATTCAACTATTAGATTAATATATGTGATGACGCAAATGCGTATTCTATCCAGAGTATTAGTGCGTATGTTTTCTATTTACTATTTCTTGCGCAAAAATACCATGTGCATGCATAAGTATTAATTTCGCTCGCAAATGTGAATTTTCGCTTTTCTAATCTTAATCAGGACACGGCAGTAAGAGCTTACATGTGACTTTCAAGCACGGTCATCATTACTTACGGTATTCTGACCTCTAGCTGTTTCTCTTTTATTTTCTTTTTTGAGTCACTGTCCTATTATAAACTTTGACATTTTCGAAATGCTAAGGATTTTCTACCCCAGGAATAGATTAGATGTATTCGGCAAAACCTTTGTTTTGATGTTTTGGGTCCTGAATTCCTTTCAACTTCGTACTTTATTTGGCCTTTTTAACTTTTTTTATTCGAGCGTCACTGATGTTTCTTTATAGACTTAACTCGCGTCTGGTGTACAACATTTTAATCCTGGTATCTTTTTGATATCTACATATCTTTATATATAAATTGGTTCTTTTGAGAGTATGTTCAGTTATTCATAAAACTTCTGAAAATAAGATATTCTTCAAAATCAAGTTTTCCTGAAGAATATTTGGATTGATTTAAGTAAAATCAGGAAATCCTTAAAATTTGAGATGCATGCCACAGGGTTTCACTTCACGTGGAAATTGGACTTTAAATTTATCTATACTTATCTACCATGAGTACAGACAGCTTTAATAACGAGTTAAGTAAATTGAAGGCATCCAGGAAACAAAATATGAAGATATGATAGATAAAATAAATACATCCAGATTATATAGCAAACTGAGTGCTTAAATTTATATTGCGATTGGATTGTGCAATTTGCATTAGACATCCGGTTTGCAGAAACTGGGATTTGCAATAGGATTATGAAAAAATGATGTACACTCCCAAGTAATAATTTAAATAGTCGAGTCTCAAAATGTATATTCAAATAGTAACTGAATATACACTTTTCTATTCACAACTATCCAATATTGCTTTCAACTGACTTGTGCAAGAATCTACACACATCATCAACGTTTCACAGGAAGGCAACCGAAAATAATTATAAGATATTTTGCAATGTTACTTGCAAAAGTATGAATGTTATTTACATACTGGAATGTTCGGTTTGTGGCCTCCAATATGTTGGTGAGTCAAAGCAGCCTTTCCACAAACGCCTCAATGGCCATAGGAGTGATATCTCTAAGAAGCCACTTCTCCCAGTTTCTCAGCATTTCAGACAATCAGGTCACAAACTTGCTGACTTTAATCGCATGAAAATCCTAGTGATTGAACAGAACATTCACTGGAGTGATGCCCAGCGACAGGTTCGGGAAAGCTTTTGGATAAAGGAACTGAATGTACATCATCCAAACGGCATCAATAAGAAATACTTAGTTTTGTTTTCACTCATTTTGGAATGTAAATATACACAGTCACGTATATTAGAGTATCTAGTTTTGTTTATATTATGATGTTCAAGATTATGGATTAAATTCAACAGACCAAAACTTACCTGTATTACTGATCTATTTTTAACCTACAATCAGTATTGTTAAAATCATTGACACCGACGAAGGCTATTTGTTAAGCCGAAATAATTGTCAACACGATTTGATAACAACATCTTCGTATAATACCAACTTATATTAGTATCGTTGTGCAAATTTTAGACTTATATATATATATATAAAACAAGTCTAAATTGAAAACAACGTTCAAACCTATGATTGCGTTGGATAAAAACGCAATTTTATACGTGTATATATATATATATATATATATATATATATATATACATGTATAACATCAGAAAGCATCATGAATTTGATATTCAAAGTAAGAACAAACAAGTTTAACTACCATACACTTAACCAGATTAGCTACCGTTCAAAACAAAGCTAATGACATAAAATAATCTAAATTTAAAGTCCCAGAAAAATATAAATATGTGAATAACAAGTGTGTATGTGTTAAAAAAGAACAACGTATATTTGTATCTATATTTTTTTAAAGTAAAAGTGTGCTTAGGAAGGAAAGAATACCCAAACCACCAAAGAGTAAAATCAAAATTCTGAACACCATTGGAATTTTAATAAACGGCATTATAAGTAATTCGACAGCTTTAAACAACTTAACAATCAGGTTGTCACGTATTACACCTTTCAAATTTCTAAACAAAGAAAGAACAATCAAAACAATACTCAATATGATAAAAGACATCCATATACGTACGCTTAACGTCAAAGGACTCAAAGATAAAGAGAAAAGAGCAAGATTTTATCAGTGGATAAAAATCAAAAAGTCTTATCTGCCTACCCTTCCGGAGCACCTGAGATCGCCCCAGTTTTTGGTGGGGTTCGTGTTGCTAGTCTTTAGTTTTCTATGTTGTGTCATCTGTACTATTATTTGTCTGTTTGTCTTTTATTTTTGACTATGGCGTTGTCAGTTTGTTTTCGATCTATGAGTTTGACTGTCCCTCTGGTATCTTTCGTCCCTTTTTATAACTTTTATACAAAAGTCATTTTGACGAAAATCTAGAACAAAAACTATATACAGAAACAAGTAACCATTTCTATTTTAGTCATGGTACAACCAAAAGTAAAGTTGTAGCTACTATAATTGATAATAGACTAGAATGCAAAGTAATTAATGAAAACAAAGACAAAGACGGAAGAATAATAATGTTAAACATAGAAGTAGAAAATATATTTTATTCGCTTGTTAACGTTTATGCACCAAACATAGAAACTGAAAGAAACAAGTTCTATAAAATCAGTCTGATTTCATAAGTAATTATACAATTGAAACTGTAATAATACGAGGTGATATGAATGATGCACTGTCAAACCTAGATAGAAAACTCGCTATCGATAAACGAAAAATGTAAAACCAATAAATAGTTTAAAATCATTAATCAAAATGCACAATCTTATTGATATTTGGCGATATTCAAACCCCAAAAAAAATCAGTTCACCTGGAAAAGACAAAATTTCAGTCAAGCAAGTCGAAATAATTACTTTTTAATAAATAAAGATTTTGTATTTAATACTAAATCAAGTGACATTAGACCCGCATTAATTAAAAGTACAGATCACCAAGGCGTATCTCTCAAATTATAACTCAAGCGTAGCTGCCGAAAGTAAAGGCCGGGATCTTGAAATTTAATAATTCTATTCTAGAAGAAAACGAATATTGTAAAGAAATAGAAATAATAATTGCAAAATATAAGACTATCATGCAAGAAACAACTATGGGTTTGCATCTTCTTTGGGATGCGATAAAATTTGATATTAAACTGTTTACCATAAAAGAGGGACGAAAGATACCAGAGGGACAGTCAAACTCATAGATCGAAAACAAACTGACAACGCCATGGCCAAAAATAAAAAGACAAACAGACAAATAATAGTACAGATGACACAATATAGAAAACCAAAGACTAAGCAACACGAACCCCACCAAAAACTGGGGGTGATCTCAGGTGCTCCGGAAGGGTAAGCAGATCCTGCTCCACATGTGGCACCCGTCGTGTTGCTTATGTTATTACAAATCCGGTAAATAGTCTAATTCGGTAAGTCACATTCGTGAAAAGGGAGGGTATTGTAGTTACGACATAAGGAACATATCCGATATCATCTGTGAAACGGTTATTCCATAACGGTCAACCAACTCGTGATGGCGTCCGTAAAATTAACGAAGGATGACTTCAACTTCACCATTTGGAACTCTTGGTTTAATAGCTTCCTTGTGAGCAGCAATCCTCTATCAAGGAAATCATGATAGGAAACACAAGCCCGGGAATATCGTATCAATATAAACTATTGCAAAAGTAGAGCATACAAATAAAAAAAATGAAATAAAACAATTAGAAAAAAAATAGAAAAATATCAGAAGAATGAAAATAACGATGTATTGTAAAATCTAAATCAATTTGAAAATCAGTTAGAAAAGCACTATGAATATAAAGCAAAAGGCGCCCAATTAAGATCGAAACAAGACTGGGTAGAAAAGGCGAAAAAATACAGCATACTTTTTAGGCTTAGATAAAATAAACAAACTAAAAGAAAAATTATAAAACTAAAAGATCAAGGAAATATTGTTACCGATCAAAGCGAAATACTTCAAATTGAAAAGAAATTTTACGAAAAACTATATTCAAAAGAAGACGAAGATATTGCCCAATCATGGGAATATATTAACAGCACTAAAGTAAAACATAAATTATCAAAAATGGAAGTCAAACGTGCCAATTTCCTTGCTAAATTCAGACTATAAAATATTATTATACACATTAGCTAAAAAATAAAAATGTACTTAAACTAACTATAAACGCAGACCAAACAGGGTATATAAAAAACGATATATTGGTTTCAA
Source organism: Mytilus coruscus (assembly GCA_017311375.1). Lineage (NCBI taxonomy): Eukaryota > Metazoa > Mollusca > Bivalvia > Mytilida > Mytilidae > Mytilus > Mytilus coruscus. The sequence goes on from CM029603.1 coordinate 87,762,537, forward strand.
TCTGAGACAAATACAAGACATCATAGATTACGTTGACAAATTTAATGTTAAAGGTGCAATTTTGTTTATAGATTTCTCAAAGGCATTTAAAACTTTAAAATGGTCCTTTATGTACCAAACTCTCGAACATTTCGACTTTAATAGGTCATTTATTAACTGGATCAAGACGTTACACTCTGATATAAATAGTTCAGTGTTCAATAATGGATGGATTTCTGCACCAGTTAGTCTAAAAGGGGACGTCAGGGATGCCCTGTCCTTCCATGATCTTCGTGATCGCAATAGAAATCATGGCATGTAAAGAAATGATAATAACATAAAAGGCATTATTGAAATAAAACTTGACCATTTAAAACATAATTTGAAAATTTCTCAGTTAGCAGACGACACTACTTTTTCTCAAATCAAAAATGAAATTATAGTAGCATTAAACATCATTGAAATATTTGGCTCATTTTCTAGTCTTAAACTAAATAAAAATAAAACGGAAGGCATTTTGATAGGAAAACTAAAAATTGTAAAGATGAAGTAGATAATATAAATTTCAGCGATAAACCCGTTAAAGTATTAGGCTGGTATTTCGGTACAAATAAAACAGAATGCGCATTATCAAATCAGGTAAACAAGTTTGAAAAAGCAGAAAAAGACATCTTACTATCATCGGTAAAATTTTGATAATCAAATCACTGTTAATTCCACAATTTACATATATTGCAAGTATGACAGTCATAAGCTATTTCAGTTGATATTTTATAGTGTGTCTTTCTATGTTGTGATGTTACACTATTGTTTCAGAAAAAGGGTGAAGGTTTGGTACCATTAAAACGTTAAAACCCGCTGCATTTGTTTGCACCTGTCCTAAGTCAGGAATCTGATGTTCAGTAGTTGTCGTTTGTTGATGTGGTTCATAAGTGTTTCCCGTTTCTCGTTTTATATAATAAATTAGACCGTTGGTTTTCCCGTTTGAATGGTTTTACACTAGTAATTTTGGGGCCCTTTATAGCTTACTGTTCGGTGTGAGCCTAGGCTCCGTGTTGATGACCTATAATGGTTTACATTTATAAATTTTGACTTGGATGGAGAGTTGTCTCATTGGCACTCATACCACATCTTCTTATATCTATAAATAAAACGTATATTTGCAATTTAAAAGAGAGATTATTAATTTCATTTGGGACGGGAAACAAGATAAAGTAAAATGATCAACTCTGATATCGGATTGCAGTAAAGGGACTCAATATGATTGAAATCGACAGTCACTTTAACACACTTGAAAGTAAATGGGTATCAAGATTAATGGAGTCAAAACATGAAAATTGGTCAATTATTCCAAGTTTCTTTTTTGATAAATATGGCGAAAACTTCCTTATCTTTAAGATGAATTTAGAAATTAATAATCTAAAACCACTTAAAATTACAATTGAGTTACCTGAATTTTATCAAGATATTGTAAAATGCTGGATACTAAAAGGTGGAGGTCAAACAAAATCGCCCACTAATTTTAAAGAAATACGCAATGAAATTATATGGGGAAATAAAAACATAAAAATAAAAATAAACCAGTAATGATGTTTAGCTGGATCAAAAGCAATATAATCTATATTAATGAACTTATTGACGAAAACGGTCAAATCGATGAAAAGACAATACTGCGAAAGTTAGAAATAATATTAACAAAAGTCAATTAGAATGAATAAATCAGAAATCGATTTATCAAATCTTGACAATAAAACCGCCTATCAGTATTTTATAAAAACAAAATAACTCCTAACACTGGAATAATAAAATGACAAAGAATATTAGACTCACAACCATTACAAATTAGACAATCCTTATCCTTTACAGACAATGCATTATACATAAACAAACTTAACGTTTATAAATGGAAATTATTTAGCTATATATTACCGAACCGAGAAAATCTTTTAAATGGAAAATATCAAATACCTCAGAGTGTGCTTTATATAAATGCACAGATATTTATCAAAAATTTTCAACAAATTGTGACTTTGTAAAGGACTTCTGGAATAAAATAACAGAAAAATGAAAATCATAAATTTTTGTATGAAAATATCCCTTAATGACATAGTCTTTGGATATAAGATCGGAGACCAAAATTATAATCATATCAATATCTTATTATAACTTTGATAGGTTTCTCAATCTACAAATCATTTTACATACCAGAACAAAGAACAAAATCTGCCAACATATACAATATTTTCAAAACGAATTTGAATTATACCTTGAAGTAAACAGACACATGAAAGAACGCAAAAGTAATCTAATTCGTAAATTTCAAAAATGTCTGTAAAATATACTAAATTTATGTATAGTACGTCTAAACAGTGTATATATATAGTTGTGATGCACAACGTATAGAATGATAACTGATGTATCTATAAAAGAAATACAGAACATGCAAATTTAAAATTTGCTCCTCTCCATCCGTTAAGAAGACCCTTAAATTACACTTATTTTTAGAAACTTAAATCATAGCATAAAATTAACGAAACATTATGAATGACAATAAAATTATATTTCGATAACAAGAAACATACAATACCTTACCTTTTGATTTTAATCCAAAATTAATAAGATCAACACACACACTATACCCTTCAATCATGTCAGGCTATGATTATTTGACACTGGACACACGGACGATTTTTCTAAACGAATTTGATTTTTTCCTTTGTTATACTGGTTATTTCAAGTATTACTGTCAAGTTTTATCATAATCAGTTCAATAGTTTGAGAAAAATCTAGTATAATGTAAGACGACATCTCGGCGATTCAAGCAAAATTTCTTGGAAAAATCCAAAATCAAACAGCATCATGATAGAATATAGTGTGAACCAATAAATGATCCAATATTTATCTCATCTGCCTACAAACAGTTGAATATGATACAAAAGATGACTCTAGGATGATAAATACCACTAATGGACCTCTTTGTCTTCATTATAAGGTCCCTTTTGGTCCATTTATACCTCTCATTTCCTCAAAATTTCAACTTTTTAGGCCAATAAATCAAAATTTTGGGGTAACTTTCACACATTTATGCAAGAAATGTAATAATAAATGAGTAATTGAAGTATTCAAGCTGAATGAACTATCCATATAAAAGTTTACTGACTCCATGGAGGTTTCAATAAGTCCTTACGTAAAACTTAAATTTACGCCGCGCTCCAGAGAGGAACATAAAATGCTTTCCTTTTGTGAATAATTTGTTGATACTGCTTCAAAATAATTTCATTTACTTAAAACTGTATATTTATAAAAGTATTACTCAGGAAAAATTTTCTATTATAGCAAAATATAAGAAATAAGGAGAAAAATTAAGAAAAAGCTCCTCAAAACAATGAGTATGGCTTGCTCTGTCTACTTATATTCACGATAGAGTCCTATTTCAAGGCAATTTTCTCTTTAAAAGTATTTTTAGACTCAATTCACTCAGAATTTTTCATTTTGTAATATTTCACTTAAATAGCATGAAATTTTAACAAATGAGAGTACATCGATACAAGGTCAAAGGTGCATGTGCAGCTTCTCATAAAGAAGACCTTTTTATTGAAAAACTGAATGTGATTTGTTTCCTTTGTAATACTGGTTATTTCAAGCATTACTGTCAAGTTTTGTCATAATCAGTTCAATAGTTTGAGAAAATCCAATATAATTGTGACGACATCTACAGCGATTCAAGAAAATTTCTTGGAAAAATCCAAATCAAGCCGCATCATGATAGAACAATGAAAACAACACGTTATTAATTTCATGCTTCCGAACTGCTTTTCTGGATTTACCTTCATCAGGAACGCTCAATGCCAAATATTTGAAAGTCATATATATATATAGTGTGGATCAATAAATGATAAAATATTTATCTCATCTGCCTACAAACAGTTGAATATGATACAAAAGATGACTCTAGGATGATAAATACTACTAATGGACCTCTTTGTCTCCATTATTAGGTCCCTTTTGGTCCATTTATACCTCTCATTTCCTCAAAATTTTAACTTTTATGGCCAATAAATCGAAATTTTGGGGTAACGTTCAAACATTTATGCAAAAATCTGATAATAAATGAGTATTTGAAGTATTCAAGCTGAATGAACTATCCATTTAAAAGTTTACTGACTCTATGAAGGTTTCAATAAGTCCTTACATAAAACTTGAATTTACGCCGTGCTCCAAAGCGGGACATAAAATGCCTCCCTTTAGTGAATAATTTGTTGTTACTGCTTCAAAAATAATTTCATTTACTTATAACTGTATATTTATTAAAGTATTACGTAGGAAGAAGTTTTCTATTATAGCAAAATATAAGAAATAAGGAGAAAAGTTAGAAAAAGCTCCCAAAAACACTGAGTATGGCTTGCTCTGTCTACTTATATTCATGGGAGAGTCCTATTTCAAGGCATTTTTTCTTAAAATATGTTTTGAGACTCAATCCACTCAGAATATTTCATTTTGTAATATTTCACTTAAATAGCATGAAATTTTAACAAATGAGAGTACATACAAGGTCAAAGTTGCATGTGCAGCTTCTCATAAAGAAGACCTTTTGTTGAATAAAATGAATGTGATTTTTTTCCTTTGTAATACTGGTTATTACAAGTATTACTGTCAAGTTTTGTCATAATCAGTTCAATAGTTTGAGAAAATCTAGTATAACGTCAAACGATATCTACAGTGATTCGAGCAAAATTTCTTCGAAAAATCCAAATCAAGCAGCATCATGATAGAATAAAGTGTGGACCAATAGATGATCAAATATTTATCTCATCTACCTACAAACAGTTGAATATGATACAAAAGATAACTCTAGGATGATAAATACCACTAATTGACCTCTTTGTCTTCATTATATTAAGGTCCTTTTACACACAAGGTCAAAGGTGCATGTACAGCTTCCCATAATAAGAATAATTCCACTATTGATTTCCCTTTTAGTCTTTGTTAAATTTGCACTTTTCAACAAATTGTGCAGAATTTATCTTTGTTTCAAATAAAGAGTTAAGTTTTATCCCGTCCAGAAAAAATCACATAACATTTCATTGCATATAAGATAATAACCATCATTGGAAGTTAACCAATCAAATGTTCACCCTTTTTTTCCTGTTTAAGAGCTTAAGAAACCTCAAGTTTCCAAAATATTTTATAGAAACACCAAATAGAAAAGAATGGTGCTTTGAAACACCCAAGATATATGTTTATGACTCAGAAATTTTTACTGCAATGAATTGTATGATTAATTTCCAACAACTGTCAAATTCAAGGAATATTTTTTCGATTCGGATGTGACGTACTATAATTTGGTGGTATTACACTAACCGAATAATTCAGTCGTTATATTCCGCTGATCTACGAATGCTACATTAACGCCTGAACGTCTTCCTCGATAAAGACCGTCAACCGGAAAATTCACACCGCTATGCAATATGGGAATTTTGATTTAAGTTGGCAGCTAAAGAAGGAGGAGTTCCGGATGTTAATTGATGTTAAATGATGTAAACTGATGTTAATTGATGTTAATTAATTATTATCGGATTTGTGTTAATTGAACACACGTGTTTGGTAAGAGAATTACAAGACAGTTGCGCAGACTCATTATCCTGATCGGCGCCGATTGGCTCTCTCACAGAGAGCAGGCGACGCGGCCAATGATCATAAGGAGTTCAAGCCCTCGTGTGGGAGAAAATCGGACACGGAAAGGGCTTGAATTATTCGAGTTAGTATTACACCTGAAAGGATGGAAAAGTAAAGGTCAAATACGGAACAAGAAATACGTATTACCAATTTAGATGATTAGCATTTATATATGTATGTATTAAAGTATGTAATTAACTAACAATTATAAGTAAAACTTATCTTTAAGACATCCCGTTCTTAAAGATATTAATATATCAGGTTACCTTGTTCATGAAAGCTGTGGCAATAAGGTAATTGTAACAGCTTTAGACTAATAAATCAATTATCATTGTCAAAAAATAAACAATCACTGGTCATTATTAAGATCTAAGCAGAAAACTTTACAATACCCTCAAAAGTTGAACGACTATCACTTGTGCAAACATATCTATTTTTCATCAATTTGATAGTGTCTTTTAATGATATTGGAGTTGTAAATTATATAATAAACACGCAAACTATTTCTTTTGCATTGCATTGACACGACATCTGACGACAACTTTGCGTGATTATTTGTTTTCGTAGAATACGCACAGTTTCTCTTTCCGAAAATAACGTCACAAAATTATCACAGAAAGTTCATAATCTAGCCAGATACAAGGTATAGTCCTTATAATCAAAACTGGTACCATGACAAATTTGATAGTGTCTTTTAGTGATATTGGGTTGTAAATTATATGATAAACAAGCAAACTATCTCTTTTGCATTGCAATGACACGACATCTGACGACAACTTTGCGTGGTTATCTGTTTTCGTAGAATACGCACAGTTTCTCTTTCCGAAAATAACTTCACAACATTATCACAGAAAGTTCATAATTTTGCCAGATACAAGGGTAAAGAAAATGCGAATCTTGTTTGTTTTGTTTTTCTTATTTTTATTCAATTACAACTGGGCAAAATTTTCAGCTTTTACAAAAAATAGAATAAAGGTTAAATCGTAACACTGCATTAATACAAGTACTAACTACTACGCCGACATCCAAAAGGTATGTGAATCTATATTCGTATATTACCAGAGGTATCTTCATCATGTTCATGTAGTGATACTATAGTTGTAAAACAAGACCACTTGGAGGTTGCTGTCTTTTCTTTCTTCATTTAGAATTGTGTTAAGACACGACCATTTGTGGGAGGAGGAAAGATTTTGCGGATTGACTTTTCATTTACCCCAATTGCTACGAATGCTTTTTTTCCCGCGGCAATCAGGAAATCGCATGAACTCCAAAAGGAGCAAGGCTTCTCCGCCTGGGTACGCCAACGAGGTAAGTGTCTCTTGCTATGCATGCATCTCTTTATATCACTGATCAGACGATTTTCGAGAATTGTAAGGTATTTGACCACGAAAATATATGTCTATCAGAAGTTGAGACACAGACAAGTTGTTTTGGTCAATCAATCAGTGATGGTGACCGTAAAACGTATTTAGTGCCGATTGCAGTCAGACAACAACAAACAACACATGGTCCAGATAATCTGACTTGGTGCAGACACAAACTGAGGTTGGATTAAACCAGTTTTACTTTTGCACAATAATCTCCACCTTTGTTGACGAGTTGACACTCATTAGAAAACTGAATTAAATTTTTAGCTTACATCCTAGTTTGAAGTGTACCATCAATTTCAATTTTAAGAAAAAATGTTTAGATAGGGAACAAACTTTTTCATTCAACCAATTGATCGATGGATGAAATGTGGGGTAAATTATAAGGATATAAATTTCATTCAACCAATCGATCGATGGATGAAATGTGGGGATTAATAACAGAACATTATCAATATATCTGAACGTAAACTTACGAAATTCGGCATGGTGATTCTTCTTTTGCATGAGAAGGTTTTATGTGAATAATGTTTTATCGGAACATAAAAAGTCGGTCAGTATTAGTTGACAATTAGTACCCAAATAATACCGACTGTTTGTTGAAAAATAAAATACTCAACTCAAGTAATA